>OZ010794.1:423240178-423910558 GCA_963932465.1 Maratus speciosus | reverse complement strand
CTGAGCTGCAGCTTATATGCGGGAAATTACGGTAGATCAATCTAAAAAAAAAAAAAAAAAAAAAAAAAGCTTGCATCACTCGAATATTCTGAAATTTTAATAAGTTATAACTATATCCAAGCCGCCTTTTAAAATTTCATGAAAATGTATGCATATTCAGTGATGAAAACGTGAGCCAAATGCATGCAAAACGGCTCTGAAACACTGGTTTTTAGTGTTTTCATCGACATTTTCACACATTTATTTTGTAAAAAATACTTCTACTTGTCCAAATGTTTTAAAATTTATGTAGATGATGTAAATCTGGTTGGCAGAGATGCTCTAAAAAGATTTTATGAAAATACAAATGTTTAAGCACTAAGAAAAACTTGGACTTACGCTGTCAAAATTTAATAATTAAAAATCTTACGATACTCATCAGCGTACATGTAAATAAAAACTACATTAAAAATACATTACAAATTATTCCCAACGTTTCGGGCTCTTTCTAATGAGCCATCTTCAGGGGAGAGAGTCCTTGACCTCCTCGGAGCGAAGTTTCCAACAGCACATTCACTTTCACGACATCACAACTGAAAACATTACAGTAACTATATGATCAGTTACCGTGATGTTTTCAGTTGTGATGTCGTGAGAGTGAATGTGCTGTTGGAAACTTCGCTCCGAGGAGGTCAAGAACTCTCTCCCCTGAAGATGGCTCGTTAGAAAGAGCACGAAACGTTGGGAATAATTTGTAATGTATTTTTAATATAGTTTTTATTTACATGTACGTTGATGAGTATCGTAAAATTTTTAATTATGTTTAAGCACTTTTGCCATAGAAAAAAAGATAGTCTCCATAACGTGCAAAATGACCTGTGGTTGTGAATTTTTTAAAGGGATAAAATTCATGTTTTTGAAAAATGATTGCATCGTTGAAGCAAAGATCTCAGCTTTACATACATATTTTTTGGTAATCAGTACCTCCAAAATTGTACCTTAGGGAAGGGATACTGTATGGAAGGAAAAGAAAACTTCAAAAACGACCCTTTTTTGAAAAAAAAGTTTTTGAAAGGGTTAACAACGATGTTTTTTCAAACTGATTGAAGCATTTAAGACAGAAGACTACGATCTTTCATAATATGTCTTCTGTGTTTCACTAAAGGGTTTGGTCGATGGAGGCTTAAAAATAAATGTTGATAAACCTACAAAATATCCTACATTTGGTTCTTCATTTCTTTCCTCTGAGTAAATCGGTTCTGGGTCATGCACAAGTACTTTTGCTGGCTTGGAATGAAAAAGATGAGTTTTGGCAAGAGTTTGTTGTAAATTTTAATTAATATTTGGACTGTAAAAAAAAATATTAAAATCTAAGCCACAGGTGCATGAGAACCTGCCTTGGGCTATCCTCACCAAAATTTTCAGACTTCTAGGTGCACTAGATTTCACTAGCTATCATAGACAGACAGACAGACACACACACGGGCAGACAGAGGGAAACTTTCTTTTATTAATATAGATTAGGGACGCACCGAATATTCAGTATCTATTCGGTATTCGGCCATGTTAGCGAATATTCGGTTAGGCCGAATACCAAACTATACGGTATGCCAAATATTCGGTTTGGCCGAATATCAAAATATTTGGCTGAACCGAATACTTAAAAAACCTTTTAAAAACGTTTCATAATTTAACTGTCAATGTTTTTAGATTATTTATTTGCTGTTTGTAAAGTATAACTTAACACTTGAACAGCCAGCTATTTTAACCAAGTTTTTAAAAAAAGTGTTTCACATTTCACACCAGAATTTTTACTTAAAACTATTTAACTTATTTAATTAGCCTATTTTAGTGCTGCCGGTATTTAACATATCTTATGAAGAAATTTCTGGTTCGAATCGACAATTATCAATTTGGAAGGAGGTCAAAATGACCCCTAATGCCGATTCTAGTGTTAAGAAAATTAACCATGAGGATGATTAAAATGATGAATAATGGAGATGGTTAATTAGGATTTTAGTAGGAATTAATGATGTACAAAGGAAAGATCCAAAATTTTGATTTGTAAATAGTCTGTTTCTTGCTTTCTCCAAAATTAAGAGTTTCTGAACAAAATAGAAAAACTTTTGGGGTTGATAAGAGATATCAAAACAGACAATTTTTCTTCAGGAAAGCGTAATTGTAATCCACTTATTCAGTTATAAATACATCGTATCTCATCTCACTGGAGGTTAAACTTGGATTTTCATTTGTTACTTTAACAATCATGAAGATATCACAACTATATTTTCAACTGACTTGCTTTGATTTTTGTGAAATATGATATGATGAGAAGTGCTGGAAAATGTCACCATTCATAGCTAAAGAAGTACAGTCGGACCTCTATTTAACGAAATCTCTAAATCCCGAAAAAAAGTTCGTTAAGTGGAAAATTCGTTAAATAGAGATGAACCTTTTTAAATACTTTAAACTACACAAAACAGATTTTTTATTCATAAACACTAAACATTACTAAAAAACTTAACTAATCACACGTTTTTTTGTAAATAATATTTTTTTATTATTATTATTATTCATTTTACCCATCAAAAAGAAATCTGTAAGGACAACAAGAATTTAAAAATATATTGTCCGGAAATACACTGTATTTTCAGTTTTAAGAAAATATTTACATTAAAATTAATGAATTTTAATGACATTATCATATTTATTATAATAAGTAATTTTAAGCATTGTATTACTGCATGCGTCCTTAAATTTAATTACTGAAACTTATTTACTACAGAACAGCCATTTTGAGTGTGAAAGGGGGATATTGAAAGTTTGCATTTCCTGGATGGAGTGCAAAGAATGGCAGGGATTTTACTGCCTTCGTTGAGTTAGGCACCTGGTAAAACTAATTCAAGGTTATTGAGCATTATAAAATGTGTAAAAGAAAGAATAATTTTGAAGTGTCCGGAAATATTTTAAGAAATAGGGAGAAAAAAATTATATCATAAGAAAAAGTTCGTAAAATAGAGAATACACTTCGCTATTTGGAGGTTATTTTACGATGAAATTCACAAAATGTTGTTGGTTCCGAGGAAAAGTTCGCAAAATAGAGGTTCGTTAAATAGAGGTCCGACTGTATGAGCTAGACATTCCTTTATTCAGAATCCAGTTGATTGTATTTATACTGTGTCACTGACCAAATTTCAATGATAAACCCATTTTCAATGATATCATCACATTTAATACAAACAAAATTAATATGAAACAAATCTCGTTAAAATATCTTCATTATTGATAAAGTTGTAAATAAAAATTCAGTTTCAGCTTGTTTTGCACCCAGTATATTTTATTGAATGTATTGTAATTCTGATGGAATAAATGGATTGAGATATTGTTTCTTATTTTTAAAAAAATGTTTGTTTTGACCATATTATCTTCATTGAAAGTTTGTTACAAGATATCAGGAACAAACCTAAATGTTTACATTCTCTGAAAATGATCGCCCACTCCAGATACTGACCTAGAATGCATTTAAAAACTTCCTTGCTAAATCAAAGGGTTATTTTTGTCGAGCTGCCATTATTAGGGTAGATCCCCAAAGCAGAATACTTTGCAATGTTCTGCAACGGAATTTCAGATGATCAAAAATGTTCTGCAAGCGCAATGGGTGAAAAAAAGGGGGGTAATGTTTATATACATATGTAAGGATGTAATTTCATCTTTTATAAAAATGCTAAAGATGTGTTTCAAAAAACACTGTCAAACAAAAGAAACATATTCTGGAGGCAAGATTTATTTCTAACCATGGCATTGACACAGAAGTTACTGACTTTGGAAGTGAGATATTTAGACATATTACTTTTACGAAGAAAATGTCATTAGAAATATGGTGCATACATAGTTATAAGGCCAGCTTTTACAAGTTTCCTAACAGATTTATGTCCAGATGGAGGTCCATTCGTATAAATAAACATACGTTTGTCTGTTGTACCAATGGTCGTTTCGTTCCCATCAGCTATATTTGGCCTTTTAGGAAAATTTTTATCGATTGTAGACCCTCATGATTCGCATATACCGGGTGTCCCAAAAAGGACTGACTGATTTTAAAATTCAATAACTTCCAAACGGTGACAGATATTAAAAAAATTCTTGCAGGAGGGTTATGCATAAAGTCAAAAGTTTTGTTACAGTGATTTTCGATTTTAGTTTGAATTACAAACAATAGATGGCGCTGTAAGCAATAGTCGCTAAATACACGGTCGATTTTTGGTCCTTTCTGTTGTTCCATGCAGAAAAAGGACATGGAAATGTATTATCCGGGCCACGGAGTACCAAAAATTGAGCCTGAATTTAGCCTCTATTGATCGCAGCGCCATCTATTGTTTGTAATTCGAACTAAAATTGAAAATCACTGTAAAAAAACTTTTGACTTTATGCATAACCCTCCTGCAAGAATTTTTTTAATATCTGTCACCGTTTGGAAGTTATTGAATTTTAAAATCAGTCAGTCCTTTTTGGGACACCCGTTATCTTCAGATACTGTAATAGACAAAATTTTAGTTAGAAAACTGGTTAATTTCGGGATCTCTGATTTTAAAGTATTCACAGCATTTTTTAACATGGTCTTATTTAAAAAATATGTTTCACTCTTCTGGCACTCTTTGACAGTTTCATAAACCCAATCAAGAAATACAGTTTATTCACAATACAGGTCCTTCCCTTTCCCTTTGGAGGGAGGAACACAAGGGAGTACATTCAGAATTTCTAAAAAATTGGAAAGATCCAAGATTTTGTTTGTCACACCTGAACGTGGAAAAATCAGATATTCAAAATTGAATAAATATTTTGTTGCTTTGATGATCTCATCAAGTTCTGTGCTTTGTCCAAAATAGACACTGTATTGATGCAGCAATGTATCAATATGTTGCAGTATATCTTTGATGTCACTGATAAAATACGATATACTAGAATTATCAGTAGTAGACCTTAACATTTTGCTACTTATTGGAAGGTCTGGCAGAAAGTACTCCTTGGAAAGTACTTTCTTCTGAAAACATGTGCCATGAAAGTATTGTATTTTTGAAAAAACATTTTGGCAATGATCTGACAATATCAATAAATTGTTGCACATTCTCACAATTATGAAGGATTGTCAGATGGGATTTGAAGTTTAGCAAATAACAGTTTAGATTTGTAATTAAATCTGTATACTCCCAAGGACGAAGATCTGTTACCTGAATACATTTTAACATGGTAGCAAGTACCGAAATTATATCAGCAATAACTATTATACTGAAGATATTTCTTTTTGATAAAAGTTTGTCCCTCAGACTTGCATTTTCTGTTTTTTCAGAGGCTGCGACTAATGCCTTGAAGTCATTTAGGAATGTTTGAAAAACATTAAAAACATGTAAAACAAATTTCAAAGTTTTAAAAATTTTAGGCTTGTAGAGAAACATTTGCAGTTCATCTGAACATTCATTTAGACTTTCAAATGATTTCCCCCACATGAATTCTTTCATGCAAGTATTGATAAGTGCTAAGGAATCTTCCACAATTTTACTATCTGAATGCACCTGAACCAACTAGGGTCCCAGGATACAGGAATATCTTCTCTAACCAGTATATGTCAAAATTAACATTTTTACCCACTGGTCAGTACACAGATTTTTTTCACTGGCCAGTTTTTATTTTAACCACTGGCCAGTAACAAAGTTATGTACGTTCCATACAAAATTGTGTTTTTTCTAACTATCAACATTGTAATTTACTAATATATATTACTTACCATTCGATATGATTACACTCAACTGAAAAATTTTATTTTTACTATTAATTGCAATGAAATAAATTCACAGGAAATTTTCAGAAAGGTTACAGCAGAGGGGGGACCCCCCCCTCCCCTCGGAACTAACTAATATGCATTTTACTGCGACCATTTAACGAATTTCGCGTTTTTTTCGCGCTCTTTTGACGAAATTCACGTTTTTTTTCGTGACCTTTTGCAAAATCTGCGTTTTTTCACGATCTTTTGACGAAATAGTTGCGTTTTTTCCGCGATCTTTTTTCGGAATTTGTGTTTTTACGCGATCTTTTGACGAAATTTGCGTTTTTTTCCGCGATTTTGTCACGAAAATTGCGTTTTCTCCGCGATCTTTTGACGAAATTTGCGTTTTTTCCGCGATCTTTTGACAAAAGTTGCGCTTTTTTCCGCGATCTTTTCTCGAAATTTGTGTTTTTTCCGCGATCTTTTTTCGAAATTTGTGTTTTTCCGCGATCTTTTGACGAAATTTGTGTTTTTTCCGCGATTTTGTTACGAAAGTTGCGTTTTTTCCGCGATCTTTTCTCGAAATTTGTGTTTTTTCCGCGATCTTTTCATGAATTTTGCGTTTTTTCCGCGATTTTTTGACGAATTTTGCGTTTTATCCGCGATCTTTTCACGAAATTTGCGTTTTATCCGCGATACTTTGAAGAATTTTGTGATTTTTTTTCGCGGTTTTTTGTTGAAATTTGCTTTTTTTCCGCGATCTTCTCTCGAAATTTGTGTTTTTCCGTGATCTTTTGACGAAATTTGCGTTTTTTTCCGTGATTTTGTCAAGAAAGTTGCGTTGTCTCTGCGATCTTTTCACGAATTTTGCGTTTTTTCCGCGATCTTTTCACGAAATTTGCATTTTTCCGCGATACTTTGAAGAATTTTGTGATTCTTTTTCACGATTCTTTGTCGAAAATTGCGTTTTTCCGCGATCTTTTCACGAATTTTGCGTTTTTTCCACGAAATTTTCACGGAATTTGCGTTTTCCCCGATCTTTTCACGAAATTTGCGTTTTTCCGCGATACTTTGAAGAATTTTGTGATTCTTTTTCGCGATTCTTTGTCGAAAATTGCGTTTATCCGCGAGCTTTTCACGAATTTTGCGTTTTATCCGCGATCTTATCACGAAATTTGCGTTTTTCCGCGATACTTTGAAGAATTTTGTGATTATTTTTCGCGATTCTTTGCGAAAGTTGCATTTTCTCCGCGATCTTTTCACGAAATTTGCGTTTTTTCCGCGATGTTTTGACGTAATTCGCATTTTTTACGTGGTCCTTGGGCGAAATTCGCGTTTTTTCGCGATTCCCAGCTTTTAAGCTTTAGTGAAAAACTTTCCCAGCTTTGTTCTTTGCACATTCGCGGAAGACAACTCTCCCGTTCGGAAAGAAATCGCTAGTTATTCAGAAAGTAGGTGAAATAGGAGGGAGGGAGAAAGATTGATTGCCGCGCGACATTCTTATTTCTTCCTAAATAGATTCGAACACAACGAAATTATCCCCCCCCCCCTCCCCCCGAATTATTTTTGCTTTCACATCAATATGCACTTTTTTTTTACAAAAAAAAAAAAAAGTAACATTTGTCTTGAAATGTTCTGCAGCACATCTCATTGTTCTCCGACGTACGTCGCACATTTAAGCATATTCTGCTTTGGGGGGGTAGATTGTATTATTTATTTATTTTTACTTTAGTCTCTTCTTGACAAATAAACAGTATATGACCCTGTAAAGTTTTTCTTCTAATTTTTTCACTATTTCTCTTCAATTTAAAAATGTTTGTTTTAATTATATGTATTAAATGTTTGTTTTAATGAAGAAACCACGAAATTTTAAAGTTTATTAATTAAAAAAGTCTTATAATTATCCTTAAATAACTCAAAGCAGATTTTTTTCAATATAAAATTTACTTATAAAAAGCGTTTGTCAAAATGTTCCTTTTATTAAATATTATGTAAAATTGTTTTAAAAGTAACATTTAAGTACCTTAAACTTTGAAATATAAAAAAGTATTCGGCCAGTCGAATATTCGGTATACGGCAGAATAATTACTATTCGGATGGTCTAATATTCGATATTTAGCCTAACAGTTACTATTCAGTTAGCTGAATATTCGATATTCGGTTCACCTGTGGGCCGAATATTCAGTATTTGGCCAAAATCACTATTCGGTGCATCCCTAATAGATACTGTTATTTATTTAAACATTGTATTCTATAATGTGTTTGTAAAGTTGGATGAAGTCACGCTAGATTTTTTAAAGTGTAATTTGTAAGTTTTCTAATGACGATTTTTTTTTACTTTCTAGAAAATAAAAATTTATTTTTAAAAAATACACTTTCTAATGTTGCTGCTGGGTCATTCCATGCAAAATGAGCAAATCAGCTGTGGCAGACATGTCACAGATTTTAATGAAAATCAGTCTATATGTAGATCATATCTATTTATGAATAAATGTAAAATGACAGATTTCAGGATTGTTTATTTAAGTATTAAAATATACATTAAAAGTGAATTCAAAATTGAGGTATTGTCTACATGCTTGAAATTTCAATTTAGATTATTAGCCTTAGGAATGGGAAGGCTATATTAAAAATTATTTATAAGTAGGAATGAATAATAATTAACAGATTGGCGTAAGTTAGTAATTGTATTTTTATTCCGTAATGAAAAAAAAAATTTTTTTTGAAAATTTTTTAGGTAAAAATGCTGTATTTCTATTCCTCCATCAAGGGCAGCACTGACAAGTTTAAAATTGCTTGACCTTATAGCTAAAAGTATATATTTTAAATATCGAAAGTTTCATTCTTGCCTTTTTATTCCTTAATGAGAAAAAAAATAAATAGTAAAAAATGTTGAGGTTAAAATACCATATTTCTATCACTTCTTTTTAAGTGAAAGAAAGCTTTATTAAACTTTTAAATTATTTGATATTATAGATAAAAGTGTATATTTTAAATATAGAAACTTTTTTTCTTGCTTTCAGTTTATTTTTGGCTATTAATATATTTATTTTAAACTACAGTAAAAAAAATATATATTATGCTGAACAAAAGATTATATATTTATCCTCTAAATCCATAGATGGCAGCACTACATTTTTTTCTCCTTTGAAATCGTGCAATATTGTAAAAAAAACGTGTGCAGATTCAAAGAGAATGCTCTTGGAATGCAACAAATATTGCTTTTTTAACCCAATTTTGTGACGTTAGGAATCAAAAGGCAATCTTGAATTTTTTTTTAGCATATCATGGACTTATTGATCTTTATGTCTGTGCAATAACTGTAATGTATGACCTTTCCTTCATTATTTTTTTTTTTGCCTATGAATAAGAGGAAAAATTACGATTTTGTCATTTTTTTAAAAAGTTTCTAAATTTTTTTTTAAAGGTGACGGAAATACATGACAACTTAAAAACTTTAGCAATTCGATCTTAATATGTAACACTACATCAGGCATCAATTTCACCAATGTTTTTAAATTCCTTTGATTTTTATAATGTTTTTATTTTCTCAAAATTGACAAATTTTCAATTTTTACAACTAATTTAAAATTAATCATGACGTTACCAAATTATTATTACTAAATAAATATGAAGATAATTTTCCAGAGATTACAATATTATAAAAAGATTTAATTTATGTTAAACAGTTTTCAAGATACAGAACTTCAAACGTGCAACTTTGAACGATTGTACACACACCATTCTATGTCACAAGTTTTTTAAATGTCCAGAACTTCCAAATTTTTTCATTTTCTTGTCGAAATATTTTGCAATGTTTTATTTGAATATGAATTGAATCAGTGTATCAAATTTTATTAAAATCGGTTACTATGCAGCCACGACTTTTTTAAATTTTTGCTCATTTTGTGTGGAATGACCCTGTTATCAGTTGTTTATTATACATAATTTTTTTTTACCAGTTTATAATTTCATGCGATATGTTCTGCATGCTAATCATAATATCAAACTACTGCCAATTATCCAACATGCTGACCAGATTGGCCGAATGCTAACCAGACATTCATTGTATCTCTATTAAAAATACGCGAATTTTCTATTTAATGAAATCAGTACTATTTCTAATAAAAATTTTATTATTTTCTCATTTTAAGATTAAAAAGACCAAATGTTTCTATCCTTTTTAGGATCTAGAGTTAGTGGATTTTAATTTAATTGTAAAGGATTTGCCATTAGCAGGAGAGGAGAATTTTCAGAAAACCTTGCTAATCAAGGATTTATTTTACCAGCTAGCAAGATACAACGTACACTTGAAAATTGTTAAGACAAAATGTACACGACTGCAAAAATAGCTAATTACTATTAGTATAATACAACATTTTCGTAATTTTTCCTATAAAATCAAAAAATATATACTACTGAGGAAAACTTAGTATAGGATAAAACTTACTAGTACTATGTTAACATAGTTACTACAGTATAACATTTTTAATCCGGAAACTTCTGTAATCCGGACATTACGGCCTGCTTATTCGTTTTTATTTTCAATTAAAGATCACAGATAGCGCCATAGCACATATATGAATGAATGATTAAGAAAAAATGATTCAGAAAAATGAAAAAATTACCTAATTTACTACTATTTGTTTTTAATTTTTTGTAATTTTAAAATTGTGAGAACTTTCTGAATTGCATATGTAATTAAAATACAGATGTCATTTTTTAATAATAAGTTGTAAAAAATTCTGAATTAATGTTAATTTTACTATTTTTTTTCCTCCAAAGATACAAAGATGACGTCTAAATATCACAAAATCGGATTTTATTTTCATGATTTCTTTAAATTATTTAACTTGTGATTTACTTTGATATTTGTAAGTACTATATATTTAATTTCTTATAACATTAGAAATATATATCACTATTTTAAATATGTTAATGTAATTATAAAGTTAGTTTTTAAATTAACTATAAATCTTATTTAAATTTCTCTCTATAATTTTTTTTATTTTTAGGATAGTTGCAATATTTTTCATATATATATATGATATCACTGTTATTCTTGTTATCTGTGTTATTTAATGAGTATTTATAAATCAGAAATCGTAATAAAAAAAATCGTATGGTTACTGTTTCGTATACTATACAACAGATGGCGACACTGCATAAAATTTACATTATTATTTTAAAAATATCTGTACTTTTGAGTATTTTGAATTGATTTTTCTCAATGTTTTCAATGTTTTCAATTATCAAGTTCCTTGTATTTTTGTATTGCCATATTAATGAGAGGTATTGTATTATTATTTATCTAAATCCATTCTAGGTTCCAAAACTTCTGTAATCCAGAATCGCCGTAATCGCGACGATTTCGGATTAAAGAAGTTATACTGTATGTTAATTTGGAATGTTGCAAAATATAGCTAGTTAGTAAAAAAATGGTTTTTGGCTTATCTCTATAGCCTGCAGTTTTTCAAAGACAATAAAAATATTCACTCGCCCTGTCAGAAAATACTCATCAGTGGCAGTAAAATGGATGTATTTCAACACCCCTAGACATTAGCAATATTCACAAATGTTTACAAAATATTTTAACATCATATGGATTAGCTGTTTAGTGATTGTCATTTTAAATTAGTGATTGATTTAGTGTTTTAGTGATTGTTTATGCCGCTTGTATTTGCTATGCTTCCGTATGTTTCAGTCCACAGCTTCTTACATCCCTAATATATAAAAATGAAAATTTGTCTGTCTGTCTGGCTATACAAATCCATAGTTTGGAAGCCAGAATTGTGAAATGTTACCTGCATGTGTATTAAAACACGGCCTAGGCAACTAAAGTAATCCGGAATCAGAATAACTCATAGCTAATTTTTAATTAATGAAAAACCATAAATTTAACAGCAATTTCCAATCAAATTTAAACATTTTTCGTTATAGTTTTTGCCAACAATTAAAAATCCACAGTAAAATTCTTACCACAACAATTACTTTTCTATGGCAAGATTTCCACGTGAAAAAGTGAAATAAATGGTTTGACGAATTTAAAGAAAAGGGAATATTACTTCATAACTTTTCTAGTGCAAGATTTCCACGTGACAAATGAAAATAAATGGTTTGATGAATTAAAAGCAAAAGTGACTGTTACGTCATAATTTTTCTGTTTTATGATTTCCATGTGAAAAATTATAATTATTTAATTAATTTGCTGAATAAAAAAAAGGAATATTACGTCATGTTGGAAATATAAAGGACGTGATGAATATATAACATCATTTAAATGCAAAAAAATGTATTGAAACATGATAAAAATTCAATTATGGAAATATTGGTGTGTTTTAACATTATTGCTCCAATGATGAATAGAAATGAAATAAGTTCATTTATAGCTGTATTATTTTGTGTCTGTTATATAAATTTATGCATATTAATATTGGGTTTTTGTTTGATTCATGTATACAACACTTTGACTGTTTTATATATATATATATATATATTTTTATGTTAAATTTTGAAATTTGAAATTCTTAAACTTTCGGGCAACGCCGGGTACTGTAGCTAGTTTCTTATAAAAAGTAAAATGATTAAGATTTCTTAAATATTATGTGTAATTTCATTATTGTGTGCACTCTGTTTTTGACATCAATCTGCTCTTTTATTTTAAACTTAAATGTTTATGTTAACATTTCTTATTCAGTTATTTCCCTTGTATAATTCTAGGTTTTGAATTTAAATGGTCCCTCCAAGGAGATTGTACAAAATGACTGGCTTGTAGTTGGTCAGTTTTCAAGCATTGGTTCTTTAGGGGCTAGTCCTGAACAGTGGCTGTGCAGTGAACTCATGAGTTCTTTTGTAACCTGTAAAAATTTGTCTATAGTGCCCAAGTCTTCTGGTCTAAAGCTGGTAAAATATTTTATTACTTATAATGCAAACCAAGCATACTTATAAGTTTAATAAGTCCTCTTCTGCCCCTCCTCCTCCCAAAGGAAAGATTTAAATTATTTTAAATAATATATAATAAGATGTATTCTATGATTTATGATAACAAAAATACAAAATAAATTTTATATTTCTTGAAATTCAGACTTTCATATATATCTGATATACCTAATTAGATATTTTGTAAATTATATTATGTTTAATATATTTCAGGCTCCTTTAATTAAAATATAAGGTTTTTCCATTATTATTATTTTTAAAAAGACTAATGCAAAGAAGTGATAAATGATTTTTCATTTTTCCTTAAGGTTGTTCTCAAATCCAAAAGGGCAACTTTATGTCATAAGTTTTAATTCATTTTTGTTCGGAAATGCATGAAACTAGCAGGTGGTGTTGTTCAGAAACTCTATGTAACAGAACTGTGTTTTCTGTTTTTTGTAAACACAAAAGATCTTTCAGAAAATATTGTCAAAGTGGGTGTTTTGAAATGAATTTCTGTGTGAAAGAAGAATAACCACTCAAGGGAGAGTGAAAAAGTCTTTATCATGTGATCAAAATCGCTTATAACCCAATAGGTAAATTTAGTTACCAAAAAATGGAAAACAAAGTTCGATTCCAAATTGCTTTCATAGTCAGGCCTTCCAATTTTATATCTTTCCATTAAAAAATAAACTTGTAAATGTGTCAAAACATTTTGCGCTTGTTGAGCAGAGCAGCCTTAACTATTTAATAAAAATAATAATATAATGTTATCTTTAACTCAGATTTCAGATACTGTGCCATCAGCTGTGTCCAGAAAATTTAATAACACACAACACACACACATATATATATACAGAGTTATTCTAAATGATGGACCCATTTTCAAAAAATTGTATTTATTAAAGTATTAAAGTACAAATCCAAAATGAACAATCTTTATACCAATGAAAAGAGGAAGTTTCAGAGTTTTTTTTAAGACATTATAAATGTTCAATGTGTTCCCCGTTATAAGATTATCAGTAGCCATCTCACTTGCCTCTATCGGCTGCTTCTGAACCATCACTGCTTTGTAAGCCGTGCACTCAGTAACAGCAGATACGCTTTCTCGTGTGTGGGACGAGTTTGGCTATCACGTAGATGTTTGCCATGCAGCAAACAGTGGACACATTGAACATTTATAAGGTCTTTAAAAAAAACTTTGAAACTTCCTCTTTTCATTGGTATGAAAATTGTTCATTTTGGACTTGTACTTTAATAAATACATTTTTTTGAAAATGGGTCCATCATTTAGAATAACTCTGTATATATTATATTGCAAGAAAATTAAAAAAAGTTCATTGCATATATAATTCCTGTTGTTTATTTCATTTTCTTATTTTTGATATTCTTCTGAAGGAGTATAAATATTTATTTTTATATATTTTTTTATTTTACCCATTAAGTCTCTTGTTCTTTAAACTATTTTTTGGGAGTGTTTCATAAAATTTACTTGTGTAATTATTAACCATATTGATATAATTATAAAAATAAAATAATATGTGGTTCTTACTGTTATCCAATTAATAAAGGTAATTGGAATGGATTTAAAAAGGAAGCAAAGCATAATACGCATATGGAGCGTTTAAGCTGAAACTGTTTACCCAAGAAATTTGTAAAATCTGAAATATTCTAGAAAGTATTTTTGAAAGAACGACCAAACAGATTTAAAAACAAATAACAATTTTATTAAACAAATTTAAATAAAAACAAAAATGAAACTAAAAATCATAACGATAAAAGTAGATGTATAAACAATCGACATAAGTTCTCAAGTTCTCTTAAGCATCCAATTAACATAAGCACTTGGTATAATACCATGCAGAGAAACATCACTCTATATCAATGTTTAATGAACCAGAGCACCAAAAGCTAAAAACTATTTCAAAGCAAAAATATTAAAAAGAAACTTGTTTAAATTTTTACTCCAATTACTTTACTTATCTTCAATTAACTTTAAATAGCATTAAACTTTAAATAGAGAAAATATCAAATTATCTTTAAAACATTATGAATAGCAAAAAGGTTTATATTCGATTAATCACATTAAAATTATCTTTTTCTCCATAAAAGATTTGTCACTTAAAGTCAAGTCAAACTTCATTATATTCTAAAGCTTAATACAATTCTCCAAATACTTCATACTGCCACTAGAAGCTAAAAAAAATATAGGAGAACTAAAGCAAACATGAAAAAGGGACATAAATGAAATCATAAACTGCAGCAAGCCTCTCCAGAGATCCCCTAGCGAAATCCGTCTGTAGGATCTCAAAGGAATTGCAAAAATCCCAATACTGCCAGTCAGTAACAACTCCAAGTACCTCGCACATATTTCCAAAAGGCGTAGGTCTCGAACCACTATTGCTACGACCGATCTGCAGCATCAAGACGGGAAAAACGTCCCTGGCCCCTTTGGAACCAATTCACAACCCTACAGTTCACAATCCACTTACTAAATGGAAGCTGACTAGATTAATCTCCATTTACATAATTACCGTAAACAATTCAAACCAAAATATCTTTTAAAGAGGGAGAGAAAGTTACTGTAAAGAAAAGTATTCTATTTCAAATAAAATAAATAAAGACAAACTGACATGTCGCCGATGGCCCGCTATCTGTACGCTAGGAAAAACTAAAAGAGATTCGATGGATATATTCAGGTGTATTCTTCAACACCAAAAGTTTTTGCTTGTTAACCATCTTTCATCCAGCGATATCCAGCACTACGTTGACATTGTCAATTCTGTACACAGTCTCCATATCAAATGAAAAGCAAGAGTATTACATTAAAAACTACCAAGTAAACCTGACACCATTATCTTATATCCAGCACATCACATTCCATCCTCTATCTTAAAAACAGTAAGCGTAAACATTATGCAGCCAACATGCAACTAGGTATCTAAAGGAAAAACAAAGCTCTCAATGATCTCGCTCCAACGATATAAATAGCTCACTCCCCTGCCGACAACGCCCCCTCACGTGACTTCCGATCGCCAAGTCAAACGCCACTTCCGGCATCTCGAACAATCCCGGGAAAAACGGACCAATAGCGATCGGCCACTGGAGATAGACACGTGTACTGGACAAGCAACGCCATCTGTCAACGGTCATCGTAACTCCTCATTTTATGAGACTGAATGAACGATGTCTGTTGACAAGCTGAAAGAGAGATTACGTAATGCCGGCAAGAACGTGGCTGATAAGTAAACACAGATGCTCAAGGAAATAGATTATGCAGAAGTGATTCAAGGTAAAGGTAATGAAAAATATATTTATTATAACGTAATGTTTAAACACTAAAATAAAGATAATGAAAATTGTTTAAATATAGAAACTTAGTTTATTGAAACTTAAATGAGTGAATGGTAAATAAGTATTTAAATTATATTTTATTTAAAGACAATTATGAAATTACTTAAAGAGGGTTATATAAAGATAAATTAAATAGAACAGGTTAAGTTAAAGGTTGAATGAAAGAGGTTGAATGGAACGATAAGAATAGGAGGGAAATATAAATATATTTCCTAACAAAAGCCCCCCCTCTTATCATTTCCATGAAAAACTCGCTAAGTTACAAACCCATATACCAGAAAGAGGCTATCTTACATGAAAAACCCACACACTGGTACACCTTGGCTACCATTTACATCCAACCATTGGAACTGCAACAAAGATTCATCTATAATATACTTGACCACAACTGCAACTATCTGACCAATCTGTCCATGGCATCTATTATCCACCACTCTAATACAACACCTATATACCAAGTCAATTTACATAAAGGCAAAAAAAAAAACTAAAAACTTTTGGGCTCCAGTCCATACACAAAAACTGCAAAAATAAAACAATATAAATTATACACAACACAATACCTATATATATAAAATAATGTACATGTGGCTAACATATGGACATCTTAAAAACATCATCTAAGCACATCTGGTCCAGGAAAACATACAGTCTTACATAAGCAAGTATTACACATTAAAAAAATTCTTAGACCACAAGGAGAGCAGAATCTTGATTTTTAAAAATTTCAATTTTTAATTCTAACACACTTAAATTCTAACACTTTAATATTCAGAATTCAAAAATTCTCTAAAAATATTCTAACACTTTAATAATTAAAAATTGATTATAACAATTCATCAATTTACCCAGTATTTCAATACATGTATCATAACATTTGAAAAATTAAATCAATACCTTAATACACCTAATCTTACACTTTAATGATTTAAACCAGTATTAAGATACATATCCTAACCCTTTTGACCCTTAACTATATACTAGACTCAAATATAGCACACTCCAGGTAAGGCGAAACAAAATTCACTTCTAACACTAATCTCCAGATCCAAGAACCATTTCCTACAGATTCAATTCATCTAAAACAATGTCATCTGGACGAAGTCAACTCATGCTCCATTAACCGTAAAAGACAGACAAAAATTCATAACTACTCTATATCCAAGATATCCTGCAAAAAAAAAAATTTAACAAATTTATTTGTGACAGAATCCTTATAAACTAAATCCATACAACACTATATGCGAAAAGCATGCATTCATTCATATCCATTACCTTGGCCAAGGTTTTTCATACAATCCTTTCATACCCAACGAAGAAGACATGGATATGAGTAGTGTCAGATTCAATAATTCAGGAATATAGAGACTAATACATCAACAATCCTACTTTTACATACAACTTATCTTGAAGAATGGAGCATGATTAACAATACCGATCCCAGAGAAATATCTTCTCATAATCAGAGAATCCCAGAAGAAATATCCAGACCAAAACTAATCTTGAATCACTTACAGACAAGCCAATTAAACAACATACCTAATTTGTATGCAAAACATTTACTTAATTCTTCAAGCAGAAGATTGAAAATCTAAAACAATGATAAAAATACCCCCTTTTATTCACCGCTCAACTCTTAAAAAGAAAGCTCTACTTCTAACACAATATGTATATAACAATACACATTCTAACACTATATATAAATGAGCCATAAAAATTAAGTCAAGCATTAAAGGAAGCAATTCTCAAAAGTTAATTAAACAAGATCCAATCTCTATTACTCATTACCATCAGTTATTTTCTTTACTATAAAGGCTGTCACATCAATACAAAAATTTCACCCCCTGAAGCATATCAAACGAGTCAAATTACATAACTTTAACAATCTCCCAAAAATGGATATAATCCATTGAGTATAGCTTTCGCATTCCTTAAACTAAAAATTTAAATGCAGCTATAAGACTCAAATAGACAATTTAAACAGGGTCAATTCAATTGAATACTGGCACACACTAATTCACAACATGGTCACTAACAGAAAGATTTACTCACATTTACATAACCTGCCACAGTCTCAACATTCCTTCGGATATATAAATAAAAGTTAGCAATACCTAAAAAAATGGGTGCAATTACCTCAAAAATTTCTGACATTTCTCCAACATATCCCACAAAAATGTTTACTGTTATAATTTCCCCTTTTATAAATGATAATTCAATTTGCCAAATCAATCCACATTAAACTTCAGCCATTATCCATGAGATTCTATTACACATATGGTTTTCTCAAAAATGACAATTTAAACTGCAAATCTCATTAGCATTGAATTTCAATGATTACATAACCTGGGGAAACATTTTCATAGTAATGCACCTAAAAATTCTATTAGTTAAACAGAACAAAAGTAATCAAACATTTAAATATCATTAAACAATCAAAAATCTGTAATAAAATTTAAATAACAGTTATCATACAGCATAAATTAAACTCTATAAATTAACAAACAATAGAGGAGGTAAAAATTAGAAACGAAAAATTATCTGGAAGTCCTACATTTAAATCTAACAGCACCATAGTGCAAAAACTCATGACTCAATATTCAAGGCAATTCTCTTAAAACCTAAAAATAGAGATAAATACCTATTGAAGTCAAAAGTTTACAGATTCTAAACTTTTGGACTCCCAAAAAAAATTTATATTTCAAATTATATAAGAAATAAGAGTTAACAAACATATTATAGAAATAAGTTTCCCCCTCTAAAAATTAAAAGATAATGAACATTAATTTAAACTATCAATTAAAACAAATGTTAAACTTTAGAAAGGACAGAAACTGTAAACAGGTTTATTAACTATTCCTGCATAATATGACCATTAAGTTACAGCATAGCAAACCAATGTACTCCAATCTTTACCATTGAAAATTCAAAAATAACCTAATTAAAAACATAAATAAGTTTATCTAAAAATTATTGTTTCTATAAAAATATCACAGTTATGTTTTTAATATTCTCAACAATTTAAACTCCTAAACTTCTACAGGCTAAAAAAAATCTTTAAACTCCTGAATCTCAAAGAGAGACAAGTACTTCATTTCCACCATCATAGATATTAAGCTAATTAAAAATTCTATTAATACTTCGGCTTACTTCTAAAAATTCAAAAATTTTTCCATAAGAACAAAAAAATTAAACATTCTCAAACTGATCAATCAAAACAAGTCTTTAAAAATTTTTGCATATTTAACTTATCAAATCAAAAAAAAATTCAGTATATCTGACTCTAAATCTTAAAAATAAAACTAAATATTCTTAAACTAATTTACAGACGAGTAATGCTCCCTTGGTATAATCTTCATCTGTAACATTTCCATAGATCGATAAAAAATCGATGCACTTTCTCAAAAACGTTAAAAAGATGAAGGTCTAAAAGAATATGTCCACTTATCACATTTATAAGATGAGTATTCATCCTTTTCAAAAATGCCTTTATCAGTTATACAGATGAGATGAAAAAGTATACAGAAAAATGTGGCCCAGGACGCGGACCACTGCGCTTCTCTTACAACATTGGACAAATGATGAAGATCAAGCACCATGATAACACCAAAATCATAACTGGCCATCTTTACACAATTTATTCGATAAAGATAAACTGGCATCAAGCTGGAATCTTTAGATCACCAACTAGCACTTTCTTTCACAGAAGATATGCAGAATCAACGTCTTAAAAGAACGGTCATAAACTTTAAATACTTGAAAAAATTTCCCAATATAAATTCTCTTCTTACTAGTGAAAACTATTACCAGCAGCCAACAGCAAAGCCACCGGACGACATGTTAAAAGAAAATAGTAAACATCAAAAATAGATTACCATTAATTGAAAGGTTTCTCTAAAAATTTATATCTACTGCGAAACCCTCAACCATTAAATCCTTTCAAAAACTTTAATGTCCTTAAAAACTTCACAGACACTAATGCATTCTCATATGGCCCCCCCATCGCAAAGCTCTCTCACAACTCCACTCATGGTGAGCCATTTGTAATCAAGTATTTCAGAAACAAAACTGAACTAAAAATTACAGAACAGGATTTCCAATAAAAAGTACTTTAATTTGGGCAAAAACAGAAAGAGGC
The DNA here is from genome assembly GCA_963932465.1 of Maratus speciosus. Taxonomy (NCBI): domain Eukaryota; kingdom Metazoa; phylum Arthropoda; class Arachnida; order Araneae; family Salticidae; genus Maratus; species Maratus speciosus. The sequence goes on along the minus strand of OZ010794.1, from coordinate 423,890,411 downwards.
CCATAACCTTGTTATCCAATTAATAAAGGTAATTGGAATGGATTTAAAAAGGAAGCAAAGCATAATACGCATATGGAGCGTTTAAGCTGAAACTGTTTACCCAAGAAATTTGTAAAATCTGAAATATTCTAGAAAGTATTTTTGAAAGAACGACCAAACAGATTTAAAAACAAATAACAATTTTATTAAACAAATTTAAATAAAAACAAAAATGAAACTAAAAATCATAACGATAAAAGTAGATGTATAAACAATCGACATAAGTTCTCAAGTTCTCTTAAGCATCCAATTAACATAAGCACTTGGTATAATACCATGCAGAGAAACATCACTCTATATCAATGTTTAATGAACCAGAGCACCAAAAGCTAAAAACTATTTCAAAGCAAAAATATTAAAAAGAAACTTGTTTAAATTTTTACTCCAATTACTTTACTTATCTTCAATTAACTTTAAATAGCATTAAACTTTAAATAGAGAAAATATCAAATTATCTTTAAAACATTATGAATAGCAAAAAGGTTTATATTCGATTAATCACATTAAAATTATCTTTCTCTCCATAAAAGATTTGTCACTTAAAGTCAAGTCAAACTTCATTATATTCTAAAGCTTAATACAATTCTCCAAATACTTCATACTGCCACTAGAAGCTAAAAAAAATATAGGAGAACTAAAGCAAACATGAAAAAGGGACATAAATGAAATCATAAACTGCAGCAAGCCTCTCCAGAGATCCCCTAGCGAAATCCGTCTGTAGGATCTCAAAGGAATTGCAAAAATCCCAATACTGCCAGTCAGTAACAACTCCAAGTACCTCGCACATATTTCCAAAAGGCGTAGGTCTCGAACCACTATTGCTACGACCGATCTGCAGCATCAAGACGGGAAAAACGTCCCTGGCCCCTTTGGAACCAATTCACAACCCTACAGTTCACAATCCACTTACTAAATGGAAGCTGACTAGATTAATCTCCATTTACATAATTACCGTAAACAATTCAAACCAAAATATCTTTTAAAGAGGGAGAAAAAGTTACTGTAAAGAAAAGTATTCTATTTCAAATAAAATAAATAAAGACAAACTGACATGTCGCCGATGGCCCGCTATCTGTACGCTAGGAAAAACTAAAAGAGATTCGATGGATATATTCAGGTGTATTCTTCAACACCAAAAGTTTTTGCTTGTTAACCATCTTTCATCCAGCGATATCCAGCACTACGTTGACATTGTCAATTCTGTACACAGTCTCCATATCAAATGAAAAGCAAGAGTATTACATTAAAAACTACCAAGTAAACCTGACACCATTATCTTATATCCAGCACATCACATTCCATCCTCTATCTTAAAAACAGTAAGCGTAAACATTATGCAGCCAACATGCAACTAGGTATCTAAAGGAAAAACAAAGCTCTCAATGATCTCGCTCCAACGATATAAATAGCTCACTCCCCTGCCGACAACGCCCCCTCACGTGACTTCCGATCGCCAAGTCAAACGCCACTTCCGGCATCTCGAACAATCCCGGGAAAAACGGACCAATAGCGATCGGCCACTGGAGATAGACACGTGTACTGGACAAGCAACGCCATCTGTCAACGGTCATCGTAACTCCTCATTTTATGAGACTGAATGAACGATGTCTGTTGACAAGCTGAAAGAGAGATTACGTAATGCCGGCAAGAACGTGGCTGATAAGTAAACACAGATGCTCAAGGAAATAGATTATGCAGAAGTGATTCAAGGTAAAGGTAATGAAAAATATATTTATTATAACGTAATGTTTAAACACTAAAATAAAGATAATGAAAATTGTTTAAATATAGAAACTTAGTTTATTGAAACTTAAATGAGTGAATGGTAAATAAGTATTTAAATTATATTTTATTTAAAGACAATTATGAAATAAAGAGGGTTATATAAAGATAAATTAAATAGAACAGGTTAAGTTAAAGGTTGAATGAAAGAGGTTGAATGGAACGATAAGAATAGGAGGGAAATATAAATATATTTCCTAACACTTACTGCATCTTTTTAACTTTTATTTTGAAATATTAGGCATGTTCAAATGAAAGTGATTCAAAGCGTCGCATGCTAACAGTTTTCTATGTATTTTCATGAAACAAACGCGATAATGAAGGTGTATGTACCACGCATGTGCAAGTGTAAGCAGATTTGTGATAACTTCATTCGTAAGGACGTGGCATTCCGTTAAACATGGATGGTGTGGATGCAACTGCATACAAAACGAGTCAGTGAGCTGTAATTAGGTTTTTAACACTAGAAGAGTCGGTCAATATTCATCACAGAATCCTGGCGGTGTACGGTGACACGTGTGTGTTAAAGCCCACGGTGACGAGGTCAGAACTTTGTGTGCCTGACCGGGCCGCGGCAAATCCGTTGTCTCCTGTCGACAGTCGCTAAACATTCTTGCCCACCTCGTCACCATGGGATTTGACACACACATGTCAGCGTACACAACCAGCATTCTGTGATGAATATTCACCGGCTTACACCCTTCCAGTGTTAAAAACTTAATTACAGCTTGCTGATCCGTTTTGGACGCAGTTGTATCCACACCAGCCATTCTTAACTGAATGCCACATCCTTACGAATGAAGTTATCACAAATCTGCTTTCGCTTGTGCATGCGTGGTACATACACCTTTATATTAGCGTTTTTTTCACGAAAATACATTGAAAACTGTTCGCATGCGATGCTTCAAATCACTTTCATTTGAACAACCCTAGTAGATTTGTACAAAGGGAGTGCAGGATTTAATATTTATGTGTAATCGACTTTATTAAATGTTGATTAAAAATAGAATAAAAAAGAAATTTTCAATTTACAAAAAAGTGTCTTTTACTCTGAGCATTTTTTTCCTACGGTCAATAGAATCAATTGATTAATACTTTGTTTCAAAAGCTGAGTTTGCAACTGCCTTATATGAATCTTTTGGCATTTCTGGTAGCTAAAGTAACTTTTTCTCATTTAAAGGACACTTTTTTCTATTTTCATGGTATAAAACCTAAAATGTTTACTAAAGCAAGATCCCCTGATTTATTTTTTATATTTTAAAGTCTATTTTTTTATATTGCATAGCAAATTAGCTGAATGTTAATTTTTTTATATTAAATTGTGTAGTCTTATTCATAATCATTTTTATCACGTGAAAGATTTTTTGCTACAATCTCATGAAATCAGATTTCAGATATTAAATTTATGTTAATATGCTTTTATTTTATATACATATCACATAATAATATGCTAGCTTAAAAAAAGGATCAATTATTATTTGTATCTTTTCTTTTTAAATAATTTTTCCTTATCTGTGTTGTCTCTACAAAAAGATGTTTCACATCCACCATAACAATGACAATGCTTTACTAGGTTTTTCTGTTTAATTGATTTCAAAAGAAAAATTTCTTGGCTTTGTAAAAAGTTTTTATTTTTATTTTATTTGAAATTTTCATTTATAGAAAGTTCATATTTTATGAATGAAATATTTATTTTTAGTAATAATTGAAAAAACTGGTAGTGCAGTTGCAATTGCATGTCTATAAGGGCTTAACCTTTCCAAACATCAAATAAGATTCTATCATATTTTCAAAATAAACAATTCAAAAGTGCAACAATGCATAACTGGGAAAAATTATATATTTTGGTTCATAATCTTTATTAATGTCATCTTTAGTGTAACAACTTGTAACGAAGATTTAATGATTTGTAATTTTTCGCTGTTTGTAGAAATTTAGCTTGGAAGAAGGTTCATTCTGGTTTAGCATACTAATAATAATTAATAAATTATGAAGAAATAAGAAGAAGCAAGTTCACAGACAGTGGCGCCAACTTTTGAAAAATATTGGGTGGGCTCAAAACCATTTTAGGGTAAAATGATACTGCTATTTTGTTTTCTTTGATAGTTTGGGAAAAGATGTTAATTAGATAAGTTAGATTATTATTATTTTTTTTTTTAATAGAATATAATGTTGTGATTTTATGCTTAATTATATTCTCATGGGGTCTTCATTTTAAGGACAATGATATTTACTATTGTGATATGAATTTAACAACAAATTAAAAGGCAAAATTCTAAAAAATAATAAACTGGGCATTTAATGTAAATTCAATGAAATGCTTGTATTAATAGTGCTATTTAGTTAAACTATACCGATGATTCAAAACAGATACAATTTCTTGAACTATTGGCAATAGATATTTCCAGTCACAAAATGTATACATATCAAGTCATCTTTCAGATATAGCATTTATTTAAAAAGGGACTACATGCACTTTAAAATACGAAATTTATTTTTTATATGGCCTCCTTTTCATATCACGTATATTTAGAAAAAGAATAACAGAAGGAAGAAAGGACAATAAAAAAAATTCTTTTTCGGATGAAACATACTGAGTTTTTAAATTTTATGAATTTTCTGTTTTTTCTTGCAGCATCTTTCCTATTTATAAGTACATAAATAATATTTTAATAAAATAAAACCATCTGTTATGTAGCATGACATGTTGCAAATATAATCTCCTTAACTGCACATCTTCCAATAAATGCATCAGAAAATCCTCTAAAATGAATTTAATTTTCCCCACTGTCCTTATTCACATTTGAAATAGAAATTTGATTAAGAACACTTAGTGGAATGGAAAAAAAAAAAAAAAAAAAACTGCCGACTTGGTTTACAGGCGCAAGTAGATTTTGAAGTTAAGTGCTAATTTCCCCAACAAAAACTAAAAAAAAAGATTAGAGATGAACCTAGCTTAACAATTTTATCTGGCCACTTTTAACAAGTTTTTAATTTCATTTTTCTTTAAGAGTTGTTTTTATCAGAGTCGTGTTAGCACGATAATTTCTTTCTTCAACCCCTATTTCTTTTATCCCTTGAGCATGTTTTTAGTAATATTATCCATTAGTAGAATTCACCTTATCAAAAATTTGTTCCAAAAAAAGTTATAGATAATATTAAGAAGATTTATATCAAGATACAAGATAGACAGGTGGTCAGGATACAAAGGGTTTGTCTTATAGGTTTGTAAAATTTGGTTCTTGACAACTGAGGTCGACATAGACAGGTGGTCATCTTTACAGGTTTTAGTGTCTATGTGATTTTACATGACACAGTTCTTATTCTATTGCTTACTACCACTACTTTTATTTATTGTGTATTTTTTGTAAACAGTAATTAGTTTGATTTTGTAGTTTGAACATTTAAGAAAATATATTATCGTAGTTAAATTTCTATTTGTTTAAAAAAGAATATTTCAAAATATTAATTCATTTTATATTTCATGTACTTGTAGATCTATCCAAGTGTCGAAAATGTACGTAAAAGTTTAGAAGGTTATCCTGCTGGTGGTTCATTGCCATACAGCATAAAAACTGCCCAAAAGCAGCCTTATTTAAAGTCTTTCTTGCAGTAAGTGCATTCAAGCTGTACATATGTAACATTATCAACTTTTTAGTAATTTGGATCCCCTCCTGCCCCCTTATGATATATGTTATCATTACCCCCTCCCCCCAAAGGATATTATTATCAAGGTCTAAAAAGTGCTTTTATTTTTACATTTTTTTAATATACATTCGTAGTGATACACAGATTTGGTTATGCATTTATTATTCACATATGTTACTGATTCAAATGAAGAGGAAAAGTCAATAAAATATCGCTATTATACATGAAATAACTTTTTACGAAATATTATGTAAAAGAAAGAGTTACTATTTAAAACTATTTTATAATAGTTTTTTGTTACATAATGCATTCAGCAATAATATTATCTTTTTGCACTTGCCCCCCTATATTTGGAAGGAGTAAAGCAGAACTTATCAATAAAACAAGTAGATAATAAATTTTTCTTTTCCTTACCAGTGAACACCACAAGTATCATTTCAAACGAACTTTGCACCTGGTTTCTCTAATAGCGAGTTATATGCACATTATGGCAAAACAATAGGAATGGCGAACTTTGGAGTATCCCGTATTTTGGAATGAAATAATTTTATAATCATTTAATGGTTATAATAATAACTTTGTATCTTCATAAAAATACACTATTTTGTTGTAAAGGAAAAATACAAAAAAAAAAGCGATAAATTTGGCTGAATAAAAAATTATAACGATATCAAGAGAAAATACCCCCACTTCCCCTAGAGATAGCTAATGATATCAAGTGCCAGATCCCCCCCCCCTCCTCCTAAAGTAATAACGTTGTACATACACAGCCCATTGTTTTGAAGCTTATTTAATTATAAATTATTTAAAAAAATTTTACTTGACTGCAGCAATTAAATATATGTTTGTTTATGTATATTAATGATCTACACATATATATAATTACAGTAAAGTACCAATTATACCTTTTTCAGGAGACCGGTCAGTTGCACACCTTGAATTACACTTTTTTTAATCCATTATCGAACGTACAAACAGATTTTAATTTAAGACAGACTAATCATCATTTGACATAACAATTTACTTCTTAAGCAAAGCATTATGTATGGAATTAAGTTCTTGGAAAGTTCTAATAAGTGAGAAACACAAAAGGTTTTAAGTGTGTTAATGCAGTCTAATTACCCACTGTCCATTCTTTTCATCCCATACCTTTACAAGTTCCACGAACTTGAAATAACCACTGTAGCAGTCACACATTTTCTTTGTCTTTCATCTTTCTCCAAATTTTGCAAGCAGAAAAGAAAAAAAAAAGAACAAGGATATAAGTGAAAAAATTCTGAGAAAATCAGTTACGGCATAAAAGAAATTACGTATAACTGAAATTATGCATCATATAAACAAAACATTACAACATTAAAATAAATAGGGATGGATCGGGACTGTATTGAAACAGGGTATAAATGTAAAAGACATATAAATGAGAAACATATAAATGGTGCTTTACTGTATATGTATTAGAATCATGTGTTTCTTTTGGAGGGCTTTAACAACGTTTTTGTGTTTGTAATAAGATTTTCTTATTTAATGAGAGTAAAAGTATATTGAATGTAATATTAATGTACTTTTATTTTTCCTAATTATTATTAATTTAAATATAGTAATAAACTGCTCTCGTTAAGGATAAATATATTATAAAAAATAGAAAGTTATTATTAAAATGAATAGAGGTGAATTAATGTACCATGATGATGTCAAACTTCCATTTTTAAATGCACAATTTTTTTTTAAATACTTAATAATGTGTGTTTCTAATAAACATTTCCTGTACCTTGTTGCTTGCACGATATGCCTTAACAGGTAATTTTTAATTAAAAAATTATACCTACTACAATTTATTGTTTGTTTTTATTTATTTATTTATTTTTATTTATTTATTTATTTTTATTTTTTTTTTTTTTTGCACCATTTGGTACTTTTTGATAAGAATTGTTTAGCACAACAGAATGCTTTTCACAACAACACTTTATTACCATGCAAACTCACTTGAAACCACATTGTTGATAGAATCTCTCATGTTCAACGTGCAGTACAAGTTTCTGCCCTAAATACGTTGCAAGTGTCAGTCATTGTCTGAACAGTGTTCTGTGTAATTGTGAGTGCTTTGCGTCTGTGCTAAGTGAATTCGAACTTAACCAATTTTTTATGCTCATATGGCAGGTGCTTCTGTTACCAAGGTAGCCGAAGTTTTTCATGTTTCAAGAGGCACCGTATTGAATATTTATACCACATACAGGGTTCGTAAATATCATGATATTTTCGAAAATATCCGATATTTTGATATATATCCGATATTTTGATATATATCAGATATTTTCGATATATATCCGATATTTTCAAAATAGTCAACTTACTGCTGATAATGAATATTTTCAAGCATAATATAAATTAGAAACTAAAACATATTGCAATTAACATACAAAACTTAAACAATAGCATTCTAAAATGCATTTCTCTCTTTTTTTTTTTTTTTTTTTTTTTTACTTAGAACAAAATTGAAAATGTAATAATTGAAAACAGATACAATTTGCATACATTTTGCATATGTATATAAACTATAGGATTTGTATCAAGTATTGAGAAAGTTTTATATTTTATAAAATAAAATTTTAAATACAAATTAGTTTTTTTTTTTTTTTTAATTGAAGAATTTTAGCATAAATGTAAGCTTGTCTTATTGTTTATTCCCTAACCTGTAGTACAGTTTAGACTCAATTAAACCAAAATCAGAATATTCTTTTCTAATAATGCTGTATATAAGATTATGTAAATTACAGTTTCTCTTTCAATGGCTGTTCTGAATTAATTGTCTCTCATAATTATTAGTTGTACATTTAAAAATAAAAGTTTCAAACATAAAGCTTAGAAAAGATATTTGTAAAAAAAATTTCTTGTATTCTTTGCCTAGAAAAGTCACTGCCAGAGACAAAAGTTTTTTATCTACAGAATGGCACAGTCAATAACAGTTGAAAATTTCATTTACATTTGTTTTGACTGAAGAAAATATCAAAATTATCTTACACATTGATATTTTAAAAATAAATATCAAATATACAAAATATCAAGCATCTTGATATTTTGAAAATAAATATCAAGAATTTGAAAATATCGAAAATATCAAATATCTTGATATTTTAAAAATAAAAAATATATATATAGGATATATATCAAGATATATATCATGATATATATCCATTGATATATATCAACGAACCCTGACCACATACAAAAAAAGCGAAAAAAATCATCCGTTAAGTCACGATGCCGACAAAAATGTGTGTTGTATGATCGTGATAGACAGTCATTAAAGTTGATTGTGACGAAAAATAAGATGACAGCTGCAAAAGTCATTGCTGATCTAAATGTCGAACTCATAAAGCCTGTCAGCACCAAAACAATAAGAAGGGAGCTCTGTAAGAAGGGATTTTCACACTTAAAAAATGTTTTTTTTTTTAGGCGTTTCCATGTTTTTGTCCAACTCCTGCATATATACACACACAGAGTGATTATAATTTATATCTCTTTATACAGTCTCTGGGTCTTATAATTTATCTAGAAACATTTTCTCCATGCCCTGACAAGTAAAACAGTAAAAATACTATTCTTCAATAACAAAAACTTTCCAAGTTATGATACTTCGAAGTTTATGAAATTTCAGAGTTTTACAGCACACAAAGCAGACAGATATTTTTTTTCTTGTGCTGGAAAGCTCTGAAGTTTCACACTTAAAGTATGATAACTTGATGAGTTTTGGTCATAGAAGAATGGAATTTGTACTGTTGTATTTGTCAAAGCTTGCAGAAAACATTTCTAAACATAACTTATAGGACTCAGGGACCAAACGAGTGTAAAGAAATAAATTTTGTATTTTCATATATATATATCCCTTTTACAAAATAAAATGTCTTATCTGAAAACTATACTTGATTTGGATATTTTTTGTAATTGGAAGTATCTTTCTATCATCAACAGTTTAAGGGATAAACAACATCATGTATTTTGAATCTCTCAATATATACAAATGAATTGTACAACACTTTTTTTTTTTTAGAAGTTAGTTAAAAAGTCATGATTTCAAGGAGTAGAAGTCTTGCTACTTTTGATATTCAAATGTTAGCAGTTATGTTATTGACCAAGGATATATGTATATATTTAAACATAGAAGCATTTCTGGATGTTAAGGAATTAACACCATGCATGTGACAGTGTATCAAGCATACTGTAATATTTTTTGCAAAGGGGGGGGGGGGGGGCACTTTAATGTAATATTTAAGTATATCCCAATTTTGAAATTTTACAGCTTTTTCGATTTTATAAACTATATTTGTAAATCTAGTCAATTGATTATAATTCTAAAAATAATTTTGTTGTTATACTAGCTGAAAAAAAATGGAGCCATTTATCCATAATAATCGGGACCAGATGTAATAGATGTACCTAAATAATTTGTTTTTAGATAATAATTGGTTGAATACCAATACAACATTTATTTGATCAGATTTGTAGAATATGTGTGGTTGTGTTATTGTTTCATATTTAATTATTAAATTAATCATATTAAAAATCAGCTCCAATCATGTTCTGAGATTAATCAGAATCCCTTGAAAACAATAATTCTGCTTAAAAGTCAAAATGGCTTACATCTAAATGCTTCCCTTTTGAAACATTAATGTTGGCATCAAGTTATACCATGCATGTGGTGGTGTATCAAGCAATGTTCATGTCAAGCTAGCATTATTTGGCACTTTTTTTTTTTTTTTTTTTTTCTGGAAAGATTCTGAAGTTAGTTGATTTAAAAAATGATTCTGGATAATTGGTTTTCTTATTAACTGGTTTCTGGATGAATGATTCCATACTGTTTATATTTTCAAAGAAAAAAAAAACTTTAATGGAATATTTAACTAATTCCAATTTTAAAATTTTAGATTTGATATTTTTTCAACTTTACATAAAAAATTGTATGAGCTTTTTAAAATTCTAAAAATATGTTATAATTTTCTTTTAGCCAGTGGAAAAGTGACAAGTTGGGAAGATCTGAAGCTTCACCTCATATAAAAACTTACATGAGATTGTCTCCAGATAATAAAAAAATTGCATGGTTTCTAGTTACTAGGTAAGATTTTATTATTGTTGAAAGTCACTTATTATATTGTAGTAATATATATATATGTAACGAATTCGTCGCTACTCCAGTTATGGATCTTCTGTCGTGTCGTCGGCCAAGGCCCGACCGCTGGGGGCAGGGGCGCGAACCGCGGACGCGTGCGTGCCGATTTCTGAGCGAATCCTCGGAATTTCTATCATCTTTAGGTAGTCGCAGGCCGCGAGTGGTATCCGGGAAATCAAAGTCAGATTCAGACAGTAGTTATTCCAATAAAGACACAGTTTTTCCGGGGACCTGATTTATTGTTCCTTTGTTACATCCTTTTGAGAAATCAGGCCCCTTTTGGCTTGAGAGCTGCTAATTTACTTTATGGACATCGGGCTTGGAAATTATGTGTACCGCTAAGCGATACTTAGAAAGCCGAGTGTCGTGGAGTTAGGGCATTCTTTTGATGGTCAAAAGCCCTGTTTGGGGACCTGTGCATCGGTATAAATATGCTGTATTTCGCATTATTCCAGCTAGGGGCCGTTGAAGTCAAAGGAGGCGTCTTTAAACTATAATTGGTCGTTAGCTGAATGATTGACTGCCCGGGATACAGGCTGTGGTTTGAGTTGGCCGATCGAATGCAGCAAGACTTATAAATTGCACTTATTCAGCAAAAGTATTCTTATGAGATGTGCCAAAACGATCTCTAAAAGTTATAAAATGCGATGCGGGAAAACTGACTTAACAGGGGCAACCTCATTCAATCAACTGAGACACAATTACAAAAGCATTTTAAAAGTTTTAATTTTAATTTTCTAAATTTAAATTTTAAAAAGGGACAAAAAAAAGGGGTTTTAAAAAGGGGCTTTTTTATCATTTCAAATCCCCCCCCCCCACTAAAACAAGAGCCACAGGGCTCGCCTGCAAGACCTGTGGGTCTTATCTCGTAAATTTAACCCAGGGTGTTTTTTTTTTTTTTTTGCTCCAGCTCTCAAGTCAATTGGACCTATTTTTACATTCATATCAAGTTACATAAAAATATTGTTCACATAAAAATATTGGTTACACTAAAACATTGGAATTCTTTAAATGGTGCTGCAGCAAAATAATAAGGGGACAGTCTCGAGACATGGGACCTTTAATTACACCAAACTGTCTCTAAAGCAAGTCTTTTGGATGTTTTTTGTAAATGTCTCTGGGTATTGTCCATTGAGAAACATCCTTTTTTGGTGTAAAATTGTAACATTAACATATGCAGAATATATAACATATACTAAAATACTCAAAGATAAACCTACTGAAAACTATATAACATATTCAAATGTAAAAAATATTTACAAATACAAAATATTCAAAATTATAAAATATTCATTAATACAAAATGTTCAAAAATATAAAATATTCAATAATACACAATATTCAAAAATATAAAATATTCAATACTACAAAATGTTCAAAAGTATAAAATATTCAATAACATAAAATGTTCAAAAATATAAAATATGCACTAATACTATCAACACAAATATATTGTCTACCAAAATGCACTTTGGCAAGTTTGCATTTCTAAAAATATTGAATTTTCACACTGAGCTAACATAAAAGTAAAATACACTGTAATACTAACAACAACAAACACATTCCTTCTTATTCTACCTTTCTGTTTCGGTAGGGACTTTACTACTTCTTTGATGCAGCCAAGGGTTATTTTTATGAAAAACAAACTAAGTTGTCTTAAAAAAAAGGAAAACTATAGCTAAAAAATTATAAATATGCGTTTGCTATAATTTTCACCATGCCCAGGGTCAGTGTGACATGGATTTTAATACTCTGAGGTGAATATCCTCCCAAAAAATGTGCCTCTTGCACAACTGAAAAAGGAAGGTGGGCAATCGACATTCACCTACAGAGGGGAAGCGAAGCAGTTTTGCCAGATTCTCCGTTCAACCTGGAAAGAGAATCTGGGAAAACAGTCCGGCTAAAGATGGGTGGCCACGGAGCGGAGGACCCCTTCATAGGTCACAAAATTATCATAATAATATAGTTATAAAAAAAAAAAAAAAAAATTCTAACAGTACTTTTAAACTGTCATCATCATTCTACGCCGCCGGGGAGTTAGGTTACACGCCCAGCTGGGTCCTCGTCCAAATGCTACGAGCAAGGGAGACGATAGGAAAGCAAAAATAAAAAATTGAAAGATGAAAGAGATAGATTGGGTTTTATTCATGGTTGAGCTTAAGGTTTTGAGGTGGGTGGTAGTATCTTAACTTGGAGGAATGGACAATTTCAGAATTTCTCTTAAAATGTGGACTGGGTTTATCAATTTCAAAGGATACATCAGAAAGTTGTTTTAAAATGGTGTATGGGCCAGAGTATGGCGAAGTCAGTTTACGGGTATTAGGATAATGAAATTCTTCATACATTACAATGTCACCAACTTTAAATTTCACAGGAAGGAAACGAGCATCATAACGGACTTTATTCTTTTTATGGTAAGCAATTGTTCTCTCTTTAGCCAATTTTCTAGCTTCCTCCACAGGGGGATAATAACTATTATTTGGTAAAGGAGGATCATATGGTAATTTTCCTAACAATAAATAACTAGGGGTGAACTGGGTTACAGAATGGGGAGTATTATTATATTCATATAAGACTTCATCTAAAAGCTTAGTCCAGGGTATTTTCTTGGTTGTGGAATTGACTTTACATTTTAATCTAGTGACAATAGTCTGATTTAGGCGTTCAATTTTCCCATTCGTTTCTGGGTGATGGCTGCTTGTTAATCTGTGTTTTACATTGTAAGTACGAAGAAATCTTTTAAACCTGGAAGCTGTAAATGCTCCATTTCTGTCGGTTAACAATCTATTTGGTACTTGTATCTGAAATAATTGCTTCAAAATGTTTGTATAAGTTTCGGTGGTTACACTTTTTGAAGGAAAACCCCACACATAGCGAGTTGCATGGTCAACGACTAAATGCAAATATTTTTTTGTAGAATTGTAATAATTAAATCCGCCAACAGAGTCTACTGCTAAACATTCAAAAGGTATATCTGTTGGGGGCATTAATTGCAATAAGCCAAATCTTTTTTGCCTACATTTTTTGTTTATCTGACAAGTGTGACAGTGTTTTACAAAATTTTCAATGTCCTGATTAATGTTAGGCCAATAATACTGCAGAGAGATTAAATTTATCATCTTATAAATTCCAGGATGGCCAAATTGTGTGTGGGTTTTTTCTAAGAGGGGTAGACGTAAAGACATGGGGACCACAATCTTATACAAACTTTTCTTTCTAATTACAACAACATCATTTATCTCAGTGTATTTTTTACCATCAACTGTTACATTTTCTTTTCTCTGATTGTCTCGTACTTCATTCAAGTCAAGGAGATGTATAATATGGGGTAAATTTTCTGAAACAGGCTGTCTAGATAGCATATCAGCTTCAACATTAGTGGAGCCTTTTTGGTATTTAATTTCATAGTCAAACATACTAAGTTTTAGGGACCAGCGGAAAAGACGTCCTCTTAAATTTTTAACACTTTTGAGCCAGGTAAGTGCCGCATGGTCTGTATGTATGACAAATTTTTGACCGTGTAAATAATGATAAAATTTATCTAAAGCATCCACAATCGCCAAACATTCTAACTCAGTAATTGCATAATTTTTTTCATAATCGCGAAGATTTCTAGAGTGATATGCTATAGGATGTAATGTTCCTTTTTCATAAACTTGTTTCACAACACATCCCACTCCATGACTTGATGCATCTACAAACAAATGACAAGGTGTTTTGGGATCAAACAACTTTAATATAGGTTTTTCAATTAAAGCATTTTTTAACTTTTCGAAAGAATTTTGACAATTTTGGTCCCATACATAGGGGACATTTTTCTTCAACAAATTGTTGAGAGGGTATCGAATGTTAGCATATTTTGGAATAAATTTGTGATAAACGTTTATAGATCCCAAAAAACGTTGTAATTCTTTTACATTCGTAGGTGGTGTTAATTTCTTAATTGTCTCTATATTAGGGTTGTCAGGTGTGATACAACCATTCGAGACTTCATATCCTAGGAAATTAATTTTGGATTTAACAAAATTACACTTTGACAATTTTAGTTTAAGGTTTTCTTGGACACAGATATTAAATAAGGTCTCTAAATGACACAAATGTTCTTCTTCATTTTGGGAGAATACAATAACATCATCAAAGTAACTACAGGCAAAGTCAATTTTGTATTTATTAAGGATTCTTCTGAGGGTACGGTTAAACCAAGCAGGCGCGTTTTTCCATCCGAATGGTAAACGATTCCACTCATATAATCCAAAGGTAGTGGCAAACGCCAGCTTCTCCGTATCTCGAGGGTGGATAGGGATGTGCCAATATCCACTGGCCAAATCAAGAGTGGAAAAAACTTTAGCATGTGCCAATTTATCTAACAGGGTGTCTATTCTAGGTAAGGGTTCTGCATCTGTTTTTGTAATGGCATTCAATTTTCGAAAGTCAATACATAACCGGGTTTTCTTCCCTTCTTCACGTTTATACACCAAAGTTACGGGTGATGAATAAGGGGAATAGCTTTCTTTAATGATACCGGCTCGCAATAAATTCTGAATTTGGTCTTTAATTTCTTCTTCTTCCTTAGGGGAAGTGCGATATGCTCTTAAAGAAATGGGGAGGTCTGATGTTAACTGTATTCTCTGGGGTTCAATGTTTACACAACCTACATCATATTTATCTTTAGCAAAAATACAGACATATTTGGCTAGAAGAGCAGGTAATTGTTCCTTGACAGTCTGAACATTTGGCACATGTTCAGTGGTCTCGAACAACTCCGGCTCAAAATTTTCTTCGAATATCTCTGCATTTTTAACTGTATTTTCCATTTCTGGCTGGTTAGTATATGTTTCTGATAAATGTAAGGTATGATGGGATGAATTTGTTGAAATATTGTCCATGAGAGGTACTTTTTTTTTCTCTTGCGTGATTTGCATTTTAACACAGTCAATATTCAATTTAAACAGTTTACAGTGGGGTAGCCCAATCAAAGCATAAGGTAAGTGATTATTAATTATAAAAAGTTCAACATTCTTAGAGATATGTCCTAATTTCAAACTAACAAGGCATTTTTCTTTCAAAGCTAGAACACCTTGTGTTTGTGTGACCGATATACTCTGCTGAACTTTACATATTTTTAGGTTAAGTTTGTGGGCTAAATGATAAGGAATAACACTGATAGAACTCCCTGTATCGATCAAACAAGGTAGTGAGCCTTCACTTTTTACATCAGTAATTTTTTGACAATTTCCATTTGATTTTTTGTAGCTAGCTTTTTCTTTTTGTACATGTCCGGACATAAGAAACCGTCATTGATTACTAGATATATTTTCAGATGACTCATTAGCTCTCTGATCTGGGTTGGGGTTCGCAAAATTCATATTGGGACTAGGGGTTGGAACTGCTAAGACTTGTTGTCGAAAAGGGCAGTATTCCACCCAATGATACGCATTTGGTATTCCTATATTAAAACAAACTTTGCATGGGGAGGGTGGCAAAGTGGTCTGGTGATGTACATTTGGTCTCGGTTGACCATTTGTCGTCGGTCTAACTGTATTTTGGGGATTTCGTGCTTGATTAGAAGCAAAAGGTCGAGTCGGGGGTTTTTGATAGGGAACTCTGTAGTTCCACTGCCGGTTATAATTCTGTCCTGTCTCATATGGGGGGCGAAACGGTCGCCATTGTCGATACTGATTGGGGTTTTGTGGGCTTGCATCTATTTTGCTCTCATTTCCTTTTCTGTCCAGTTGCAGCTTGCAAATTCTGAATACTAATTCACGCCATGAATGTGTATTTGAGGGGTTGCTTGCAATAACTAGCTTTTGCATTTCTAACGGCAAGCCCTCCGTTAATCCTTCCAAGATAAGCTTCTGGTCTAACCCTAAGGTTCTCCCTATTTTAGCCTTTTTCTGATAGTATTCGTTCAGGTCCTCTCCAATCTTGTATCCAATACGGGAAAAATCAGTTAAAGAAAGAGTGTCGGGAATTTCGTAATGTTCATTGAACAAAGTGACAAATTCGGACCAATGCAGCACATTTAAACAATTATTAATGTACAACGTAAGTGCACTGTCTTTTAAGTATTTCTGTATGTGCCTAATTTTCCAGAAGTCGTCTTTTTCCTGTTCTACACAAACACTCTCAAAATAGGCCAGCCAAGCGGTCCAATTCATATTTGAATTAGGCGAAAACGCAATAATATCAGGTTCTATGGACATTTTCGGGCTAGCGGTTACTGAGTTGTGACCAGACCCAGCTTGAGCTGACAGGGTCTGTTCACCTAATGTTGTTACATTATGTGTCTGTGTGGCAATCTCGGACTTCTGAGTATCTTTATCTGATTTGTTTTCTAAGTCATTCTTTTCAGGAGGGGGAGTGACACTCATCTTGAAATACAAAATATTACAAGATTACACAAAACTATAAGGCACAATTTAAAACAAATAAAAATGGAGTATTTTTCAAAAAAATTGTAACACAATATTTGTAACAAAAATGGGCTTAAATCTAAATAAAATTCAAATTTAATACATTTTTTTTTTCAAATAAAAATGGAATATTTTTCAAAAAAATTGCAACACAATATTTGTAACAAAAATGGGCTTAAATCTAAATAAAATTCAAATTCAATACATCATTTTTTTTTTTTTTCAAATAAAAATGGAATATTTTTCAAAAAAATTGCAACACAATATTTGTAACAAAAATGGGCTTAAATCTAAATAAAATTCAAATTTAATACATCATTTTTTTTTTTTTTTCAAATTGAGATTTAAAAAAAAACGAACTTTGAACTAAAATTTTAAAATTCCAAAGATTTAAATACTGTCTAAATTTCAGAAAATTACTCTTATAGCAAAAATAAATAAAATAAACGTTGTCTTATTCTAATTTTGGCTATT
This sequence comes from Maratus speciosus, assembly GCA_963932465.1. Lineage (NCBI taxonomy): Eukaryota > Metazoa > Arthropoda > Arachnida > Araneae > Salticidae > Maratus > Maratus speciosus. The sequence goes on along the minus strand of OZ010794.1, from coordinate 423,872,891 downwards.
AAAATGACAAACAATTAAAAAACTACCTTTTAAAACTGTATTCTTTTTCTCTTTTTTAATTCAAGAATAGATTAAAATGGTCTTACCTTCAACAAATCTATTCAAGGACAGCCTTACATATCCACAAACAAAACAACAACAAAAAACGATCTTCATAAAAATTTCCAGGATTAAATTTACTCCCTGCATAAAAAAAAAGAAATCATTTTCTCTTTTTCTTCTTAACACAAATCAGTGAGTTATCTGCCGGTAGAAAATTCGTTTTTCAACACGGTTCTTCATTTTGACCTGGTGACCCACTTTCTCAGCTGATAACGTCCATGGCTGGGCTGGGAGGAGAGAGTTTTATTTTTCTTTCTTGCAAAGACTGTTTCAGAGGCTTGTTCGTTGGAGAAATAATTGATTTTCAGTAACAGATAATTTTTTCTTGATTGCTAGGCAGATGAATGTTTTTCCCGTTCTTTTTGACCAGTCTTTTCCTTTTAATGACCAGATTTTTTTCTTTTTAATTAATTGCTAGGGAACGACACTTTTTTTTTTTTTTTTTTTTTTCGTTTTCTTTTTCACTCATGGAAGGCAGAAAAAGGATTTGAAAACTGTTCTTTTTAGAGATTTCTTTCGTCACTTGTTACACACCTCTTGAGTTTTGTTGGAATTAATTGCTGGTTAAATAAACAGTAGATACGTCATTTTTTAGGACTTCATTACACATCTCGTTGTTGTTCTTGCTGGAATTAATTGCTGGAACTCTGGGATTTGAGCCGCGCAAATAAACCGTCGTGCCGACTTTTCAATGTAACGAATTCGTCGCTACTCCAGTTATGGATCTTCTGTCGTGTCGTCGGCCAAGGCCCGACCGCTGGGGGCAGGGGCGCGAACCGCGGACGCGTGCGTGCCGATTTCTGAGCGAATCCTCGGAATTTCTATCATCTTTAGGTAGTCGCAGGCCGCGAGTGGTATCCGGGAAATCAAAGTCAGATTCAGACAGTAGTTATTCCAATAAAGACACAGTTTTTCCGGGGACCTGATTTATTGTTCCTTTGTTACATCCTTTTGAGAAATCAGGCCCCTTTTGGCTTGAGAGCTGCTAATTTACTTTATGGACATCGGGCTTGGAAATTATGTGTACCGCTAAGCGATACTTAGAAAGCCGAGTGTCGTGGAGTTAGGGCATTCTTTTGATGGTCAAAAGCCCTGTTTGGGGACCTGTGCATCGGTATAAATATGCTGTATTTCGCATTATTCCAGCTAGGGGCCGTTGAAGTCAAAGGAGGCGTCTTTAAACTATAATTGGTCGTTAGCTGAATGATTGACTGCCCGGGATACAGGCTGTGGTTTGAGTTGGCCGATCGAATGCAGCAAGACTTATAAATTGCACTTATTCAGCAAAAGTATTCTTATGAGATGTGCCAAAACGATCTCTAAAAGTTATAAAATGTGATGCGGGAAAACTGACTTAACAGGGGCAACTTCATTCAATCAACTGAGACACAATTACAAAAGCATTTTAAAAGTTTTAATTTTAATTTTCTAACTTTAAATTTTAAAAAGGGACAAAAAAAAGGGGTTTTAAAAAGGGGCTTTTTTATCATTTCATATATATGTATGTGTGTGTGTAGGAAGGTGATATGCAAAACATTAATTTATTGAAGTAATCGAATAATAACTGAATGCTGAAATCATACGAAGTTAGATTTAATTCCTTAAAAACAATTTTACAATGCTTTATAACTAGCTTCTTCAAATATACTAGGGTTAATACGTAAAGCATATAATTTATACAATATCTGTAGGAAAACCTAATTAGACTTAATAGTGTCAATTGCTTTATTGACATCTCCTATTCCAATGCTTCATGAATGATGGAAAAATCAGAGACTGACTCTTTTCTAATTTTCAAACTCTAAAATCCTTGAGCTTGTGATCCGTTAATTTTGCTTTTATATGTCATGCATTCAAATCATAGACAATAATAAATACCAAAGAGCTACTTAATTTTTTGATCACACACGTCATAAGTAAAGTAAATGATGCTATCTAAATTCAAGTCCTACAAATCGATCATCGTGACTTGATGGCGTCTCAACATCAACATCTTGGTCTGTTCTATATTCGTGTTTACCTGGCCAAATATAGAGAGATTCTTTCTTGAGCAGAAAATTTTTATTGCATGTTTAACACATAGATATACACTTAATCCATGATCTGAAATAAATGGTGCAATTCAAATCCTACAAATTGGCCATCCTGACTTGACAGCGTCTCGACATGAACATCTTGGTCTGTTTTATATTTATGTTTACCTAGCTAAATTTAGAGATTCTTTCTTGTACAGAAAATTTTGATTACATTTAAACACACATACACATAATCTAAGATAAATTATCCAGGAGTTTAATAGGCCACGGCTTCATGCACTCTGCTCTGGTTGACGCCTTTCCTGCACCTTCATGATCTCCTATTTTTTCTACTTGATATTGATTGTGATTCTTGACTGCAGTTATCTCATATGGTCCTAAATATTTTTCTTTAAGTTTGACAGCATTGCCAAATTGTGTCCTCTTTATAGTGACACACACGTCATAAGTAAAATAAATGATGCTATCTAAATTCAAGTCCTACAAATCGGTCATCCTGACTTGATGGCGTCTCAACAACAACATCTTGGTCTGTTCTATATTCGTGTTTACCTAGCCAAATATAGAGAGATTCTTGAGCAGAAAATTTTTATTGCATGTTTAACACATAGATATACACTTAATCAATGATCTGAAATAAATGATGCAATTCAAATCCTGCAAATTGGCCATCCTGACTTGATGGCGTCTCGACATCAACATCTGGGTTTGTTTTATATTTATGTTTACCTAGCTAAGTTTAGAGATTCTTTCTTGTACAGAAAACTTTGAGTACATTTAAACACACATACACTTAATCTAAGATAAATTATTCAGGAGTTTAACCCATAGGCCACGGCTTCATGTACTCTGGTCTGGTTTGACATCTTTCCTACACCTTCATGATCTCCTATTTTTTCTACTTGATATCGATCGTGGTTCTTGACTGCAGTTATCTCATATGGCCCCAAATATTTTTCTTTAAGTTTGACAGCATTGCCAAATTGCGTCCTCTTTATAGTGACGATATCTCTTACTTTATATTTTTTGACTGTTTTCTTTTCTTATCAAACTGCAGCTTGTTTTTTTCCTGTATTTTGAGTATGTTTTTCTTCACCTCTTCTCTTGTCGTTTTGCGTTCCTCCATAATACACTAGGTATATTCTTCCAAAGTTTTTTTGATGTCTTGTGTGTCACTATTTTTCATTTTAACTCCTGTCATTAACTCAAAGGGACTATACTTGGTGTTTCACGTTATTGTGCTATTGATAATTCTTTGTAGTTTTGGCACAAACTTATACCACTTGAATTCATCATCAGATGCTTCAGATTGAACTAAAGATTTGTCTGCAAATTTTTTTGTGTTATTATTTTTGTTTTCTTTAACATTTCTTGCAGTATTTCCAATAGGATCATCTTTTATTTTCTGATAACAATTGTTTTTGAACTTTTCCTTTCTAACCATTTTTCTTTTAGGCCTTGTCGTGCTATCACTTTTTCCTTTGAAATTTATCTTCTCTGCTATTTCGCTTTCTGTTTCTTGTTTGGTGTCCTTTCCGCACTGAGCCTCTGTAATAGCTTTTCTTTTGTGGCATTTTATGTTTAAAATTATTAGCATCTCTACAAATAGTCGTTGAACTGGTGTTATTTTCTGTTTTCCTTCCAGTAGCTTTATTTTTGGATCTTTTTTGTCTAGCAATGACTATTTTCTTATTGATTTCTTTTTCCTTTCTTATGATTACTGGTGCCACAAAATGTTAGTAACTTCATCTAATTATCGCATCTTCTAACCACTTCTGTACTTGTTATTGATGATTTCCTGTTGTACTAGAGGGAATCTCATTCGATGTTCACCAATAGGTTTTTTATCTGCCAGTAGTATTTTCATGTTTAATCCAGTATCTTTTGTTTTATTCGCTTTGTACGATTTCATTAAATCTTATATCTTTTCTCTGTTAGCTATCCTCATAATATGAGTAAAATCCGCTTCGGTGTTTACATAATCGTTATTAACCATATCTTCCCTACATTGATTATTGTTGCTTACATTTAAAGTGACTACTTTATCTGTTTTGGAAGAAACTTCATTAACTTTAATGTATCCTACTCATACTGTATTGTCACTTATTATTCTAACAGCGTCTTCTACTACTTTTAGAGTTAAGCCTTCGACTGCTTTTCTACTTATTATTAAATCATAATCAGTCTCTTGTACAACATAAAATTTTTACTGTACTTCTATATCTTTCACACAGACTTAATGCAGGAAAAACCTATCGGCTTATTCGCTTTTCCACTTATGCCCGATATAGATATATTGTCACTGGTTACCTTTAGCAAGTTTATTGCAGTATGATACCTTAAATTGGGGGCTGAAATGTTGCTCCCTGTATTGATTACTATGTTTGTTTTCATTCCTTGAATAGCTGGGATTCTTCCTTTCTTGCCGTGTAACTTACCTATATTAACTATTTTTCATTCTGTGTTTTGGGATTTCATTCTCGCCATCTTTGAGTACGTTACTGGTTAAATTTGTATATTCTTGTTGTGTTTTACTTCCAGTCATACATTTGATAGTGAGAGGGCGCTGCAAGCGCTCTGGACTGAAAGGAGCGCGGGCGAAAATTCCCCGCCAGATGAGTAGATGAAGTTGAGTAAGATGTGTGTTGAGATAATTACCAATAAGTAATATCTCAGTAAATTAATTTAGCAGAGTGAATTAAGCAAATGGAAACATAATTGCTTTATGTCCCAACCTCAGATGAAAAATACGTTAAACTATTAAATCTATTATTACTCAAACCTTAAATGAAATTAAAATGTTTAAACAGTTTAATGAAATTAACTTGCTGAAATACAATAAGAAAAAGTGAAACTAATATGTGATCTAAATAACGAAAGATAAATTTAAAAGAAACAAAACATTTATTTAAATTTAGTCAAAACAGAAAAACAAATTAACTAAGAGAATAAAATACATAAAACATACCTCAATCAGTTTTAACTTTAGAAGACACTAATTATGCATTTACATATAGAATAAATTGCACTGAGTAACACTCCATGACACACTATTACAGAAGTATAAAAATATAAAACATCTTTCAATTCAATCCTCCAGAGCTCGATAAATAATTTATTATTGAAAAGCTATACTTCGTTTTAAACTAACAGCACTTCCAGCGATATCATACAGCAGTGTAAAAACAATCGTCATTCCCACCAGGAAAAACCGATAGATAAACAACAGTCCGGAAATACGAACACAAGCTCATCCTTCAACGTTGAGAATTCGGAAACAGCTCAGCTGACACTCCAATACAAGAAAAGTTTTCATTTCGAATAAACACCAAAAAGGTTCTCGAAGATAGAGGTCACACAATACCGCCTTCACTATTCCATCGGATGACTTTAAAAATGAAACGTAGATCAGTTGATATCAATACGGAGAAACCAGGAAGAGAAAAACTTTAACCTTCACCGTGCGTTCCCAGTTTAAACAAGCCTCCATGCCAATAAAATATTAAAAGCACCTGCTCACATCATGCTGAAAGGGTAAATCCCAACTGGCGAAGAAACATGCTGGCTGAAGCATATTTATATGATTCGGACATGCGTACCAACTCCCGGCATATGCAAAACAGATGGCTTCCAGAATGATCAGAGACTTACGACGCACTCTACCGGACAACTAATGCCATCTCGTGATGACCAGGAGTACTACACAACTATCATACGTGGAAACGATCTCCAAAAACCGCGATGTTTTGAAAGACAGGCGACCGGCATAAGAAGATACGATTAAAGGTAAACTGCAACTAAAGATGAAAGCAAATCAAATAAAGGATTTTAAGGATATATAACTATGGAAAACAAAGATATGAGGTAAGTAGAATCTGTATTTATATTATAAATAAAGTAAGGCTGTTTCAGCTAAAATGTAAATAAGTTGTAAAGCTAAAGTAGTACAGTGATAAGATATAGAGGGCTTGTTATTCCTAACAATGTGTTCTTAAGACGTAAGCGCAGTGTATCAACCAGTATCGTCAATACTGTTTACCAAATACGGGGATTTATTTGTTTCCTCCGTGCATCATAATTGATAGTGAGAGGGCGCTGCAAGCGCTCTGGACTGAAAGGAGCGCAGGTGAAAATTCCCCGCCAGATGAGTAGATGAAGTTGAGTAAGATGTGTTCTTAAGACGTAAGCGCAGTGTATCTGTTGAAATTACAAAAGTAAAGTCTAACACAAGTAGCAGAGCTGCATTAGCAAATGGAAACGCGAAAGCTGAAAGAATCCCTAAACCTCATTAAAACAAATTATATTAATAAAGATTCAATTACTATTTAACTTTAAATTAAATCCAAACAGCTGAAATAGAAAAGCATTTGTGGTGGTTAAAGAAATAAACAAACTAGATTTAAAAGACAACTAACGTTTATTATTCGATTAAATATACTTTTAAAAAAATAGAATGATAAAACAATTATATATATATATATATATATATTCCAATGTCTTACTCTTACAAATGAAACTAACATTACTCTTAAAAACATAACCTCATGACACATTCAAATAATTATATTAGTGAACCAGAGTCCTTCATATTTAGTGATCATATTTTCATGATTACGATGTACTGCATAAATTATATTTACATGAAAAGTGAAACTTAACTTCCATGAACCACCTCCACCAGACAGTCGAAGGTCAACTGATGCAAGACGAGTGAAGTCCCTATAACTGTAAACAACATCTTCAGGAAACGTCATTACCAACACGGATCCCTCTTACACTTGTAAAGTTGATTTACATCTAAAACCACATTGAAAAATAGACCAGCCACTTTCTAGAGCAAAGAATCACACATGACATCATCAATGAGAAAATCAAAGGCAGCTCGTGAAAAACGTTCTCTTGCTCAAAAAGTCAAATTCCAAATTGACAACAAAAACAATCTTATTCAGCATTAAAAACTGTAAGGAGACTTAAGACTAAAAGAAAAACAGCACCATCTTTTCAACTTGCCAAAAACTAAACAGAAAGAGACACTTTACCACATAACAGCACGGACTGAAAACGCATATATCTCACGTTGAATGAGAGCATATTTATATCATCCAACCACACAGGAAAAGCAACTGCGACGCAGCCCGGAAGTTACATTCTCCGATCTCTGAAACACTAATGGAAGAAAGGATGAAACGTCATATGCAAAACGAACGACCGGATGACTAACGCCATCTCGTGTTCATTCGTAACAACTCCTCAGTTGGTTCAGAAGATTTCGGATGTATTGCGTCATGGACGAAAATGTGCTAAAGGCCGGCTCTTACGATAGTAAAGTGAAACGTAAATAAAGTATATGGAGTAAAGAAAGAAACTTAAAGCCTGGAACTAAAGCTTGGAAATAACAATAGAATAAAGGTAAGTGGAACTAAATAAAGTGTATTAAAATAAAGATAATGAATTAATATATTAATTTATTAATTAATATAAATAAAAAGTAAAAGTAAACTGTTAAGATAGGGATATGTACAGGGATGAGAAAGGGTCTGTTTACCTAACAGTATCAACCACTGCCAGTCCCTTTGGAATATTTTTGTAAATAATAAATGTTTTCGTTAAGTTTTGTAAATGTGGACAATCCATCCAATAGGCAACGCACTTCATCTAGTATTTTTAAACATTTTCTACAGTCCATTTTGAAGCTATTGCCGACAAAGTTTTTGGCCCTTCGAGCCGCAGCGCTCATTTAGAACACTGTTTATAGAATCAACGTCCTTGGATTACTCGAATTTCCTTGTTATAGAATTTATAGATAGATAATGTCTGTTGCTACTGCAGCGATTTCAGGAACCGTGGTCCTGAATCGAAAACGTGGAAATATACGCGGCCAGGTTACGAGAATATCAAATGCATTGAAAACGAAACTCGGCCCTAAAGAACTGGATCTGAAATTAAATTCTCTTCAAATGTTAAAAAAGAAGACTGATGAATTAAGGAACGAAGCCTACTCCATAATATCTGATGAGGATTTGGGGGATTTTGAAAATTCCTTGACCGAAATCGAAGAACAGTTAGAAGCTATTGAAGTAAGTCTTCTTGATTTAATAAAGCCTAGTATTTCTAATGTTGAATGTCATAATAATAGTAATGATAGAAGCAGTTCTAATGAGGCAAAATTCAAATTGCCATCAATTAATCTACCCCAATTTTCGGGTCGTTACACAGAGTGGATGAATTTTAAGTTACAATTCACCACATTAATTGATAATAACGTTGAGCTGAATGATGCGCAAAAGCTGTATTATTTACAATCAGCTTTAACTGGCCCTGTGAAACAATAACAAAATATTGATGATTCTTATACTTCTTTATTCGAAGCTTTAAAAAAATGATTTGAAAACAAAAGATTATTGGTGAATAGTCACATTTCAGAGTTATTGAGTAATAATAAAATAAAAATTGAAAATGCAAAAGAAATACGCAATCTGGTAGATAATTTATTGAGCCACTTAAGAGCCTTAAAACAGTTAGGACTGGAACATAACAATTTATTGGAATCCATTCTCATGTATTTTGTTTTACAAAGAATTGACGATGAGTCAAGAAAAGCTTTTGAAATGTCTCTTAACTGTAATGAATTGCCTGAATGGAATGTTTTTATTGATTTTTTATTGAAAAGAGCTCAAACTTTAGAAAATGTACAAAAAACCAACATCATTACGAAACCTAGGTTTAAAATGACCCCTAAGCAAAAAAGTTTCGTTTTACAGAATGACAAACTTAATTGCGCATTTTGTAAACAACCACATTTCATTTTTCGATGTCAAAAATATTTAGATTTATCGGTTCAAGAAAGATTGAATCAAATATGAAAATTACAGTTATGCTATAATTGTTTATCTAATCACACCGTTAACCGTTGTAATAAATTAAATAATAGATGCAAAACATGTTTTTCTAATCACCATACCACACTTCATGGAGCTAATTTTTCAAAATCTTATTCTGAAAATAAACCAAGTAATTTTATTATGAATCAACCTCAGATCAAAAATGAAGGGAAAGTAAATACTAATTCAGTGGAAATTATTTCAAGTGCGAAGACCTTGAGCTGTCAAAATAATTATGATCAGAATTCTGACTCTGGTGCCAGCTATAACACGTTAATTTCAACAGCTGTAGTTTATTTGAAAGGAAATAATAATTCTTTTTTTCCTTTTGTTGCAATATTAGATACAGCCAGTAACATATCTCTAATTACTTTTTCCGCAACAGACATGCTGGGACTAGAGAAACATAAAGTAAAGTCAGTGATTTCCGGATTTAATGATGCAATCTGTAAAATTAAAAACAGAATACATGTCGAAATTTCAAACAAAGATAGAACATTTAAAAAATTCTGTAACATGTTTTTTGTTCCTAAGATTACAGATTTAACCCCTATGTGTACCTCAGAGACTTCAAATCTGCACCTACCACAGAATTTAGTGTATGCTAATCCAAGATGTTTTGAACCTCAGCGAATTCAGGTGTTATTGGGGGCAGATGTATATTATGAATTGTTATTAGCTGGTCAAATAAAAATTCCTGACACTTCTACCCGGGCGCGGAATCGGCGCAACGCTGGGACGCACGTCGCAGACTTTTGAAAAGGTCTGCAGACTATTTTTGAACTGTTAAAATTTAGAAAAAAAAAGTTTGCTAGAAATTATTTACCATGTGCCATAATAATACTACGATCCACGTCACATGCGATTGATGAAGCCCGGATTCTCTTTAAAATAAAATTAATCACTTAGAAAAATCTAGACACGCGATCGTGAAACGCCCATTATTAAATGAGTCAATCCTTGTAGTGGTGATTTCTTTAGAAATTAAAAAAAATCGATCATTAGTCCGAAAATTCGAACGTAAATATCACGAATTTCGACAAATGTTCGCCGAAAAAACAATTTCGTCAATCGTTTGCAGTTAAAATAGCCAATTTCGTCAAAGGATCGCGAAAAAAACGTGAATTTCGTCAAAAGATCGAGAAGAAAAAACGAAATTTTGTCATAAGATCAAGAAGGAAATGTCAATTTCATCAAAAGGCTGCGGGAAAATAGCAACTTCCGTCAAAGGCTGGCGGAAAAATGCGGCTTCCGTCAAATGATCGTGGAAAAAACACGAACTTCGTCAAAGGGCTACGGAAAAATAGCAGCTTTCGTCGAAGGATTGCAGAGAAATGCAAATTTCATCAAAGGATCGCGGAAAAAACACAAATTTCGTCAAAGGATCGCGGAAAGAACGTGGATTTTATCGAAGAATCGCTTAAAAATGAGATTTTCGTCAAAAGATCGTGGAAAATAGGCGAATTTCGTCAAAAGATGGCGAAAATTTTATAACAAGATCGAAAAAAAGCCAATTTCGTCAAAGCGCTGCGGAAAAATATCAACTTTCCACAAAGGATGGCGGGAAAACGCGAGTTCCGTCAAATGATCGGGAAAAAACGTTAATTTTGACAATTGATCGAGGAAAAAGCGCGAATTCTGTTAAAGGATAACGGAAAAACGCGAATTTCGTCAAAAGATCGCGGAAGAAACGCGAATTTCGTCGAAAAATCGTGGGAAAAAGCGAATTTCGCGCAAAGATCGCTAAAAAACACGGATATCGCTAAAAGATCGCAAAAAACACGTATATCGTCAAAAGATCGCGGAGAAAACGCGAATTTTTTTCAAACGATTGGCGGAAAAAACGTGATTTTCGTCAAAAGATCGCGAAAAAGCGCAAACATCGTCGAAAGATCGCGAAAAAAACACGAACTTCGTCGAAAGATCGCGAATAAAAGCGAACATCTTCGAAAGATCGCGAAAAAAACGCAAGCATCATCGAAAGATCGCGAAAAAACGCGAACATCGGTGATAGATCGCGAAAAAAAGCGAACATCGTCGAAAGATCGTGATAAAAACGCGAATGTTGGGGGAGTAAAAAAATAATTCAAATACCACATCTCTGTGTCCAACTGTTGTTCCATAGCTCTCTATATCATTGAATTAAATCACTGTGTTGATAAGCAATATATGGAAGATGTGAAGACGAAATGGAAACTAAGTTCATTTTATTTAAAGAAGTAAGACGTCTGATATGAACAACCTTGTTCATTACATGCAAAGAAAATGATAAGTTTGACAAACACACACATTTAAGTAAAACACAATCTAAATAAATTCCTCAGCCTTAACATGGCTGTAAAACTTACTACTCCATAAACCATACTTGGAGTTACTGCTGGCCAGGCAAGTACACACACTGAACACATCTACTGAATCTGTATTTATACTGGCAAACACATTACAGTTACAGTTAATTCAATAACATTAGCATAGTTTGAGAAAAGGTTATGGTTACAAAATAAAACAACAGCTCAGTAAATAAGTTTAACAAGTAAACATTAACCCTAGTAATTGTTTACCAACCAACCTACCATTACTGAAAACTGTTGACATGGCATTAAGATTGCAAGCTATGAGTGTGAAGTTGCTACCTTCACAAATAAACCAACTTTTAAATATCTTGCATTAAATAAAGATTAGAAAGTCCCACAGGAATGATAAGGTAATAAATATGAATAATTAACATTTAAACTTTAGATAATATGAAAGTAATGGTTTGTTTACTTTTTGTACCAGCCAGCAATGTTTAACTTTTAAACCTTTTTCTCAAACATGAATAAACTTTAAAAACAGCAAATGAACTTTTACTAGTTCAAGCATTGTGGGGATGAGTGAAAGAGGGGGGGAAAACTTATTGGGATAATTTTAAACTTAAAACCAGTTTTATTGAAAAAGCCAACATAATGCCCCCTTTTTCCCCAGCTCTTTCTCTCAACCAAATATCCACTTACAATAATACAAAAATTTTTGACTTGGTAAAACTTTAGTAAATAAATCAGCAACGTTAGCTGAACCTGACACAAACTTTAAGTTAAATTTATTCAAATTATCTTTAACAAAATATATTCGAGTATCTATATACTTAGTTCTGTTATTTTCAATACTATTTCTGGAAAAATGTATAGCGCTTTGATTATCACAAAAGACGTTAGGTTTATCTATTTTCAAGTTCAAAAGAACAGGAAAATTATCCATGATTCTAAGTAGCCAACACAGTTCTTTTATGGAATCGGATAATGACACATACTCTGCTTCCATACTGGACAAAGCTATACATTTTTGTTTGCAAGAGCTCCAAATTATAGGTACATTATCTATGAAAACGATAAAACCACTTATGGATTTTCTATCAACTAAATCAGATGCCCAACTAGCATCTGAGTAAACATTTAATGTACAGTTTGAAATCCTAGACAAGTTAATTGCTAGTTCTTTGGTATTAACAACATACTGAAGCACTTGACATAAATATTTCCAGTGTTTTAAAGACGGGCAGTTTGAAAACTGTGCAAGAGCTATCACAGGAAACTGTATATCTGGTCTAGTATGGGATGCTAGGAAAAGAAGGCAACCTATCAATTCTCGATATGGAACATCAACCGCTTGCTCCCCCTCAACTGTAACATTTAAAACTATCCCCGGGGTCAATGGCAATTTACTTTTTATTTTTGGGATATTAAATTTTTCAGCAAGCTTTTCTATATAACTTTGTTGATGCATAAAAATTTCTCCATTTCTTTCTTCAAAATCAACACCTAGGAAGTGCCTTATTTCCCCCAATACTTTTATTTCAAATTTTAATTTAATTAAGTTTATTACCTCATTCAATCTTTCATTATTTTTAGCAAAGACAGCAAAGTCGTCTACATAAACTAATACAATGACTTCAGATTTAAATACATAAATACAATTTGAGTCCTTTATCTTATCAAAACCCAATTCATTAAAAGTATTGTCTAACTCCAAAAACCACTCCCGACCAGCTTGACGCAAGCCATACAATGCCTTGTCTAATTTCCAAACAAAACCCTCTTTTGAATTTTCCACAAAACCTTCAGGTTGTTCTACAAAAATTAATTCATTCAATTTAGCATAAAGATAAGCACATTTAATATCAAGATGTTGACTTACCCAACCTTTAAGTACAACCAGTATAGTGTAGAACAGTCTAACCAGGGAAAAAGAAATTACAGGTGAGAAGGTATCAAAATAGTTAACTCCCTCAATTTGTCTAAAACCTTTAGCAACCAACCGAGCTCTGAACCTTTTTACCTTTCCAGATATATCCTTTTTTAATGTAAATATCCACCTAGTACCCAGAACTTTAGTTCTCTCTGGCCTAGGTACCAATTCATAAACTTTCCTATCTTTAAGTGTCCCAAGCTCATTTTTCATTGCTATATTCCATTCCCTTTTTTCAGGTAGTTCCTGAGATTCCCTAAAAGTGCATGGAATTTTTACTTCTACACAGTGTACTTCTGGTTCATCCCCCTCTTCATCTTTACTTACACTTAAGTCTGTATCCTCTTCTCTAGGATTTGGAGTAATAGGAGTGAAACTGAAATCATCTGGGTTATAATTTATTCCCTTTTCCTGACAATATTTTACTATGTCCTTTTTACTTCTAAGTCTAACATTTTTTTCAGGGAAATAGTATACGTCTACCCTCCCAGCAGTTGTGCCCGACTTTCTAACAGTTTCAACTCTTTCCCAATCTTTAGGTAAAGGAGGAGGTTCCTGAATTGATTCACCTTTATTCACTGCAGAATTTTCATTAACCAAACTAAATTTTACATAATCATTAAAATTCTGCCCCCTTGCATCTACATTCCTTAAATTACAGTCTTTTTCAATTATTTTAACATGTTTAGTTTCTACAACTGTCCTCGTACCCGGATACCAGATCCTATAACCTATTGTATTAATGGCATAGCCAATAAGTATTCCCTTCTTTGACCTTTTGTCAAGTTTTGACCTATATCGGTTGGGAATATGGACATATGCATCACTACCAATTACTTTTAGGTGACGTACTGAAAAACTTTTCCCACGCCAAACATTTAAAGGAGCTTTACCTTTCAACTTTTTATGAGGAAATCTATTTCTTAAATAATTAACAGTATAAACTAATTCGGCCCACAGACTTTTAGGTAAATTCGTCTGGACTAACAAGGATCTAACCCCTTCCATCAGAGTGCGATTATAGCGCTCCGCGATCCCGTTCATTTCCGGGCTATACACATTTGACTTCTCATGTTTAATCCCTTCACGTAATAGAAAAGTTTCAAAATATCCAGCACAAAATTCTTTCCCGTTATCTGTCCTAACCCTCTTAACCTTTTTACCAGTCTGCCGTTCAACCATCTGCTTAAAATTCTTAAAAAATTCGAAAGCCTGATCTTTACGTTTTAAGATGTAAACAAAAGCAAATCTCGAAAAATCATCAATTATACTAAGTAAAAATCTTGCTCCTCCCATACTAGGTTCAGGTGATGGCCCCCAGAGATCCATATGCAATAATTCCAAAATACTAGATGTTTGAACATTTTCTAATTCACTAAAACTTTCCCTCTTACTTTTAGAAAAATGGCAGGCCTCACAAGACTCAATTACACCCTCTAGTTTTTCAAGACCATAAACATTATTAGATTTTGCAAAGCTTATTAAATTTTTACAATTTAAATGAGCATAACGTGCATGCCACATCATCATATTAGATGACTTTATATTTTGAGCCTCAGGAACCCCAATTCTTTTACAATTAGCTGAAAGAGTATAAAATTTGTTACATAATGGAGCACATAAAAATACATCATTACTAGTTTTACTGATATAAGCATTATGACAATCAAAGGTTACTTTAAAGTCTTTACTAGTTAAACACCTCACTGAAATTAGGTTTCGGGTCATCTTTGGTGCATAAAAAACGTCCTTGAGCAACAAAGTTTTAATTACAGTACCTGAATTAAACACTAACTGTATATCACCAATTCCAAGGATATCCGTGCTCCCACAAGCAATTGCAGCTTTGGTTTTAAGGCTCCTGAAGTTTTGAAACACCTTTTTGTTATTGGAGAAATGGTCAGTTCCAGCAGAGTCCAGGACAAACTCAAGACTTGTATGTTCACTCATCATGGCTGCTGCAAAATGGGCTTGTCGTCCTTTAGATGGCTGATGATATCGTTTTTTACTCTTTTGCTTGACACGACAGTTCTTAATTAGGTGGCCTTTCAAACCACATCGGTAACAGCGTCTTCCTTCATCTCTGTTAAAATATTCCTTAGGTCTGGAATCTTCAGTTGAGACCAAAGCTTGGTTGGCCGGAAGGTGATCACTAATCTGCAAACTTCTGTTTCTCTGCCTATCATATTCTGCTAACAGATGGCTTCTAATTCCTTTCACAGTAAATTCAGCATCAGTTAATCTATATAACTGGGCAACTAAACCTTCATAACTATCAGGTAAATTTTCTAATATCTGGAAAGCCACTTCATCATCTTCAACTTTCTTTCCCGCCTGTTCAAGTTCTTTAGCAGCTAGGGTTATTCTGTTCAAATAACTACTTATTGGTTCATCTGGGGTATATCTTGTATTCATAAAATTTCTTCTTAATCGGGCTACCCTTGCTCTTGAAACAGGTTCAAACACAGTCTTCAACAATTTCCAAGCATCTGAAGGTTTATGAGCTTCATAAACTATACTTTTCAAATCTTCTCGAATACTCAAACATATAATAGCAAGTGCCTTCCCCTCCTTCAGTTTTTCCTTTTCTGCATCAGGCGTTGCACCAGGTGGTTTTTCTTCATCAATGATCTTATCAGATGTGTAATTCTCTAAATCTTGACTTATTAGGTAGAGGTCAATACTATATTTCCACTCTTTATAGTTTTCGTTGTTCAATTTTGGAAAAGAAAATGTATGTTCAGAATAAGCCGACATCATTGATGTTGTGCACCTTCAAAAACAATGAAAAATTCTTGAATTTATTCAAACAGCTGGCAAACAGAGGTCCGTGGATCGAAACCACGCTCTGCTACCACTGTTGGGGGAGTAAAAAAATAATTCAAATACCACATCTCTGTGTCCAACTGTTGTTCCATAGCTCTCTATATCATTGAATTAAATCACTGTGTTGATAAGCAATATATGGAAGATGTGAAGACGAAATGGAAACTATGTTAATTTTATTTAAAGAAGTAAGACGTCTGATATGAACAACCTTGTTCATTACATGCAAAGAAAATGATAAGTTTGACAAACACACACATTTAAGTAAAACACAATCTAAATAAATTCCTCAGCCTTAACATGGCTGTAAAACTTACTACTCCATAAACCATACTTGGAGTTACTGCTGGCCAGGCAAGTACACACACTGAACACATCTACTGAATCTGTATTTATACTGGCAAACACATTACAGTTACAGTTAATTCAATAACATTAGCATAGTTTGAGAAAAGGTTATGGTTACAAAATAAAACAACAGCTCAGTAAATAAGTTTAACAAGTAAACATTAACCCTAGTAATTGTTTACCAACCAACCTACCATTACTGAAAACTGTTGACATGGCATTAAGATTGCAAGCTATGAGTGTGAAGTTGCTACCTTCACAAATAAACCAACTTTTAAATATCTTGCATTAAATAAAGATTAGAAAGTAGGAATGATAAGGTAATAAATATGAATAATTAACATTTAAACTTTAGATAATATGAAAGTAATGGTTTGTTTACTTTTTGTACCAGCCAGCAATGTTTAACTTTTAAACCTTTTTCTCAAACATGAATAAACTTTAAAAACAGCAAATGAACTTTTACTAGTTCAAGCATTGTGGGGATGAGTGAAAGAGGGGGGAAAACTTATTGGGATAATTTTAAACTTAAAACCAGTTTTATTGAAAAAGCCAACAGCGAACATCGTTGAAAGATCGCGATAAAAAAAAAGGCGGACATCGTCAAAAGATCGCGATAAAAAAAAGGCAGACATCGTCGATAGATTGCGAAAAAATGCGAACATCGTCGAAAGGTCGCGAAAAAATTGCGAACATCGTCGAAAGATCGCGAAAAAACGCGCATTTCGTCAAAGGATAGAGGAAAAAAAGGTGAATTCCGTCAAAGAATCGCGGAAAAATTTGCTGCAACATTTTCACGAGATTTTTTTTTACAGCTGAGTGGCAGGTTAAATATTAGTTAGCCATGTTTTGAATGAAAGCATGTTAAATTTTGAATTGCACAACTAGCTAAGATTGCTACATAAAACATTGCATTAGAATTACTTATAGTATTTGCATGAATTACTCAAATTTGATTTTCTAAGAATTTCAATCTGCTCCAAAATTAGGTATTTGCTGCTTCGAAGTGGCTTTAGTGCACTTTCATCCCTGTATTATCACATCTATATATAATTTTTGATATTACCACATTGTATCAATCTTTTCAAAAATTTTAGAAATTGGTGTTCATATGTTATTTTTACTGTTATTCTGTTTTCTAACTTCACAGAAATTTTGACAAATTTTATGAAAGATTTTTCAGATAGTGGTGTTAAAAATTTAGAGGACACAGGTACATTATTTTAAAAAGTACTTCTTTTTTATGTTAATCATAAATACTTGGGGGGGGGGGGGGGGGGTGAGTGCATGAGGGATTGGAAAGAGGGCGTTTGTCCTTAAGTTCTGCAGATTGTTTTTAAAGTGTTTCTACTTGTGTTGCAGACTGGAGACAAAAATTCTGCTGCTGGGCACTTCTATAATTTTACAAAACTCTCACTTAGGATGGATTGCAGGTGGAGTTATACATGATAAAAATGAAACTAAATATAATTGCCATTTATTAGAAAATCAAGATGAATTAAATTTGAAGGCCTTTTGGGATTTAGAGACATTAGGAATTAGGGATGATCCAGACAATGTAAGAAATGAAGATATACTAGAGGGATTTCGGAAAAAAGTGCGGTTTACAAATAACAGATATGAAATCTGTCTCCCATGGAAACGGAATTGGGAACAATTAGACAATAATTACAAGATAGCTGAAACACGGCTCGCTACTCTCGTAAAAAGAATGAAACACGACACAAGTTTATATGAAAATTATCGTAAAATTTTAGATGAATACTTAGAAATGAAAATTATTGAAACTGTTCCTAAGTTAGAAGAAAATTCTAACAACCCGATTTTTTATTTACCCCACCACACGGTATTCAAAGAAGACAGTGTATACACGAAATGTCGCATTGTTTTTGATGCAAGTTCCCATGAAGCAGGACAGTTATCACTAAATGACTGTTTGGACGCAGGCAGTAACCTAAATCAGAACATTTTCCATTTATTGATTTTGTTTTAGATTAAATAAAATTGCTGTTTTGGCCGACATAAAGAAGGCATTTTTACAAATTTCGATCAACAAAAAAGACAGGGATGTTTTAAGATTCCTGTTTATAGATGACAATCCTGTCAACGGTAATGAGTTTAAGGTTATTATGTACAGATTCTTACGCCTAACATTTGATTTGAACTCAAGCCCTATTTTATTATCAGCCACTATCAAACAACATCTTAGTAAATTTCAGAAGGAATATCCGGTAACAACCGAAATCCTCAACAGTTGTATTTACATGGATGATCTTACAGCCGGTACTGACACTGTACAAGATGCACTGAACATTTCACAACAATCACACAGAATTATGAAGGAAGCTAGTATGACGTTCCGAAAATGGATATCGAACAACGAATTAGTAATGGAATCGTGGGAGAAGAATGGGTTTAGTACTTTACCTCAGGCCTTTGAGGAAAATAAAACACATAAAGTATTAGGACTGTTGTGGCAACCTAAACAAGACATGTTGATGATGGAAATCGATAATTTATTAGAATTTTTGTGCAAGGCAAAAAATACAAAGAGGTTTGTTCTGCAAGTAGCAGGCAGAATTTTTATAACAAAATAGAACAAAGTAAAAATTTTGTTCTATCGCCATTTACTATAAGAATTAAACGGTTGTTTCAAGAACTATAGAGTAGAAATCTAACATGGGATTAAGAATTACCCCCCGATATTTCAAAGCTGAGGGAACAATGGTGTTCCGAGTTACCCCAATTAGCACAACTAAAGATTCCTAGAAATGTGTTACAGTTCCCTGAAGACTCTGAATATAAATTAATACTGCACACCTTTGCCAATGCCAGTCCCAGGACATATGGTGCTGTCATATATCTACAAACATATTCCAAGACCCAATCTTCCATTAATTTGCTTACATCAAAAAGCAGAGTGGCACCCTTGAAAAAGGTGTCATTACCCCGACTAGAACTTTTAGGTGCGTTACTAGCAGCGCGTTTAACTTGTGAAATAAAGAAGGTGCTAGATCGCAAGGGACCATCTTCTATGTTTCTATGGACAGACTCGCAGATTGCCCTTTATTGGATCAAGGGGTCTGCAAATAGGTGGAAATCATTCGTGTCCAACCGTGTAAAAGAGATCCAATTGCTGACAGACCCATCCAGGTGGTTTCACTGTGCAGGGTCTGAGAATTCTGCAGACCTGCTGACAAGAGGTGAAAATTCTGAAAGTCTTATTCAGAATCACAAATGGTGGACTGGTCCAGAGTTTCTGAAGGACTCATTAGATATATGTAACAACGAACAATTATTAGTAGTACCAGATCAGGAGATCTATTTAAACGAACTAAAAAGAGACTCCGCTAACATTACTCATGACTTTACCACTGTTGTGTTTGGAAGACAGGAGGTGATAGAATAATATTGTAAAGTTATTTTGGATATTGAAATTCCAAATCATTTTTTTTAGGATCGATCGTATAGTGTGCATTTAACATTTTGTTGCGGCCACAAAAGACCACTTAGACACAACAGTCATTAATTAAAGAAAATCTGAATTTACTTATCATACATTTGGAAATTAAGAACAAAAAAATAAAAAGGTAAAAGCATTACCTGCATTGACCCGAAAGAACAGAAGAATGATGGAGACATTTGCAGAAAGAAAAATAAACAAATGAAAAATCTTCCTTGCAATTTTTTTTATTTGTGAAACAATTTTTTGCAGAACATAGCATATTATCATACAGTACGTATCTTATTCTTTTAGATGTACTTTTTTTATGATCGACACATACATCTACATTCTTACTAAGGAAAATAAAATAATTTCTTTCCTTTGGGGAGTATGGAGACACAGGCATTTAGATGATTTTTATAGCATCATAATTCTACGACTCGAAATAAAAGCAACACTTGAATAAAAAATAATAATAATGCCGTCAACAGAATTCTTTATCCACATCCTACAGAAGAACGAGAAGTAACTGATCAAAGCATCTCGCCACAAAAAAAAGACGACACTATGCAGCTGAATTACACAATCAAAGAAATATTCTTTCATTTTATAATATTTCTTACTGTAGACACGAAAATCCATTTATTATTTTTTTGTAGAAGGGAAAGAGGCATCCATCCATTCTCTGCGTTCGTTGATAAAACACTCATGCAGGCGCAGACATAATTTCTTTGCAGAACGGCAAAAAAAGGCAGCCATTCTGCATTGAAGTCCCAACTCAACTGCACTACTGAATGCGCGCGAGCTCTCCGAGAAAAGGAGTAAAGGGGGGTTGCTATAATCCTTGAAACATGCCAACTTTGGCTGAACGAACATACAGGCGCCATGCATTGGCATAAAATGCAATGCTAAAGAATATAAAAACTGCTTTAAAAAAAAGAAATTTGACAGATTTCACTGAGATAAGATGCCAAAGAGTAGTAAAGAGTTAGAAATTTTGAAATTACGAATTAAACTGATTTCAATATTATTGGCTAAGGGGTGGAGCTACAAAAGGATACGACTTCACAAATAGAAAGATATGGAATTTTCCAGATAATTCTTTTAACGGAAGTACAGATTTCAAAACGACGTTTACGATTTTAAAATGAATGAAATGCTATGCCAGAAAGACAAACTTATAGGGGAGAGTTGAAAAAAAAGGGAATTAAAATAATTTTGGAATGCGGATATTAAAATTAAATGAATACAAGATTAATAAAAATATTTTCTAAATGAAATTAAATAAAAATATGGCAGTGGTTCTAAGTAACCACAACAACCACTTTGTCTATTTCTAATGAAATTTCTATGATTGAACATATTTTTTCATTAACTAATAATTTCATGAAACTAATACGCATAATTAGTTTTATTTTTAGATTTTGTTATAATTGTTGTAATACCCAGAAAAAAAGTGGAGCTTTAAGCCTTGAGGAGGTGAGGCAAGCCAAATTATTTTTAATTCGGTCAGCACAAAAGGGTGAGTTTCGAGAAGAAATAAAATGTCTCGAAAAAGGTAAACCTGTTCGACACAAAAGTAGATTATCTTCTTTAAATGTATTCCTGGGAAATGAAGGGTTAATTAGAGTTGGCGGCCATTTATCGCACGCCAATTTGCCGCTTAACTCTAAATTTCCAATTGTGTTGCCTGCCAATCATAAGTTAACGGATATTATCCTAAATTATTTCCATTTGAAGTATTTTCATTTAGGCCCACAAGCCTTGCTTTTCCATGTTAGACACAAGTTTTGGCCACTTAATGGCAGGAATAATTGCCGGAAAATTGTACACAAATGTGTAACATGTTTCAAAAATAAGCCTGTTGTCAGCTCCCGGTTGATGGCCGATCTCCCAAGGGAACGTGTGACACCAAATTTTGTATTTTCGGTGACAGATCTGTATTACTGTGGACCCTTTTCTATTAAATTTAAAAATCAAAGGAAAGGCGTATTGAATAAGGTTTATGTAGTAGTGTATATATGTTTATGCACCAAAGCAATACACCTGGACTTTGTTTCAGATTTCACAACTCAGGCTTTTATAGCTAGTCTAAAACGTTTCTTTTGCAGAAGGGGGAAATGTGCAAAAATCCTATCTCATAATGCAAAAACGTTCAACAGAGCTGACATCGAGTTGCAAAAATTGCATAAACTGGTTAGTTTCCCAGATGAGGAATTGTGTAACTTTTTAACCCAGGAAGGTATCAAATGGGAATTTATTCCTCCCAAATCTCCGAATTTTGGTGGCATCTGGGACGCAGCAGTAAAATCGTTCAAGTTTCATTTGAAAAGGGTAATAGGTGACCAAAAATTAACTCTAGAAGAATTTATAACCATACTAGCGGAAATTGAGGGAGTTTTGAACTCTCGTCCCCTTACCCCACTATCCCCAGATTTTGAAACTTTGACACCATCACATTTTCTTATCGGTAGGCCAATCACTTCGATCCTTGAACCTCAACTAGACGAGATTAATGAAAATCGATCAGCCAAATGGCAGAGAATCACCAAATTTAGCCAACAAATTTGGAAACTTTGGAAACGCGACTATTTGAATAATCTCCAACAGAGGGGGAAATGGAAGTTTAAAAAAGATGATGTACAGAAAGGAACTTTGGTACTAATAAAGCAGGAAAATTTACCTTCCACCAAATGGTTGGTTGGTAGAATAGTTGAAGTTTTTAAGGGAAGGGATAATATAATTCGAACGGTGAATTTACGCTTGTCAGATGGGCGAATTTTTAAAAGAAACGTCAGAGATGTTTGTATATTACCAGTTGAGTAACAAATTTCCTTTCTTTCCTTAAGCAAACTCTAAAATATATTATTTCTGTATTTAATCTAGTGTTATAGTGAATTTATTCTTGTATTATTATTGTGTATGTAAATTGTTATGTCTTATAATTTTTTCTTGTATGATAATTTTTGCAAATTTATATGTTAATGTATGTTGAAACTTGCATTTCAATCCCCGGGGGAGTGTTTCCTCCGTGCATCATAATTGATAGTGAGAGGGCGCTGCAAGCGCTCTGTACTGAAAGGAGCGCGGGCGAAAATTCCCCACCAGATGAGTAGATGAAGTTGAATAAGATGTGTTCTTAAGACATAAGCGCAGTGTATCAACCACTGCCAGTCCCTTTGGAATATTTTTGTAAATAATAAATGTTTTCGTTAAGTTTTGTAAATGTGGACAATCCATCCAATACGCAACACACTTCATCTAGTATTTTTAAGCATTTTCTTCAGTCCAGCTAGGATTCTTCCTTTCTTGCCATGTAACTTACCTATATTAACTATTTTTCATTCTGTGTTTTGGGATTTCATTCTTGCCATCTTTGAGTACGTTACTTACTGGTTAAATTTGTATATTCTTGTTGTGTTTTACTTCCAGTCGTACATTTCGCACTCATGTGACCAGGTTTTGTTACATCTAAAACACACTATATGTGAATTGTTTTTTCTGGGATTCATGCCCTGCTTATTATCAACTTGGCACCCTTTCGAATTGTTGTATGTAGGCCAGCCGCTCTCAAAGTTTTGTATTCTAAACTGTCACTAATATTTCTTACTGTTTCATGCTTACCCTTTGAGTCATTTCGTTAACATCCAATTTATGTACTAACTCATCATTTTTTTAAAAAAATTATTATTACTAATAGCTCCTTTACAAAATGTTCCTTTGTTTCTGCAGGTAAATTCTGCCTAATTTGATTAACTACGATTAATTCAGGTAATTCCTCAAAGTTATCTACTTGAATTTTATCTACTTTAATCTATTGTTGAAAGTATACCTTGATTTCATTGGCGAAATTGCACCAATTAGCCGATGGCTCCTTTTTAAGTGAGAAAAATTTCTGTCGACTTCTTCCTTATTTTCAAAATATTCTTGTAGAATTAGAATACATAAGAATGCTTGTTGGTAGAAATTTCTACAAATATCCATCCAGTTATTTTTTTTTTTTTATCCTTCAGTTATTATTGTGACAAAATTCAATGCTTTTTAATAAAATTTGCAATGTACTGAAACATTTTAACAGTATTTAATGATTGATTACCCTTTTTATAATGTTTAAAGATTTGTATAGTTAAAAAATAATAAATTTTCATTCCCAATTTGGTAGTGCAGTCACAAACACTTTTTTATGATGAGTTGTTGTACAATCCAACATCAAATCATGAGAAGTCTTCTGCTATATGTTAGATAATATATTGGTACATCACTCATTGATAAATGCTGGTTTGAATCTAATGCCCTTTTGTTTCAATTTACTTTTGTCTCAGCTTTATAAATAAAAGATCTATCTTAGGATATCTGAATTTTATGTGATATTCTCATAGTACAATATTTGTACAAATTTGCTTTTTTACCAACTTTTGTAAATGACAGACTTTCAGATGTGTTGAGTAATGTTTATGTATCAAATTTTTATGATAAAATTGAAATTATATAGTTCCTCATTTTTCCAGTGCTAATTTATCAAAAGCAGCATGGGGTGCCCTTGAAAAGAAAGGAGCACAGTTTATGATACGATCCTATGAACTTGGAGTTTTATATCTGCCTAAATATTTTGTAAGCATTTTTTTTTTTTCCTTTTTTAATTGTCAAGATTTCTAAATTTATTATGAAAAATATACATTAAATATTCTTGTGTATTTGGAGTTATCTTTATTATACATAAATACATAAATTAGAGAATCTTCCAAATTATTTATAGTTTCATGTTATTGTTTTTAATATAAATATACAGTACCATTTCATAAGAAAATGTTTTCTTATGTTGCAAATGCAATATAAAAAAGTCTTTTAAAAATTAAAAAGGTTTCAAATAAAGAATAGTCATATGAAATTTATACATCTTTTTTTAATCATCCTTTTTACAGGCTACGCCAGGTATTTGAGAACAAATTAAGACCAGCTTTCAAACCTGAACAGACACTTGAGATAGAGCATTTTTATGTTCTGTACACGTGACCACATACACAATGAATGGCATTATTATTTACTCAACACACCGTCAGCTGCAATAATAGTCTCTACACGCTGCCGAAACCAACTGAAGGCAATAATCAGATGTGTGTTGGGAACGTTTGCCATTGAATACAAATGGCTGCCCTGAGAGCCACAACAGTGTTGTGTGGATTGAGTCCCTCTTAACCACGCCACGTCCATCGTGTTAATACTTTGGAACCTAGGGGGCAACAAGTTGTAGATGACATGGTCATGAAAGTTTTCAGCTATCCATTATTGGGTTATATGCAGTGGTGGGATTCAGCCGGTTCGGTAAAACCAGTTGTTAATTCATGCTGAGTTCGGCAAACCAGTTGTTAAAATTATACTTTAAATGTGAAGATTGCATTTACCTACTTTCTTTAAATGTTTATCTGCATAACAGTGTTTTCTAAACATAACACTGTGACATGTTCTGATTTGTTTCATTCGCAAAAAGTATATATATTTTTTTTTCTTCGTCAGCCCTGTCAGAAGCAAATTTATCTTTTAAAAAACTGAAATTATGAAGATATGAAGAATCCAAGTCAGCCACTTGCTGGACAGATAATTACACCTGTTTATTTTTTATTAAATATATTCAAAATTGTTAATTGGTCCAAATCATCCAAGCAACCTCATAGCAAATTGGTATATAATTTTATATACCTTAGATAAATTCAAATAATATAAGTGATCGTATTTACCTAAATTCTAGTAGAAGAGCAACGCGAAGCATTAATAAAATTAAATTATAATTCGCGTCAAAATGTAATTATTATATTTGAATAATTACGAATATAATTAAGAGTTTGCGTTGTGATTTATTTAGACGAACTCTTCCACTTATGAATTAAACTGAAATTTAAGCTGTAAAAAATGAATTGACACACTTTAAATATTATTAATTAAATAATTACAGAAACTTTTTAAAACTTGATTAAATATTTTATTTACATTGAACATAACTATATACAGAAAAACCTAATATTAATTCAAAAAATAGAAAGCAACACTTTTGTTTGCTTCTCATTATTTTAAGTATGTTTAATCTTTTAAAAAAAAAAGACAATATTTTCACGTACTCTAATTATTATAATTGTTTCTTTTTGCTAAAAGAATAACTCTCTTTCATTTTTAAAATTACCTTAATCTTATTTAATTATTGGTTTTGTCGGATCTCAGATTACTCTCTACCGTAAAATATCAGAAAAGTATTTTTTAAGATTTTTCATATGATCTTAAGTGGTTAAAGAAAATGTTTAAAATAGTACCTTCTTTTAATATACGGGATGGTGGCCTTTATTCATCAAATTCCGAGTTGTTGCGTTGCTTAGGATCATGGCAATGTGTCATCAGGAACGCATCCTCAATTTGGCTTGATTAGGATCACTCCGATATGTACATCAGGAAGACATTCTCAATTTGGCTTGATTAGGCTCACTCCGATAGGTACCTCAGGAAGACATCCTCAATTAGGCTTGATTAGGCTCGCTCCGATATGTCCATCTCGCCTGGGCTTTACTAGGGCTTACGGGACTCATTGCACGGGCTTTCAGGAGAGCTCCTGCGTCCTCTACATCTTTTTCCAGACTATCTTTTTTTAAACCTTATTCTTCTTGCACACCAGCTCCTGCAGTGGGTGGAACTATTTTTGTCTAGTCCACTGTTATTGGATGTGAGAAGATTTTTTATTATACTTCGATAGGCCTATAAGCTAGCAGTCTGCAAATGGCCCCTTACATATACTTTAATATTATTATCTGCCTTAAAGTTTGGGTGGTCTGAAAAGCCATAAATTTATCCCAACACTTTTATTGAGGCCATAAATTGATTCCAACGTTTTTATGATTTTACGACTTCTAATTATACACCACTTTCCATTGGCTTGTCATAAAACGACACCATGGCGTCTGGCTATTGTTGTTGTCTGAGATCCGAACTCCATTCAACGTTATACATTCATTTTACAATACAACAATTTTTAAAAAATATATATTTACTATTTAAAATCAACTTAATAATTTTTGTATGAACTTACACTCTTATTTTACTTAAATATATAAACATTATAATTTTACACTCATAATTATATTTTATAAAAAATATTTATACAAACAGAAATAACAAATTACGCAATTTTACTTTGATTTAACCAACATGGTGCGGGAACATATCATAGTTATATGTTGCCCAGCACCACTCAGGCTAAATCTAGTTATATGGCATGCTTATATAACGTTACAATAACTACTTATATTCGAATAAAAGGTACTTTGTTTACATATGGAAGGTTCCTTGTGATTCTTGATCAATAGTTAATAGTTAAATCGTTTGATTTAGTGGTATATTTTCAAATGCATTCTTTTTTAAATATTTTTTTTTCATAAGTTAGAAGTCATGTAAATCAAAGTAGTTATTTTCGTAAATGTAACAAACTTTAATAAGATAATTAAGTTATATTTAGAAAAACATATTCCATGCTCTAAAAGTGCTATTACACGAGAAAATTTGAAGCGACAAAAACTGCCTACGACTCATCAGTTTTCCAAGCATTTCATTAGCTGTCCGGGAAGAGGCTTTTCCCTCGTCAGTTTCGCAAACCTTTGATTGGTTGTTACAGGTAACATTGCTCCTTAAATACTTAAGCAGACATTGTAGGTGGCAAAATTGTTCCGACGATAAAAAAATTGCTTGCTTTCGAGCAACACTTTTGAAGCTATCGGTTTAACATGGTGTTGCCGAAAATAATGGCACTTTGAGCACCGTGTGATAGCACTTTAATAAATCAAAAAAATATTGTATGGTCTAAACTTGCCAAGTCTTGATATTTTGTATTTTACGACTTTCCAGCTATGTCTGGCCCCTATTTTGTACCAAAAAATTGTAAGAAATTCTTAAAATTCCAAATATCACAACTCGAGAAGTTTCAGTCGTGCATAAATTTGTCTCCCTTGTTATATGAATAATGATTTTCTAAATACGTTATAAGATCCAAAGGACCACATAAAATTTAAAAATTTTGAACTTTTATCTAAAGAAAAAATGGTTTCTAAGATGATGAAGAACAGCATTTGAAATATTTTTTAAATTAGAATTATTCTAAATTTAACAATTTAGGAATTAATTCTTGATCAGCGATAAGAAGGGACAAATATTATTACTATGTATATTATACCCTATGTATTTTTTATAACTGATATTGCCTTGATGACTGTATATTTTAAATGAAATTGCTCGCCTTTCAAAAGCACTGCGAACAAGAATAATACGCATCATAAAGGATGAAAACTTATGATAACATTTATTAAAATATTCGAAATACTTCGGAAGAAAAAAGCATATGCAAAAGAAACACAATAGGTTTTTTATGACTTCAGAAACTTGAAAAAATATCAATCTTGTAAAAGATCATATGTCCTTTAGTCAGCTAGGGAGCATGTTTTTTAAAAACAACGTAACGAATTTAAAAAAAAACATGTTATTCTACTGAATTCTGAACATTTAAAAACTGTTGTAGTGACTTTGAATATAGCAATAAACTGCAGTTTTTTCTCCGTCAGTTTACTGGAATATTGGAGTAGTAAAGAACATAATACTTCCATTGAAAGCTGCTGAAGAATTAGTATTTATATTTACTGACACAATAATAATTAATATTAATGATTATCGAGGATTTATTGACTATATTTTTAATATTTTTCTAAAATATGGAACTTTGTAAAGTATTCAAAAGGTTAAATATATTGTCAGAATAAATGCTGCAAGTTCAACAGAAATAGAAAAGATGTTTTCAAAGATAAACATAATGTGGTCAGAGAAGAGAAGTCGGCAAACTTTTTGTAATGTATAAAACATAATAAAGATTTAGTCAAATTTGCCTAAAAAGCTCTAAAAGAATGGGTTCCTATACTTTTATAATGAATTTACATTAAGAAAGACATACACATCCAATAATGTTCGAATAAAGACAAAGATAACTGAGTGTGGATGTTTATCAAAAAGCTATATGTAAATATCTCAAATTATACTAGTTATTTAATATTTTAAAACTATTTTATATACTATAATCTAGTTTTTTCTACATCCTTTATTGTTTTATTTAAATGTTAACTATATGAAAAAATATACTACCTTTTTGAACTTTCAACGTCATAAATATAAAGTTATTTTCTGTGCAGGATACCCAAAATAACTTGAGTTTATTTTTGCTACTTTCAATCCAAAAATGTACAGTGAGCTGATGTATTTCATCAGCAATTGTTATCCATGGGCAATTATTGAATGAAAGGTTTTTAAAAGATGTTGAATTTTTTTTAACCGAGCTAAATTTTATTATTGATACAAAATTTCCAGATATATCTTTTTCTCATGCGCATTATTGTTACTACAAAAATAATTTTAGAGTCACTTAAGTCTAATTAACACTAAAAAGACCGGAAATTTTACTCAAGTTTTATAAAAAATATTTTACACCGGAATTTTTATTTAAATCTTTTTAACATAATTATTTAACTTTTTTGTTCTTTGTATCTTTTAAACTTATTTTACAAAGAAATTTCTCGTTCAAACTGAAATATATTCATATGATAGGTGTCAAAATGACCCCTCACAGCTTTTTAAGTGTTAAAGAAGACGACATTGGTGAATATCTCGGTGAAATTTGCGGCTTTTGTGACAAAACCTAACACAATACTCACATTAAAAGATATCCAGAAATCAAGCGCTTACCACCCATAAGAGTGAATTTACCGAGATTAACTTTGAAGAAATTACAAGCATTTATCACCAACACAGTGATGTAAAAAGGAATGGTTGACATTCAGTGAGTTAGTATTCTCACGAGGGGAGAAACTTCATTAATATCGGAAGATCTTGCTATAATTAGTTATAATTATTGTTATAGTTATTTAAATATCTAGCTGATTGTAACTTTATATCATGAACATAAGTGAGTTTTTAAGCATAAATTTCTGCTATTTTTTATATTACCTTTATTGTATTATACTGTTTTGATGCATTTTCTGATAGAAATTTTGATCAAAGTTTCATGATTGTGGAATATCTATACTGATAAAAGTCTCACTCTATGTGTGTGTGTGTCTGCAATGGCTATGACAAGGCCGGAAATTTGTGAGAGGTTAGTCCAAGGCCTCTCTTGGTGCACCTGAGATTCAGTATTTTAAATTTATAATAATTAGCTGAGTTATTGATTAAAAATTGCAAAGAACTCTCATTAAAAACTCATCTCTGTTCTTCTGAGAGAGAAAATGCACTTGCACATGCACAGATGCCATATTTACATATCAGGATGAAAAAAGAAATTTTGGATGATATTTTGTCATTATTTATTAACTTCTATTGGCCAAACCACTTGGGAAAGTTAAAAACTGAAGACATATTCTAAAAGATTACACTGTTACATCGCAATCTCTCACGCAATCAATTTAAAAAATATCGCAGTTAACCCTTCAAAAAAGTGAGTTCAAAAAGAATCGTTTTCCCCCCTTATGGTAACATCTCTCCAGGATGCAATTTTAGAGGTACCGACAAACTAAAAGTATGCTCTTAAAGCAGAAATCTTCTTTTAATCTATGGTTCAATCGGTTTTAAAAAATATTATTTTCAACCCTTACAAATATACTATCAAACGCAAGTCACTTTGCGTCTCACAGAGACGATATTTTTTCTGCGCTAAAAGTAACTACACGTATGTCTAATATAACTTCAAAGATATCAAATCATACAAATTTGGCTGTCATTTAAAGTTATCACGGGCACAGGCAACAATGAGCAGGTCAGCTAGTGTATTAAATAAATTACGTCTTTTCACTAGGAAACATGTTTCAGGATTTTTTTTTTTTTTTTTTTTTTTTTTTTTACTATGTTAAAATATCAAAGTTTTTTAACAATGTTCTTATAATATTGGAAAGTGTTTCATAATCTATGCATGATACTTCATTTTCCTTTTCATGTTCATACCTCAAAATTCATTCGGGCAGCGAACCAGTTGTTAAATTATTTGAATCCCACCACTGGTTATATGGGCTGTACGGGATAGTGCAAATTCTTGTTGAAAAATGTATGGCTTCCCACATGTTACAGAAGTAATCCAGAGCTTTTACTCCTTCATATAAACATCGGCATTGACTCTAGTACCTTGAAGGAAATTTAGAGGCATCAGATTGTCTTCGCTGCTCATGACTCCTAGAATCATCAGTGAGGCTGGAAATTTTCTTTGCATAACAGTCGGAACCTCTTTGGGGATTTTATACAGCCACCGATCATTTTGCGATTCATTTGTTGGACCCGTGCATTTTTTCTCAACTGAGAAAAACAACAGCATTCCTGACTAATCGTCATGTTTCATCTTGTCAAGGAGACGTTTGGCTTTGGTCAGGCAGTTATCCAAGGCTCTCTCGGACAAGAACTGTCCTCTCCTCATCACGCACAACCTCTAACGAAGGACGTCATCAACCTGCAGTTCCCTAGTGAGTGCCCTCGTTGGCATCCTAGGATTTTCATTGACATGAATGAGGAATTCTGGTGTCTTGATAATCTCATATCATCAACAATGTCGTTTCCTGTATGAAACGGTTGCACATCAAACCTGGCAGCTTTCATTTTGCTCCTTACTTTAAAGATGAATGACCTGGTGAGTTTCAAGAATGCAACTGTCTCAAAATCAAAGTGTTCTTCAGCCTGTGAGACAATGGCAGCATACCTCTTCATTTTCTCAGTTAGTCTAGGTTTTAACCTGTTTATATGTAACAGAAAAGGATTTGTAACCATGATGTACAGGGCGGTATTTCACCTATGATGTGTGTTCTCAATTGTCTGCTGGTGATCAATTTTATTGTAATTAAATTCGCAGTTGCACAATCTCGACAATTACATTTGTGAACATACTAGTGCATTTGATATGCATTTGCGTACTTTTGGTAATTATTTTATAAATAAAATATACAGATATAAACCAAAACCGTAATATAGTTTATATATTAGATACAGTAATATTTTTATTGGTATAATATACAACCAAATCTATAACAAAACAACTTAATCTTTATTGTTAGTTATTCATAGTAGTCATCAAATTCATAATAAATACAATTTGTGCTTATCAAGGATTATTTTATTTTGCAAGTGCTATTCTTTTGTCTTGCTATCAGAAATTCATGGAGAATAGGTTAAATAAATCCTCTTTAAATATTACTTATTTTTATAGTCGCTTGATGTAGATTCAAAATTGTTATAAACCAATTCATCAATGTTAGATTTATAAATCCCGTATTCCACAAGGTATTTGAAAAGTGTTCTTTAAGTTTGTTTTTATATTTTTTCATACTTTTAGAGTTTATATACGAGTAAATACTGTCGTATGATGTTTTATTTATAAAATAATATGGTGTAAATAATGTATATATGTACGAGTATGCATACATACATATACAGTACAGAACCATTTATCCAGAATGCTTGGGGTCAGATGTATTCCGGATAACTGGTTTTTCCGGTTAACTGGTTGTGCATTAAAGCAGCATCCATGTGATAAGTTTTGTGGAATATGTGTGGTTGTGGCATTATTTCTGATTTTAAATTATTAGATTACTTGGATTAAAAATCAATGCAAGAAAGATCAAAAGTTAACCTGAGTTTAAAAGAAGGTAATTTATGGGAATCCCTTAGGAACAAAAATCCTTCTGTTTCCTCTGCATTTAAATTAAAACATCTGAAATACAACTAAATATGTTTTCATTTCAAATACTATATGCTGTCATCAAATTATACAATTGTTTCAAGCAAAGCCTGTGTCAAACTGGCAGTGCATGACACGTTTTCTGCAAAGATTCTGAAATCAGTCTATCAGAAATATCAGTCCGGATAACTGGTTTTCCGGTTAACTGTTTTCCGGATAAATGGTTCCATACTGTATATACATATATATATATAGGATAAATATTGCAGTTTCTTACAAAAGTTTACCTAAGCAACTTACAAATTCGATTTACATAAAATTCAAGTTATGTAAAAATTTACAGAACGCATTACTTACATAAGTCGGAGGGATGCCTGTACTCAAATTCGTTACATATTAAGAAACATTTAGAATTTATAATTATATAGAATGTGTAACTATTGAGTGTAGATACTTCTTGCATACTGTACAAGGTACTGTGAAGACGTTTTTTGTTATATGTAGAGATGGCCGTATTTACATTGCGTAAAGTGATTAAATAACCAGGACATGCTAAAAAAACTCCAAAGTTGACTACGATGTTATATGTTTATTACGTTCAGTAGAGCATAGGGAAGAGGTACAAAAGGGGAAGCAACAAGACACTTCCTTGTGTCTCATTCAGATACAAGCGTCAGAGCAGAAGTGCCGTGAATACGCAGCTACAACTTACTTGGTTGACGGAATACAATATCGCCAATCTAAAAGTATTTGCGCCATGCACAAGGGACCGAGGAAAACATTGGCTAGTATGAATTCGCCAAATACATGCAGTGGACTTATTACATATTTGAATTGGGTAGGGTTCCCAGATCGTGGGTTACTAAAATTCCTGAATCGTGAGAAGTACAAAGCTAGACTGTACTTTGATACAAGTACGGTTAAGTGTAAAAATAAAAATGTTTCTGGATAAAGACAGAGGGTTGAAAAAAGTGATTGAGTTGTTAGGCGAAAAGCCATGAGAATGTATTTTTCTAAAACAGATGTGAGGGGCAAAGATTAGCAACGTGCATTGCTACAAAAATGCAGCATTAACATACATATGAACAAAAGGGTGTGAACGTTAAAGTGCAGTTCGAAAATAATTCTAATGAATAGATTGCATGTTAAGTGATTTTAAATGATAAGTTATATTCATGCCCAAATAAGGAAATGACCGAAGTTAAAATGCTTTTGTTACTAACAGTCGGCAGTAACGTTTTTCTACAAGGTTAAATCGTATGTGTGAGAAACTCTCAAAGTAAAATTGAAGACTGAATCACTGATTTTATTTTATTAAAGAAATGAGTAACTACAATAATTTAATTTAAATGTGAAGGGCTATTAATACAAGCGATATAATTTTTAAATGTTAAATTTAAATTAGGGGGCTGCACTGTGTGACTGTAGTACACTAAAATAAATAAAGCATTAAACAGAATTTTAAATGAAACTTCGGAGGGGGGGGGGGGGGGGGAATCGAAGGCACACATATATAACGGGATAGTCGTTATAGGTACCTCTCTTGTAAAATGGTTAATAGTATTTTAATCTTTTTTCCCCCACTATCTATTTTCAGTTTTTTCTTTCTTTTATGTGAGGATTTGTTACATTAGTATATTTATATGTGTGTATGATGTACATGAATGAATTTAAGCTGTGAACATGAATTTAAGCTGTATAGTATGATTTTTAATAACATAAAACATATTTCCTATGCTATTTCAAAATCATTTTAAATTAAATTATTTCAGATGTATCGTTAGATATGATGTATTTTATTTAATATACTTAACATGATTTTGAACTACACATAATTTGTTTTGTTGTGTTATTCAAAAACCATTCAAAAGTAATTTTAATATTCTAGAGCTTGTAGTTCAGAGTATGATGGTGGAAATCACACTGAAATTTAAAATCCTGTCCAAAATATTTTTGCTGGTGAAAGCTTCCCCCACTAGAAATTTCATCAATTTTGCTTTTTCGAAATAATAATGAAATCGGAGAAGCACTGGAATGAAATTAAAATTCAAAAACCAAATGAAGCCCAAATACTAAGGACATTATAACATTTGGTTAAAATTGAAAAGTAGACAAACATAAAGCTTTATTTTTAAAATAGTTAATGTAATTTGTTAGTATTTTTGTTCCGAATTGTTACTGTGAGTTATTTCAATGCTAATTTTCACTATATTAAAAGTTATGGCAAATTGAAGGTTGTAGATAAAGGTCATATTAACCCCTAGTGAGTATGAATTTGAATGGAGTCATATATGGAGTCTGAAAGTTAAATAATTTTTTTAAAGTTGTGTGTGTCGTCACAGAAACTAGTCAACATTGTTCTGTCATTTGCAGTCTTTATTTTTAACTGTTTCAAGTTCTGGGCACAGGAAGGAATACTATTGTTTTTCTTCTCGCCCTTAAGTTTAAGTAGCATGCAGGGCTCACATTCCCTAAAATTCCTAATTTTTCTACACATTTTGGATTCCCCAAAAATCTCTCTATTCTAAAAAAAAAGTAACTACCGCTGTTACCGTCGCCAGTTTTGAATTTTTTGTGACCGACGGTCTTTCTTTGTTAATATTAAGAAAACTATTGCATAAAAAAATATATAAATCGGTGGTATTGTAGAGAAAGGTTTGATAAACACGCTGAGGCAGACAGTTTTCAAATCAAAGAATTATTTTAAGAGATATTTAATGCTAAAGTTGGACAAAATCATTCCATTTAAAAAGTTTTATAGGAGCAAAAACTGTGCATGAGAATTTAATCATTTTTAGATCATTTTATTCGTTAGAAGTTCCCGGTGTGCAGACTGCATTTATTCTTTTAATTTGACTCATTTTTTGAGGTTTTATTTCTATTTTAAGTTCAAATTTTCAGCATTGCGAGAGATATTTTTTTACATATTTTAGAAAATGGTATTTATTTAAACTGTTGCCAACTGTATAAATAGCGCGAACAATAGTGTTTGCTTCAAATAAAAAATTTATTTACATGTGATTATTATAAACAGAAAAAAAACCCTTCAA
Organism: Maratus speciosus; assembly: GCA_963932465.1. Taxonomy (NCBI): domain Eukaryota; kingdom Metazoa; phylum Arthropoda; class Arachnida; order Araneae; family Salticidae; genus Maratus; species Maratus speciosus. The sequence continues at coordinate 423,837,252 of OZ010794.1, read as the reverse complement.
ATTAGAATTAAATAATTAGGTATAAAAAGCAGTAACTTATTGAAAATTACGTCATAAAAACTCTATTTACATGTGAATTTTAAAAGAGAAAGGATATTGTAAAATAATAAATTCATTAACTTGCGTTAGAAGTCTTAAGTAGGAGAAATTATGTCACATTGCACTTATTACATAAATGGACAAAAAATAATATTGCAAAGCAGTTTAAATTTAAGAATTGCGTGAGACATTTACTTGATATTTTGAGATGATCTTTTCAACTATTTCACGGCAAATAACATTTCATTTCTAATAAAAGTATTTTCACATGAATATTAAAAAGAGAAAGGAAAGTTTGGTGAAAATTAAGTCAGATTTAAAATGTCTTATTTAAAAGAACTTTCTTTTTGCTTTGTTAAAAAATACCGGGAGACAAAGATTCTGTTTACATAATTCATTTTACATTAGCTTATTTTGAAATGTTTAACTGATTTTATTTAATTAAAGATGAAAACTGTCATTGTATCTTTTAACAGCAGCTGATTTGGCCTTAAAATTCCATAATCAAAGAGAAATGAATAGAAACCCGTTTATAGGTAAAACCCGCCACTGTTTTTTAAATTATAAATCAATCTTCCGAAATCTTTTTAAAGCCGATCAAATTAGCGTGCTTTTAGAGTCTGCAGAGTCTGAATGGGGGTTGGCGAGCGTCGCACGTAGGGGGCAGAACCCCTTAGTTTGTAAAATTATACTAAACTTTTCCATCTTCCTCAAAAAAAAAAAATTATAAAAATTCGAAAGATGCATTTATTTTTTTTACAAAGTACGATCTTTATTGAGGGAATGGGCAGCTTTCAATTGTTATAAAAAATTTTCCAAATAAATTCCATCTCATCCCCCCCCCACACACACACCCATCTGAAGTTTCCACTTCTTCATTTGCTCCCCCACTTGAGTCCTGCATTGGGTCTGGTTATCCCACTAGACCCGCAGTTCGGATTGGGTTGACTTCTACTTTTTTGCTGTGGGTCGGATTGAGGTCGGTTGACTTTTCATTGTTTGGGGTTGGGTTTTGACTCTTGTGGGTCGTGTTTGGGTTGACACAATTTTTCAAAAGAATGTCTAAAATACTTTTTCAGGTTATAATTCTATATGCAATAAGACATCCATAATGAACACTCCCTAAAAGTGGATACCTCTATTTAGCGAACCCTTTTTCACTTTCTAACACTTATATATTTGTATGCTTCTACCTCTGAATAGTTGGCACCTCCAAATCTATATACACTAACATGTGTGTATGTGCATAATTTATCCCAAATACGATACATGTGTTTTTGTGTGTATCAGAAACAAAATATTGGCAATATTTTTCTTATCCGAGCAAAGAAAAAATGGTTATAAACTGTGCCGTAAAGAAAGAGAAATCGATTTGAGTCTCATTTTAATTGTACGCGTGGTTCTCAGTTTTAAAGTGCTGAGTTTTTACTTTCTTATGCAAAGAGAGATACGTCACTTAGGTTTGTCATGTGAAACATGCTGAGGACAGCTTGTTATCATGGTCCATCATCATACCCACATATATTTGAATATTAAAGAACATAATTTTTTATATTTTTCTATGTAAAATATAAAATTGGTATTAGAGATATAATTGTAGATTACTTTTCATAATTGCAATAAAACATGATTTCCTTTTCTTTCATTTTGGGTTGCAGGTAGAGTAAAAAAAAATTTCGTGTTTGGGTCTGGTTACTGACAAAAAAATTGTATCCCCCAACATACAAACTTTAAAACTTTTATTTATTTTTTTTTTTTAGGAATAATCATGCTTTATTCTTATTTTGTAGAAAGAATAGTCAATATCAATTTTTTTTTCCTAAAATGTCTGCCCCCCCCCCCCCACACACACACCACCACCACCACTCTCTCTGCAGAATTTTGTGCATCATATAGCCCTGTGCTCCCTCTGCTGTCAAAATTACTGCTGCCCCCTTTGGCTCTATCAACATACAAATTTTAAAGTTCTTTATTTTTTTTAATTTGTCTTCCCTATTTGTTACTTTGTAGTAACAATAAATTAATAATAAAGCATTTGAATCATCCCTCTAACTGTCTGCTTCCCCTCTTTGCCTCCTCCAGGTTTGCTCTCAAAATTTTTTAAAACTGTTTAATAAAAAAAAAAGTTCTATTTGACATTAAAAATCTTTGTATCCCCAAATGTTTATCCACCCACATTTTTTCTCCCCTCAAGTACACAATTTAAAAAAAAAATTAAATCAATTTTTTGATTTTTTTTTTTTAATCTTTTTTTGTAGTAACAATAAAAGATAGCTTACTATAAAAGCAAAGTTCTTGATATGCATTTTCCAAATATCTCCCTCCCCATTTAAAATTTTTACCTCTTCCAGCACAGAAATTTAAAATTTGTTTGTATATATATATATATATATATATATATATATTTACTATTTTCTCCATTTTTTACTTTGCAATAAAAATAAAGAATTATGTATTCTCTCCCTCCCACCACACAGTTTATAATTTTTAAAGCAGGTTAATAATTTGAATTTTATCTACCTCTTTTGTCACTTTCAATAACAATAAGTCATTATCTAAATATTCTTCCACTGAAATGCCTGCTTGCCCTCCTCCCCACCCCTATTTTTCTTAATACACAAGCTTAAAAGCTTTAAAACTATTTTTTGTCTTATTCTTTACTTTACTATAATAACATATAAGAAATGCTGCAAAAGCAAAGGTAGATAATAATGCATTGATGCTTAAATTGAATTAAAAGTTTTTTCCTTCTTTAAATAGATATATTTTAATGTGTAATACATGCCAAAATATACTTACAATTCGTAATAAGTAATTGCTCTTAAAATTTTCCGAAAAAATTCTTAAAATTCCTTTGTAAAATTTTACGAAATCTTACTATTTGTCCTGAGCATGTTAAAATAAATGCTGGGTTTAAAGTAATTTTGTCTCCCTCCAAACAGCTTTGCTTTCCACCATTTACAAATGTTGGTAGGGAGAATTGCCTTCTATAAAAAATAGAAAATGAATATTCAAACTCAGTTTTATATTCAAACTGTATCATTAGATATAATGGAAATATGTAGCTTATTCTATAAACTGAATTTAGTCCTTTTTCTTAGGGTAAGGAAGTTTTCCCGTCACCATTAAATCCCAGTGAGAACGGAGAATATTTTCCAGTGCCCTATGACATCCCTTTACAGCCATACTCTTCTTCAGGTAAGAACTTTTTGTTTTGTCTCTATCTTCCAAAACTTTTAACAGCACTTCTTAAATTTTATTTTTAGTTGACCCACTTTAATCCTTCGGGTTTTAGGTAATGTTCTTGCATATCTCTTTAGTCTTTCATAAAGTAATATCTGAACAAAATATTAGTACAGTAGACTCCCTGAAATCCGCACAGCTTGGGACCAGATGTTGAGCAGATTTTAGAATTTTGCGTATTTCTAATCATTGCTTTGTTTACATTTTTTAAACAGTAATTTGAATGTAATGATGCAGTCAAAATTATAATGAATGCTTGCAATATAATAAAATATTAAAATTATGTAAAGTAATAAAGTAAAATGATAAAAAGTTAGATAATTTAAAAAATGATTAAATTATTAAAAGTAAAAGTCAAGTAAATAATTAATATAAATAATTAAATATACATAATAAATATAAGATACATTTTCCTGTAATTATTCAATGAAAAAATCCTCATAAAGGTACCGTATTAATTAATTCACATCAAAATTATAAAGTAGGGAAGTTTTATTTTAGGTTTAGCCAGTCTTAATAACCAAAAAAAGCTTGTTTAATATTTGGTAAAAAGATTGTGATTACCAGATATATCAGCCATATCTATGATTGCCATGCAATGGCAATGTACAGTCAACTTCCTGTAATCCACGACTCTGTAATCTGCAAACGCCTATAATCCGCACACCATTTCAGATGTAAACATTGAAGTTACCGTTAACTTTGTGAGAGAAATTCAAAATGGTGTCAATTTGATCGACAATTGGTATTGGTATTCATTTTTCCGCCTAAATTTTTGCATTTCAGTTTAGTAAAGCTTTATTTTTCAAATAGAAAAAAAAAGAGTAAAAAATCAGTTTTTTTTTTGTTTTTTTTTTTTTAAATGTGTGATCAGCATTTAGTGATGGTGAATATTGACTTTGATGGCTTCAGCTTCAATAGTGTAAAACAGAAACCTGCATATCTTTTATGTTTGCAAAAAAATTCATTAACTGTTGTGACTGATTTCTTGAAGAAGAAAATATAATTGAATGGATATTATCCCAAGATGAAGCTCCAGATACATAAAATTTCACAGATGATGAATTTATAAGTACTACTCTGTTAAACTCTACTGAAAATCAGATAATTCTGACACAGCATGATGATGAAAGTGAAAAAGTAACTCTTGACAGGGTTTAGCAATCAGTTATAAATATCTGTATTTACTTCAGAAGCAGAGTTTTGTTTCAGAACAAGAAATAATGACTATGCATAGACTCCAAGAAAAAGTACTAGATCAAAAGTCAAAAGTTCTCAAAAACGAACACAATTGATACTATGTTTGATAATTATAAAAACAGACAAAAACAATTTTTGAAGAAAAAGTTAAATATTTTTTCCTTAAATATAATGCTTTTTTCAATTAAATAACCCAATGAGTTATAATATCTTTCTTTTTTACTAGGGATGCACTGGATATTGATTTTGCTGGATATCGAATACCGGATATCTGAAGCTCCTTTGCCTGCCGGATTCGGATATCCGGCACTAGATATGTTTTTAGTTATATGGTGAATTATTTATTTATATAATGCCATCTCAGAACAATAAATTACAAACATGTTTCACACATCATTAAAACATTTTAAATGTATTGAAATGTAATTTACAAAAACTATAATTCTTTGAATATCAGGGCTTGAAATTCAAGTTTTCCCCAGGAGGAGAGTTTCGCACCCAACATTTAAAAATGCAGGGGAGTTAAATTGTTAGAAAGGAAAAAAAATATCTTTAAACCCCGTTATTTTTTATGTGCCACTTAAAGAATTACATTTATACAGACATGACAAAATACCATTGAAATAATTTAAATTAACAACTCAAGATAATTATCCAAAATGTTTATTTTTATTAAAACAAAGGAACAGAATCAAGTTTTATATATGTCTATCTTTTAACTTTTACCTAATGTTATGGGCAATTAACAATTGGGTTGCTAAATGAATTTCTTAATTTAGATTTTATTCCATTTTGCGTGATTTAGCCTCTTTCACAAGTTACATTTTTGACAAACAGCACATACCAACTTTTATAACTTTAGAAATTATCGGAAACGCATGGTTATGCACTGTTAAAAATTTTTAGAAAACTTTGCAAAATCTGATGTGCATTAATTTTTAACTTACTTGCATGAATAATGCATATCGGGGATTCTATTGTCAATATCCTACGGTGATTGTATGTCACTTCTGAACAAACTTATTTTATTATATCCTTAATGGAATTATAGCCAAAACTGTAATCCCTGGTATTTTCGTTAATTGAACTATGTTCTATGCATTGGAATTTTAAATCCATATCCAAAGTTTGAAAAGGAAATAGTCAATTGATTTTTTCTATTACACGATAAAAGGTTGATTTCAAAAAGTCATGTCCTAGTCTGTAAATTGCAAGAATCAACTAGTTTGTTATTTCTAAAGATGTTTTTTTAAGTTCAAACAATTTTTTTTTCTTCATGTGCACCACAAGTGTAATCTCATTTTGTTGAGTGCTGACTATTGGCCAATTTGGCAGGGCTCAAGTCTCCAGTAGCCATAACTGCCCTTTTAGTTATTTCCTATTTTGGGCATAGGGAAAAAACATCGCAAAATACATAAATCGGTCATTTAAAAAAAAATTGTCGACCGGTCGCAAGAAAAAAACTGAAATGCAAACTGGAAAAACTTGAAAATTTTCAATTGGATGCAGAGAAACAATCGTTACTTTCATCATTATGTCGCAAGAACAAACAGGGAAATTTGCCAATCGGTCACACAATAAAATTGCTATATTTATCAATTGATCTCGAGAAAAAAAAAATTATGAAATTCACCGATCGGTTTCTAAAAAAAATTGTGAAATTCGTCAGTCGGTCGTGGAGAAAAAGCACAAAATTTTTCAGTCAGATACAGAAAAACAACCATGAATTTTGTCAATCTGTCGTAAGAAGAAACTGTGAAATCTGCCCATCGATAGAAAATATCACGAAATTTGTCAGTCGGTCCTGAGACTTGATCGTCGTTTTACAAAGAAACATTTTTGGAAAATGATTTTTTGGAAACTTGAGCCGCCTGCCCACAATAGGGCATAATAATAATCTTTAGGGCACGAATCCTGCCATCCTGTCTCAAAATTCAAGCCCTGTAATGTATATTAATAATATTGCAATTTGTACAATGAAATGCTGATAATTGCTTCTGGATTTGAATATGGGATTGACTATATTGATAATTGCTAATAATTAATGAATTTGTACAATGAAATGCTAGAATATTTTCACAAAGAAATACTACATACTTTCTTTTTATAATTTTAACATAAAATATCTACTAATATACCCATGATTAAAGAGTTATTTTCTCCAAACATAGATTTAGTTGATGCCCTTTTTCTGTTTTAATTATTTAATATTGTTTTTCCCCTAAATCACGTTTAGTTTTATTTTAGTTAACTTATTTTTATATTTATAAGTAAAAAGAAAATTACTTTTAATTTTAAATATTTATAATGAAGTTACAAAAACAAACTAGTTGGATTTGCCAATCCCAAAACTTTCTTCTATCTCATACATCTTAATATTTCAAAAAGTAGTTCCAAATGTTAATACTTCAATATTATTAGTTCAATATTATACCAACTTTGATTTTGGTCTAAAATTTCTGCTCCAGTCAATTAATCAGAATAAGTTAATCTCAATCATGATACTTATTAAAATCAATAATGTTTTCGTTATTCTGTTGTACATCAGCTGTTTGTGAATAGCCAGCTTAGCAGAATGCGAAGTTCCCTTCACTTCATGATCCGCCAATATACAGTAAAAAGAAAAACTGCGAAAAATCGAGAAAATTTTACAAAAATCTCTGTTACAGTGCCACCTTCTGGCAGAATATTTCCAAATTCAAGGAGAAACTGCTGGCCATAGTCAAAAATATACACACAAAATTGGTTCAATTCTATGCTTAGCTTCATACACTTTTCAATAGTAAAATAATGAAAATAACACAAAAATCCATATTATAGCGCTCCTTTCCAGCAGAATATTTTCAAATTAAGGAGGACCTGCTGGCCGTATCCAAAAACATACCCCCCAAAAATTGGTTCAATTCTATACATCTTCATACACTTTTCGATGGTACAAGAATGAAAGTGGCACAAAAATCGCTATTACAGCGCCCCATTCTGGCAGAATATTTCCAGTTTAAAGGAGAACCTGCTGGACATAGCCAAACACAAATACAAAAAGTTTTGTTCAATTATATGGATAACTTCATACAGTTTTCGATATTACAATAATAAAAATGGCACAAAAATCGTGATTTCAGTGCCTCCCTCCCTTCCAGTGGAATGTTTCAATATTGAAGGACGGCCGCCTGGCTATAGCCAAAAACATTCACAAAAAATTTGGTTCAATTCTATGCATAACTTCATTCACTTTTTGATGGTACAATGGCGACACACGGACAGACAGACATTTTGTATAAACATGTTTTGGGATATCTGACCCCTAAAACATCTAAATCCGTCGAAAACCGGAAGTAAAAAAAAATTCTATTACAACACTTTCTTCTAAAAATAGGCCTGTTTAATTGTTAAACTTAAAAGAAAGAAAGAAAATTAATAAAGTCATACTTTAATAAACAACTTTAAATTTTGTTTTACATTCTAAAAGTAAAGATACAATTTTCTAAAAGAAGTAAACATAAATTCTTAAATTTATTATAAAGAGTTCAAATATCAACGTTAGGAAACCTGGCAATTCTTTAAACTTTTGAGAATTACCTTTTACTCATGAATAGTGAACTTACTTTCATATTTTACATTATAAACAAAATTGTTCGGCATTGTTTGGGGTCAAACGATTTCTGTTATCCTTATATACTCGCTTCGCTGCACTCTGCCGGATATCCGGCAGAGAAGTCGGATATCCGGTAATTGTGATTTGGATATCCAACGGTATTTCGGATATTGAAAAATCAGCCGGATATGCCGGATATCCGCTGCATCCCTATTTTTTACCAATTAATTTATGCATTAATAATTAATTTACAGGAGAAAAAAAATTTAAACAAAGTAATGATCTGTAATCTGCAAAATTCTATAATCTGCACAACCTTTGGTCCCAAGCTGTGCGGATTAGAGGGAGTTGACTGTATTTTATATTCTTATCGCGATTGATACCAACACAATAAATTTTTAATGAGAAGAAAATAGTTTTCACCACATCTACTTCAGAGAAAAAATATGTCATTCGATAAATCACACCGAAACTTGCTTATTTTGTGAAAGGTTTATTGGGCTCAACAATTTGCGAGTCTCAGCAACTCTCAGTTGCAATGTATAGCAACACTTCACATGAAGTCATAGATTTTTTCCATTAACTCTTGTGGCAAAAATCAAGTATGAAGTCACAGAAGGGATTAATTTTCTTACTGGCAATACTTGTCTATTTACTTTTTATTGAGTCTCCATGTTTTAATAACGGATTCCTTATAACTTGGAATTGCTTTATTTACTGATTTATTTATTGTTTGCATTTAGCTTTATTTTTCTATAATTTTCTAAATTATAAAATTAGACAGCTCAGTATAATTAACTCTGAACAGAACTCAATACAAGTAACATATTAAGAGTTTCTTGAAGAGTTAAATAACTAAATCCATTGTTAAATGCATGTCAGTGGTAATTTTATTGGCCAATGCAATAATAATTACTGCAATAATAGCATATAAAATTTATGCAGTGGTATGATTATGTGTAAATATGTTATATACAAAAGTAGTCCCTTGTTATATTGCTCATTCATATATATAGATCTGTTACAGTGGCGTGGCGTCCGGTCATCGCTGGATGCGGCGATGACCAAGCAATATTTTAAAACTCTTAATAAGCTTTTAAAACTCTACGATCCAGTTTTAGCAGAACATTTGGAGTTCATGTATAAGTGAAGGTAAGATTTAAAGTTTCTTTTTTGAACATTCAACCATTGAATTTTAGAGTTAATAATTTTTCACCACAAACTTAAATAATTGCGATGACCACCGAAAATTTTCACGCCACGCCACTGATCTGTTTCCATGCCTTCCCCCCCCCCCCCGACTAAACAAAAACAAACAACAACTAGAATTTAATCACATTTTTACTTTCCATACACATATAGTGTAATGAAACTATTCTATTCATGATAAAAAACAGATCCTGGAAATATTGGTGTAGTTTTACATCTTGAGATACCCTGAATTTGTTTTAACTACTTTCAATAATTCTATCTACATATGGATGTATGTGTGTATATTAAATTTTCCTCATGTGTTTAGTTCCCCTTTGTAAAATTAGGATCTAAGTTTTTATTTAGTGTTATATTGCTATTTATTTGAATCCACAATGAAGTAGGGGTAGCCAACACGCAGCCTGCCAAGCCTTATCTTGCAGCCCTCTGTCCTTTTTTCACACTCGCAAGATTCTTATAAATTTTAACGTTTTTGAAAGGAAAATATGCAAACTGAAATCGAAAGATGAAACTGTTAAAAATCCGTGTTGAAATGTTGCAGCGTTGAAAGATAAGGCCGTTTGATCGTACATAGAAGTTTTATTTACAGAGTCAATCACACATGAAAATCAGAGAATACAGTGAGGCACAAAAGAAAGTAACCTATATTTATAACATTTTGAAAGGATTCTAGGAAGGCCAATAGGGCCCTTTAATAAGACAGCCAATAGAAATTGCTAATAAGAGAACCAATCAGTTTTATTTAAGTTAATGACGTGATAGAACCGAAACCAAATGATTTCATGAAATGTAATGTGCGATTACACCACTCTAACACCCGCCCTTAATCGCACATCAAATCTTAAATTCTAAAATTTAAATTTTGAAACTACATAATTTTAAAAGTTCATAAAATTTTGTTTTAGGCAGTGCTTTTGTAAGCATGTCAGCAATTTGATCTTCAGTAGAAATGTATTCTACTTTAATATAATTTCTACTGACAACATCACAAATAAATTTCAACTTAATATCAATGTGTTTCATTCGTCCAAAATTATTTTCATTTGAAATACACTTAATACATGATTGGTTCTCTTCATATACTACTATAAGATTTTTAACACCCACAATTTCATTTGCGATACCTTTGATCCATAAAAGATCTTGAATTCCTTTGCTCAGGGCATTTATTTCTGCCTCTGTACTTGACAGTGCAATACTCTTTTGTTTATTTACACACCATAACACAGGACAATTACAGAACATAATAATATAACCAGAGACAGATTTTATGTCATTTGAGTTTGAACCCCAATCAGCATCAACATAAAGAGAAAGATCCGAATCACTTAAATTTCCTTTCTTATAATTAATTTTAAATTTAGCAGTACCTTTCAAATATCTCAAGATTTTCTTTAAAGCACACCAGGCAACATCAGTAGGTTGTTCCTGAAGTTGACTCAAGCAGTTAACTGAAAATAAAATATCAGGTCTAGATACGTATGCTAAATAGAGTAAAGAACCAACCAATTCCCTATATGGCCCACTAAAGCGATTACCTTTTGCAAAATTAGCAGCAGTCGCTTTAGTTTCAATGGGAATGGAACTGGGATTACAGTCCAGCATTTTGAATCTTTTTAATAACCTCAAAATATAGGACTCTTGATCTAAATATAAACCATCCGATGTAAATTCCATTCGGATACCCAAAAACTCGGATGCTTTTTTCTGATTTTGACATCTGAAATTCTGTAGATAACATATCAATAATAACATTAATTTCTCGAACTTCTGAACCTACAATCAGCAGATTGTCGACGTAAAGAGCCATAAATATTCTGTTTAAATTTACATGTCTTATAAAAATGCAAGATTCAGAATTAAGTTGTTTGAAATGTAACTTAATCACAAAATTGAGAAATTTTTGATACCACTGACGTGGGGCTTGCTTCAAACCATATAAACTTTTCTTTAGTTTACATTTTCTACCAGTACTATCATCATACCCCTTAGGTTGATCTATATAAATATTCTCATTTAATTCCCCATTTAGAAAAGCAGTTTTAACATCCAAAACAAAAACATTGAAATTTCCATTTAACATAATAATTAACACTAAACGTAAAGCAGGCATGCTTATAACAGGTGAAAAGTCTCAGTATAGTCCACTCCTTCTTTCTGCATAAACCCGCGAGCTACAAGCCTTGCTTTGTACTTACTGTCTCTCTTTTTCTGCAGCACCCACTTGCAGGTGATGGCATATCTGTCTACTGGCAGCTCTTCTAAATTCCACACTTCATTTTCTCTCATGGACTCTATTTCTTCGTCCATAGCTTCTTTCCACTTTTGTTGTTTGTTGTGAGGCAGAGTACAAATGTTGTCCAAGTATAAGGTTTCTTCTTGAGTAAGCATTGCTTTATAAATTCCAGGTTCTGGAAACCTAACGGGATGTTTCTTTTCTCTGGATGATTTTCTCACACTTTCTTCGGCCGGATTTTCAGTTTTTTCTCTAGATGGCAGGGAACTATCGATTACACTTTCTTAAAATTGGCTTTCGTCATCAGGCTCATTTTCATTGATGTTCCGGTATACATGTTCAAAATCATTGAAAGTTTTCTATATTGATGGATCACCGTTCATTTGCCACCTTAGTGGAGTAGTTCCGCTCACACGTCAGGGTTGCAAAAAAGCTGGCTAAAATTTAAAAAAAGCCAGGCCGGTGGCTTTTATTGGTTTTAACCGGCTTTTTTTGGCCAAAATTGGCCTTTTTTGGTCATAATTGGCTTTTATACAATTAAGTATTGTAATTATAAACTACACATTTTAAAGTGTTTTTAATTAGTTTTAATGACATTTAATTGATTTAGAGTTTAATAAGTAACCCAATTTCTCAATAATGAGGACATTAATACTGGAATAAAACTTAGATGGTTTTGCTAGTGATTTGTAGTCAGAATTGCAAATATGTCAGCTAAATTTAAAAAGGGCCATACTAACTGCCAATTTTTTCATTTTTATTGCTTTATAAAATTAAAGAGGACAATATTTACATGTTTTATTACTTAATTAATTTTAAGAGCTATTAATATACAAGTCATATTTTATTTCTAGTAAACATTTAAAATTATATATAGTCATATTAATAAAAACACCATTTCTCACTATTAAAAACATTATGAATAGCATATGCATAAATATGCTTAGCAACAAACATTTCAAAATTTTATTTAATTTTTTTTTTTCCTTGTTTAAATGCTCTATTTTTTATACACTTATGTACCACTCACCTCAGATATTACATCCTTTCAAATTTCTCTTTTAACATATTATAACTTAATCTCTCCATATGGACACATAAAGAATATTTCCATTTTGATGTGCTTCACTTTGTCATAATTAAATATAATCTTTAAAATGTGTAGTATATGTGGAGCTATGTAATATAGAATTTCAAAACACCAGTTTGGAGCCTAACTTACATTCTTTTCAATGTTTATATATATATATATATATATATATATATTTTTTTTTTTTTTTTTCAGCCATAATGCTGTAACAGTTGCCTTCTAGAAGTTATAAAGACTTATTTATTTGAGAAAATTTAATAGAAATCCATAACTTCTTTTAGTAGAAAATATTTATAAATGTATTAAAAATTAATTGATCCAAATTTAAAACAAATTAACTGAAAACCAACTTTAAAAAATAAAAACCTGCTTTTTTCAATAAAAGCGGCTTTTTTTAAGTGTTTAAAACCAAAAAAAGCCGGCCGGCTTTTTTAGGTCTGGCTAAAATCTGGCAATTTAATTCTGTCACACGCGCAGAATCAACTTTTTTCCCCGTATGTGTAATCTAGTTATTTTACTATATCTATGGTCTGTATGTGGCACAAATTTTTGGGGGGCTCTATCTCAAGAACTAACGTACGGAACTTAATAAAAATTTATATTCAGTTAGTCCCTGATATAAATTGGTGCTGATTAGTTTTTGGTGTAAATCGCTCAACAGGTGCCGCACCTATGCTGTGTTTTTCATGATTTCTGCAATTGCTCTATCTCAAGAACTAATGCACGCATTTTTATCAAACTTCAGATTCAGATATACCTTTATATATATTGGTGCTGATTAAGTTTGGTGTAAATCACCTAACGGGTGGCACTGCTATACTGCATTTTTTACGATTTTCACAATAGCTCTATCTCAAGAACTAATACATGAATTTTCATTAAACTTGAGATTCAGGAATACCTTGATAAATATTGGTGCTGATTATGTTTTGGTGTAAATCGCCCTACAGGTGGTGCTGCTGTGCTGTATTTTTCATGATTTCCGCAATAGCTCTATCTCAAAAACTAATGCACGAATTTTCTTTTAATTTTGAATTCAGCATTGACACAAGTTGTTCTGATTGAGTTTTGGTATTAATCGCCCAACAGATGATGTTGCTGTACTGGATTTTTCACAAATAGCTCTATCTCAAAAACTAATGCATGAATTTTCATATTTCAGATTCAGTCAGACGGTTACATAACTTGTTGCTGATTAGGTTTTGGTGTAAATCACCCAACAGGTGGTCTTGCTATGCTGTATTTTGCAGGATTTACACATTTTTAACAGTAGTCATATCTCAAGAACTAATGCACAGAATTTTCATATCTTTAGAATCCTCATGATGGGCACAGATTGCCATTTAATTTTGGCACTCTAAAAGCGAATTTTGAAGTATTAACATGTATGAGATAGAAGAAAGTTTTGGAATTGGCATATCTGACTAGTTTTTTCTTCTGCTGTATTTGTTATTTTAAAATTTTCTAAATTTCTGCTGCTACACGCTGAAATACCCCCCTCCCTCTTTCTGGCCATTTGAATGTTTAAAACTTGTATTTACAAAAATGAAATCCTTTATTAAAAAAATGCATATTGTAATTTATTAGTTTATTTAATTTGTAAGTCCTTGCATTTTTTTGGTTTTGGTCCTTGAAAGTCGTTGATTTTTATTTAAAGAAATGTGTACGAACCCTGTTGAAGCTCGATAGAATAAAAAAGTAGTTTTTCTGACTCCTTATAATAAGTATACATGTATTGGTTTTATGCTTTAGGTGTAACATTTTACAAACTGAGACTCTTAAACTTATAGAAATACTATTGACATAGGAAAATGCTGAAAATAAAAATTGTACCATAAAAATATTTATTTAAAATTTAAATAAAAAATCCAACTAGTCTGAGCATTAATGATATACATTTTCTTTCATGTTTGCCTTAATTTTCAGGATTCATTTACAATTAGAAGGTGGAAGCAAATTTATGATATAGTACTTTACATTATAATATGAAAACAAATCTGTTATTATTCATTGTTATGATTCTCTAATCAATTCAAATTAATTTCTCTATTTAATTGAATGAGCGGCTTTCTCTGATATGTTTGCAATCATTTTCCAGTTTACAAACTTTTGATAAAAACTGAAAACTGACAAATAATGGAGTAATACGATAATTTTACAAACCAAATTATCTTTTTCAAAATTGTGTTCAAGTTATGAATTACTCTAATGCTGAAAGTTTCACAAAGCAAAATTTTATGAGAGAAGCTTCCTTATTGATTCATGAAAAAAATATTAATGTAGGTAAAAGCATAGAAACTATCAAAAATTACCATTTAAAAACATAGTAGTTAAAAAAGCTATGAACGATGTGTATTTTTTTAATGTTTAAGTTTAAATATGTATTGTATGAAATTTTTAAAAACTCAAGCAACCGTGCCTCCTACGAGATACGCTTGCCAACTCCCTTGTTTATTTTTTTTCACACCTAATAATTTAATAATTTTAAAGTTTTCTTTCTCTTTTAATATTAACTTGTAAATATATTTTTTCAATTGCAAAATGTTTAGAAATATTATTTGCACCTTTTTTTTAAAAAATTTGGCAACAATGGGTAAAAAAAAATGACTTTTAAAAATATGAAATAAATTGCTATTAAGATACTAAAATTTTGAACAAAAAAAATGGAAAAATAAACTCAGAAAATTACACGAATTTAAAAAATGATTGAGCACTCTACGCTGCAATTTAGCTTGTTATCTACCTGTCAAAGATGGTTAAAATGCTATGTATAATTTTTGAACCTATAAAACTTTAACCGAACTAATTTGACAGATTTCAACATTAAATAGCACTTAAAATAATTCTTCAATTTAAAAACTGTCTGCTTCAGAGTGATTATCATACATTTTTCTATAAAATTACCAACTTTTATATGCAATAGTTTTCTTTATATAAGCCAAGTAAAAGCCCCTGTCACAATAAATTCAGCAACAGCATTAGTTAATTTATTTTAGAAAAAATTCCTGTAGAGTACAAACTTTTTTGAAGAAACCATGGACTTTGTTAGAACAGAGGCTTAACTGGATAATCATTTTTTGCGCACTGTTTTTAGTGATTTGTGGAAAATAAAAACTGATGGTTAAAGGATGGATAAATAATAAAAGTTTTATTATGATTGGGGATGGAGGTGTGCTCTATACATAAATGGAGAAATTTTTAATTCTCCCTCTGTGACATTAAATATCTGAAATTATTCCAAGTGGGATTTTATTCAGTTTTGAAGCAACTGCATGATCTTGCCCTCTAGTATGAACTGTCTGTAAGACAGGTCACACGCCAACATCACAAGCAACACAATGTGCAACTTATGAGAACATAACATGCAGGAGACAAAGAAAAAACAGGTTTGCATTTCCAAATTTGTCTCCTAAGTTTCATATTGAGCTACTTCTGTGTGCAGTCTGCCTTATATAAAGTAAATGGCTTAGACCAGGGTTGGTGAACCTATGGCACGCGTGCCAAAAGTGACACTCTTCAAAATATTTTCGGCACAGCATTGATTGAGGTTCTTATTCAAACTATGGTATGATACTGCTCACAAATTATATGAACTTGGACTGAATTTAATTTCTTAGAAAATGAATAAATTGAAATGCAACTTAATGAATACTAAATCAATCTAATGAGTCTAATACAATCTAAAATATAACACTGCCTGTATGTTACACGTATTTTCTTTTCTGATTCCTAAAAAGCAGTTTCAAGTAATTTTGATTTTTTATTTATTTGATCCACTAAATCTTTTAGTCTTGGCACGTCATGGTCATGTAAAATACTTTTTGAATAAAATTGGCATGCGGATGGGAAAAGTTTGGCCATGCCTGGCTTAGACAATAGCAAAATAATTATTCAATTGATTCATTACAAATAATTAATTGTATAAGCAAACTAGGGTCTCTGCCCCCTGCAAGCTATGCTCGCCAACCCCCGTTCAGACACCGCAGAATCTAAAAATAAAAAAACATGCTAATCTGATGGGTTTTTAAAATATTAGAGACGATTAAATTATACTGAAAAAAGCTGTGCCGATCTCCCTGTAAACGGGTTTCCATTCAATTCCCTTTGATTTAAAAAATTTAAGGGCGAATCAGTTGCTGTTAAGACATCCAATTGTTGTTTTCGTTTTTGATTAAAGAGGATCAGTTAAACATTTGAAAAAAAGCTAAAATAAAATGAATTAAGTATTCAGAGTCTTTGTCTCCCGATATTTTAAAATAATCTCTATAACAATAGCCTAAATCATGTGACTATCATCAACAGTTCCCGGCAGAACACTTCGTTTTTTATACTCAAGTGCCATTTTGATACTTTAATGTTAGACAGGCACAGGTGATAAGTCGCCAAATATTATTCTATCGCCATCATTTCATCTATATTATAATAGTTCAAGTCATCAACTGCCATAAACAAATACGGTCTGATCCCTTCGCCTTTCATATGAAGGTTTGGCACAAATGTCATATATTGGCGTGATTTTTTTTCCAACGCCAATTTGGGGAACGCATCAACAGCATAAACAACAACATCCGGCTTACCATATCAAGCAAAATAATGATACTTTGGCGCCAGTTAAGTACCCGTTGCGTATATGACATTGGCGTCAGAAAAAAAATCACGCCAATATGGGGCCGTATATGACATCTGTGCCGAAAGAAAAAAAAGCTTGGTGCAAATCTCGCCAATATCTTTTTGCAACTCGCCAGTTAGAATTTTTTTATTCTTCGAGTGGTAAATTAAACCATTGATTTGAAGTTGAAATTAAATGTCATGGTTTGTTACATAATTTAATATTTCGCCAAATGTCATATACGCAACGCATGTTAGGCATGATTTTTTTTTTTTTACGAAAATTTGGTGAAAACCTCGTTTTCGAATACTAGTTACATATGTATTTTTGGTACTACTTAGTTATCCCGTCGACCAAAAATCTATCGCGAACTATAAGGTTAAATGCCAATAATGGTTGATCGAAAATGTAACATTCACTTGACTTTTAGCAAGTTACACATGTTTACATCATCAAGTGATTTTTATTTCAACGTTTTATTTTTATATTTATTAATGTTATACTAATTTATTTGTTCTTTCGTTATTTAAAATAAAAATTTTGTCAATCTGTACAATTTGGCGAGTGGTTTGGCGATTTATATAATTTGCGAAATTTGTTGACGGAATAACTACTTTGTACCGTTATTTTTAAATTATTTTCTATTATTTTCAAAAGGAAATAGCAAAAAAAAAATAATAACTATAGAACAAAATAATTTATATAAATTAAAAAAAATAAAAGTAAATAAACATTTATTATTAAATAAACAATAGCCATGTCAATCAAAATAATGCCATTTTTGCGCCAATTAGGTACCCAAGTGCGTATATGACATCTGTGCCTAATATTTTTTTTTCGTTTTGTTTTTTTTTTAAAAAGAAGTGAAAGCCATCAATTTAAATGTTTAATTTTAAATGAAAGTTTTGTATTAAATAAAATGATAACGAAATACAAAAAAAAAGCATTGTTCTTAGCATAGATTTAAAGGAGGCCAAACTGGTCGCCAAATTAATTTAAAATAGTAAACTTTTCTGAATTATGAAAAAAAAAAATTTGTTGTGATTAAAATTTGAGTTGCCATCATTAGAAAAATGTATTTAAAATTAGAAAAAAAAATTAATATTTCGAAAACTAATTCGAATTTAAAAATTCTAATACCAGTTTTGAGATCTGTGGATCAATACGGATTTTTGGTGTTAATTTCATACAAAGTATTCCATATTTTAGGAGAAATCACCGTGAAACATAATCAGTTGATTCAAAGAATCGATACACATTTCAGCCGTTTCATATATTCGTTTCATTAGGATTTTATATATATAGGGTAGATAAAACAATGTCTTATACACCAGAACTTTTCTAACTATTGCAGGCTAGTTTTGGTAGCATTCAGTGCTAAGAATGATGTGCACATATATACGTATATACACAAAAGAAGCAGATTTGAGGGATAGGTTTATCGACCAATATAATTACAGTAAATTACATAGGAAAAGGAACTCTTAGTATGGAAAAATTTTGGTAGAAATCAAGAAAACTAGGTTAATATGTAATAGTTAATTTCTAATAGCATTTTTCCATATTACCAGTTCTTTTTCCTGTGTAATTTCTTATTGGCTGTTGCCTGTATTTTCCTGTAATGCTGTCAATAATCTTATCCCTCAAATCCTCTTCTCTCTATATATGTGCGAGTGAAATTCTGTTGTTCTTTGCTCTGATAATTTTACCTTGAATGCTACCAAAACAAGTCTGCAACAGTTACAAAAGTTTTGGTACTTAAAATATTGTTTTATTTGCCTATATTGTACAGCATCAATGATCATCTTATTTTTTAATTAATTGATTGATTTTACTATTTATAAACAATTTTATCAAAATATGATAAAATCTTTTTAAGTTTTTGACCTGCCATTACATAATGTACTGAGTCTGAAATACTGATGTCTGTACTGTACTGAAAGTGGTTCAGTCTTCCCTAGACAAGATGACAGCCCTAATTTTATGGGATTTTCTGTTTGTTTGTAGAAATATGCATACACAAAGTTCATACAAATGATTCTTCTGATTTGAGTACAGCAAAAGTAATCTTTTTTTAAAATTGTTTAGTATTTAAATTATTATCATTGTAAACACTAATGTATTTTAAGTGAGTAAAATTATGAAATATAATCAATGATTATAATATATTATACTGCAGTAAATTAAGATCAGTTTCTTATTGTAATATTTCTGCTGGGTGAACTGTAAATTTCCATTAATGGGGAAAAAAACATTTAACTATTTTTACAGAGTTAGACAGCAATGAGTCAGTTTTTACTATGCAAGTAAATTTTTTAATAAACAAAGGAGCAAAAGCACTTTTGTCAGGTGGGGGCAACAAGGGAACTAATTTTGTTAATGAGGGGCAAGAGGGGTGCTATTTTGTAAACGTAAAAGCAGGCAGGGTGCAGCACCCTCCTGAAACTGTTTGGGGGAAATTCTGATTTTTATGTATATAATATGCTAGATTCATGAATAGCAATATGAATTAGATCGTTAGTATGATTTCAATTTGTTGTTCATTATTCATATGCATTTTTGGGGTGTCTGAAATATATATATATATTTTGTAATCATGTGTACAGAAGCTTATGGCCTGTATATTGTAAATATGAAATTTTCTAAATGGTTTCTCTGAACAGTCATAGTTAAAAATAGCCAGTTATCTTCTGTTATTTAAAAAAAAAAAAAAAAAAAAAGATTTGTTTATGCAATTAATCTGTAACGAAGTGTGTACTTTTTTTTTTAGATCAACCCTGGATATGGGATATACCTCAAATTAAAGGCCCGGATCGTTTTGGAAATATGTGGTGTCCACCATTATAAACGTTAATTTCTTAGAGTTCTATGGTTTTATTTAATATATTTGTAATTAAATAAATCAGTTTATTTTTACGAATAAAATTTTTTAATGTATTTGTTTCTTGTCTTTATTTTCTGTACTCTGATTTTAACTTATTTCTTCCTCTGCTGATATTATTAGAGCATAAATATTAAAAAAGTATTTGTCTCATAGAAAGTAAATTATAATTCCTACCTGTGCACTGTGACTGCCCACTTTTTTCCTTGCACTGTCAGTCTGCGAGTGAATGTAAATGAAAATGGATGTGTGAAGTTCTATTTGAAATAAAAACTATTCATGTGATTATTATATTTATGTTAAGCTTTAGTCCTTGTCAGCAAAACAGTTTGTCTTAAGATCTACAGTTCTGAGTGAGAAGAAGTAAATTAAATTGCAGCAGAATAACAAAACTGAACAAATTTTACTACAAGTTTTAAATCTGAAAAGTACAACGATTAACAATATTAAATGCTTGTATTAATACTTCTTATAAAAATGCTATTATTATAACTTTTTTTTGCATAAAGAATAGAGTGTAAGCATAAAGGAATGTTTTGTAATGTTGAAAATAAAAGATAGAAATTTGGTTGCTGCAAGTTTTAATTTGGAACATTACAAAGAATGGCAACATATTAAATAGAAAAAAATATGCAAAAAGAACTGGCACATTTTTAAAATTTATGTTCTTTTTTTACATTATTATTATTATTACTTTCTTCTATCTTTACAAGAAGAAAATATTGGATTCGTGAAAATATTCAAATTCTAGTTTTCGATGGATTTACGTGTGTTAGGGGTCAGAGATCCTGAAAAACATGTTTTTACAAAATGTGTCTGTGTGAGTCTGTCTGTCTGTATGTGACACAAATTTTGTGGTTGCTCTATTTCATCATCAAATGCACGAAATTTAATAAATCTTTAGATTCAGTTAGTCCTTGATATAATTTGGCACTGATTACTTTTTGGTGTAAACTGCCCAAAAGGTGGCGCTGCTATGCTGCATTATTCATGATTATTGCTATAGCTCCATCTGAAGAACTAATGTACGGATTTTCGTCAAACTTCAAATTCAGTTAGAAGTTGATATAAGTTGTTGCTGATTAGATTTCTGTGTAAATCATCTAACTGGTGGCGCTGCTGTGCTGCATTTTTCAGGAAGTATTAACATGTTTGAGATAGAAAAAAGTTTTGGGATTGCCACATCTGACTATTCCTTTTATGTTCTTGTATGCTTGCTTTGTGCAAAAGGTTATCTTTTCTTTAAGATAGCTATACATCTATTAAGATTTTGCTGTTTAAAACTAAATAGCTGTATAGCTACTTAAGATCGATTATGTAGCTATTTAAGATAGCTATTTCTGTTTTTCGTGTGTTGTGAAAATCTTTCAAACTTTAAACATAAGAATGAAGTTAGGGAATCATTGATATAATGAGTTAAACTATTCCCATTTTGAAACACTATGTATAAATTTGGTGAACGAGCAATCAAATGTAGTGAAATATGTCTGAATTCAGTTATATTTATCTTTTCTATTTGTTAGGTATATATTTTTTAACTAAGAAATTTTTATCATTAATAAGTGGAAAGCTTTTTAAGAAGTACTAGATGTGTATTTATTAATTAGAAGAAAAAAATTGCAGTAAGGTAAATTATGTACATATTTAGAAGAGGGCAACCTTTTTGGAAATTAAACAAACCGTCAACCTTTGGGCCACTTTTTCCTGGTTCTACTCACATTTCCATTATTAAAAAATATTATATGTGATTTTTCAATGTCGAAATAGAGTTATAAATAAATAACATGAAACAATGAAGCAAACTGTATGGTTTTAAAGAGGAATTTTTTTTATTTTTTATCTATTTTTAAAGTTTTGGAACAAAGTAGCCCGTGCTGGGCGCTTCTTTTGTCTATTCACTTAGTTTCATTTAAAATGAATACATACATTTCATATGTAAATGAATACATTTTTATTGAAACCTCCTTGCAATAGCATTTGCTAATAAATTAACACTGCAAACTCGATAAATTTATGCTTTTTTTTTTTACTTTTAAACACAATAAACCAATTGTTAATATTAAAGAAACGGGAAACAGTTTTTGTCATGTTATTCTCAGCAACTGGAACAAAAACAATGTAACATTTTGCTACAATAACATTTGAAAAAAATGTTATTTAAAACTTGTTTTAAGAGATTTGGTTTTATAAAAGGCATTTGAGTAATTGGGCTATTTTCGGACAGAAAAGGCCTGGCACAAAGTAGCCCTGAAATACTAATTTTCATGTTAGCTTTATGAGAACGTAAAAATTTTCTGTCAAAATAAAAAGTTAAAAGAAAAACTATGATCTCACGTAGGTTATAGGTTACTAAAGATAATATTTTGACACTTATCTTATTTTTAGCTCTTATCCAGATTGTTTCACTAAGGAAAGTTTGGAGAGTTAAAAATTTATACACGAAAATAGTTGTTTACAAACACATCCAGTGTTGCCACTAACAAAAGTTAAATTATCCCCAAACTATTCAAATAGCCTATAGTAGGGTATAAAGTATTTTTCAAGGGCAAAAACTCAAAATTATCTTGTATTGTTTGTTCAATACAAAAAATAAAAACTTTTTATGGGATGGATCAAAGAATCGCCGGTTGACGGTACTCAAAGAATTCTTTGAGTGATTGTAAAAGCATTGTTCTTTTTTTTTTCTATTTTCGACGTTTTACCTAATTTTATGCGATTGTTTGTTTGTTCATGTATAATCACATTTGTGTGCAACTGCAAACATGGATTTTGATTTATATAAATTTATATTGTATTTTATATAGATGATCATTAGAAAAAGTTAGATAACCAGATAAGAAAATCATTGAATTTATTTAGTCTTGCTGTGGACATCAGATTCTGTATTACTGATTCAAAGTTTTAACTGCCACATAGGTTTCAACCTTTCATCAAAAGAATCATACAGTAGACACCCCCCTAACTGACTTTGTCATATATGAACTTATAAAATCTCAAAATTTATTGCACACTTAATTCTTTTTTTAAATTTTATTTTTAGTTAAATGTTCTTTGAATTCAGCCTACTTGTTCGTGAAAAATGTTCAAACAAATTTTTTCCATCTTTGCAGCACTAGCGCCCTCATATTCAGTCCTAATAGACGCATTCAGTGTGACGTCAGTCATGACGTTTTACATGGAAACTGACTCCAAACAAACGGTTGCTATGTTTCGTTTCTTATTAAATATAAATCGTAGAAAATGTTACCACTGTATATAAAGTATCAAAACATATATCTGTGAGATATAGTTGTAAGATGTATCTATAATATATAATAAAAAGAGAAAATACACCATAGCAACGGTTTGTTTGGAGTCAGTATCCAAGCAAAACGTCATATCTGACGTCACGACTGAAAGCGTCTATTCATTGTCTCTTCTATTTCTTATCAGTTATATGGAGAGTTCTCAAAGATTCTCTGCAAATCTTTTGAATAGTCTGAAATCTATAAACATTAAGGATGCAATATTCTTGTCTGCTAAAACATGGAAGACAGTGAAAAGCTTCACTTAAAAAAAACGTTGGAATAAATTAATCAGCAGTCAATGAAAGTTGTGAAAATTCAGAAGACCTAGATCTAACAATTACAGTAAGGAAAGTTTCTGGTTTAGAAAATATTTCAATAACAGATGTTTTTGACTGGATAAATAGTGATGTAGATCATCACCTGACTGAAGAAGAAATTTTAAATTTCGTAAATGAAAAGGAAATGGATGTAAACAGTGACGATGATAGTACCTGTTGAAAAAAAATCCGTTTTTTAAAACTTCTTAGAGTTGACAGTGAATTTTATACATTTTTACTTCAATTTTTTGAAGGTTGCAATTCCTAAATCAGCACAGCTAATAAACTGCCCTTGATGTAATTATAATGGGGCATTGGTGTGAGGTAGCAGCTGTCCAGCGAATTTTAATAAAAAACATATCCCTTTCTCTTATCTGGATTGCTCCAGTCCACATTAGTTCGGTTATGGGAGTGTCTTTTTATATGAAACCCTCTATCAAATTAATTAATAATGCACCTTGTTTCTCTGTAACACTTACTCCATTTCATTTTTAAGCTAAAATTTGTGGTTCAGAGTATAAACCGGGAGCTGGCAGCACAGACAATCACCTCATCGAGTTCATGGATGAAATTCTAGGATTAGTTAAATCTTGATTCGCATATTAAAACGCAGTCAATCTGCCAAGTCATATCTTGGTGGAAAACACCTGAAAACCCGATTTTAGTGGCTGACTCGTAGGTTTACCACTGTGTTTTCCTGCTTCCAGTCCTCCATGTTTTCATACTTTTAGTTGCAGGAAAGCACAATGGTAAACCTACGAGTCAACCGCTAAATTCTGATTTTCAGGTGTTTTCCAACAAGATATGACTTGGCAGAAAGATTGCGTTTTAATATACGAATCGAGTTTTAACTTATTCTGGAATTTCATCCATGAAATTGATGAGGTGATTGTCTGTGCTGCCGGCTTCCGGTCTATAATGCTTGCAGGGGACTATCAAGTATGATTTCGATGTCGTTCGATACCAACATGAATTTTCCAACTGTTGGATACGGAGGCTATTAAGATGCAAATTCTTGCTATGCTGTAGTTTCAGTGGGCGAATCCAAACTTAAATAAATACTGCCTGTTTACTTTGAAGTTTATATGCTGTGTGTCAAATAAAAAGTGAATTGTTAGTATAAAAAAATACTGGCAGACGAATGCTACATTTCACGAACCATTTTGAGTTGCTTTCGCCAATTTTCTAATGAAAATCTATTTGACCTACGAGATTGTACACATCTGTACTGTTTTATTGACAGTCCGAAAGTTTTAAAAATAAAGAAAGAAATGCTTTGAAATCTTGACTTGTGTAAATATTATTAATATGATTGTTGTTGTTTCAGAAAAGAAACAGTAAAAATTTGGAATCAGTATATTTCGTTACAAAACATACATATTTAATATAGCAGCATCTAGTTATATAAAATCCAAGTCTCTGTGTGTCCCTCACAACTCTTGTTGGACCGCCTCATTGTAATGAATAATTGTTGAAAAATACTAATGGCAGGCTTTTTTGAAGGTTGCAATTCCTAAATCAGCACAGCTAATAAACTGCCCTTGATGTAATTATAATGGGGCATTGGTGTGAGGTAGCAGCTGTCCAGCGAATTTTAATAAAAAACATATCCCTTTCTCTTATCTGGATTGCTCCAGTCCACATTAGTTCGGTTATGGGAGTGTCTTTTTATATGAAACCCTCTATCAAATTAATTAATAATGCACCTTGTTTCTCTGTAACACTTACTCCATTTCATTTTTAAGCTAAAATTTGTGGTTCAGAGTATAAACCGGGAGCTGGCAGCACAGACAATCACCTCATCGAGTTCATGGATGAAATTCTAGGATTAGTTAAATCTTGATTCGCATATTAAAACGCAGTCAATCTGCCAAGTCATATCTTGGTGGAAAACACCTGAAAACCCGATTTTAGTGGCTGACTCGTAGGTTTACCACTGTGTTTTCCTGCCCCCCAGTCCTCCATGTTTTCATACCTTTTGGTGCAGGAAAACACAATGGTAAACCAACAAGTCAGCCGCTAAAATCGGGTTTTCAGCTGTTTTCCACCAAGATATGACTTGGCAGACCGATTGCGTTTTAATATGCGAATCAAAATTTAACTACTCCTCCGAGTTCTAGAATTTCATGCTTGAACTCGGTGAGGTGATCGTCTGTGCTGCCAGCTCCCAGTCTAGTATGTTTATTTGATTTTAAACTGGAAGGTTAGCGTAGGGCTGTGAATCAAATTGCTAAAAATTTAATTTAGCATTAATACTTCATTGGGTATATGAGCCGTAATAAATGTAAAGTTTGTAAACAGCAACAAATTTATTCTTCAAAAACAAAGTTAATAGAATTAGGGATGGGACGAATATTCGACCACTATTCGGTATTCGGGTTTTTTGCCGAATATCCAAGGCTTGTTGGCCGAATATTTTGAGATATCTCGCGAAAAATTCCCAGATATCTTGCCAAATAAATTCAGGATAAGCATTTTTTGCATATTTTTCCCTAATCTACATGAGCTACTTTCTGACATATTCATGAAGTCATTTTTAATTGCATAAATCAAATAATCATTTTCTCGTAAAATTTTGCAAAGTAAATTCATCTAGTGGTAACTTAGACACTTAATATTTTTATTTTGGAGTCAATTTATATACCACTTGTAGGCCAAAAATTTATTTAATGAGGAAAAAACTTTTGAGAACACAAAAAGTACCATTTTGAGGCATCCATTTCATTTCTGAAATTAAGGTGGTTCTTTTTTTAAATGTATTAGTAATGCAATCAACCTAAACTTTTTCTTAGAGTTATACTTGTAGAAATCAATTAAAAGCGTCTATTATACATTAGGACCATAATTTCTAGTTTATAGTTATTTAATTTATCTTAATGGGGGATGCCAGTTATTGGTTCCATAATTCCATTTATATGGTTAAATATGTATATTTATTTAATGTTATCCTATTCTAAAAGTTATTGATTGTAATCAATGCAATGCCAAACAGATTTAAAATATAAGTTTTACTAAAATTGTCAAATTTACCAAATTTCAGCTGCCCTTAAAATAAGGGCGAGAGGGGGAAATATTCAATTTTTCTATGCTTTAAACAAGTCCTGTTTCTGGAAGAAACCCAACCCTGATTTATGGTAAAATATTTTCTCATTTATCAAGGAGGATTCAATGTGGTCAAACATATGATGCTTTAAAAAGGGTCTGTAAATACAGGGCCACCACTAAGACTTTTTATTGGTGGGGTAAGAAGACCTTAAATTGCCAAATCAAATTTCAGTATTTGCGAACTCATTGAGAAGCAAAAATAAATAATTCTCAACATTTGCCAATTATTTTTTAAATTCTGCCAAGTTAAGAAAATGTAATATAGTTCTTATTCGTAAAAAGCTTAATATTCCCAATTATATTTGTCAAATTTATCAAAAATAAAAAGTGTATTATAGTTTTTATTAAAGTTTTAAACAAATTTGCCAACTAAGTTTGTAAATCGTAAATCGCCAAGTTTACCAACATTCGCGAACGTTTTTTGTGGGGAGGGGGGGGGGGGGGAAGGCTTCCCTCACCGTCCCTTCGTTAGAGAGAGCAGTGTAAGTGGCTGTCAATCGCAGACAAATGCCAGGCCTAACGCAATTCAAACATTTGAAGTGTCTGAACTTCAGACGGTAACAGTATCTGAAAAAATAATACGCTGTAAAGTGTCTCCTTTCTAAACCATCCATTTCAGACGCGCAAGCGTCTGAATTTCTTCATTTCAATTTACAGTGAAAGCTAGGAACTATTGCCTGTTATAGAGTATTTCGGTTTTTCTCAGGAACTTATGGTCAGAATTGAGCTTAGTCCATCTAAATGTAAGAAATTTAATCAGCAACCACTGTAATGGGTTCCCTTAGTTCGTTGGATAGAGTTTCATTTAAAAAATATAAAATCAAAACAGATCGAAGTGTGTGGAGCACGCCGGTGTATGCTAGAGGTCTGCACGGGTCGGAATTTCCAGGCCCGGCCCGAAGGAAAGCTATTTTGGCCCGGTGTAAAAATTGAAAGTTCGGCCCGTTTACATTTTTACCGTTCTCGGCCCGACCCGACTAAATTTCTACAAAAAAATTCCGTTTTTTCTCGACATACAATTAAGATTCTTTTAATGAATACTACATGCATATTTATGGGAGCATTTTACAGTATATTTTAAATTACTATGTGTTCGCAAAATAGAAAACACACAATAGTAAACATTAACGATTACTGAGTGTTTTAGTCAACGTCTCTACAGACGTTTCAAAATTTAAATAATGGATCATTAAAAGATTATTGTAGTTTAGAATAAAGGGTTAAAAAACATGATAACTTTTGAAGCTTATAATAAAAGGTAGATTTGTGAAAATATTTCTGTCATTTGTAAGGCTTTTCTCAAATCCTAAGGAGCTACATTTTGATACATTTATGAATTCATTTCTTTTCGGAAACGCATGAGATTGGCAGGCATTCTTATTCAGAAACCATGTAAATGCCGTTTTTTTTTTGTTGTTGTTGTTTTTTAGATAAAAGTAAGGCTAAGATGTGTTATTATCCCACCCTCCGCGATGTTGAGTATTTGGCGATTTTTATCGCTCTGGCAACCCCGGCGTTTGGCGTCTAGTAACTTATGGCAACCCCCTTTTTTACGACGCGAGAGCATGCTTTTTGCGTGAACATTCATTTCACTGCCGGGTGTCGTTGCTGACGGTTGCTTGACTCTTGTACCAGATACTCTTTGATATCGTGTTCTATGGCTGCCTTTTTATTTTTATGTTAAATTTATTGGATGTATTTCATTGACTATAGTTTCTGTAGTCCGTTTAAACGCTCTTGCTGAAGTAATTAAGAAATATGAGGAAATTTTGACATGAAAGGGAGGTTTGTTTATAGCGTGTCAATGCGTATTAAGCCTATTTTGGAAAATGACGGCGGTGTTATATTTTGTGCTGTAGGTTTCAAGAAAGCAGATGTCTGTTAAGGTATGTTGATAATTTTATGTATATTTTGTTGCTTTAAGAGTTTTTTACATTTTGAGATTGCTACAAAACGAGAACTACTGAATTTTGAGAATGCTATATCGCGAAAAATGCTGAATTCGGCGATGTTTTTTTTTTTCGGTAAATGAGCGCGAAGCGCTCATACAACTATTGCTGATTGCCACTTTAGCGAGTTTCGTTTTTTAGGTATATTTTGCTGTTTTAAGAGTTTTTTACATTTTGAGATTGCTACAAGACGAGAACTGCTGAATTTTGAGAATGCTATATCGCGAGAAATGCTGAATTCGGCGATGTTTTTTTCCGTTAAATGTGCGCGAAGCGCTCATACAAGGATTACTGATTGCCAGTTTAGCGAATTTTGTTTATTATTTACATTTTATTTTCGTTGAGCCAAACATGCGTATAAACGGGTGCTTGGCGACATTTACTACTTGGCGGAAAAGGGGTTTTCTCGCCAAAAAAATCCAAGATGGCGGAGGGTGGGATAATAACACATCTGTTCCAAAAGTAATATATCTTTCAGAAAATACTGCCAAAGTTAGCGTTTTGAATCGAATTTCCGGAAGCGATAGCACAGGAAAGGAGAAAAACGTACAGCCACGTGACAAGAGTCTCTGTTATCTCTGTACGTAATTTATGAAAAATGGAAACGCTATTCGATCCCAAATGCCTTCAATACTCAGGCCTGTCAATTTTATACCTTTATAGTTAAAAATGAGTCAGAAAATGTGTATGAGAGTTTCGCATTGTTGAGCAGTAAATATGAGAACCACCTTAAGGTACATTTCCAAAGTTACTGTTTACAGAAGTTCATTATCGCTATTAATACTTTTACAAAACATAATGCCTGTCCTACACATCCTGAGAACGATTAAGACCAGTTCCGTCCCGGCACAAGTCTGCCGAAAAAATTAAACCCGGGATCAGGCATCATGTAACTGTACGATGTCGATCTCTACGATGGACATGTTACATTTCTGTACTGATGTTGTTAAACTGGCATCGGCTCGTAACGCACATTTATACTTCTCGAAAAAGTCATATTAGTGATGGGCGATAACGAGATGTTTTTCTCGATTATCTCGATTGTATGGACATCTCGATACTTTTCGATTGTGTATTTTTTTTCTCGATGACTCCAGTTTGCCAATTGCTTTTATACATCATATATTATATATTATATACGTCATACATTTATCAAGAATCGTCTGCGGGTGAACTGGAATGAGTCGGCGTTAATAAAGACTAGGTGACTTCGCCCGCTAGTGGGCCCCTCCTTTAATCGGGCCCCCTAAGTTATACGTAATCTTGTAATATGAAATCACGAACAGGTTACCCGCTATAAGACACCGTATAGCAGGCGTGGTGTGCACGCACTACAAAATCTTGTAAAAAAATATAATCTCGAAACGAACGAACCTCGGACCAGATGTCTTGGGGGAGGGGTCAAAGTGAGCGGAGGGGCACAGTAGCTGCATAATATGAATAAGTCGTCACAGGTCTTTAGGCCTTTCGAACCATATGTCACATGAGTGGTCTGGATCTGAATTTATAAAAATGCCCTTCCCTTGGGGGCAAAGAGGGGGGAAGGGTGCGGGAGATGGATAACATGAGTAAGTGGTCATAGGCCTTTCCAACAATATGTCACATGAGGGGTCTCGGCTAAATTTAGAAAAGTGTCCCCCGTGGGGGAAAAGTGGGGGGCGGTCACCGGAAGTGCAGAACATCAATAAGTAGTCACAGACCTTACCAATAATATCTCACATGTGGGGTCTTGGCTAAATTTGAAAAAGTATCTCCCGGGGGGGGGGGAAAAGTGGGGGGACGGACACCGGAGGAGCATAACATCAATAAGTAGTCACAAACCTTTCCAACGATATCTCACTTGTGGGGTCTTGGCTATATTTTTGGAAAAGTGTCTCCCGGCGGGAGCAAAGTGGGGGGACGGACACCGGAGGAGCATAACATCAATAAGTAGTCACAGACCTTTCCAACAATATCTCACATGAGGGGTCTTGGCTAAATTTGAAAAAGTGTCCCCGGGGGGGGGGCAAAGTGGAGGGAGACTGTCATTGGAGGAGCATAACATCAATAAGTAGTCACAGACCTTTCCAACGATATCTCACATGAGGGGTCTTGGCTAAATTTGGGAAAAGTGCCCCCGGGGGAGGGCAAAGTGGGGGGGACGGACACCATAGGTGCATAACATCAATGAGTAGTCACAGACCTTTCCAACGATATCTCACATGAAGGGTCTTTGCTAAATTTGGAAAAATGCCCCCCGGGGGGGGACTGTCACCGGAGGTGCATAACATCAATAAGTAGTCACTGACCTTTCCAACGATATCTCACATGAGGGATCTTGGCTAAATTTGAAAAAGTGTCCCCCGTGGTGGGGGGGGGGCTGTCACCGGAGGTGCATAACATCAATAAGTAGTCACAGACCTTTCCAACAATATCTCACATGAGAAGTCTTGGCTAAATTTTGAAAAGTGCCCCCCTGGGGGGGGGAAGTGGGGGGGACGAACACCGTAGGTGCATAACATCAATAAGTAATTACAGACCTTTCCAACGATATCTCACATGAGGGGTCTTGGCTAAATTTGAAAAAGTGTCCCCCATGGTGGGGGGCAAAGTGGGGGGGGGCTGTCACCGGAGGTGCATAACATCAATAAGTAGTCACGGACCTTTCCAACGATATCTCACATGAGGGGTCTTGGCTAAATTTGGGAAAAGTGCCCCCGGGGGAGGGCAAAGTGGGGGGGACGGACACCATAGGTGCATAACATCAATGAGTAGTCACAGACCTTTCCAACGATATCTCACATGAAGGGTCTTTGCTAAATTTGGAAAAATGCCCCCCGGGGGGGGGGACTGTCACCGGAGGTGTATAACATCAATAAGTAGTCACTGACCTTTCCAACGATATCTCACATGAGGGGTCTTGGCTGTATTTGGAAAAGTGTCCCCCGGGGGGGGGGGGGCAAAGTGGGGTGGCGGCCACCGGAAGTGCATAACATCAATAAGTAGTCACAAACCTTTCTAACGATATGTCACACGAGGCGTCTTGACTAAATTTAGAAAAGTGTCCTGAAATTTCATATATTATAAATAATATTTATCGGAGGGCTCCATAAAAAAATCCGATCTAAAATGATTAAAACGGAAAAAACTACCTCCCGCGGTGGGGGCCAAATTGGGAAGGGGAGGAAGAAAGTCTCATAATATGAAAGAGTCATTCGAGAGCTTTCCGATAACATATCACATCATGGGTCGAAAAAAAGTTTGAAAATTGATTCCCCTCCCTCCCCCCACTTGGGTCCACTCTTTCGCCCCGGAATTTACGCAGCTCCCACTTTAAAATTTTTATGTTCAATAAATAATATTTACCGGAAGACTGCAAAAAAACCCACATCGAAAATTATATTTAAATTTATTATAGAAATCGGCTACGGTTTTAAAAATTTGTTCGCCCCCTCCCCACCCCCCGAATTTCACCTTCAGGGGAAGAAAGGTTCATAATATGAAAGAGTTGTCAAAGGACTTTTCGATAATATGTCACAAGAAGAGTTCGGTAAATTTTTTTTAATTGCTCCCCGCCCACTCTCACGTCCTCTGAATTCAACCGACCCACCTTCCTCTTTGAAATTTTTATATTTAATAAATAATATTTATCGAAGGGCTCCGGGTATGTGACAGCTTGGTAGGGCTAAAATAAGAAAAACATTGAAAATTAAAGCTTCATTTCACAGCTCATTGTCATGCCTGTCAGCTCTGTCCAGCTCGCCCCTCAATATCTCATCTCGGCCCTTCTTGGCCGAGCGTGAAATGACAATCATCGAGAGTAACATTTCGAGGAAGGGCGAAAACTGATTTCTTATTCTCGACAATGTCATATGAAATGTTGAACAGTGACCGAGAGCGAGAAACGAGAATGGCAATGGGAAGCAATGAGTTACAATCAATGAGATATCTCGAAGTAAGCGAGAGGTTTGCCCTCGGTTTTGCCATCTCCTCGAGATAAACGAGCAGTTTGCAGCAGCAGAAAATATATCCCGAAATGCGAGAGAGAGGACGAGAGAAAGGAAGCTTTCAGAAGAGTCAAACTTACCGCGCTTCTGGTGTAAGTCATGATTTCCCAAAGGAGTACATGTTCTTTTCCATTCGCTTTTGTTATTAACCGATATGGGTTAGGAGGCATAGTGGTTTAAGTTATCAGTTCGGGTTTCTGTTGTTGATATAGAAGTTTTCTAGTGAATTTGGCGGCGCCAGTTTGTCTTGATTTTCAATGTTTCTCTTATTTTAGCCCTCATAGCTGTCCCATACCTCTTAATATTAGAATGCTATTGTTAAAACAAAACTGCACTGCAAATTATGTGTTTTCAAGATTTTAAGTGTCGCCTCAGGAAACAGGATTTTTCAAAATTATTTTCCCCCACTCATGTAATATATTAAAATAAGGGTAATCTCATAACCTTTCTAAATCTACCTTTCTTTTGTCAATCCACCGTTAATTGTAGGCCCCTGGGCTTAAAATACTCTAAAGGAATATACTTAGCGGCGGTTTTTTTCGTACTCTGGTACGGTATGTTGCACTCATAGGAAAATTATAAGACTAACATCAAATTGTGTCTAAAATCAAATAAAAAATATGGACATATGTTTCTTAATTTTAACTCCCTTCTTCGCCTCAAGAGGGCGCTTTAAAGTTTTGTTTCTTCAAACCTTTAGTATACTGTTTGTCCAAAAATTATAAAATTCACAAAATAAAGTCTTTTCACTCTCCCCTATCTTCTCGTATCAATTTTATTTTTACTACCACCAGGGGACGCCGCCCAGTGAAACATTTTACTTTTAGCCTCAGGCTATTGGTATTTTTCATCTGTTTTTCATAATGTTTTGTCTCATTGTTTTTCTTCATTGTAGATACCTATTGTACCTATTGTATATGTAGATACATTGTTTTTCTTCATTGTAGATTTCTTCATTGTCTCCAAGTTCTTGACCCATTCTGACTACTTGGGCACTCATTCTGGACCAGCTGTGGCCCATCGGGCCCCTCTTCATTTGTCCGGCTCTAATCACACGCTTCACTTGTTCTTTTACCATTTTTCTTTTTCTTCAATTTTTTTCTTATTCAATGGTTTAGTTTTTTTATCATTCTCAACTTCCCCTAGTCCTCTCTTACATGAAGTTAACTTTCATCCTTGGTCTGCCCTACTGTCAATTTGGGGCCTAATGCCCCTTTTTTTTGGGGGGGGGGGGGTGGCGTTTCTTCTACCTTTTCCAGACCCATCATCTAATACCACGTTGGTAAGGATTGGAAAATTAAAATTATCCAAAATACCAAAAATGAAGTCCATTGAAGTTTTATTTTAGTTATAGAATTCCCTATTAGCGGATATATTTGTCTGCTTACTTTTCTATTTTACGATAACACTCCTTTGTTTTCGATAAACGGAGAAATTCAACAGCATTAGATACATTTTAGACATTTAAGGAACTTTAACTTGAATCAAACCTTCTGCCTTTATCGAAAAGAAGAAAATGCTAATCGATTCTAGCTAATGCGCCTAAAATAAAAAATGAGCTAGTAAATGTGTCAGAAACTAGCTACTTTGGATTTCGATACAGACTTGAAGAATCATGTTGGAATCGCTAGGCACTGGAAAACAATTTCCGTGTTAGGCAGGTTCCCTCTCAGTAGTTATATATGTCTGGTTATCCTTACGTTTTTCGATAAAGATGTCTTGTTTTCGATAAACGGAGAGATTCCACAGCATTTGATACACTTTAGACATTTAGGGAACTTTAATTTGTATCAAACCTTTTTCCTTTATCGAAAAGAGGGAAATGCTAATCGATTCTAGCTAATGCGCCTAAAATAAAAAATGAGTTTTTAAATGTGTCATAAAGTAGCTACTTTGGATTTCGATACAGACTTAAAGAGTCATGTTGGAATCGCTAGGTACTGGAAAACAGTTTCCGTGTTAGGCAGGTTCTTTCTTGGCAGGTATCTTTATCTTACTATCCTTACGTTTTTCGAAAGAAACTTTTGTTTTCGATCAATGGAGAAATTCCACAGTATTTGACATTTAGGGGAACTTTAAACTGTATCAAACTTTTTGGAGTTATCTAAAAAGTAGAAAGGTTATTTGATTCATCAAATGCGCCATAGTTACGCGATTTGGACATGGCAGTTTCATAAAGAAGAAAGGGGAATTTATTCCAATGCAAAGAAAATCATTTTAAAATACTGAAATTCAAATGAGATATCTTTATAAATTTCTTCCATAAGATTAGCATTAGCGAGCAGGTCTTTTCACTTGACTGAAGTAACCCCTTAAGCCTAAATCAGGAGAAAATAATTGCGATAGCAGAATTATCGAGCAAACCCTATCACTACTATGAAAGTTTCGGCCAGAATAATAGCTAAGTTTTCCAACAATTGTTTTTAGCTTCTCTCGTTATAATCGATTGTAAAACATCTCGATTGTACATTCTAGGAATTAATCGATGGCTGTATCGATTGTTATTTTTTACGATGACGATTTTTCTCGATTGTCGAATTTTCGAGAATCGCCCATCACTAAGTCATATTCATTGGAAATGGCCTCGTATTTTATCTGCTACTCTGAAATTCTTATATCGGGCCGTTAGGCCCGATTAATTTCTTTTATCGGTCCGGCCCTGCAGGCCCGTTCAATTTTTTTTGCCGGCCCGGCCCGTTGAAAAAATTGTCCGAATTCTGCCGGCCCGGCCCGTTTGAAAATTCTCCTCCATTCCTCCGGGTACGGGCCAAGCCCGGGCCCGTGCAGACCTCTAGTGTATGCTGCCGGCGCCTAACTCTAGTTGCGTTTAGATATATTTTCACTTTTAAATATAAAATCATACAAATTTGAGTGTGTTAGCGTTGCAGAAGGTAGGGGGGTGGGGAACATTTTGTTCGTTTCGAAAGATTTTCATTTAAAAATATAAAATCATTCAACCTCGACGGCAGGTCAGCTAATTAATAATGAAACACTATGAGTTTTTTTTTTTTTTTTTTTTTTTTTCCCGTTTGTATATTAATTTTTGAAAACCAGCCTAGAAAAATAGAAATAATATATGTATCACTTGACATGGAATTGTCCTATGAGTCAACTAAGTTAAATTTTGGGAAAAAAATAATTCAGACATTTTAACAGTTTATCACAGTTTGCGCTTCTGTTATGTGGCTTTATGCTGTATTTCTTAATCTCTCTTATCCGAGCATTTTTCAAAATAATTTTGGGATTCATTTATTAAATGCTCTTTAACTTTTTTCTCTTCAGTTAAAGATATCGTTTGTTTCATCTCTGCTGGCAAGCACTGATAAAAATGAATTTATGCAATTAAAAACAGCCCTCTTTTATTTACTGAAGAATTTTTCAAATCATATTGCTATCGTAATTTATTTAGTTTTAAAGCTAAAGTTTTTCGGAAACGATCTTTTTGAAGGATGAAGGATGATTTTCTGTAGTGTTTATGAATAGTGTTTGTGTAATTCCAAGATGTTTTAATCGATTTCTTGAATGTCTCGATAGACTTCGATTGTTGACTCTTTCCAAGTGAAAGGAATGGATGAGCTGCTATTAATATCCAAGGGCTTCGGTAGGAGGGAAAGTCTCGATTCCGAACCCCTACACGTTCTATAGTCAGATTTTTTTTTTTTTTTTTAATTATCAATTTATCCTTTTTAAGTAAAGGAATCTCTTTTAAAGATTTGTTAAATAAGATATTAAGGATTAACTGTAAAAGTTCAAAACGGACATTTAGACTTTTGTCACATCATTTTATCCTGATGACGATCGCGTAAGCGATTCGAAACGAAGATTTTTAGTGTGTTTGTAATATCACTTGTATGTTATACTAGCAGGCTATGCCCGCTACGCTGGTCTGCTTATCCAAATGAACCTTGAATTAAACAAAATGTATCAATGAATTTGACATTGTGATTTAAAGCAATATGGAACCTTACCTGGATTGTCCTTTCGCACTGCTGAAAACGATAAGAACGCCAATGTGCTATTATATTTTCTAATGTGTAGACAAATTTTCAGCTATTAAGGTCTTAACCCTTTTAGTTGATCAATAACAGTAGGATTGGTAAAGAAAGATAGTACAATACGCAATACAATAAAACAAAACCTGAAAAATTATATAACTACTTGTAATAATGCAAACAAACAAACGGACAAAATCCATCCAGTAAAACTTTTTTTAAAGGTTGATCTTTCATAAGGGGTCCATCTGATTATAGAACTTTCCCCCATAATTCTGTAACTAAGCAACGTAGAATGATACGCAATAAACTAAAACCTCCGCAAACATTGTCTTATCAACAAAGAAAGTATTATCAATATCCGCCATCTAGAACTTTTTGAAAAGTCTAATCTTTCATAATCGGTTTCATATGATTATGGAACTTTCCGCCATTACTTTATGACTAAGCAACGTAGAACAATATGCAAAATACTAAAACCATGTCTGAATAGATATCTAACTAAAATGAAATTCCTATCAAAATCCGTTCTGTAGAACTTTAAAAAATGTTAAACTTTCATAATCGGGTTCAACTGATTATAGAACTTTTCACCACACCTCTATTATTAAGCAATGCAGAAGGGTATAGTATATACTAAAACTCTGCCTGAAAAATTATTTAACTAACAGTGAAAATTCAATCGTAATCAATTCGGCTGAATCTTTTAAAAAGGTTAATCTTTCATGATCGGGTTCGTCTGATTATATAACTTTAAAACATAATTGTATGTATAAGCAACGTAGAACGATATTTTATATACTAAAATCTTCCCTGGAAAATTATCTAACTATCATTATGATCAAAATCCATTCAGGTGAGCTCAAGTTATATGCAACCGGGACGGATTTCCCATTTCCATTTTACTCTAGTATATATAGTAGAAGCAGAAGTAGATAGATAGATAGATAGATAAGAATATTGATTATTAAAATTTATGAAACTGCAAGTTATTTCTCGTTGTCTCTGCTGAATAATTTTAAAGACTTTTCAATCAGCGAGTATTGAGATTTACTATTATGTCTACAACAAATGTATTTCATTTTGTACCAAAACATTGTCGTTAAAATGAGCCAATTTGCTGTGGGTTCCGATATATAAAATATTTTTTTTTTTTCAAAATCGCCAACATACGTGCATGACATTTTAAGTGTCTCTTGGCACTGCAGTAAGCATTTCCATGTTTTATTCAGCGAAAAATGAAGTTATAACTTAATTTTACTTGATAATAAAAAATACTTCCACCTTCAAAAAATAGTAAATTAAAATTTTTTGCAGTGTTACGAATAAATAATAATTAAATCCAAAAGAAATTCGCGTTCAATAAATATCAAGCCCCAAAGTTCGGCATCGTTTGCAATAAAATTTGGTACTTTTCTTTTCCACTACAGGCGCCTTGGCGTTCTTTTAAAAGCTTGGCGCTATTCGGGCATCAGAAAGTGAGATTTATTGCCAATTGATATAAACAGTTAAGAAAACAAACTTGATGAAATTTTTTGTTTGTTTATATATGTATATTATAAATGTTTTTTATATACAAATTTCTTCTGTTTCTAATTAAAATTAGATAAATTGCATCTTTATGTTAAATAAATTGTATAAACAGAAAAAAATGCTTGTTTATATGAAATGAAACAGTGAATAGGTCGCCAGAAAATTCGTTTCCAAATTTTCTCTCCGCCAAGGCTATTTTCTCTGTTTTGCCAAGATCCCTATACTGTAAATTACCAAAAACTTTGGCACATTTAGGATTGAAATAAATGGCGCAATAGCATACAATTTGGTATGGTGTTGGTATAACGTAAAAATAGGAAAAGGTCGCCAAAAAGTTTTCTTTCAAATCACGCCAATTCTGTGTTAATTCGGTTATAGAATAGCTCCGCTTTAAAAACACAGAATCAGATTAAACCTTTTCCTAATTTAATTATGCGCCAAACCACGCCAGGTAACATACGCCAATTGTCAGTAGACTCAATTATGTAACTTATCGGTACCAAATATGCCAATTGTCTATGGATTCGATAACGTAATTTATCTCTTTAATTTATGCATACTTTACAAACTACATCTACTTTCCAATTTTCCTGATTTTAAGATCAATGGGTACTGTTAGATGTTAAAAAGCTTGGCGCAATTCGGGCTTAAGAAAGTGAGATTTGTGGCCAAATGATATGAACAACTGTAAAAACAAATAAAAAAACTTTAAGCTTTTTAATATATGTATTCATATATATATTCCTATATAAATTTTTATTTATGAATATTAATATTTTTGTTATTTATATACAATTTACTTCTGTTTTTATATAAAAAAGAGATAAATGTATTCTTTATAGTAAATAAATTATCTAATTACTGAACAGAAAATATGGATGAAAACTTTCCTTGTCTCGCCAAGCCCATTTTTTCCAACTCGCAGCTATATTGGAAAATTACAGAATTTAACCCATTGCTCTATGACTAAACAGTGTCGAACAATATATTATATACTAAAACTATCTCTGAAAAATTGTCAAACTAATAATGCAAATTCTATCAAAAACCGTTTATTTTAATTTTTAAAAAGTCTATTGTGATAATTGCGTACACCAGGCTACAGAATTTTCCCAAAAACGGTATGGCTGAACAATATAGAAGGGCATGTTGTATACTGAAAATGCCCCTGGAAAATTATCTAATTAACAGTCCAAGTTCCATCGAAATACATTGGGCAGAATCATTTAAAGAGGCTAATTTTCCATTATCAGGTTCATCTCATTAAAGATCTTTAAACCATAATTCAATACCAAGAAACGTAGAACGACGTGTTATGTACTAAAAAATTCCCCGAAAAATTACCTATCTAACAGTGCAGGTTCAGCAGAACTCGAGTTATAAGCAGCGGGAATGAAATTTCCATTCGAATTATATATATATATATATATATATATATATATATATATATATATATATATATATATATATATATATATATATATATATAAGTAGAATTGGGTATTTCCAGAAAATGCTGTCGTTTATTGAGAAATAACCAATATTGTGAACGTCGCTCAAACCGATGGCACGCTCATGCATTTTTGGCTTAAAATTAAATCGTTTGGCGATAAAATGAAATCGCAAAAAACATACAATATGTAACTCACAAGTATCGTCATTTTTATAATTACATCTGCTAGTTTCTTCTGTATGTCACATGATGGTCGAGTTAAATAAAAATAAAAAGTAAATTTAAAAGAAATCAAAAACAAAAACAAAATTGTCACTCAGATATTATTTTATAAAATTTTCTGATGCATTTTATTTAACCGGACGCAAGAGATAAATTGCCAAATATAGTTTAAAACTGCAATCTTTCATATTGAATAAATTTTTAAGCATTACGAACATTCTCTTTCATGTTTAAATTCGATATTTTCGTTTTCCAATATTACCACTCATCAATTTTTTTTTCATTTTCTCTCTTCTTTTCTTTTTTTTCCTTTTAAATAAAATTAGTAACAGTTTTTTTTCCGCGAAGTACAGCCATTTCAATTCATTTATCAAAAAATTTATCGCCAATAAAATAATGGTAACCCTTTCGCCCAAAATAACAGAACTTTCCGTCATAATTCTATAACTAACCTACGTAGAACGATGCGTTATAGCTTAAAACCTTCCCTGAAACAATACCTATCTAACAGTATAAGTTCCGTCAAAATCCATGCAGTAGAATTCGAAATCTAGGCGTTCGGAACGAAATTTTCGTTTGGATTTTATATATATAATAGATAGAATAGATAGAATAGATAATAGATTATGTGTTATGAACTATCTCAAAGTTTAAAACAGATCGCATTGATAGATTTCCTAATTTTAACAATATCGCGTTATGTTAGTTCCACATTCCACCACCAGGAAGCGCACTCTATTCTTAACAAAAGCGTATCTGAACGAAACTCCTTCATGCAACCTTTCCGTAGATACATGAATCGGGAGGGTGGCGATCTTAACCAATAATTCAAGATAATTGCTGAAATTACTACGAAAAATATTTTAAAGGGGCTCTACGCGGGCCCCTAATAGAGTTAGAGGAAATCGGAAGACGGCAAAATAATCGCGGGGAAAAGTTTGCTTGGGTGCTTCGGAGCTACTTTTGGCTCGAGATCTAAGCTCTACGACCAATAGGAGCCCAGATATTTAAGGAAATGTGAAGTAACAAAGTCCAAAATAACAGAATTTCCGTAATAATTCTATAACTAATCTAGGTAGAATGATGTGTTATAGCTTAAAACCTTCCCTGAAACGATACTTATCTAACGGTATAAGTTCCGTAAAAATCCATGCGGTAGAACTCGAAATCTAGGCGTTCGGAACGAAATTTCCGTTTGGATTTTATATATATAACTAGCAAACCACGCGGCTTTGCTCGCGTAATATTTGAAATATGCCAAGTGATATTTATATGTCTAATTTTTATCAAAATGTACTAAATAAATTTTTATTTTATTAAAAGGTAATATTTTATTTTATTAAAAGGTACTTATTACTTTTAGGAATAATTCAAAAATTACTATTTAAAACACAGTTTGACTAAACATCATTATTACACTGCATTAGGCAGAAATGAGAGTTAAATTAATAAAATGAAATAAAACTAAATAAATGATAATTTAGAAAATATTTTGAAACTTTTTATGCTCAATTAATACGCTCATTTTTAGTAACCAATTAATACGCTCAATTAATACGCGTATTCATTTGAAGTTTTGAATTTTTTAGTAACCAACTTCTTACATCTTAAAATTGACCATCATGTCAAATTCCAAGTCCTATCACCTCTCTCAACATAAAGGTCTATGTTGAAACAGGAACTGTCACCATTAATTTGCCAACATTAATTTTGAAATCGGTTTGTTATTTCCTAATATTCCACAGGAACGTAATTTAAAAAGCTTTTAAAGCCCTTTTTTACAGCGTTTTGTTGTTCCTGTGAACCCCAGGTGGTAGAATCACCGGCATAAAATATAGCCTGTGTAGGATCAGAGACTGTTGCCATTGATTCGCAACTATTACTTTTATAATCGGTTTATATTCCCTGAAATTGCCTAAAATCGTAATTTAGAACTTTTTTAGAATGCTTTTCGCACCTTCCCTTCGCTTCACTCCTTTTTAATTCGAATTTATTTTCGACGTTCCTTCGAGGGCATTTATATTTTATAAGTAACTACCATGTCATATTTAAAGTTTCTAGCCTTTTCAGTATCACAGAAAACGCAATTTAGAAAGTTTTTAGCTCCTGCAACCCTCTGGTGGTAGTGGAACAGACATAAAATATAGCTTATGTTTGAGCAGGTTCTATCCCCAAAATTTGTCATCATTATTTTTTAAATCGGTTTGGTAATTTATAAGTTTGCTTAGAAATTGTAATTTATAACGCTTTTCACTCGCTTCATTTTTTTAAATTTGGAATTTTCTTTCGACTGTTCTTAGAAAGCAGTTGCATCTTGTAAGTAAATACCATGCCATACTTTAAAGTGTTAGATCCCTCAGTTGTGCAAAAAATGCAAATTAGAACTTGTTTTGCTTTTGCAACGCTCAGATGGTAGTGACAGCAACATAAAATATAACCTAAGTTATAGCAGGGACTGTCACCATTGATTTGCAACCATTACTTTTAAAATAGCTTTGGTATTTCCTTAGATTGAGTAGAAATCGCAATTTAGAACGTTTTTAGGACGCTTTTCGTGCATTTTCCCCCCTTTTTAAATTTCCAATTTTTTCGAAGCTGTTCTTAAAGATCATTTATATGTAATACATATGAACCTTGCCTAATTTTAAGTTGCTAGCCTCTACCGATCACAAAAATCGAAATTTAGAACGGTTTTTTGCTCTTACAAAGTCTTGGTGATAGTTATACTGACATAAAATAGCGTCTATGTTAGAGCAGGGGCTGTCAGCATCCATTTCCTAACATTACGTTTGAAATCAGATTCATTCTTCCTGAGATAGTTCCGACAAATCGGCATTTAGAACGTTTTTAGAAAGCTTTTCGCGCATTTTGCTCCGGCATCTCCTCTGGGGTAGTGAAAACAGATATAAAATATAGCCTATCTTGGAGCAAAATCTGTTACTATCATTTTTACACCATTATATTTGAAATCAGTTCAGTACTTCCTGAGATTGCATAGAAATCGCAAATTAGAAAGTTTTTTACAACGCTTTTTGCACATTTTGACCCCCTTTCAAATTTTGATTTTTTTAGGAAATGTCCTTAGAATTAGAAAATCATCGATATCTTATGACTAACTACCATTCCAAATTTCACGATCCTAGGCCCTTCCGTAACGCAAAAGCCGCAATTTAGAACGTTTTTCTCCTGCATCCCCTTTGGGGTAGTGGCACCGAAATAAAACATTGCCTATGTTGGAGCAAGGGTTGTCACGATCATTTTGACGCAATTATTTTTTTAGATCGGTTTGGTATTTCCGAGATTGTGTAGAAGCCACCATTAGAACGTTTTTTAGAACGCTTTTCGCGCATATTCACCCCTTTTAAATTTCGAATTGTTTAAGAACTGTTCTTAGAAATCCTTTATATCTAATAAGTAGCTAATATTTCAAATTTCATATTTCTAGGCCCTTCAGTAACACATAAATCGCATTTTTAGAAAGTTTTTTGCTCCTGCACCCCCTTTGGGGTAGTGACACCGACATAAAACATAGCCTATCTTGGAGCAAGCGTTGTCACCACCATTTTGACACCAATATTTTTTAAATCGGTTTGGTATTTCCTGAGATTGTGTAGAAACTACCATTTAGAACGTTTTTTAGAATGCTTTTTGTACATTTTCACCTCTTTTAAATTTCGAATTGTTTAAGAACTGTACTTAGACATCATTTATATCTTATGAGTAACTAATATTCAAAATTTCATATTTCTAGGCCCTTCAGTAACACTAAAATCACATTTTTGGAGCGTTTTTTGCTCCTACACCCCCTTTCGGGTAGTGGCACCGACATAAAACATAGTCTATCTTGGAGCAAGCGTTGTCACCAGCATTTTGACACCAATATTTTTTAAATCGGTTTGGTATTTCCTGAAATTGTGTAGAAACTACCATTTAGAACGTTTTTTAGAACGCTTTTTGTGCATTTTCACCCATTTTAAATTTCGAATTTTTTAAGAACTGTTCTTAGACATCATTTATATCTTATAAGTAACTAATATTCAAAATTTCATATTTCTAGGACCTTCAGTAACTCTAAAATCGCATTTTTAGAACGTTTTTTGCTCCTACACGCCCTTTCT
The DNA here is from genome assembly GCA_963932465.1 of Maratus speciosus. Taxonomy (NCBI): domain Eukaryota; kingdom Metazoa; phylum Arthropoda; class Arachnida; order Araneae; family Salticidae; genus Maratus; species Maratus speciosus. The sequence goes on along the minus strand of OZ010794.1, from coordinate 423,793,185 downwards.
GGTAGTGGCACCGACATAAAACATAGCCTATCTTGGAGCAAGCGTTGTCACCATCATTTTGACACCAATATTTTTAAATCGGTTTGGTATTTCCTGAGATTGTGTAGAAACTACCATTTAGAACGTTTTTTAGAACGCTTTTTGTGCATTTTTCACTCCTTTTAAATTTCGAATTGTCTAAGAACTGTTCTTAGACATCATTTATATCTTATAAGTAACTAATATTCAAAATTTCATATTTCTAGGCCCTTCAGTAACGCTAAATCGCATTTTTAGAACGTTTTTTGCTCTTACACCCCGTTTGGGGTAGTGGCACCGACATAAGATATAGCCTATGTTCTAAGTTGGAATAACACCATCATTTGATACCATTACTTTAGGAATCGGTTCGGTAGTTCCAGAGCTTACCTCCGACAAATAAACAATTTTTTTCCTCTTTATAATAGGAGTATAGACTAGAAAGGTAGCCGTCAAAAATGACGGAAATTTAGATATAAAGATATATACAACTCATGTGCAAGAATATGAGTTTTCTCGCTTGTTCCGCAGTGATAGATGAAAATAACACATTTTAAGAACGAAACACATTTATGAAAAACTGTGTACAGTAGAAGACCACTAATCTGCGCAGTTTGGTTCCAAGTGTTATGCAGATTTGAGGCTTTTCGCGGTCATGTCTATTCAATCTTTGTTTACATTTTTTTAAATTCATAAATTGGACAATTTAGATTGTTGAGCCTTAAAAATAAATAAATAACACACTTGAAGTAAGGTTAAAAACTATTAAATTATCGTATACGATTTCATGAAATTGTATTATATGTGTGTGCTTCACGATCTTGGTTACGACGTTGGCGAAATTGGCTGCAACTTGTCATAATCCTAATAGTGTAGGCCGCTATAACAAAAAAGTAACCAGTTTTTAGTAAAATTTCTGATATAAAGTAGCTTTCAAAAACTTGTGTAAAATTGCAGGCCGTTCTCGTGTTATGTCAGTCCTAGGAATAATATTTCTAACACTGAAGATTTTCCATGTATATATGGAATTTAGAAAAACTTCTCCAAAAGAAAGGTCCTGAAATGACATTGTAATTCCTCTAACTTCAAAGTTTAATCGGGCCCTGATGTTGAGTACTGAAATCTAATAAATACAGTTATTTTGAATATTACAACAAAATTAAACAGTTAAACTTATTTAACTTAAACCCGCTGTTACTTCCCGATGTTATTTTTTAGTATTAAGAAAGAAAATTATTTAAAATTTTCAAATCATGCATTTATGGTTTTTCCGTCTTTAATAACTAAATAATGAAAAAATAGGTTTTTGTTCTGAGCTCATAAATATGACAATAAAATAATGTAACTAAGAGACATTGCAAAATTAAATCTTTGTGATTACAAAACCATAAACAAACGATACCGCCACCATTTTACCTACTATGACGTCATTAGAATATTACCCATTGATTGTTGGAGAACTTACTTTGTGAATGATTATCTCAATGATTTAATATTTTTGACGTTTCACTATGAATGAATCACTTGTGTTTGTTTAGGTTTATGGAATGAGATATTAAGCTGTGAACGTAATTTCAATTGAAGTTATCCAAGAATATATGTATTTTTTATCGAAATTAAAAACAATGCTTTGATCTCGAAATAAAAAGTTTGGAACAGATGTCATATTCGCCCCATATTGGCGCGATTTTTTTCTGTCGCCAATATCATATAGGCAACAGGTACTTAACTTGCGCCAAAGTGTCGTTATTTTGCTTGATGTGGTAACCCGAATTATGTTGTTTATGCTGTTGATGTTTTCGCCAAATTGGCAACTGAAAAAAATCGCGCCAATATGGGGCGAATATGACATCTGTACCAAAAGTTTTAGTTTGTATAATTTGTTATTTCTGTTAATTATTTTTTTAAGCACTTTTCCATTATAGCGCATTTTTTAAAAAAAGCTTGGCGCGATTCGGGCATTGGAAAGTGAGATATGTTGCGAAAATATATAAGCAGCTATGAAGACAAATCTAATGAACTTTTATCTTTGTTTGGTACAGATGTCATATTCGCCCCATATTGGCGCGATTTTTTTCTGTCGCCAATATCATATAGGCAACGGGTACTTAACTTGCGCTAAAGGGCTTGATGTGGTAACCCGGATTATGTTGTGTATGCTGTTGATGTTTTCGCCAAATTGGCAACCGAAAAAAATCGCGCCAATATGGGGCGAATATGACATCTGTTCCCTTTGTTTATATATGCACGGAACAGATGTCATATTCGCCCCATATTGGCGCGATTTTTTTCGGTTGCCAATTTGGCGAAAACATCAACAGCATAAACAACATAATCCGGGTTACCACATCAAGCCCTTTAGCGCAAGTTAAGTACCCGTTGCCTATATGATATTGGCGACAGAAAAAAATCGCGCCAATATGGGGCGAATATGACATCTGTACCATATGCACTTATATACATAAAAAAATCGTTTCTAAATATATATAATTTTTTTTTAATATACAAATTACGGCACAGATTTCAGATATGAACCGGGATACCTAATTGGCGCCAAAAGGGTGTTATTTTGCCTGCTATGGTAACCCGGCTATTGTTTTTTATTTATTAATAAATTGTTTATTTACTTTTATTTTCTGTTTTTTAATTATATAAACTGCTTTGTTCTATAGTTATTATTCAAACTTTTATTTATTTATAGTTATTTCCTTTTCAAAATGATAGCAAATAATTGAAAAATATATAAGTAACTGGTATTCGAAAGCGAGATTTCTGCCAAATTGGCGTCATAGAAAAATCACGCCAACTCCCATGCGTATATGACATCTGTGCAAAGATTACTTCTGTTTCGTTATAAAAATGGGTAAATAGCTTTTTTTATATTAAATTGTCGGCACAGATGTCATATACGCCCATATTGGCGCGATTTTTTTTTACGCCGATGTCATATACGCACCGGGTACTTAACTGGCGCCAAAGTGTCGTTATTTTGCTTGTAATGGTAACCCGAATGTTGTTTATGCTGTTGATGTTTTCGCCAAATTGGCGTCGGAAAAAAATCGCGCAACTGTGCCAAATTGTATACATATGGAAAAAATTGCTTGTGAGTATGAAGCAGTAAATAGGTTGCCAGAAAATACGTTGGCAAACTTCTTTCTCGCCAAGAAACTTTTCTCCGAAATATTGTACATAAGCAATGATTGCTAGAAATGCATTTTTAATTATGATATGCGCTTTTATGTTTCACTACATTTATGTATACTATACTGTGTGTATAAATGTGTTCATATGCAGGGCTACACATAAGAATTCGTAAGGGTTACTGAGTATGAGAGTAAATTGCTTAAAGGTGGTTCTTAAAGGAGTTATGCATTTTTACGCTGAACTGCATTTAGTTTCCTAAGAAATGTTTGTAGAATATAGATAAAATGATATACATGGCCACGCAAAGAATTGGATACATAACCGTCTGTGGATGATAATATCTGGAAATGTGATTTCAGTAGTTTTAAGAGTAGGTGAAATTAAATTTTAGCTAAATAGTGGCATGTAATAACGGTACTATTGGCTATGGACGGTAACTGCTGAAATCAATTTTTTTATGCGTTTTCTAAAATGTTTACTTAGTTATCTTGGTACTTCTTTGTTATCCCGTCGACCAAATTACTGTCGCCAAATTGTATTATTAATTGCCAATAATGGTTGCCATTAATTAATTAATTGTAAGATTAAATGCCAATAATGGCCAATAAAACCATTAATTCGACGTTTTATTTGTATTTTTGTTAATGTTTTACTATAGATTTGGCGATTTATATAATTTGGCGAAATGGGTCGACGGGATATCTAAGAAGTAACGTTATCTTATTTATCTTATTTCCCTAAATAACGAAGTTTTGTTAAAGCATTCAGGATGCGTTGGAAAGTGTTTCATATTCTATGCTTAACGCATGATTTTTCTTTCTTCTTTAGTCTTATTTTGCATTTACTTTATTCTTAATTTTGTAGTCTTATACTGTTTTATAGAAACTTTGGCACAGTTGTCATATACGTTATCATATATTGGCGCGATTTTTTTCCGACGCCAATTTGGCGAAAACATTAACAGCATAAACAACAACATCCGGATTACCATATCAAGCAAAATTACGACACTTTGGCGCCAGTTAAGTACCCGTTGTGTATATGACATTGGCGTCAGAAAAAAATCGCGCCAATATGGGGCGTATATGACAACTGTGCCGAAACTTTAATATTTAATGTTTAAACTCTTCGCTCCACTCCCCTTGCATATAGTACAAACTATAACACAGATAGCGCAAAATAATAGACAGTTTGGTACTTTTCCACTGTAGAGGCTTTGGCATTTTTTTAAAAAAAGATTGGTGTAATTTGGGCATCAGAAAGTGAGATTTGGGTACTTTTCCGTTATGCGGACACCATTGTCGCCAAGCGTAATAGTTGGTGCAAAATCGTGAATTGAAGCATTTGAAAAATAAAAGAAAAACCATTGTCGATACTAAAGTGAGCATTTAAAAAATATAACATTTGAAAATTCCAGACTTTTACGAACTATTTCATCAAATCACAAATATATACTTAAAATAAGTGAACAAATAACTGCTATAAAATAAAGCAATAAAATAAAACTCATATTAAACTGCTGGCATAAAATTACAAATATCTTTTATCATTTTGAAATAATTGGCGCATTAGCATATATTTTGGCATGGTGTCCGTATAACAGAAAAATATCGAGATTTGTTGTCAAATCATATAAATAGCTATGAAAACAAATTTGATGAGCGTTTTTGTTTGTTTTATATGTATATTATTGATGTTTTTATGTACAAATTGCATCTGTTTTTGTATAAAAATAGAGAAACAGCTTTTTTATGTTAAATAAATCGTATAAATATCGAAAAAAATGCGTGTGTATATAAAATGAAACAGTAAATAAGTTCCCGGAAAATATGTTAGCAAATTTCCTTTTTTGCCAAGGCACCTATACTGGAAAAGTACCTAAAGCACATTAAAATCGCGCAGTTAGGAGCTCACACAGTACACCGTTGTCTATTGGCGGTTATTTTATTAGTAGCATCGGGAGGAAGATGTAAAGATGTACTTTAAATTCTCACCCATAGATTTCGAAAAAAATATCTTAAAAGAGTGGAGTTTAACTTAAATTTCGGTGACCTCCATTATGAAAGATTAATCGTTTTAAACGGGAATTTCGCCAAATTAGCCAGCTATCGCCAAGTTGGCCAACATTTGGCGTACTGTGGTAACCCTGCATTAATATTTTTCAACAATTACTCCTTTCAATGAGGCGGTCCTACCGGAATAGTGAGGGACACACAGAGACTTGGATTTTATATAAATAGATAGATGTACCATTTACCAAGTTGTATTTAATTTGAATACGAAGTTTTTAAGTATATTTTATGTGCAATTGCCCAATACGTATTTATAAGGTGAATAATATTATTCTGAAAACCGAAATAATCCGTTTTAGAAAAGTTTACGTCTTAGTAGGTATAATTGTATAATAATTTCTTACATTTGAATTCCGTTACAGACAGATTCCCTTTTCATAGGATTTACTGTATTCTTATGATAACAGATTTAGATATTTTACCAATCTGGCGTCAATTGTAAACAAATTATAATATTAACTATAACTACACTCTAAATAAAAAAGAGTGACTATTCACTCCGGAGGAGTGAATAGTCACTCTATTGCAGAGTTAAAATATGCCCAACCTCTTTAGAGTGACTATTCACTCTGAGCAAAAGTGAAATTTTTGACTCTATGAAAAATGAATAGTCACTCCTTGAAAGTGAATATTCACTCTAAACATGGGTGGATAATCACTCTTTCGGAGGAGTGACTATTCACTCTTGCTAAAGGAGTGAGGTTTTTCACCCCTGGTAGGAGTGAATAGTCACTCTTTCATAGGAGTGAAAGTTCATTTTTTTTGTAGTGGGTTGTTTTTTTATTTTGCTTTTATGGTCATTTTAAAAGCATGAAAATAGATACAGCGTGGTAAAGATTAGAATAAAATACTTTATTAGCAATATTTATTTAATTCATAGTTTGTAACACTAATTGAAATTTTAGGGAAAAATTCAGTTAAAGTTATATACGAATTTAAATTAGATTACTGACAGAAATAAACTAAAATATTTTATTCCATTCTTATCCCTTGTGTTTGCTTTTATTGCATGCCCTATAAAGATTTTACTTTTAGAGTTTTATTAATAACTTTTTAATAGGTGGATGTTATATGTTTAACAATGTTTGATCTGATTTTAATTTTTGTTTTAAATATATAACCGTACTTTTTCCTTAAATTATTTCTATTTTTGCAAAGTCCTGTTGTTCTAAAATATTTTTAATCTTTCCATTTAAAAGCAATGCTTATAAACTCACTTCTTTTTAAAATAAGTTCTAAGCATGATTTAAATGTTAAGAATGTGTATTTTTTTTTATCCGCTGTGATTTGCTCTTGTTTTATTTAATATGAACATGGAGTCTAAATTTTGAGTTCTCTGGAATATGTATATTTTTTTCTTTTAAACATATTCCTTAACTTAATCATGATTTTTAATTTTCGTCCGTTATTGCCATAAGCCATATTTAACTTAAATTTTTTATTCGCGTAGATATTGTATTTTGTGACTATGAGCAAAATAGATTTTATATGTTTTATAGGAAAAGATTGACCTCGGAAATAGAAAAAAAAAAAGGAAACTTAAAAATAAAGTAAATGACTGCATTAGAATATTCTTATTGTTTTTAAAACATTTTAGTGTAAAAAAGTGGTTATTAATCTCTTTAAAAAAATATTCAGTCCTGTATTATGTAAGTAAATATGACCATTTAAAAAAATATACTAAAGCAGTCTTATCCATAAACTTCAAAACAAGCATAAAAAAACACTTTATTCCAATGCTTAAATATCATGTTTTATTGTTTAGCGCCAAAAATTACGTGTATCAAAACCGTAGAAAATGTTTTTATAATAGAAGGAAATTTAATAACTGATGCAGAATATCTATAATTAATTTTTTTTTTATATTACTCACAAGAGAGGGCCAACCTTGTTAATCACAGATTTTGATTATTTTAATATATGTTGTAGAGTAGAGGCCCCTTAGTGTCAGGTTCAACGGATTTTATCCAATGCTCCTTAGTTCTTGAGAAACCGGGGGGTCTAATATTAGTACACAACTTTAATACTTACTTTACTACAACAATGACAAGTCATTCGTAGCTCAGTTGGTATGGTGTTAACCGGCTGATTGGCGGGCCCGGGTTCGATACCTGAATGCGTTACGTTTGTTTTTCTCATTTTTTGTTTTATAAATTTACTTGTAAGTATAACTTAATAATCTCACTGTCAATTAAAATTTTTAATATTGTATATCAATTATAATTTTAACCTATTTAATTTTTTACTTTTAACTGAATAGTTGTAATAAAACATCATAAAACTGTTATTTAAAAAAAAAAAAGAAAATCACTTTAAAAATGTATTTCATATATTCTTTATCGATGCAATGATATTGAGCAATTGTGTCAATTCGTGATTTTAAAGAAACATCATTTACGCATTGCTTTAACAAAGGAAGTCAATGAGATAATATTATTTTGTTTTTAAAGTAACAAGCATAATCATATTAAAAATTAGCATCAGAATTAAATTACAACCGATTTTTTGCAAATTAAAGATTTTTAAATTTGTAATAAGTATGATTGCGCTTTCAATTATTTTGCTTTCCCCTTTATTTTTTTTCTGCTTTTAATTTATTTGAATATTTCCTTTTTTATCATAACTAGATGGCACCACAACAGAATTTGTCACGATTTTGGAATTTTTATCATTCAATAATAGATCCAATTTCTTTTTAATCCTCTTTAATGGTTGAGAAATAATAGTTTACAAATAAGAAATGATAAATTTAAGTTTGTTAACATTATAATTAATGTTTGATGTTAAAATTTTTAATTGAAATTATTAAATTATAATTACAACTATATTTATAAAACAAAAACAAATGTAGCGCATTCAGGTATCGAACCCGGGCCCTCGGATCAGCCGGCAAACGCCATGCCAACTGAGCTACGACTAACCTGTCATTTTTGCTGCGAAGTAAGTATTTAAGTTGTCTACTAATATTAGACCCCTGGTTTTTCAAGAACTATAGGGCATTGGATAAAATCCGTTGAACCTGACACTAAGGGGTGTCTACCCTACAACATATATTAAAATAATCAAAATCTGTGATTAACAAGGTTGGCCCTCTCCTTGTCAGTCTCGAAATTTTAAAATCATAACCCGCAGAAAAATGTTTACATACAATTTGAAAAAAATTAATATACAGTAAAACCTCCCTAAGGCGACCACGTACCGTTCCAATAAAATTGGGTCATTCCGAGAGGTGGTCTCTTAATGGAGGTCATGTTTAAATCTAGATTTTAATTGTTTAAAAATAATAACAATGTTACTAAAATTTATTTTTCACATTTAGAAAAAATATAAAAAATTAAGTATCAAAATAAAATTTAATTACATAAGTTAATTACTGCAGAGTTTTAAAAATGAATACATTGAGCTTTGCTTTAATTTTACAGTTTTATATTTTATAATTTTTATCTCCAAGTCCTTTAGAAGTTCAGTAAATAAATGCATTTTTTTGTGAACAGGAACAAATAATGACGATTTCATTACTTTATCTATTTCTTTGAGAGTTTTCCGACAGAATAGGGCAGAGGAGTTTATTGACCGTCATTCTTAATTTGTAATCAGAGTTAAATTCATTGCCTAAAAAGGCACAAAGGGACTTAAAAACTCTTAAAAGCACTTAAAAGTTACCGGGATGAAAAAAAAATCTAAACTTAGTTTAGAAGTTTGATGAATAATGCACTCTCCGGAATTATTTTTTTAATAAAACCTTCTTCAAGCGACCAGGAAAAAACGGAATTTATTTCATTTTCTTCAAAGAAATCGATCTCTCATGGTGGGAGTTCAACTGGGATGGTCTCTGAATGTAGGTAAAATTAGTATTGAGCCTATGGGAATAAATTTCGTTCCATGAAAAAAATGCTCGTTCAAGGAGGTGGTCGCCTAATGGAGTTGGTCGCATAGTGAGGTTTCACTGTACCAGCCTTATCGTAATATCATAAACATCAAATATCGCATTTAACTCCGAAACAATAATAAATACTCTTAAAACTGTATATAATCCGAAATCAGTAATAAACCAAAAAAAAAAAAATCTCATGTAACGACAAATTAATGTTTTCGAATGTGTCTCCTACGAAATTAAAACTTCCAGATATCTTCTCTTATGAGTCAGTCACCCTTTCAAACGAAAGAGATAAAACTTTTTTTTTTTTTATCGTTGGCAAAAATAATTTGCAACACAGCATTGAAAGGGAAGAATAAAATATTTATACTCATTTTTTTTAATTCACATTTCCCGAACTAATGAAGTTTTAATTATTTTTTGATAAGCACTGTGCGTATTAGAGGTCTGCACGGGCTGAAATTTCCAAGTCCGGGCCCGGCCCGACTCATAAAAAAAAAAATCGGCCTGGTCCGGCCCGTAGAGAAAAAAATTGGCCCTACCCGGCCCGGTAAAAAACTTAAAAGTTTGGCCCGAGCCAAATACGGTACGGAAAAAAAGTTAAAATCTTGGCCCGAGCCCGGCATGGCCCGAGTGAATTTCAACAAAACATTGATTTTTTTTTTTTTTTGTAGTATTAAAAATCTGAAAAATGCTATACAGTAAGACGGAATTGCATAGAAAAGAAAAAAATGCGTTATAGACAAGTTCCCTTCTTAGCGAGTGTAAATGTATTATATATTCTTTTCTTATGTATTAGTATATTAATTATGCATGGATCAACACGTTAGTGAATTTAAAACTGGGTTCCGTCATATGCAGGTTCTTTTTCACACGTTTTATTATGTTTTAATTTAGCTATATTTTAATAAGCGCAGAAAACTAGTGTTCTTTAAAAAGAATGAATTTTTATGTTTAAGTTTAGAATAATGGCTATTTGAAAATGTATGCATTTTTTTGCAAAAAATGTTTGCGCCAGGCCTAATTTTACTAACATTTGAATGGACCAGGCCACGCTGAGACAATGATTTTCATACGGGCTGGGTCAAAATTGGGACTGAAAATTTTGGGTCGTGAAGACTCGCAATAAGTTAGGCTCGGGCCGGCCCGGCCCGAGCCTTCAGAAAAAAGTGTTGCCCGGGCCCAGCCCGAGTTCCGTGAGTGAAAATCGGCCCGAGCCCGAGCTGACCCGTGCAGATCTCTAGAGCGTATTCAATTGTTAAAAGAATTATATTTCAAACCGCTACATGAAGAAATATAACAGACAATCACTTTTGAACACTAACGATCAATGTTTTTCTATACAACATACAACTATTTAGCTAATAATCTTAACATTCCCCATATTTGTACGGATAAATGCTTAAAATTAAATAAGACTTACCTTTATTTTATGTATTCCGTAAAGAATAATTTTAATGATATCCTAATCTGTTAATCCTAAGATGGCGGACGAAAAAGTGATCATTTTTCTTATATTTTAAGGGTGTCGTCGCCTTGCTGCTCTGGTTGGTTAATAAGCAATGCATACGTAAGTCACGCTTTCAGGAGTGAGACATTTCACTCCTTTCTAGAGAGTGGAAATTCCACTCTTTAACCCCCTCACTGACAAGCCCGTGTTAACACGTTCACTAAGCTCCAGGTTTCACTGCAATACAAGCAATATTTAAAGTAATATAATTCTATTGATTTAATGTATTTTAAATACATTGAACAATGATTAATACTTTCAAGGATTACATTCGTATTTGTTATTAAGTTTTTTTATAAAATGTTCAAATAATAATTTTTTTTTTAGCATTTAAAACAAAATGCAGAGAAAACAACATTACAATTTTGCCCTTTTCCAAGACAGTGGGAGGGTTAAGGAGTGTATTTTTATAAAATTCACTCCAAAAAGAGTAAAAATGCCTGTCACTCTTTCAAAGGGTGAACTTTTCACTCCTCCCAATTTCAGAGTGTAACTATGAAATTTGATGTGGATGAACTGATTATCAAAGGAAAATTCGGGACTAACTGATAACAGCCATATATGTCATGCTTAGGATGATTCTTATAACTAATAGTAAATAATATAATTTAAAATGTAATTAAGTAGATCTAATTTTTTTTTAAATTAATCATTTTGGAAAGTAAATTGTTGTTTTTTGTAATTACTATTGCTCTAAACTTTTCATGTACAATTAGACTTTTGAGATGTGCCAGATGTATTGTATCTAAATTCCATTCTAAAGTTATTAACGTAATGTGGTAATGGATTACAATGAAACCCGTCACGAATGAATAATTTTCACGCTCCACGGTGGTTGATTTACCGATTCTAGTTGGCCAAAAGTCAATTTTTAAAAGTTTATCCTAGCGTAATTTATTTTTTGCCTGTTATAGCACAATAAGTTAGGGCGTTGTACCCTGCTATTGGTTTTGATATAAATATAATTGTATGATCCATAGACTAACGAAAAGTTGGTGCTTCTTAGTTGAGAATTAATTAATCATTTTGAGTATAGTTCTTTATATTAATCTGTTACTTGAAGCGGAATAAAATATACTGCTCGATTATGGACGCTTCCAACCAAAATATGGACTTTATTTTATCGAGTTTATGTGCATAAAGTTTGCACATCTCAGCTGTTATTTCATATTTAATGTCGCAAAAAACTGTATTTTTTTTTTACAATTTTTCAGTTTTAATATAAAAAAAAGTTATATGATAAAGCACGATTAAGTTCAGTTTTTGATATGATCAAATAGTTTAGATTATTACCTTTTCGTCCCAGTTTAATTTGTCTGCCCTAAGGTGCCCTCCCAGTTTTTAGAATTGTTTTTAGCTTATTAAGTCTATTTTTTTTAAGTTCAAGTTCCATTTTCTTTTTATCAAAGACATCAGAATTTAAGTTAGTCTCATAAATAAACTTTTGCACCATTATGCAACGGCAACAAGATTTAAAATTTAACGAAAATGTGAATTTGGTTGAAAATATTTTGTTTATAGAGGAAAATTACAATGAAGAAAGAGCACATCAAGATTTGCAAGAGCGAAATGTTTAAATTTATGACCAAATTTGGACAAAAATTGCCAGTAGTATGTAGGTATCTCAGGACAAATTGATTTAAAATATATTACTTGGCTGCAAATTTCGAGTGATTAAGGGGTCTCCGGACTCTTAAAGCTCTAAAATTTTCGAAATTTTAATTTTTTTAGATGTTAAACTTTAATGTTTTCTGAACATTTTGAAATAATTGTTATCTTGAAATTCCCATTCGAACAGAAGTTATGGCATTTAGAATTATACTCGCCCAATAGCTGAAGCGGTGTTTCCAAAACTTTGAAGTCATTTTTCTCCAAATGACGTTTTTGGGCATAACGCGCACGATATCTCAAAAACTTCTGAATATTTTTTCATGAAATTTTCGAAACATACGTTTCATGTTAGTTTTTATAAACTGAACCTAAAATTTCCTTTTTATTGTAAAAAGAAAATATTTTTTAAGGGGTTTATATTGTTAATTTTCTTTTTTAATTTGCATTAGCTAAATACAACTTTGTATTCAAAAATATAAAAATGCTTTAAATACAAATTTATTTAGGTTCAGTGCAATTATTATAATCTGAGGTAAAAGCAGGCACCAAAATTTTTATTCTAGTTCCACTGTAAATGCTAATTCTGCATCTTGCAATTTTTCAAATATTTGAAATGAAAGAACATACTTGTATCTTTCATTCCCATTTGAAATTGTGTCTTAATATCAAATACATTTTAAGATATTAAATGTTGAAAATGGTCCTTTTTTTTTCATTTTTTCCAATTTTAAGAGGCCTGAGACCACTTAAAAAATTTATCCAGACAAATTCTCCAAATTCAGATTTGATACAGTGCAAAACATAATGTAGGCATTTTCTCATGATATCTTATGATTCCCATTCTTTACATAAAGTTTCTCTGTGCAGAGATAAATATAAATATGCAACACAGCAATTTTCATTAAAGCTGTCGAATGTTTACCCCGATTTTAAATTTTAGAAAATAAATTTCAGGATTTGTTATAATAATACAAAAATAGTTTTATCACTTTAGCTTCAATACCATTAAGAAAGTATCATTAAAATTATGAAGAAGAACATAAAATCATATGTCAATCAGATTATGAAGCATTTTTCAATGCATTCGGACTACTATAATAAAACATCATACCTTAATAACGTGAAAAACGTTCTCTAAGTAATAATTTGTAAAACACAAAACACCTTTGAAAACACAAATTCAACCAAAGTCGGAAAAATAGCTGAAAATTTTGTACATCCTTCTATATGAACTATATATTTATCATATAATTCACAATATACTAAAATTTAGAACAGTTAGTGAACGCATAGCACAGTTGGAAATTCCTCGTCAGCAATTTCCGTCTATAAACGGAAATGTATTACTGTAGATATTTTGTGAAGCCCTGTACATGATTCATAGAATTTATACACACTAAATAGTATGCAATTTTTATAATTTAAAAAACTGTTTCACAACTGAAAACGCACTTCCATCAATTATTGTTCTCACAGAGAAAAATATAACTGATTTATTTTGTGTGCCCCTGTATATGAAAGATAAATGGCACATCATATTCAATAGTAAGCATCTTATAGAGCACCTCGGAAATATATATCAATTTAAATACTTTTGAAATAGTGTAACATGAACAAAATACACCACAAACAATTTTTCTCCATAGACTGCAATGTAGCATAATTCTTTTTAGATTCCCTGTAAATGATCGATAAATGCTACCCATACCATATTCTATAGCAATCATCTTGCAGTGCACTTCATAGATATGTATATAAATTTCAAAGTGTTTGAAATTATGAAACATCATTAAAAATCTCCGCAAACGATTTTTCCCCATAGGCCGTAATGTAATGAAACACTTTTGAATGTCCCCGTAACGAAATTATGACTGTCACGCGCTACATTTTGCAATACCTAACATTCAATAGTGAATATAAATAACATTTTTCAATTTCATGGCGATCCGACTATACTGACGCCAACAGTAATTTTGGCCAGCTAGAATCGGAAAATCACCCACCGTGCACTGTAAAAAAAAATGGTAACGTTACATGTAAAATCCAGGAGCGTTTCGCCTTTTCTCAGGTTTTCAGAATAATTTAGCTCTTTCCTGTGAAATTCTGGTTTTCTTATCTGAAACGTTCCTGAACAAAATTTGGAAACAGCAAAACACTGCGGCCGCCATTTATTATTTTTTTGCTATAATCCGTTGCTCGCGCGCGAGTGTCGAAAATGAATTCCTTAAATGAATGTAAAAAAATTAATATGGAATGCAAATAAATCAATAGACGACATAATCCTTTACATCTCTATTGCCAAGACCATTCAGATGAAAATACAATACCTCTGTGACATCGCTAAGAGATTATCTCTCGTACTTGTCTGTGGAATGTTTAAGGAGCAGACCGTGTAAAAAAAATACATCTATTATTTGATCTCCATTAACCAGGGGATCATCAAATATGATTCTCACCGATTTTGATTAATTTAAAGTATGTTTTAGAGTTCTTATCTCTAATTATTCTTGTGAAAGAATTTCTTCAAATGGGCCTTAGATTTTCAGAAATTAGATGCCGAGGTTTAGCATACGTTTCAAATACCCATTAGTTTGCAGCTCTCAATGTGTCTTTCGTAGTGTGGACGCATAAGGTTCGCACGCCACCCGTACGGCCCGAGTTCGATGCTACCTCTCGACTTTTTTTTTTTAATTAATTTTATATTTTAACACTTTACAATTTGATTTAAATTTGATATATATTTGACACTTTGAATTGCTGTAAATTTGAATTTTTTTTTATTTTCGGAAAAAATATACAATTACGTTTAGGATTTTTTTTTTCATGAAAATTTATATGTATTTTATCTAACTTGTAAACTAACATAATTACTGACGAAAATCCAAAATATTTTATGTCTAGATTTTTTTTCTAATTATTATTTACATTTATATATTTTTATATTTTAAGTAAAGTTCAGAAACAATATATCATATATATATTTACTTTATTGAATTTTAACTGGAAATTTATTTTTTCGTGTAAATTATAAATAATAACTAGCGCTGCAGTTCGCAGCCAAGTCCAACTAATAAGAGTGAATTATGTCAGCCAGGTATCGGTCCGAATAGCCTAACAGGTAAGGCATTGGCACGGCACGCCGAGTATCCAAGTTCGATCCCTGGTCTGAACATTTTTCGCTCTGTTGGAATAAACTTCAACTGTGCTACTCCAGCCTTGAATATAAATAATAATTTTGATGTCAATTTCAAAATATTTTTTCATTCCAATAAATAATGATAATAAAGCGAAAATTGTCAACAGGAAATGTAAAAATCGTCTGCGGATCCCGCATGCTGTGAAATGTCAGTAATGTTTTGCTGTCAACAGAAATATTCCTGGTATTTCGCAGGAAACTTACTGGCATTTCTATAGAATGTTTTTAACATATACAGTAAAGCTCCAGCCATTTTCAAGAAATGTTTCCTGGAAATAATGGGCAACTCAGCTGCCCATTTTTTCCCAGGAACGTTGCGGAATTTTTTTTACAGTGTGTCCCTTCAGCTTCGCTTTAAGTTTTTTAAACATTTTCCAACTTAGTTGAAAAGTGTATATGAATTCGGTTTGTCTGGCTGCCTGCCATATGTCCGTGCTCTAATCGCGTAAATATGGTCCGATTGCCGTGAAATTGATATATATTATTCGGGTTTATTATATGACATGTTCGTTATTGAAAATGAAGTGCAGACCATTTAGAGAGATACTCAAAAGATCTATTACATTTCTGTCTATGGGAGAAAAATCGCTCGCGGTGTATTTTAATAATATTACGCTATTTTAAACATATTACATTTTTACATATATCACTGAAATGTAACCCAAAGCACTTACTGTAGAATCTGGTGTGCCTATAATTTATCGTTCATATACACATACACACAAAGAAATTTGATTACAGTATTGTCCGCGAACAATAGTTGCCGGAATTGCGTTTTCAGTGATGGTACACGTTTTAAAATGTAACTATTTTTTTGCTTAGTATTTGATGTACAGAAATTCTATCGATAATATAAATGGCTGCACAAAAGATATAAAGTACATTTCCGTTTAATGACGGAAATTGCTGAATAGGAATTTTTAACTATGCTACGCGTTTAATTGAACTAAGTTTTACCATACTATGTAGTATACATAAATCTATAGATGATATACAGGGCTGCACAAAAACATTCATATATTAATCCGACTATTGATGGTAATTTTAGAAATTGGGTTTTCAAATACGTTATGCGTTTTCTAAATATTGCTAATATTAAGCTATATAATAGCTATATTATGTAGCTTAATATAGCTATTAAATTTTTTATTTAGACATCATTTTTTACCTTAATAAACTGTAAAGTTTGGTTACAGACTGTGTTGGAAAGTATATTTCGTAATCTTTGCTAGACGTATGATATTTCGTTTTTATTTACTACAATTAAATTAATTGCATATTTTTGCAATTTCATATTATTTGAAGAATAAAATCTTTGTACATACATTTACCCTATTAAAATCCATACGCGTATCTATGTAACCTCAAAAACTCGGAAACCACAGGGTGCAGGCATACGAAATTTAGCACACATGTTGCTGGTAAAGGGGCCCATGAACGATTGGGGCAAAAAATTCGAAAATTTTATTTTTTGACAAATGCTTGCCTTTTTTATGTTCAACCAGCAAATGTGAGATATACATATTACGTACGCCACACTGCAATACTAAGAAGCTGTAAAGAGTATTACGATAATTCCTTTACTTCGCATGCCAAATAATTAGAGAGAGATTTTTTTTTTAATGTTTTTGACAAATTTTTGCCTTTTTTTAATGTTCAACCCGTTATCGCGCGAGTTCTAACCAGTTCTAAAAGTTTACTGCAATGTGAGATATACATTTTACGTACGCCACGCTCCAATAGTAAGAAGATGTAGCGAGTATGACGATAATACTTTTATCTCGCGTGAAAATAATTAGAGATTATTTAATTGCGCTTAATTATTACCTTTTTTAAAAATAAAGAAAAACACTTTATCACAAACATCAACAAAATTTTTTATTCTATTTATTCCCTTATTCCAAAGATATCGTTTTATCGTCTGCTGCCATAGCAACATGACATTAAATTTCATTTAAAAAAATTCACAGTAGTACCAGGACAGTTGTAGAAAAAAAAATGTCTAGATCGAATAGTTATTGGACAACTCAACACTTTAACAGGGGAATTCTTATTTAAATATTTTAAAGTTGTTTATTGTGATTGCGTTTTTATGCTAATTTTAGTTTCATATTCTATTATTATTATTTCTATTTGATGTGAATTTTTTACATACTACTACTTTTTACAATGGATTTTAATTTTAAACTCCCGTGCGTAGAACGGGTTAAACAGCTAGTTATTATGTTATTAATATGCATATGTTGTACGAAGCAGTTTCTTCATGGAGGTCTGCACGAGTCGAAATTTTTATGTAGGGGTCGGCCCTTTTTTTTTACACTTCAAGGCTCGAGACGGGCAAAAAAACAATGAAATAGGACCCGACTCTTCACCAAAAAAAAAAAAAAATAAATAAATAAATAAATAAAATAAATAAATAATGCAATTTAACAAATTACAATGACCATTTGCAAAAGATTTTTTCAAAGACTAAAATTTAAGACATAAAAAATCGCACGGAGTTGATCCTACATTACGTACGCCATGATTTAAACATTAATAGTGTTATTACACGTAACAATTCCAAACGACAGAAATCGCCTGCAACTCGTACATATTATCCACCTGAAACTTATGTATTATCCAAGCATTTCATTGGCTGCTCGGGAAAAGGCTTTTCCATCATCAGATTTCTTGGAAATCTGACGGCGAATTTTAAATGAAATTTATATCTTAAACTTCTAAACATCCCACAGTATTACTTTTTACACCGTCGTATAGAGAAAAAAATGTACTTTTAAATGCAATTTGTTTGAAAGCTGTATCTCAATTTGTTTCTGAGTTATTAATTTTTTTTGTAGTTTTTATTACTTTTTTGTCATAGTGTCAACAAAAGGTATCTATCGCTGGTTGAAAGTAAAGGGAAATACATATTACTGTGTAGACCAATCAGAACACGAATAAAATGTGAATTAAACCAATAAAAACCTTCAGATATGCTTTTGATTTCCTACCCTGACGAGAACAATAACCATTTTTCCAAATGGTTAAAAAATTAAGAAAAAGTTTTTATTGTGCAACTTCATATTACCTTACTTCCTATCTTTCAAATTAGAGGATTTTTGAAAGATATTGATAACAAATTCTGGTAACCAAGGATGAAAGTACCAACCTCTTTCATTTATTTCGTTAAAGAATTTATCAAATCGCATTAACATCGAAATTTATTTAGTTTTGAAGTTAAACTTTTACGCAGACGATCTTTCCGAAGGGTAAACGATGATTTTCTGGAGAGTTTATGCAGAATCTTTACATTATGAAAATATCGTAGACAAAAATGGATATTTTATGTAATTTTGTAATTTTCTTGAGATACGAGAATGCTTCGGAGTTGCGAAATGGGTAATGCTAAAAGAGATAACTAAGTGAAAAAAAAATCTAAAACAACGTATAGATTGTCATGTAAATCTAATATTCTCATGCAACTTGGGTTATATTAGGTTAAACTTGACAAGCGTGCGAAAAATGAACGAAAATTTATATTGAGTGATTTTTGATCACGTGTATTCAAGTGAAAATAGTATATACAGTTGGCTCTCTGTTTAACGACTTTCATGAAACCTCGAAAAATCGTCCTTAAACAGAATTTGTGGAAAAATAATTTGAAAAACATTCCCTTCACACTTTATAGGCTTAAGACTTCAATGCATTTTTCAATATATTGGCGTGTTTAAAAATGTAATTATACTGCATACGAGATCAACATTACAGCGTACAATGTTACTTAAAGTACAATAAAAAATATTTATAATACATTTAATTAATCAAATTAAGTTTTTTAAAATAATAAAAAGATTGTTTCAATGGTGGTCTAGTTTTTAGTATCCTTGCTTCAAGCTTCTCAAGAAGGTTGAACGAGTCATCTTCCATATTTGATGAAACAATGTACTGGCGAAGAATATCCAGGGCAGAATTCGCATCTGAGTAAGAAGGAGGTGGTGTCTCGCTTTCTGTATCATCAGCTTCATCACCATCTTCTGCATCTGAAGTTGCATTTTCATTTGCAGTGTCTTCATAAATTTGATCTAAATTTCTGAAGTAAGTTGTTAAAGTGTCTTCGTCACATGGGTAAAGTCCATTACACCATTCTCCTTTAGCTGTACTCCTCTGAATTGCTAGAAAACTTGTTTTTCTATCAGAAGAAATTCCGTCGTTTAACATGCTTAAAATGATTGGGGAAAAAAAAAACGTATGTGAAAATCGTCGTTAAATAGAAACAATTCCGTCTTTAAATAGGGATTTTTTTACTTAAAGGAGCCGGGACCGCAAAATATCGTCGTTAAGTAGAGCGACGTTAAACAGAGAGACGACTGTATTTTTAAATAATTGCATTATTAATAGCTAATTAATATTTCAAAAGAAAATCATTCCAAAATATTCATGAGCATTATGTTTGTGACTATAAAGATGCGTAGTGCAAAACAAAAAACAATCTTATTTCTTCGAATTTTACCTAAACAAACGAGGTTCCTCTTTAACACGGATTGCTTTATTTTCTGATAATATAATATCTATCACATTAACAAATTATTCATAGTTGAGGAAACTTATATTTTTAGGTGCGTTCGTAATTATATAAATATGTAGCACCTATAGTTGTCGTCCGGTCCGTCCGTTCCTCTGTCCGCATATCACAGTGCAAAAACTACCCAACCGAATGATTTGAAAGTTAATATATATAATCGTTGCAGAATGTTGTCAGGTCATTTCAAATTTGATAAAAATCTAATCAAAACATAAAAAGATATTAATAAAAGTTTTCATCAGTCTATTAAATCCTATCATATGTAATTAATTCAATGATATCCCATGATAGGTCATGATTCTAGGTTGCCATGGTGATGACGTCCTATTTAAGATGGAGTCCTATTATTTTCGTATTTCTGAATTGGATATATATAATCATAGTAAATTTTGTATTCATGCATGTTTACATAAGAGTGCAAAAGCCATTGCACCAAGATCTGAATATTTATAAAACTAGTTGTAGTACGAATGCACCTCATTTGCCATATTTTGCGTACAATTTCCGACTTGCTTTACTTTTTTTTGGCATGTTGAATTCAAATAGGGGAAAGGGGGTGGGCATGTGAAGAACGTCCACTTCAACTAATTAACGCAGACAAAGACTTTTACAAATGATCATTAGCTAATAAGACTAACATAAACATTCAAAACTTTGAAGATTTTTATCTGTTATTAACTGTCTGTTATAATCTGTTATTAACCTGTTATGTATATAACCATTGTTCACATGTGTTCCTTTTGCTCTATGTAATAAAATTCTTGCGGTCCTATTCTATTTTTAAAAACTGAGTTCAATTTTTATACGTAGTAAGGGATGCGCCGTATCTATTCGGAATTCGGCCGAAATGCAAGTTCCTGAATATTGTCTGGTAATAATCTATTTCTTGCGTTTTTTTCACAAATAGCGTGTTTCTAAAGAAAATGAAACATAAATTACTAGAGAACAGGAATTCTGTTTTTTCAGAATTTAGTATCGCCTACGATGAAAATATATATATATACAGGGTGATTCATAAAAGATGGGCAGAACTTTAAGGGGTTATAGTACACTTAAAGACAAATAATATTAAATAGGAGACTAAGAGTCCCAGACGTATTCCCAAGGAGATAGGGGGCATTAAAGTTTAGGGTCCGAAATTTCAAATGATTATAAAACATGGAAAAATTGGTCGATTCGTTTGCGGTTTTTGCAAAAAATTTTCTTTATGCCAGTATTTTCTTGAAATAAAATTTTAAAGTTCAATTTCAAAAAATGCCGATAGGGGGCGCTTTAGACTTTGGAGTAACAAACAACTATTTTTTAACGTTATTTTTTGTATTTCTTTAAATGATTTCGAAAGCTTAGACTTAAACTTAAATTTTGATCTACAAATCTGAGTCCTAACGAGTAGTTAAGTAGCGTAAACTGAAATTTGAAACCCTTCTCCCCCCAGAACAAAAATCAGTTATTCCCGATCTTTGTGTCGTAGATTAGGCTCTAACTACTGCCGCGTTTTGCTAAAATTATTCTTTATGTCAGTATTTTCTTAAAAATAAATTTTAAAGAAAATTTTCAAAAAATTCCGATAGAGGGCGCTTTAGACTTTGGAGTAACGAACAACTATTTTATACCGTTATTTTTTGTGTCTCATTAAATGCTTTCTAAAGCTTAGACTTAAATTTTCAGCCCAAAATCTGAATCGTTAGACGTGGTTAAGTTTCTGGGGAGAGGGGTTTGAAATTTCTACTCCTGAGCACAGTTCAGTTTACCATGTCCACACATTGTGTGCTGTCATACGAGGTAAAAAGACACAAATTAGGATTATGTTACCAAAGCATATTTATTAACATGTAATTACAATAAATGTTCAAAATTGTGACCACCAGAGGTTATGCACGCAGAACAACGGCGAAGAATGGAACGGCGAACATTCGCGAAAACATCAGGCTTTTCGAGCACTTCCCCTACAGCGGCGGAAAGTCTGGCGACCAGTTCCTCGGGGGATTCAATGGGTGTCTCATACATAAGAGCCTTCAATCGTCCCCAAAAAAAGAAATCGGGGGGTGAAAGATCTGGCGAGCGAGCAGGCCAAGCAACAGGACCACCTCGACCAATCCATCTGTTCGGAAATGTGATGTCCAGATAGTTGCGGACGTCTCGTACGTAATGGGCTGGCGCTCCATCGTGCTGGAACCACATGACCCGCCGGATGCGTGGAGGAACAACGTTTAACAGGTCTGGCAGCACATGTTGCAGAAATGTGAGGTATGTTTTACCGTTGAGGCGTTCAGGAAGAAGGTACGGTCCGATTAGGTGGTCTCCGAGGATTCCTGCCCAAACATTGATGGAAAAGCGTCTCTGATGAGCATGTGGATACGTAGCATGTGGATTGACATCCGCCCATACATGTGCATTGTGTGTGTTAAATGTACCTTCACGTGTGAAGGTACATTCATCGGTGAAAAGCACAGTTCGTCCAAAATGTGGATTTAGCGCGTTCTGCTGCAGAAACCAGCGGGCGAATTCAATACGATTTGGATAATCCCCTGGAAACAGTTTCTGGACTCGTTGCACATGAAACGGGAGCAAATGTTCATCCTTCAGTACCCTCCAAGTCATGGACTGTGAGGTATCCACCTGCCTAGCCACTGTTCGTGTACTTGTACTTGGCTGCGCCGCTACTACATCCAGAATGGCTTCTGCAACAACTACTGATTCGTCCTTTTTTGCACGACCTGCATTCGACCGGGAAGCGAGAAATGATCCCGTCTCACACAACTGTCTGTGCAAGCGCTCGAAAGTTTTGCGGTTAGGCAACCGCCTGTTGGGAAATCGCTCTCCGTACATTCGTTGTGCCTCTGCACCATTTCCATCTGCCGCTCCGTAAATTAAATGCATCTCAGCCTTTTCCTTATTCGTGAAGGGCACCATCTTCCGATTCATTACTACAGCGACTTACACTTGACTCACCGTTCAGTGGTTTTTATGCCTGAATCGTGTCGAAATTTTGCATACGTGTTCTTCTTCTTCCCCATTTGACATTTGCATACTTTCTGTTTCCTTCTTCACCCGGTGACTAGCGTCAGGAATAGAGCTTTAACGTTTGCATGAGCGACGTTTCCAACTGTGCCAGTGCCTTTATGAGTGAATTCCGACTATGCAGTCCTTGACGAAAGTTGTATTTTTGCCTCGTATCACAGCACAGAATCGTTGGGCATGGTTAAGTAGTGCAAACTGAACTATGTTCAGAAGTTGAAATTTGAACCCCCTCCCCTCGCTACTGAACCACGCTCAGCGATTCAGATTTTGAGCTGAAAATTTAAGTTTAAGTCTAAGCTTTAGAAAGCATTTAATGAGACACAAAAAATAACGGTATAAAATAGTTGTTCGTTACTCCAAAGTCTAAAGCGCCCTCTATCGGAATTTTTTGAAAATTTTCTTTAAAATTTATTTTCAAGAAAATACTGACATAAAGAATAATTTTAGCAAAACGCGGCAGTAGTTAGAGCCTAATCTACGACACAAAGATCGGGAATAACTGATTTTTGTTCTGGGGGGAGAAGGGTTTCAAATTTCAAATTTCAGTTTACGCTACTTAACTACTCGTTAGGACTCAGATTTTTAGATCAAAATTTAAGTTTAAGTCTAAGCTTTCGAAATCATTTAAAGAAATACAAAAAATAACGTTAAAAAATAGTTGTTTGTTACTCCAAAGTCTAAAGCGCCCCCTATCGGCATTTTTTGAAATTGAACTTTAAAATTTTATTTCAAGAAAATACTGGCATAAAGAAAATTTTTTGCAAAAACCGCAAACGAATCGACCAATTTTTCCGTGTTTTATAATCATTTGAAATTTCGGACCCTAAACTTTAATGCCCCCTATCTCCTTGGGAATACGTCTGGGACCCTTAGTCTCCTATTTAATATTATTTGTCTTTAAGTGTACTATAACCCCTTAAAGTTCTGCCCATCTTTTATGAATCACCCTGTATATATATATGTATATAAATATATAAATTCAGTTAGTCCCGATTATCCGAGTTAATCGAACTTATACCTTTGTAATGGATCCTTTTCTTCTGATGCACTGATGGCTTCTATTATTATGAAACAGCCACTAAAATGAAGTATTAGGTGAAGATGAAAGAGCAGTCGTAAAAAGTTAGAACTCTGATTTTCTAGTCAGAATGAGAAAAAAAAAATGGCCATAATTTTTTGACACTTCATTTATAATGGCTGTTTCATAATAATAGAAGCCATCAGTCCATCAGAAGAAAATATCTGGGTTAAAGCGGCAACTCAGTTAAGCGGGACTCTACTGTAGTTCAGTTTTAAGACTTAAAACACGCGATTTTATTATATATAAAATTACGTCATTCGCATCCGCTGAAGAATTCCTCATTTGCGATCCAGTATTAAACAACATTTACAGTAAAGTACGCATAGGACGTCACTATCGCTGAATAATACACAAATCCAAAAAAAAAAAAAAAAAAAAGAGAGATTTCGTCATTCAAGAAGCTCGACAATAAAAAAAAAAAAAAAAAAAAAAAAAAAAAAAAAATCGGCTATCTCATGATTTATATGCCTTCATTTGTTTGTAATATTAACATAAATACTTAAAATTAAATTTAGTTTATAATAGCTCCATTTTTTATCAGAAATTATTCATTTACAGTTTTTTCAAAATAGCACGTATTTTAATTACACTTTTTTTTCAGTTCTTATGGCAAAATGGCAACAAAAAGATATAATTGCTATTTTGCCTTTACTTTCTACAGAAATGGAGTACTTGAGTTGCCAAAATTAAACAAATGTCGCTAAAAACTACAAAAAAAAAATAATATATCAAAAACAAATAGAGATGCAGTTTTGAAACTGCATTTAAAAGTATTTTTTTGTCCCAATACGACGGTATAAAGATTAAGAATGTGCGATACTGAGAAGTTTAAAAAATTGCAGTAGACAATTTAACAGTACAACCTGCTTTGTTTTACGGCTGGCTTATACAATGTAACGTTATTTTTTGGAGACGACACAAAATAAGCTGGGAGAAAGATATAGTATACCGGGGGCTAAAACATTCAAGGGTGATAATAGGCATCAAGGCAAACATTTTTTGCCCATGAAACCAGGATCGTAATCTACTTGTTCAGTCAAAAATACAGGTCTTTGCTCCAGACAGACCTTGGATTTTCGTTGTAATGAAAATGAAAATATTGTAACAATTTTTTTTTCAATAGATTTATTATTATAAATTACTTTGATTTCTGTGAAATATGATGATATGTCGAGAATTGCTGGAAATTGCCACCATTCTGTTCTCAACGACATTGAGATAGATATATTGTTATTTAGAATGCAGCTGACAGTACATATCGCTGAAACGCAAGAAATGTGACACAACAAAAAATTCATTTTGCGTATTATTGCACTATAGATTGGGTCTTGCTGCAGGAAAAGTGACATAAGTACTATAGTTATCCGGAAAAATGCTACATTACACTATGTGTCACTTTGCCACCACAGAATGGTTCTAATTGTGTTGGGATAAGTTCACTCCAATCTTCCCTATCTCTTCTACGTCTAGATTTTTTGGGGTTTTGCGCTTTTATGTATGCTTTTGCAGTTGTAAGTAGAGCTAAGTGCTATAGTTTTATGTAACACTAAAGAAATACATATTTTCCTTTTCCTTTCGAGTGCAGTTACTTTTCTTGCGGGTGAGCGAAATAATGTGTCATTGGCCAAAATTCAGCCCCTTACAATGTTTTCATCACATTTTATATAAACCAAGCTAACCCCTTAAAAGGTGGTGATGCAGTTATAGCATCATCTAATTTTAATCCCTAATTGCCACATTGGCACCGGAATTTTTGAATGAAAGTTTCACTTTTATTAAGTACGCGAAAATATACTTTTACTTCTTTACAAATAAATTTTCTTGTAAATACTGGTGTCATTCAATCATTCCAACATTTTACGAATACAAGTACCTTGTACCGGAAAGGGTTAATATGATGAAAGCTCTGTAAAATATTTCCATTAGAGTTAAAGTTGTAAGCGAAAATTCAGTTTTAACCCGCAGTGACCCACTCTGTATTTGTGATTGAATATATTATATTTTTGATGGAATAAGTGAGTTAAGATGCTGGTTTCCTGTATAAAAAAGAATTTGTCTTGACCATATTATCTCCCCTGAAAATTTGCTCCAAGATTTTAGGAGCAACCTGTATGTTTACAACCCCTGAAAATGATCACCCACTCCATACACCTGCTCTCTGGTGCATTTAAACCCTGCTAAACCAAAAGGAACAGGGCAGTCAATTTTGCTGACTTGCCACTATTCGAATAGATTATTTTATTTTATTTATTTACTTTATAGTCACTATAGTACTTTATAGTTTCCGACAAATAAATAATATATGACTGTAAATTTTCGCAGCAGAAGTCGTGAAATTTAAAGTTTTATTAATTAAAATTTTTTTAAACTATCCTTTTCTCAAATAATAACTTAACGTATAGATTTTTTTAGTGTAAAGTTTTCTCGTAAGAAGGTCTTGTTCATCAAAATGGAGCTATTGTGTTGAATATATGTAAAATAGTTTAAAAATTTAATTTTTAGTGCCTTTAAATTCTGAAAGATAGGAGTATTTGACCAGACGAATGTTCTTTATTTGACCTAATACTGAATATTCGGTATATGGTTTACCTCTGTGCCGAATATTGGTATATGGTTCAACTCTGTGCTGAATATTCGTTATTCAACTAAAATCACTATTCGGTACATCCCTAATGATAGCTTATGAATAAATAAATAAACCATATATACAGGGTGTTCTAAAATGGACAGACTGCTTTTAAAATTCAGTTACTTGCAAATGGTGATAGCCATAAAAAAAAATTCTTGCATGAGTGTTATGTAGGACATCAGAAGTTTTTTCTTCTGCGATTCTCTGTTTTAGTTCTAAATAGTAGCGATAGATGGTGCTGAGAGCAATAGGTGCTCAACGAGTCGAAAACCGAATTCACCTAGCATTGATGCGAAGAAAGGAGGTTAATTGTATGCAGTGGGTCCTACGGACAAAATTGTATTGACGAATGAGACCCACTCCAAATATTTAGCCTCCTTTTTTCACATCAGTGCTTGGTGATTTCGAGTTTGGCCTCTATTGGGTGCCTATTGCTTACTACGCCATCTAGCGCTGCTATTTGGAGCTAAAATCGGCAATTGCAATAAGAAAACTCCTGACATCTTACATAGCCTGCCTGCAAGTATTTTTTTTTCTTTTATAGCTGTCACCATTACCATTTGCAAGCTATTGAATTTTAAAAACAGTTAGTTCATTTTAGGACACGCGGTAATTATAAAACACTTTCTACTTCTGTAAATTTAAATGTTTACTTTTTTTTTTTTTTTTTTTTTTTTTTGTTCCTTAATCTTTACATTAAATAGAAAACGATAGCAAGAATTCAGGTTTTTTTTTTTCTTCGTTTCTAGGAAAGTGTAGGTTAAAATTTTAATTGTTAATCTTAACAAGAAGTTTAAATGATATTCATTTCTTTCTTTAAAAAATTTATTATTAATATTATTTTAATTAAGTTATTTGTTTGACCTTGTCACTATTGTACGTATATCCCTCCTTCTTTTTTAACCATTTTAGATTTCTCATCCTTTATTATATAAAAGAAAAATTCAACGATAAACAAGTAAAAAAAGCTGAACAATAGAATCTTGACGAATTAGAAAATGTCGGCGACGCCGATTTTTTCTCTGCAGGAGATAAAAGGAATGGTCTCCCACTTCATTCCCCGAATGAGGAAAGCGTTCATTGTTTACAATAGATAGGTCTCCTCGGAAGCCGTAAAACATTCCTCAGTACGAATGAAAAGGTCTGGAGATTGAAAATTGAATTGCTTAAAATTCTGAGAATGCTTGTTAGGCGCGAAGAACCTGACGGCTGACTAGAGAACTTATCTTAATTTTATCTCTGCAGATTATAATTCTCAGGCATGGATGTACAGTTGTGGAAGAAATAAAAGTAAACTCCCCTTATAATTTCCCCTATTATTATAACTCTGCATATAGTAGAAGAAAGTTACTGGTACCAATCGATTGGAAATAACGTCTAATTTTAAATGGTGTATATATAATTTGCTTAGGGGGCCATCTAGAAATCAAAACCAGATCAAACTCTGTTTTTTTTTTCAAATGCAGCACCCAATTTTGACAATATGTTTTAAATCTGGTCAGAATGCAAAAAAATTATGGCCATTTTGTCCCCATTCTGGCCAGAAAATCAGAGTTCTAACTTTTTACGACTGCTCTTTCATTTTCACCTAACGCTTCATTTATAATGGCTGTTTCATAATAATGGAAGCCATCAGTCCATCAGAAGAAAGTAACTCGGTTAAAGCGGAAACTCGGTTAAACGGGACTCGGATAATCGGGACTCTACTGTATATTTTAATTTTAAAATGATGTTTAGAATATTTTTGTTGGTGTTCAGAGGGGGCTCATGACCCCCATGATCTTCCCCTTGGATCCGCCATTGCTTATGACAACATTTATAGATCAGTGGTGCTACATGGTCCTTCACTTAGCATAGGTGCCGGTAAAGGAGGCAAAGAGGGGCATTATTCGTCACTGGTTTTTGAAATTTTATTAACTAAGGTTTCTTTATCTCTGATTGTTTAAGAAAAATGATAAAATTTATTCTTCCCAATTGATTTTAGAGAAGAATTGATTTTTGAGAGAAACTAAGAAATTTTCGATAAGGAAAATATACTTCCCTGAAGAAGACAGACGCTAGAAGACAACATTTACAAAATGTCAATATATTGGTTTGTTTTTGAGATATCATGTTTTGCGTAAATGTCAATTATTCACATAATTTTAACTATTTTTCACTTTAAAAAAAATATTTCAGCGTATTTGCTAAAGTTTTGAAATTTTATTATCTAAGTTTTCTTTATCTCTGATTGTTTAAGAAAAATGATAAAATTTATTCTTCCCAATTGATTTTAGAAAAACACTAAGAGAAAGAGAAACCAAGTAATTTTCAATAAGGGAAATCTACTTCCTTGAAGGAGACAAGACTCTAGAAGACCACATTTACAAAATGTCAATACATTGGTTTGTTTTTGAGATATCATGTTTTGCGGAAATGTCAATTATTCACATAATTTTAACTATTTTTCCCTAAAAATTATTTCAGCGTATTTGCTAAAGTTTTGAAATTTTATTATCTAAGTTATCTTTATCTCTGATTGTTTAAGAAAAATGATAATATTTATTCTTCCCAATTGATTTTAGAAAAACACTAAGAGAAAGAGAAACTAAGAAATTTTCGATAAGGAAAATATACTTCCCTGAAGAAGACAGACTCCAGAAGACAACATTTACAAAATGTCAATTTATTGGTTTGTTTTTGAGATATCATATTTTGCGTAAATATCAATTATTCACATAATATTTCAAATGAAAATCAGATTTCAAATTTCAAAGTGCGTGCTTAAAAGGCGCAAATGCCAACATAGTGAAAAAGATTCCAAGCCGGGACTCGAACCCGGGTCATCAGTATAGCGCGCTGACGTTCTACCGACTAAACCACTTGGAACGATACCTAGCTCGGAAAATTTCTCACTATTATATGTTGGCAAGGCTACAAACGCAGCACAAGATGGAATATTTATCGTGAGTCACCGACCTGGGACAAACACGAAACATAATAATCCAGCATCGATAGAAATTATATTAATACATGGAAATTATTCCAGAGAGAAACATTCGCCTTGCATACAATATTTCAAATGAAAATCAAATTTCAAATTTCAAAGTAATTGCTTATGTTTCGTGTTTGTCCCAGGCCGGTGACTCACGATAAATATTCCACCTTGTGCTGCTTTTGTAGCCTTGCCAACATATAATAGTGAGAAATTTTCCGAGCTAGGTATCGTTCCAAGAGGTTTAGTCGGTAGAACGTCAGTGCGCTATACTGATGGCCCAGGTTCGAGTCCCGGCTTGGAATCTTTTTCACTATGTTGGCCTTTGCGCCTTTTAAGCAATTACTTTGAAATTTGAAATTTGATTTTCATTTGAAATATTGTAT
This sequence comes from Maratus speciosus, assembly GCA_963932465.1. Classification (NCBI taxonomy): domain Eukaryota; kingdom Metazoa; phylum Arthropoda; class Arachnida; order Araneae; family Salticidae; genus Maratus; species Maratus speciosus. Next base: position 423,763,102 of record OZ010794.1, on the reverse strand, counting down.
GCAAGGCGAATGTTTCTCTCTGGAATAATTTCCATGTATTAATATTCACATAATTTTAACTATTTTTCACTTAAAAAAAAATATTTCAGCGTATTTGCTAAAATTTTGAAATTTTATTATCTGAGTTTTCTTTATCTCTGATTTTTTAAGAAAAATGATAATATTTATTCTTCCCAATTGATTTTAAAAAAACACTAAGAGAAAGAGAAACTAAGAAATTTTCGATAAGAAAAATATACTTCCCTGAAGAAGACAGACTCTAGAAGACAACATTTACAAAATGTCAATATATTGGTTTGTTTTTGAGGTATCATGTTTTGCGTAAATGTCAATTTTTCGCGTAATTTTGACTATTTTTCACTTAAAAAAATTATTTCAGCGTATTTGCTAAAGTTTTGAAATTTTATTATCTGAGTTTTCTTTATCTCTGATTGTTTAAGAAAAATGATAATATTTATTCTTCCCAATTGATTTTAGAAAAACACTAAGAGAAAGAGAAACTAAGAAATTTTCGATAAGGAAAATATACTTCCCTGAAGAAGACAGACTCCAGAAGACAACATTTACAAAATGTCAATTTATTGGTTTGTTTTTGAGATATCATATTTTGCGTAAATATCAGTTATTCACATAATATTTCAAATGAAAATCAAATTTCAAATTTCAAAGTGCGTGCTTAAAAGGCGCAAATGCCAACATAGTGAAAAAGATTCCAAACCGGGACTCGAACCCGGGCCATCAGTATAGCGCGCTGACGCTCTACCGACTAAACCACTTGGAACGATACCTAGCTCGGAAAATTTCTCACTATTATATGTTGGCAAGGCTACAAACGCAGCACAAGATGGAATATTTATCGTGAGTCACCGACCTGGGACAAACACGAAACATAATAATCCAGCATCGATAGAAATTATATTAATACATGGAAATTATTCCAGAGAGAAACATTCGCCTTGCATACAATATTTCAAATGAAAATCAAATTTCAAATTTCAAAGTAATTGCTTATGTTTCGAGTTTGTCCCAGGCCGGTGACTCACGATAAATATTCCACCTTGTGCTGCTTTTGTAGCCTTGCCAACATATAATAGTGAGAAATTTTCCGAGCTAGGTATCGTTCCAAGTGGTTTAGTCGGTAGAACGTCAGTGCGCTGTACTGATGGCCCAGGTTCGAGTCCCGGCTTGGAATCTTTTTCACTATGTTGGCCTTTGCGCCTTTTAAGCAATTACTTTGAAATTTGATTTTCATTTGAAATATTGTATGCAAGGCGAATGTTTCTCTCTGGAATAATTTCCATGTATTAATATTCACATAATTTTAACTATTTTTCACTTAAAAAAAATATTTCAGCGTATTTGCTAAAATTTTGAAATTTTATTATCTAAGTTTTCTTTATCTCTGACTGTTTAAGAAAAATGATAAAATTTATTATTCCCAATTGATTTTAGAAAAACACTAAGAGAAAGAGAAACCAAGAAATTTTCAATAAGGAAAATCTACCTCCTTGAAGGAGACAAGACTCTAGAAGACCACATTTACAAAATGTCAATACATTGGTTTGATTTTGAGATATCATGTTTTGCGGAAATGTCAATTATTCACATAATTTTAACTATTTTTCCCTTTAAAAAAATTATTTCAGTGTATTTGCTAAAGTTTTGAAATTTTATTATCTGAGTTTTCTTTATCTCTGATTGTTTAAGAAAAATGATAATATTTATTCTTCCCAATTGATTTTAGAAAAACACTAAGAGAAAGAGAAACTAAGAAATTTTCGATAAGGAAAATATACTTCCCTGAAGAAGACAGACTCTAGAAGACAACATTTACAAAACGTCAATATATTGGTTTGTTTTTGAGGTATCATGTTTTGCGTAAATGTCAATTTTTCGCGTAATTTTGACTATTTTTCACTTAAAAAAATTATTTCAGCGTATTTGCTAAAGTTTTGAAATTTTATTATCTAAGTTTTCTTTACCTCTGATTGTTTAAGAGAAATGATAAAATTTATTCTTCCCAATTGATTTTAGAAAAACACTAAGAGAAAGAGAAACCAAGAAATTTTCGATAAGGAAAATATACCTTCCTGGAGAAGACAGACTCTAGAATACAACATTTACAAAATGCCAATATATTGCTTTGTTTTTGAGATATCACGTTTTGCTGAAATGTCAGTTTGTCATATAATTTTGACTATTTTTCACTTTTAAAAAATTTGTTTCTGTGTATTTGCTAAAATTTTCACTTATTTTTTAAAGCTTTAACTTAAATGTCATCGTAAAAAATTGGTATAAAGAGGAAATTAAAAAAAATTTCAAAAATTCACCTCCAAACGGTTACAGATACCTTAATTCAAACGCTTTTACAATTTACTTTCCTTACATATCTCCAACAGGTAAAAAATTAAAGCAGGTTTCAATCGTTTTGGGACACTCTATACAGATATCTTAATCTGTGCATAAGAATATCTATATAAATAGTAGTTTGACGAAATGTTCCTGTAAATATCATCTGAAGATACTTTTTAGATAGATTTTGTAAAAAATTCCCCTATGTTGGAATTTCTGAAAATTTTTTGCATATCTACGCCGATCATGACCCTAAAATCGAAAACCACACCCAGTTCAAAACTTTATCTATCTATCTATCTATGTACCTACCTATCTGTTTGTCTATCTATTTATTCATCTATCTATCTATATACAGTAGAAGTTCTTTAATCCGCACGTTCCGGACCACAGCCGTGCTGAATTAGCGATTTTGCCGGACTATCGAACGTCAATGCATTTTTTTGTGTTCACCTACATTATCAACGTGTGCAAATTGTATAAACATCTGACAAATACTGTTTTATATTTCGTCATTCTATTTAATTATTTAATATATACTATACTATTTGTACAATGTAATGTACATATGGGGTACTCTGTATGTACAGTCGTCGAAAAAAAAAGTAAACACCTCCTACTAACTTCTCAACAAATTATCGTAGAAGAAAGTTACTGGTACCGAACGATTGGAAATAAAGTCTACTTTTAAATCATGTATATAAAATTTGTTTAAGGGGCCATCTACATATTAAAACGAACCATAACTTTGTTTTTTTGAATAGCAGTACACAATTCTGACAGCATAAATGAACTCTATACCTTCCAATTAGCCTATAAACAAATTTTTATGCAATTCGTGCCATAAGTTTTAGAGAAATTACTTATTTTAAAACAAGCGTACTTTAAGGGCTGCATCCAAATTGAAGTTCCAAACTCGACTGTTAACCGAGAGAGCCGCCTTCTTGATCAAGGCACGTTTAAGCGTCAACGAAACCTGTTTGATTACAGGATAGCAGAATAAATTTCAAAAATTTACTCACTTCTATCATAGACGGCCCCTTAAACCATCATTTTGCCGTTTTTTAAGCATAATTTGAAAACTAATTGGAAGAAAAATGTGAAATTTTGGATTTCCATAAAGCAGGACTTAATAAATCTAAATCCATCAAAAAAATTGTATGTTGCACTTCATAATTTTTTCGAATATTAATTTCATAATTCCTAATTCATATCATAAAATTATAAAAATTTCAAATTCAGCGTATTTATGTTTGGGTATATTAGTATTATTGCTACACAAAAAATTAGCTCATTAGGAGCACAATTTCAGGAGATATAAATAAAAATATGAAAATGTAATTTAACATTAGAAGTACTAAATTTTGAATGTCTATAAATCAAAAACTCATCATTCAAATGACTTGAAATTTGGTTTCTAGGCATATTTTGAACCGACGATTTGAAATATCTCGTTAAATTTGGGTACTGCCATTGAAAAAAATGAAGTTTGGATTCGTTTTAATAGGTATATGGCCCACTAAGCAAATCTTATACACACCATTTAAAAGTAGACTTTATTTCCAATCGTCCGGTACCAGTAAGTTTCGTCTACGATAATTTTTTGAGGAGTTAGTAGGGGGTGTTTACTTTTTTTTTTCCAACTAGGGGGCTCGGCCCCCTACGAGCTACGCTCGCCAACCCCCATCCAGACACCGCAGACTCTAAATGCACGCTAATTTGATCGGCTTTAAAAAGATTTCGAAAGATTGAATTATAATTTAAAAAACAGTGGCGATCTCCCTATAAACGAATTTCTATTCATTTCTCTTTGATTGGGGAATTTTAATGCCAAATCCGCTGCGGTACTACTTGATTATCCTGTCGACCAATTCAGCCAAATTATATAAATCGCCAAACCCCTCGCCAAATTATACAAATTGATATAATTTTTATTTTAAATAACGAAAGAACAAATAAATTCGTACAACATTAATAAAAACACAAATAAAACGTCGAAATAAAAATAACTTGATGACGTATACACGTGTAACAACATTTCAAAATAAGCTAATATAAAAGGAATTAAGTAAAGAGAGTCTTTGTCTCCTGGTATTTTTTAACAAAGCGAAAAGAAAGTTCTTTTAAATGAGACATTTTTAATTAATTCTCAAAATATCAAATAAATGTCTAGCGCAATTTCTAAATTTAAACTTTTTTGCAATATGTAATAACTATAATGTGACGTAAATATGACGTAATTTCTCCTAAGACTTCTAACGCATGTTAATGAATTTATTATTTTACAATACCCTTTCTCTTTTAAAATTCACGTGTATACTTTTTATGACGTAATTTTTAATAAGTTCCTGCTTTTTATACGTAATTATTTAATTCTAATTTGAAAGTTTTTTTCCTGTTTATAATAGTCACGTGTAAATAAATTTTTAATTTGAAGCAAACATTGTTGCTTGCGCTTTTTATACAGTTGGCAACAGTTTAAATTAGTACAATTTTCTGAAATCTGTAAAAAATATCTCTAGAAATGCTGAAAATTTGAATTTAAAATAGAAATAAAGCCTGAAAAAATAAGTCAAAATAAAAAAATTAATGCAATCTGCACTCCGGCAAATTCTAACGCATAAAATGATCTAAAAAAGATTACACTGCCATTTATGGTTTTTGCTGCTATAAAACTTTTTTAGTGGAACGATTTTGTCCAACTTTAGCATTAAATAACTCTTAAAATAATTCTTCGATTTGAAAACTGTCTGCATCAGCGTGTTTATCAAACATTTCTGTATAAAACCACCGATTTTAATATTTTTGTATGCATTATTTTTGTTAATATTAACGAAGAAAGGCCTCCGGTCACAAAAAAATCAAAACCGGCGGCGGCGGCGGCGGTGACAGCGGTAGTTACTTTTTTTTAGAATAGAGAGATACAGTACATTACATTGTTACATGTAGCAAAAAATTAATATAAACATTACATTTAAAAAAAGTCTCTGATATCACGTTGCTTCCGTGATTAGGATTTCTTCTTCAAAAAATCGTTACGGATTATACACAGATTTATGTGTTCAGCAGCGTTATAGCTTTCGTTCGATTAGGCAAATTTTGTGAATGTATCTAATGCATCAGAAGCCTGTTTCCAAGAGACTTTAGATTCATCTGCCACGGCTGCCCGATTGCACCAACTGAATTTGGGCTTCTTGTGGGTGCTCGCATCCTAGTGATCCCAGGCAGCAGTGGTCGTAGAAAAAAAAAAAAAAAAAAAACGCAGGCTTGCATGCCGATATATAGAATGTGCCGAACCACAGAATACCGGATGAAAGAGCTTTTACTGTATATAACTTTTTATGGACACGATAACTTCCGTAATTCTGCTCAAATTTCTTCTAGATACATAAAATCAAGGGATAGAAAATCTCAGTCAAGTTCGTTAATGGAAAAAATCTGATCAAGGGGATGGAAATAGGGAGGGGTTTTGTGGAAACCAAAAAAAAAGACCCCATAACTTCTTAATTGTAATACATATCATATTAGTTTAAAGTTATCATTACTTCTAGGAAAAGGGCAAAAAATTTATGTGTCACAGAATTTTGATAAAATAAAAAATGGGATTAAGGGGAGAAAAATGGTTTTAGGGAGACAAAAATTCACAACTTCGTCAATTTTCAAGATATCAAATTCATTTAAACTTATTATAAATCTTCTTAATAATATCTACAACTTTTATATTGACAAGTTTTTGATAGGACCAACTTTCCAGAAAAAAAAAAATATATATTATATATATATATATATATATATATATATATATATATATATAAACGACAGAAAAAAGGGAGGGTTGAAGAAGAAAAAAATTCATAACTTCACCAATTCACAAGATATCAAATCCCCTTAAATTTATTATAAATCTTCTTAATATTATCTACAACTTTTGTATTGACAGATTCTTGATAGAACCAACTTTTACAGCAAAAACAAGTTAAACAAAAATAGGGGTTGAAGAAAAAATTATCGTATTCACAGGATTCTTATAAAACCATCTCTTACAGAAGAATAAAATTAAAATCCCCTCAAAAGCGGCCAGATAAAATTGTTAAACAGGGTTTATCTCTAATTTTGATTTAGCTTTTGTTGGTGAAATTAGTATATAACTTCGAAATCTATCTCCGCCTGTAGGCCAAGCCGGCATGGATTTTTTTTCAAATAGAAAATCATTATAACAAAGCATGGAGAAAAGCAACAAGGACAGCATGGAGAATGTTTTTCTGAATTGAACTTGTAAGACTAAGAAGCATCGTATAAAAAATGAACAGTGTAACTTTTTGAAAATTTATGGAAGGAAATTTTTATCAACATAATCTTAACTCCTGCCTTCTTTTGAACACTTTTGCAATTTACATTGCTTAAGTATTTCCAACAGGTAAAAAAATTAAAGCGCCTTTCAACGTTTTTGGAACACCCTTTATAGCCACCATACTCAACCTGCCGCCCGCAGACCACATATGCACGGCAACCTATTAGGTGTGGCCCCCCAGACACATAATCATTAATCCATATTTGTAAAATTAATTGAGATGTGCATAAAAAGTATTTTAGATCTTCGCTTTTTCTATATATTTTCATGGGAATACAGAATCTGTACTGTTGTTTATAATTAATTAAAAATTATGTTTAAATATCTTAAATGCTGTTTTCTTATTAAAAATATCTTTTTACATGTAGTCCTATTTGCGCTACAGGGTTGTATATATTTCTTACAGTTCAACACTAATCAAACTCTATTCCAAATTGAATAAATTTGCACTATATGTTTCTACATTTAAAAAACTAGTCGGATGTACCAATCCCAAAACTTTCTTCTATCGCATACATGTTAATACTTCAGTATTCGCTATCACACTGCCAAAATTAAATGGCAATCTATGCATCTCATGAGGATTCTAAAGATATGAAATTCCGTGCATTAGTTCTTGAGATATGACTATCGCTGAAATCGTCTAAATCCAGCAAAATGCTGCCTAGCAGCGCCATCTATTGGGTGATTTATATCAAATCCTAATCAGCAACAATTTATGTCAACGTCTGACTGAATCTAAAGTTTGGAGAAAATCCGTGTATTAGTTTTTGAGATAGAGCTATAGCGAAAATCGTGAAAATTCCTGCATAGCAGCGCCACCTATTGGATGATTAACACCAAAATCTAATTAACAACAACTTGTGTCAACATACAACTAAATCTGAAGTTAGATGAAAATTCGTCGATTAGTTCTATAGATAGAGCTATTGAGGCAATCGTGAAAAAGGCATCACAGAAGCGCCACCTGTTGGGCGATTTACACCAACACATAATCAGTAGCAAGCCATATCAAGGACTAACTGAATCTGAAGTTGGATGAAAATCCGTGCGTTAGTTCTTTAGATAGAGCTATTGGGGAAATCGTGTAAATCCTGCAAAATTCATCATAACGGCGCCACCTGTTGGTCGATTTACACCAAAACGTAATCAGCATCAATTCATATCAAGGACTAACTAAATCTGAAGTTTGATCAAAATCCGTGCATTAGTTCGTGAGATAGAGCTATTGCAAAAATCGTGAAAAATGCAGCATAGCAGCGCCACCTGTTGAGCGATTTACACCAAAAACTAATCAGCATAAATTTGTATTAGGGACTCATTGAATATAAATTTTTATTAAATTCCGTGCATTAGTTCTTGAGATAGAGCGCCCACAAAATTTGTGTCACATACACACAGACAGACAGACTCACAGAGTCACAGACAGACATTTTGTAAAAACATGTTTTTGGAATTTCTGACCCCTAAAACGGTGTAAATCTGTCGAAAACCGGAATTCGAAAATTTTCATGAATCCAATACTTTCTTCTTGTAAAGATAGAAGAAAGTAATAAATAAAAAAATGTTCATTGATCAAAAGCTTGATTAATTAGGGGAAATCTGCTGATTGTTTTCCTTAGAACTTGCAAATTTTGCATTTTTATATTATAACGTTTTATATTTTTTTATATAAATAATACTGCTTTTTTTAGAGTTTGTTGGGAAAAAAATTTGCACAGAAAATTTTTACACCAGTATTTCCAATCAACAAAACTTCTCGGCCTATTTCTACAACATTTGCAATAGAAATCTGCCACGAAGTACGGGGTGTTTCTAAATGAATAGCGAGGTTTTAACGCTTGGTAAGTATTTGTTACATAAAACTTAAAATTATAATTAATACATAAAATGAAAGAACAACTCAAACAGTTTTACCTACAAAGCTTGCAAGTGTTCAATGTGAGCACTTTTCCTCACACGGCACACATCAAGTCCATAGCTCAGTTCTTCCCAAACGTTGATTAGCAAAGAAGCTCTGTTCAGGCGCTCACCCGATCTGACACCATGTGATTTCTACCTGTGGGAGTTCATAAAGGATCGTGTGTATGTGCCTCCTCTACCAGCTGGCCATTGCAGCTGTTGCAACAATGACCCCACAAACACTAATCAACGTTTGGGAAGAACTGAGCTATCGACATGATGTGTGCCGTGTGACGAAAGGTGCTCATATTGAACACATGTAAGCTTGTACGTAAAACTGAGTTGCTCTTTCATTTTATGTATTGATTATAATTTTAAGTTTTATGTAATAAATACTACCAAGCGTTAAAACCCGATATTCATTTAGAAACACCTCGCATATTGTTTGGAAATAGTGGTGTTAAACGTTTTTGGTAACATTTCTTCCAAGACAAACCCTGAACCGTACTGATAATATTGACTTTGTTACACTGGTTTCTTATATACTGAAGTGCCATTGAATTAAGGATAGCAAGTTAGTAATTAGTTGGATCTCCTCTGGCCTTGATAACGATTGCCAAACGACGAGGCATAGATTCAATAAGTTTGCAGACGTGCTCCACAGACGTGGCTTGCCAAACATCTGCTAGAGCTGTCTGTCATTCAGTAAGGGTAGCTGGTGTTGTGCGACGTGCTTCCACACATTTCTCCAAAGCATCCCAAAAGTGCTCAATAGTATTAAATTCTGGGCTTCTAGATGGCCAATTCATGACAGAGAGGTCAGAGGAATGCTCAACAAACCAACAGTAGACAACCGGGATCTGCGAGAGGAGCAGTTGCCTTGTTGGAATACTCCATTTCCATGTGAATGACAGTAAGAAATAAATGGATGGAGATGATCGCCCAGTAAGCCCATGTACCGAATTGATTTTGAGGGAAGTTGGTACATGTACCAAAGATCCCAAAAATTTCCAAGAGAAAATACGCCAGATTGTGACTGAGCCGCCATGACCTTGTACGGTTGCAACATGTCATGCAGGATCCATGGCTTCAAGAACCTGGTGCCATATTTGCAGCCTCCAATCGACTTGAATTAATCACAAACCAGATACATTACTCTATACTACTCGTTTCCAATCCTCTAGAGTCCATTCTCTGTGTTCTCTTGTCCAGACAAGACGTGCAGCCCGATGGCGTGCATTGAGAAATGGTACTCTCGTGGGTCTACGGCTCCCGAAACCCATATGGTGAAGCGAGCGTTGCACGGTCCGTTTACTGAGTGGTTCAATAATTATTGTCCCTAGTGTATATAAAATATTTGAAGTCCGATGACTGATGTGGAATATCGAAGCCTAATGTCTTAAATGTCTATATGCTCAATTTCAGAACCTTAGCTGCTATATTATCATAGTTTTGGAGGGAGGGGTGAAGTTTTAAAGATCTATTTTTGAGAGGATTTTTAAGGAGGGGGGTGAGGGTGAAATGCTGGTTTAGAGCTTATGAGGTTGACATTGGTGACAGTGGATGAGATGTGGCTACATCACTATGGTCCCGAGTCTAAACGACAGTAGTTACGTCTCATCCACCGTCACAAATCTAGCCCCCATAAGCTAAAAATCAGCCTTTCGTCCCCACTCTCCCCACTTTCACTCCTCCCTCCAAAACTAGGTGAATATAGCAGCTACGGTTCTGAAATTGAGCATATAGGCATCTAAGACATTAGGCTTCGATATTCCACAACAATCATCGCAGTACAAATATTTTATATACACTAGGGGCAATAATTATTGAACCACCACGTATAACCGGCGTTCTGATTCAGCTGGGTGGTAACTTGAACCAATATTTGGCTTCGCTGGCTATGTACAATACGGCTGAGTCTTCTCCTGCCACGCTCGTTCAAGACTAGTTGTACTTTGCAGTTTGCCCGATTGCTAGTTTTTTCCCCCATCCGTGTATTCTCAGTATACTCTTAACAAAGTCTAGATGGAAACTCCTTAGTTCTCTGACGTTTCCGGAAATTGAATGGTCCATGCGTCGAGTGCTTATTATTTGACCGCGATCAAAGTCTTCTAAATCACAAGCTTTACCCATACTGGCAGTTGAAACGATTGATTCAACACAACCACAGTACTAAGGATACATGCAATTGCCACAGCTCCCTCACATGCGCATAAATGAGCCAAAGTGCTAAAAATAGTTTTGCCTATCCCTTAGTTCAATGGCACTTCATTGTACTACTTTTGCAATCTTACTACAGTAGGTGATCGGTTAACGAACACTTTCGAGAGAGATTTTTATGTTCGGTTAACGAACACCTCACAAAACAAAGCCAAGATGAAGCAATGCTGTGTTTCAGAATTGCTGTTGCATTTAATTGCATCTATTGTCGACTTAGAGAACATTTTAACAGTTGTATAGGTATGGCCTAATTAATTCATGGGCTACCGGGAGTTCGGACCATACATTTTAGGACTCCCAAATTAGAATGAACAGATTAGAAACATTAAATTTTATATTTTGTGTCCCTTCTTAAAGAAATATTTTTAATTGCAAATTACTTATTATAATTGAAATTTAGTTCACAGATTATTAATAGGCTCTAGGTTCCACTTGAGCTTTATCGGGCCCTGCAGTAAACACGATCTTTTAGAGAATGAAGGGATTTTTGAAAGGTCAAATTGATATTGTTTAATGCCGTAGTCAATGAATGTAATCCTAAAAGTTTTTACGAAAGGTATGTCATTTATTTATTCAAATACACTACGACACTGTCAAAGACATCAAAATACGATCTGTCCATATTAAATAATGGCGTAAATTAACCCTATTATAAAAGGAAGATTTATATTATTTTTTATATATTATTTAGCTTTTAAGAACGAATTGAATTCCCATAGAAATCTATACTAAATCTACGATTGGTTAACGAACAATTCGGTTAGTGAACATTGTTTTGGAACGGATTAAGTTCGTTAACCGATCACCCACTGTACTTTAATTATCCTTTTTTAAGTGTGTTGCGGCCCGCCTAAAGTTGAAAACGTATGTTTGCGGCCTTCGAGAAAAAAAAGTTGAACATGTCTGCTTTATAGCCCTATGCACTTAGAACCTATATATATAGTTTCACTTTCAGACCTGTTCCTACTGTTCCAACGGTGAAAGTGCCCGCATAATCAAAAAAGTACCAACGCACAATATTAAATTCGACCTCAGGTATCCTAAGCAAAAAAAAAAAAAAAAAAATTAAAATACAAGCGAGGAATCTGTAATAGTTTCTCTCATAGGTTTAACATTAGCGTTGGAGGTCATCTCTTGCATAAAATAGCTCATATCTTATGTGATTTTGTATGTGTTAGGAATAATGAAAAGTCATACACTACATATAAAATTTTTCATCTTTATTATATATATATATGTGTTCCACAATAAGCGTTCATATACTACATAGCACCATCAAAACGAAAACAGAAAATATAACAAAGGTCAAATGTCAAATATAAACTATGCATACTAAATTTTACAACACTGACAGATGTTGCATACATTTTTTGTTTCATATATCAGTTAATAAAGTACAAACAAAGGAATGTCTCAATATTTTTTCCCTAATACTTTCAAACTAGGCTAGTAGTTTTTTCCCTTCGACACAAGGCAATTATTTGATTATCTAACTCCTACTCTGCATATTAATTTATCTCTAAAAATAGTTATCTTTTAGTTATTTGACATGAATATCTATACATAATAATCTACATATTGTTTGTTTGATAACTCATGTTAGAGTATTTCTCGTAGCTCATAAAGGAATGTGAAATAGAGCAGAGATGGAAAAATTCACGAAACTGAACGCTATTTCAAAACTATTGTTAGCTAAAACATTTTTAATTAAAATTCATATGAAAAAGCACAAATAACTGTATTAAAATGACTTGCAGGTGCATACATATATTATAAAAATTATTTAAAATACATCAGAAATATTTTTAAAGAAATTATATTGATATAAAAAAAAAAGATATAGCTTGTAACGATGTGCTATCATACGATATCCATGGACTTGGAAATAATGGAGGATATTCCATCTGCGGTTTGATCACGTGGTCAAGGTAAAAACTTCTAGCGTAAAGAAGGGAAGGCTCCGTAGACGTGTAATGTAAATTCACGCTAGCCAATGAAGCAGTTCATGAGGCAAAGCAGTAGTATCTTCCCATCTTATCAGTTAGAATTTCCTTGGGTAAATTACCGGTATCATGTGACTTTTTTCAGCCTCGAACCCATATTTGGAATATCCTCCATTGCTGCGTAATAGATGAAAGCCTGTTTTGTAAGAAATTTGAATATCTTAATCTGGCATCTTATCTGTCGTCCAACCCTTAATTACAATGATCTCTTCTAGACTATTCTAGAATAAGCGCAAAGAAAAATAACAACATTGAAGTAACTACTGATGACGGCCGTGTTATGGCTGAAAAAGGTTTTGGATTTTTAATGCATTTATAAGATATTTCTAAAGTATTTTAAATAATTTTATATTATATTTGTGCACTTGCAAGTACTTTTAGTACATTTATTAGTGCTTTTTTATATGAATTTTAATTACTTACTCAAGGTGAATTTAGCACTATAGTTTTAACTTTTATTTATTATTAATTTTTTTTATTATAGACAAATTTATTTGTAACCATGCGAAAGCAATTTAAAAAATGCATCCAAGATTCTAAATTTTAAAAACAAATTACAGAGAGAACAATAAACTGTATTGGGTCATTCCATGGTAACTTACGTTACATTTAGAACAATTTACTTCAGTATAATTTCAGTAATACAAGGCCAGAAAAAAAATTCAATATATTAATTTGATGTGACTTGTTAATTAAACCTATCCAAAGCTCGATTTGGATGAAAATTACCTAAATTTAGTACTATTTATTGAACTCTGGCAATTATATTTATAATGGCAACTAACATTACTGAAAAAAAAAAAAAAACGTAAGTTATCATAGTAAATATAATTGTCAGAGTTGAAGAAAGAGCATTAAATTTAGGTAAGTTTAATCCAAATTAAGTTTTGGATAGGTTTAATTAAGAAATCATGTCAACTTTACATTTTGAATATTTGTTTGGTGTTATATTACTAAAATTACTGAAGTAAATTGTTCTAAAAGTAACGTAAGTTACCAAGGAAAGACCCTATAGCATCTTCTGTAAGGCCTAAATTCAGCCTGCTTCTATCTTCGATATATCAAAAGATTAAAATTTAAAAGCTTGGATCTGTGGCCTGTCATGTTTACTCAGAACTTGTTCAGAGACGACGACCACATCACCCAGGCGCGAAAGAGACTGAGGCATATGGAGTGAGTTTTATTTTAAACATACAGTTACAGTGAACTTGGCAGCTAAATACTCAGCAGCTCTGTATTACCCTCAGAGTAAAGATAATAAGAGATTATAGAAGTCTGTGGTATTACCCAACACTTTTATTAGATAAATAAGGCGGTGTTCCGCAGAGTGTTTTAAAAGAGAATAGCGACATATGCACGGAACGAATGTTCAGTTCCAAAGTTTTTGTCCAATCTATGGCAGCCTATTACAGAGCCTGGTGATAGCCTAGTCTCTTCCTTCACTTGAAAAATGGTGTTTTTTTTTATAATTATAACTTTCATTTTGATGCATTTTCTGATAGAAATTTTGATGAGTGCTTTGTAATGAGTTCTTGAATATTTGCTAAATAAATTATGTCCTTTTGGCAGGAAACTGCATGTTAAAGCACATATTTTTCTTTTACAGTGTATTTAAAGATAAAAAATTTTAATCATTATTTTATAACGTTGGAAATTATTTTTTTTAAATCTATCTGTGGCACATTATTTTCCTTGAAACTTGTTTACACTTGAGAAAAAGTCATTAGAAAGAGAACTGCTTGTTAAGTTATTTGAATCCCACCACTATTTTTTTATAGTGTATTTTGTCTTTTTTTTGTCGAGCTGTTCAAGCGAATCAATCAACCTACCAAAACAAGTGAAAACGTAAACAAAAAAAGCCCAAGCACGTGATCATAACGATCGCAGATTTTTTGTGGGTCAAGTTAGCGAAGACCGGGCGTAAAATTTGCTGCTGATCGGATTTATATCAGATCACGTGATACTTTTAATGAATGTTTTGAATTTTGTCTCAGTGCATATAGATATGTATTCCTATTACGAGAGACATTGTTTAGAAAGATAAGAAGATTTAGTCATTGGTTTTACCTGTTTTGAACCATAAAATTATGAAATAATTAAATTATTTCGAAATTCCTTACTTCTTTAAGACCTACTGCATGAGGGATATCTCCTTGCGCCCAGGCGCTCCGATCTGCGTCCGTGAACAAGCTCATGATCACTAAAGTTCAAAAGTCATCTGTCTCGTGAATAATTCACTTGGAGTAATATAATTTGTTAAATTTTATTAATTTTTAATTTGTTAAATTATTTCTCCGTGTTTTTTTTTTTTTTTTTTTTTTTTTTTTTTTTTTTTTTCGGGGTTTTCGTGCTCAAGTGCTCCAATAGAGGAGTCGCCACTGTATTATGGTCATCAAAGTTGTTTCACCATTGCTGAAGGAGGCACGATTTTTGTTTACCCAACTTGACGTCAAAAATGTTGCTCTATTTGAGAATGCTTTTAAACTTTATAGAATAATAATTTTGTTTCATAATTTTTCGAAGACTGTCCAAACAAATTTGCAATTAGGAAAAGTTCTCCAAAGAATAAAATTCTTTTAAATTGCTAAGTAACATGAGTTTTGTATTATATTATAAATCTTCATTGTAACCGGCATAATTGTATTTCCTCGCATACTTTTGGCACGCTTTTCTTGGCATTTCTTTGGTGCCAAAAGTAGAAAGTGCAAAAAATAGGCGAGATTTTTTTTCCTTAAGTGTTTATTAGAATTAATTTTTCTCGGGCGTAAAACTGGGTCATGTAAATAAATAGTTGCCTTTAAGATGATTAATGATATTTTAATAATTAATCTATAGGGGAGGTGGGGGATAAATGGGACATTTTTACAAAAATGTTTATTTTTAATACTTTTTTAAAGTTATTATCAATATTATATATCATATTTCATACATTAGGTATTTGACTACATCTATGCACCATATTTAGTCTAGATTATTGTTATACAGTAAAATATTATAAAATTTAAAAAACGTTACTCTCTGTCCCAATCATCCCTATAGCAGGGATGAATGGGACATTAATAGTGATGGATGGGACACCAATATTTTTCTCCCTGTATTCAATGTTACCTAGTTAAAATTTATAATTATAAACTTATATGTACTTATATTTGTAATATATGATCTTATAATATGGCTATTATATCTCAGCGTTGCTAATCACTTCTTTTACTGCAGTTTTAACTTGTAATGCAAACTTCGACTGTCTATCTGTTCCCCTTACCCACTTACGAGACATTTTAGATATGAAATGAAAGTGAAAAATGTCTTTGAAATACGGCATAGCCAATAATTTTCATTCACAACTTATTAATAAATATTAATTCAATATATGTTAGATATCATGCACAAATGAAATTAGCTTAGGGGAGGTGCGAGTGGGGGAATTTATTTAAGTACAAGTTTCAAATTTAATATAATTTATCCCATCTGATCAATAAACATATACTAGTTTTAACAATTTTATCTATTTTGATAATGTTTCAATAGCAATTTTTTGATAAACTATTTAACCTTTATTACAATACAATAATTAAGATTCAATATATTTTTAATAATAAATAACCTATATAATACGAGTATAGTTTAATACTAATAATGAACATAAATCATTAATTTATAAACCTATATAATATTTTTTAGTTAATAAATAAATGTTTTAACATCTCTAGAGATGAAAAAGACTGTCCCATTCATCCCCATTTAAATTGTCCCAATCATCCCTATGATACATAGATTCAATTGTCCGCTATTTTGCCTCAGAAATTGTTTTGTCACATTGGTTAATATGCACTCATTTTAATTACCAATATTGAACCTTCAAATAAATAACGACAACATATCTTATTCGTTTATATTGTATAAAATATTTGACAACTTCAAATTTAAAAAAAAGTTACTTTTAAGCAGAGTTTCAAAAAATGCAACTTTGCAAAAAAATGAAAAGGGCCATTTGGTTTTGCGTTTGATTCTAAATCACACTATGGTAGGGCTATATATGAGAATAGAAATCAACTGAAAAAAACGTTCATTGCATGAGATATTGAGAATGTCCCATCCATCCCTTGTCCCATTCATCCCCCAGCTCCCCTACTAATAAAAGAACAAATTGCTCTCTCTCTGTGTGTGTGTGTGTCTGTCTGTGATGGCTAGCGAAATCTACGGCACGTACGAGACTCAATATTTTTGTGAGAATAGCCCAAAGTCACTCCTGATGTACCTCGTTTTCAGAATTTTAAAATTCTAATTATTGGTTGAGAAATTAATTAAAAATCCCAAATTAAAAGAATGGAAAATTATTCATAATTCAACAAAAGCATAGATTTTTATGAAACCGCAGAATAAATTCTCAATCAGGTGTTTGCAGCCAATGAGATGCGTTCTTCGAGTGGGACTCTTAAATTATTTCAAAGCAACACGTGACTAAAGAGACTAGGCAATTTTACAGTTCTATAGAATTTTTTTTTTTATATTGTATTTATCAATTTGAAATTAACACATTTGTGCTTTTTTTTTTTTTTAACGTTGAATCCAAATATGTAATTTTCGTTGAAATCCGGCTTGAATTAATGAATATACATCAATTAATAGTTTTAAATTATCGTGCAGTTTTATCTGAAATCATTTGAGCATAGACAGCTGTCTGTGAAATCGATTTTTTAAAGGAAAAATAAGCAATCACTTTTTCACGCCAGACAAATTTTGTATTTGTTATATTTGCGAAGACAAGGAGGGGAGGGGGAGAAGTACTTTCGATTAAATATAGTAAATTAGACCACATGAAAAAGATTTGTTTAGAACAGAGTGCGGTGGGGCATGGAAATTGGAACTAACAGATTTTGCAGAGCGTGCGCCGCACGCCTGATTTAAGGGACCGCAGCCACTGGGGACCCGTTTTGAATGTTCATATTAAACATATTGCGACCCCTGGTGGTGGAAAGTGGAACTAAACAATTTTCAGCAAATTTCTTAAATTCTTATTTGATACCGCCACCCCCTCGAGTAATGTATCTACGGAAAATTTGAATAACGGAGTTTCGTTTTGATATAGTTTGTTTAAAACACAGCTCGCCATATGGCGGTGGAAATCGGATCTAAAAGAGTTTGCAGCGCATGCGCGGCAGATTAAATAATACAAATTTAAGTTTCATTTATAAATATTATCACGGGCCCAGGCAACGCCGGGCTGGTCAGCTAGTATTAAATATTATATTTTCAGATAAATAGCTGTCTCTATCATTTCAGAGTGCAACCACCATTTCGAATTTTCTAAAAATACTATTCCTCGTAAGTTCTATCTCTGTTTTAAAGTACTTTCTAAATTTGGAAGAACGAAATGCTCTGACACTGTCATTTCAGGGTCATAACCAGAGGAGACATTGCGGGCTGTGTATGCCGCACCCCAGCAACTTCTTTATTCTCTCTCTAGACACCATAATTTTTCAATACTAATATCACCTATATTAATTATTTTTTTTAATTTTGTAATCAAAAGCTTTGTGACAGCGGGGATTTACCCTCTACGTCTGAAAACATTTATATATCCTTAAAATAGAGTGGAAAAGATAAGGTAGGAATTAGTCCCATCAAATATTTCAAAGCCCCTCCTGACTTTGACAACTGCTTGCGGTCCTATGATACTTGCATTACTTTCTTCATATTTTTATTTAAATCAGCGATTCTTAAACTGTGGTGCGCGAACCCCAAGGGGTCCTCCGCGCATTTCGAAGGATCCTCGAAGGTATCAAGTTTCATGCAAAGTTTTTCAGTTATGCAGAATTTCAGACCAATCTTGCGAAAGAAATAAAAGAAAAGACTGAATATGGTGTTTAATTGTACATCTTATTTCATATATTTCTATAAGTTTAAACATTTTGTATTTGATATACAGGGTAAACAAGATGTTTACTGTTGAGCACTACTATTTCCGAATAATATTTTTTGTCTTTTCTAATCGCAGAAAATTGTTACAAATTATGTGATTAAATAATGCGAAGATTACAATTCGAGAAGAGAGGTGCTCGAAAATATGCACCTTGGATATATTAATGAATAACAGTAACTTCAGTTTTAAATTCTGAGGTTCCAGAAAAATACGGGATATATGAAACGGGGCCCGTGGTAACCAAGATTTTATGAACCGCTGATTTTCACCATTATCAAATAAGTTTTTCAATTTCGTCAAATTCACTTAGCGATTTATTGCCATTTTTTATTCAAGAAAGAAATACGCAGCGAATTAAAAATCTGCAATTATTTTTTATGTGAATGATAAATTTAAAGCACGAAGAATCTACGAAATTATTTCTGTACCCGTTAAATTAGATACTTTTATGTTAGGCGTGTGGAAATCGCGCCACTTTCATTTTTTCCTCACCAATACCAGTTTTTATTTTTTACGTGTGCAAATTAGAAACGATGCTTTGATGCTGAAATAAAGTGTTTCAGTTTATGGTATTATTTTTTCTTATTTTTTAAAAATGAAATGAGTACATGTATTTTAAATGTATGCAATGCATGTGTTTTAAATATAGTAAATTTCCAACTATCGGACCTTCCGTACTATCCGGCCTATTAAAAAAATGAGGAATGTTGCAAGCGGCTAAGGAAGGCAGGTCCGTCCAGGTGGGTGCCAAAAGCATGGGAAGAAATTCCAAACATAGTAATTGCAAGGTCTTGGAACATTCTTTTGGACCAAAAAGTTAAACATAAACCCGTGTGGGAAACTGCAATGGGATATGAGAACGATAAGCTTCTTCCGTTGCTGAAAAAATTCCGGGCTCTGACGATGTCAATGCAGAAGACATAATTAATTAATTGAAAACGATATTGTAGAAGAGTTGAAAGAGGGAGAAATATCAGAAGAAAAAGATTAAAAGGATTCCCGGAAAAATCTCATCCCACATTCGCAAAGGTTTAAGACGATTGAGGCAGCACTGCAGTACATTAATTAGCAGGAATCCACGCCACCTGATATCATCTATCATCTACTTGCGTAAAGGGAGGGGCATTGCATCGCGGAAGAAGGCTAACAGGGAGAAGCAGTCCTCTATTAAGGACTTTTTCAAAAATCCAAAACTGTAAATTTTGACTCTTATCTTATGCATAACTTTTTATATTATATTTGTGCAATCGTTTATTAATAAACAGTAAAATAAGATTTACTCATTTTTTTACGAATTGGGATTACGTTTTATGTTAATGTTTTGATTATTTTGAAACTGTATGTACTATATATATAAAATTTATCTTAATATGTGTTTTTAATATCATGGCGGGGACAGGGCATGAAGCTAGTAAATATTTGTAGAACTCCGGCCTATCCGGCTTTTTCATTATCCGGCCTACCCTTCCGCCACATTATGCCGGATAGTCGGGAGTTTACTGTATATGCAATATATGTATTTAATTGCTTGTAATATATGTATTTCAATTGCTTGCAATATATGTATTTTAAATATATAGTATATATGGATCTTTAGTGTATGTAATACGAAAGTTATATGTTTTAAATGAAATAATGCAATACGAATGATGGCGAGAGAAGAATAATGTTTGGTGATTTATCACCTGCGCCAGGTTAACGTAATAGTACTATAAATTATTATTTTCACAACTACACTTTATGACAATATTTTTTTAGAAAAAGATTTGTAAAACAAGCTCTGTTTCACATTCATCTTCAAGCTACGACATCTTAGAATATTTTTAAGCATGTGTTATTTTAGTATATAAATAGACAACTTTATTTGAAAGCTCTGGATAATATATATGTAGTATTATTGCAGATGTCTATTTTCCTAAACATATCAAATTCAATCTGTCGTTTTATTGGAATTTCACTTAGTGTGTAGCAATATATTGCAAAATAATTAGAGTATAGTTGCTAAGTTTTCATCACCTAAAATAATAAATATTCAACAGAAAATTAGGAAAATAAGAAAAATTGTAATAAAAAACTGGAAAAAAATTATATAAGAATAAATAATTGTGCAAAACAGCATACTAACAAAGAACACAAAATAGAAAACATTTTTGATTAAAAGAAAAGCAAGGGAAAAAATGGAAAATAAACTCAATATAAAAAATTACGTGAACATCATTTTAAAAAAATCTAAAAAAACAAACAAACAAACAAACAAACAAAAACACAATTTTTATTAACAGAATACTAAATTTTTAAAAGATAAAATATGAATTTTTTAAAAATAGGTATGTCTTTTTGTAAAATCAAAATTAATATTTAGATATTTTTATTCAATAACATAATTTCAATGACATACTTTTGCAATTTACAGTTAATTAAAAAGTTATAATTTTTAGCTGTTGTAAATGTGTTTGGTAAATTATAATATGGCATATTAATTATTTTTAATAAGAATATATCAAAATGTTGTGTAACGAATATAATATAAATACTGTATAATATATAATATAAATGTAATATAATATAATATGAATGTTGTATAATATTGAATGTATTATAATATAATACTCTATCCGTTCTGTAATGACAGGGTAGTAAAATTATTTCTACTTATAAATTTTAGTACATATATTTGAATTAATTATTTAAAGTTTCGAACAATTGTTGATGTGTTTAACTCAAAAATACCAAAAGAAAAGCAATACTTTTCAGAAGTAAAGATAAATTAAATGAATTGGTATGAAATTAGTATTATTATTACCAGAAATATGAACAGAAACAGATACTTATCTAACATATAAATATTATAAATAATTTTACTGCAAACTTTAATCTTTCACTGTATAACTCGCAATATTCTCAGCATATATTCATGATTATCGATGTAATTCTAATGTCGTTGAACATTGACAGTTTATTCCACATTCTAAAATTCAGGCAAGTAATTTGGAATTGACTGCAGTTCTATTACAAAATATTTCAAACTTCTATGTAATAAAAGGAATGTACAGTGATGTTTTGGGAACTGATAAAAAATTATTCTATTACGAATAAGAGAAAATAATTCATTAAATTTAAAAAAATGCTTTTTAATAATTATTTTCTCCCAGTTTTTTTAGTTTTTAGAATAAAAGAAAAACAATGACTTCTGGCACAAAAAAATAATAATAACAAGGCAGGAATATGAAAATATGTGAAACTTGAAAAGCTTTCTAATAATGTTTTATTTTATTTTGTTCCCTTCTTCTTCCTTTTTTTTTTTTTTTTTTTTTTTTTTTTTTTTTTTTTTTAAAGCCGAAATGTAAAGGGAAAAAAATCCCTTTAACCTAACATAAAATTTATACAGTGAAGGGTTAAGTTGTTTATTATCTATTAAAAATAATTTGTTAAATAATCTTTCGCAAATATTGTTACAATTTTATTGTAATAGGAAGCTAAAAATCCTAATGACAAACATTTTAACTTAGTATTTGTGCAAATGAAAAAAATAATACAACAAGTTTATTTATTACATGAAATCTTACATTATATCATTGAAATAGCTGCAAAAAAGGGCATTTTTTTCTTGTTCGTAACAAATAGCATACAATAGTTTTCTGGAAAAAAAACTGCCACATAAACTTACATCCAAAGTATTTATCAATCCAAAGTTATGTATTAAAAAATTACTGTTGCTATATAAATGCTTTTATTTCATTTCTCCTACTTTCTTCACAAATACAATAAACATCGGACATAGTCAAGCTAAGTTTCTTCATTATTCCACTGTACAAAAAGAAAAAAAAAAAATCTCTTTTAACGGGGGGAAAATCTTGCAGCAAGGGCGCCAGTAAAAATCTGTTTTGTTTTTCCCCCTTGGACACCCATGAACAAGAATTAAATATTTTTTATATCATTAATACCAAAATTTGAACAATTATTAACATTTTACTAAAAATTTCAAGCGTTGTTTTATCTGTGTACACTAAACTTACGATGAAGAAAATAACAGATGCCGTTTCAACTTCACTTAAAATAAATACTCTGCCACAGCTTAAATTGTGGGCGATTTTGTTGCATTGGACTACTGATTGGTTCTTTCTTATTTCTGATAACTTTTCTTCTTTTGCAATATTTAATTTGCCGAGTCACATGTACTCGGCACTTAAAACAAAGATTTTTTTTTTCTAAATTAGAGAGGGTTGTTTTACATGTTGGTGAGTGAATGTGTTTTTCAAAACTTTAAGACCATAAATCTAAAATGAGGCAAAAAAAAAAAAAAAAAAAAAAAAAAAAAAAAAAAAAAAAAAAAAAAATCAATAAATCTTGATCTTGATGATCTCAATTCATAAAATCTTGATAGAACTTTACTGAAAATCTCCGCGTCACATCTGGGGTCTTCTTACGTACCACACCGTTTGAGAAACGTACCGTACGAGCGGCACCATACCGTTTGAGAAATACTAGCCAAAATTACCTACCAAGCTTAACACTTGAGAGGGAAATTTGAAGTCTGAATGATTAGGAGTCTCCAGAGGAGAGAATTTTTTGATTTAAAACAAAGAATTGTTCTTCCAAATTAGAGATGTTAGTAATGGCTAACAAGTTAAACACTGGGGAGGCAAATTTCAAGTCTGACTGATTAGAAATCTTAAGAGACGAGAAAATTTTAAAACGAAGAATTTTCATCTAAATTAGAGAGGGTTATGTTACATGTTGGCGGCTGAATGTGTTTTTCAAAACTTTACGACCATAAATCTAAAATGTAGAAAAAAAAATCAATAAATCTTTATATTGATGATCTTAATTCCTGAAATCTTGATAGAACTTTACTGAAAATCTTCGTGGAACAAATAGGTTTTTTTTACGAGACATTGAAATCTGACTGATTAGGAATGTTAAGACGCGAGATAGTTTTGGCGATTCTAAAGGAACAGCGGTTATCCAGAAACGTTTTTAAATCTTCTTGAAATTTTTGAAGATTGGACAACTACTGCTTTTATTGTAAACCTTTTTAAATTTCTTAAAAAAGAAATGCTCTTAGGATAAATTTAATTTACTATCACGCAAATCAACGCAAGATAAAGAAGTTTATGTTTTAGTGAAACATACACGTGAAAAAATCAAACCCTTACCGATGTTCGATGTCTTTCATTTAAAGAATTTCCCTTATTTAAAATCTGACTGATCAGGAAGCTTAAGAGGCGGGATAGTTTTGGCGATTCTAGAGGAACAGATGTTATCCTGAAACGTTTTTAAATCTTCTTGCAAATTTTGAATGTTGGACAAAAGCTGCTTTTATTCCAAACCTTTTTTAATTTCTTGGAAAAGAAATGCTCTTAGGATAAATTTAATTTACTATCACGCAAATCAACGCAAGATAAAGAAGTTTATGTTTTAGTGAAACATACACGTGAAAAAATCAAACCCTTACCGATGTTCGATGTCTTTTATTTAAAGAATTTCCCTTATTTGAAATTTGACTGATCAGGAAGCTTAAGAGGCGAGATAGTTTTGGCGATTCTAGAGGAACAGATGTTATCCTGAAACGTTTTTAAATCTTCTTGCAAATTTTGAATGTTGGACAAAAGCTGCTTTTATTGCAAACCTTTTTAAATTTCTTGGAAAAGAAATGCTCTTAGGATAAATTTAATTTGCTATCACGCAAATCAATGCAAGATAAAGAAGCGTATATTTTAGTGAAACATACACATGAAAAAATCAATAGTTTTACTTGACTATGTCCGAGTTTAACTGCCAAAAAAACCTTAGTGATAGTTAAAAGTTTACAGAATTACAATCAAAAACTAAGTGTTTACAAGTAATAAACTGGACTTTTGACTTTGGACATGATGCTGAAGAAGTACTATTTAAAAATGCAGATTTCTACCAGCATCTGTTCTGCATCCAGTCTTCCCTGCTAAGACTGAAATAGATTTTTTTTTTTAATAACAGTTCTTTTCAAATTTACAATAGAATTTCCAAGTTTCAGCGTTAACTGAATTCTCGCATGCCTCTTTGTATTTACAATATGTGTGAGTTAACACGCAGTTCTAGACTCAGGAAGCAGACAATAAGTTCATCACAGGAAATGTCTGTTGTTTTCCTCATGAGGATAAAGGAGTAAAGTAGAATATATCTCAATTTTCTCTCTGTATATACACCACGATCACACTACTATGCATTCACCTTTTAATCATCAGTAACTAACATTCAGTTGTACAGAACGTTCTGCCAAGACCATATAAAATGTGCAGAATGAGAATTCTTGCCTGGAGTACATAAAAACTGATCATAGATAACCGATCATTAGTTTTTGAGAAAAATGCGAAAAGCAACGTTTTACGTCACCTTGTGCTGAGGCTAACGAAAAAGACAGGATGTCGCACTGCGTTACGTGTTCGTCTCTTTTCGGACCGATTGAGTCACGTGGTGCTCTATCCTTTACGCAGGTGCGTGCAATGAATATCACGTGATTCTTGCGGTCCAAAGAGAGGCGGACGCGGAATTTAGTGCGACAGCCTGTCTCTTTCCTTAGCCTCGCGGTTTACATAAAATAAACTATATTGGAAATATGGATATGAATTAATCCATATTAAATATCATATTATGTTCCCATGATAAGATTCTCAAAATGACCTTCACGCATATCGAGTAATGTTTGATAGCGCGTGGAAGTCGCGAATTATGCTGAGATGATTTTCACAATACACCATCGAAGTGTTCACGAAAGTCCATAAGCATGTTTCTGATGAACAGAAGTTTGTTTACCATTCACCGCCGCATTCTATTATGTTTTAATATATGCAGATGATATTTTAAGCATTTACATATGTAAGCATGGTATCATAATGCAAGTCCCGATATCCATGTTCACGAAAAGTTAAATTTCGGTACACCAGGCGTGAAGCCACGCTTTTTCTGTTACATAGCAACGCGTCGTAGAAATATATAGTTCTTTGGTCATTTTTTATGTACTCCATCTAAAGATTGTCACTCTGCATAATTTTGAAGTTTTGACAGAACTCTCTGCATAGTCAGTAAATTTGTTTGTTGCTAAGGTATAGGACCCATACATAATGTACTTATAAAAATTAAAATTGAAGTTGAAAATTTAGTCATAATCAGAGTACTTTTGAAAATGTTTATATATTCATTATGTTATTAGTATGTCTGAAATTAAAAGTCATTAAAGCATTCAATAAAATAGTTTCCAAATACGGTCTTTTTAATTTTCACAAATTCATTTTTACGTAAGCACTCAATTGAAGTCATTCAAACTCGACTAAAGAGGTCTTGAATCTATATTTTTTAGTTCCATTTAATCTTAAGAATGTGCAAGATCGCTTCCTTGATTTAAATTTTATCCACTTCTCTGCTTATACCGAATTAATTTAGTCGTTTTAGTACATATTGAAAATCAATATTATTCTGCGAAAAATTGAGGAAGAATAGTTTAAAAGTAAAAAAAGTTAACAGAACGTAAAATTTTTAAATTTTATTTGAAATTATATGTAAAAAGGAATAAAAGTGAAAGAGCGGTAGGTAGAAAGATGTCCTTTAAATTTAATTAATTTCATTGTTTTAATTTCTTTTTTTTATTTATGAGGGAAGTGGTTAAAATATAACTGTTATAGGCATTATATATACATTGTATGTATATAATCTTTCAGAAACTACAACTTTAATAATGAAACGTGCTTTAAAAATTTAAAATT
This sequence comes from Maratus speciosus, assembly GCA_963932465.1. Lineage (NCBI taxonomy): Eukaryota > Metazoa > Arthropoda > Arachnida > Araneae > Salticidae > Maratus > Maratus speciosus. The sequence goes on along the minus strand of OZ010794.1, from coordinate 423,736,612 downwards.
ATTTTAAAATGTAACAATAACAAAAATTCACAATTAAAAAGCTTCAAAATTTCAGTCAATTTATCTTTGATTTTTTAGTAGTGTAATGCAGCATATAAAGTTATGTAATATAAATTAATTGAAATAGCATGAAAAGATGGAAACATTATAATATTTGAATGCCTTTCAACAATCGTAATAATTATAAATCTGCTACCTGTGAATTTCTCATTAAAGACAGATGTAATGAAAATATTTAAAATCAAATAAACTTAAAATACACAATGAATTGTATACCAAATTTCTGTGACATGAAATTTAATAATGAGTATTATTATTATAATAATAAGTAATAAATGATATTAATAATAACAATAATGTATTTGTAAATTTTCATACACTAATTCAAATACATATTTTGAAGTTAAAGTATACTCATTATCAAAGCAAACTCATAATGTCCTAAATTGTAATGCAACCATATCGTAATGTAACCACTTCGTATTAGAAATCAAAATTAGTCTAAAATGTCTAAGGCTGCGATCACATGTGAGGCAGAGGCAGAAGCAAAAAAGAAAAAGAAAATCCCCCAAAGTTATAACTTATTTCATTACCGTTCATCATTACTTTCCGATGATTATCTTTTTATCATTATTCCTCATAGAAGCTTCCAGGCAAACCATATAAAATTAACAACAAAGAAAAAAAATCCTAGTGTCGCCATTCAGTTACCATGGAAAGGGCAGGAAATGTGTCAAAAATCTCCCGGCATGCCTGGAATTTCTTCTCCATGGATAGCGCGTGCCCTTCAGATGCTTAAACTTCCAATAAGAAAATAATTGTTCTGACTTATATGCCCCATATGTGATTACACCTTAACTCTTACAAGAAAAGATCCCAAAAGCATCCATCGTCTGAGGACCTAAGACAACTAAAGATTAAAACCCACACGTACTTAAAACCACATTATCCATTCACAATTCTTTGGTTTTGGTGACAATGTCTTTGTGAAAGGTCACTTAAAAAAGGAAAAAACTTAGTCTTTCCCGATTGGGATTGTTATTCTCCCATTTCTTTTGTAAATTCCTTCAGCACTCATCCAAAGATGTTTTTGTAGTTTCTCATATCAATATGTAGCAACCTGATGATATCTTCGTGGTAGTAAGTACGTGTGGGCTTTGAGACCAAGGCCATTATTGCAGCACACAGGCATCACTTTTCAAGTGAGCTTGAAAGTGTTTCCGTATTTTTCATTACAAAAAATCCGTTCCCAATACAGAGAGAAAAAGGAAGTGTGGTGTTTTTTTTAAAGTAAAAAAACAAGTGAGTGACGCCAAGAAATTTCGTATCGACTGACTACGTGTCGTCGTCTCCCAACTTCTTGGTCACGATGGCCAGTGGTCCAACGGCCCCGGGTGTGAAGCTGTTATCCTGGGCCGCCAGCCTGGACGGCAGCAATATGGCCTGACCCCTCTGGGCGGACTCGTAGAGCTGCTTTTGCATGACGGCCAGTGAGACCTTGTTACATCGCATCATTTCCGCGTTGCAGATCATCTCGCCCGAGTTGCGCCTTTCAGAGTCGCTATCGTAGTTTGAATCCACGTCGCTCGAATCCGCTACCTTGTTACCCGCTCCTAAACGACCACTGCGAAGCGCGACTGAACGATTCTGCAAAGAGAAATTTCATATTAACTACAAGCACACAAACAATTAAAGGACTCGGTTGTAAAAGAAAATAACTGAAAAATGTAAGGTCTAAGTTACTCAATTATCAAGTTTTCAAAAAAAAAAAAATCTGCAACCAAAACTATTAGTATGATTACTTCTTTTAATGCAACTGATTTGCTAGAACTGGGCCTTCAGCTAACTTTGAGCATTTCTATTTTCTTCTATCTATACGAAGAAAGTAATGGATTTATGAAAGAATTAGACTTCCGGTTTTCGACCGATTTATGTGTTTTAGAATGTCCGGAACAAGATTTCACTGTTTTTAGAAAAATATTTCTCGTGAGCCTGCTTGTATGTCTGTCTGTGTCTGTATGTGACAGAAATTTTGTGGGCGCTTTATCTCAAGAACTGATGCACGGAATTTAATCAAATTTTAGATTCAGTTAGACCGTGACATAAATAGACACTGATTAGGTTTTGGTGTAAATCGCCAAACAGGGTTCGTTGCTATACTGCTCTCTTCACGATTTCCGCGATAGCTATATCGCAAGAACTAATGCTTAGAATTTCACCAAACTTCATATTCTGTTTGACCTTGATGTAAATAGATCCTTATTAGGTTTGGATGTATATTTTCCAATAAAATGTTGCTACTATGCTCCGTTTTTCTGATTTTCGCGATAGCTACATTTCAGGATCGAATAAACTGTCATTTAATTTTGGTTTCAGACAATTTGGTGTAATGGAAAAAAGTTTTGTGAAGATCACAACATAATAGTTTGTCTGACAGATTTGATTTTATTGCATTTATTGAATTTTAATAACAAAAACACGTTTCACTTATCTAAAATTTATCTTTGATTATGAAGTCATCTATTGAGTAATAAATAAACTTTGTACTTTTAAACGGATTTCAGGATGAAGTTAAATATTTTTCGAAGGAAAAAAAATCTTAATTGCTATGTTTTACTTCCGATCCCTTCAGAAAAAAAAAATTACCACTAACTGCAAAAATTCTGAAATATTTTATAAAAACATATACAGTGGCGAATACACTGTTAAAAATTGTGTGCTTTGTTGAAGCAACTTTATTTACTGGAGTAGCTCAACTATAAGATGTTGAAATCTCGTTCCAACGTTTAGAGCTCCAGTTGAACAAAAATTTTATACCACAAAATTATTTAACAGCGTACCCCGATTAATGAATTTTTTGGCTAACAAAAGTTTCTTTCTTTGTTTCTATGCCTCGGCTAATGAACATAGGCTTGGCTAAGGCATTTTTTATTGGACACGAGCGCTAACATAACGCAGCTGCTTTACAATTGCAAAGTATTTTTTTCTCCACATTGCGGAGGACGTTTTGATGCCATTTCCTTTATTTTTCTGAATCTGAAGGGATTCTGAAAGTATCATTATGATGTCCTTCTCATTGGCGCACTCACGGGGGGAGCTAAGGGGGCTAAAGCCCCTCCCAGACTAGACATTTATTTTTTTTAAATTATGAAAGAGTATTATTATTTTTTTAATACGTCTTTAAAAAATCGGAATAATTGAAAATATATTAATTTTGTCACACAATTTGTTCTCTTTTATAAATTTTATTATGAAACTCGAAATATTAGCATGTTTAAAATTTACTTAATTAAAAATTAAAGACCCCGTGCAACCTCTTGCTCTCTTTAACATTCGTACTATTTTGAAATTTAATAATAAAACTTTAAATCGCTTGATTGCAAACACATTTTAAAATTATCTAAATACAGAAACACACCAAAAAATCGAAAAAACTATAAGATATTTCATTTTTAACATGTTAAAAGTATTCAGAGTTAGCCCCACCAAAACTTTTCAGAGCTTCCTCTGAATTCTCTGGCTGGTTACGACTCTGTTCAAGTCAGCAGAAAAAATATAAGTCAGGGCCTGATCCGGGGCGTCCCATCAAATCAAATGAAAGAAAGACAGAGCTCGGCAGCGGGTGAGCCAGATCTGGGCACACATAGGCCTCTGAAATATGCTAGCCCCCTCCAAAGCGTAATCCTGGGTGCGCCACTGGTCCTTCTTGCTATTCAAGTCATTGATATGGCATTCCAGACAGCAAAATATATCGAAATCAATTAGGCCGCTTATCCGAATTATCGGCGGAATATCGTTAATCGTCCACTGACATTATTATGATGTCAATAGATCATACTCGGTTTAAGTAGTCCAATGCTGGTATCGGCAGGAAATCGCACTAACTTATAGATTTGAAATGTTAATATTTACTCCAAAAATAAAATTGGCCGACTTTCCTGGGGTGACTAATGCCCGACAATGTGTGTCTCCTCATCGATACCCCCTGCAGTTTCAGTCCATTTCCAAATCACGTGACTGCCCAGTCCCTTTCAAGGTCTTTCTCTCCCACCTTATCCAACCCTTCAAGGTTTTATTTTTCTTTTTATGTTGCAAGCAAGGTCATTTTTAACCAGACAGAGAAGGGATACGGGAATACGAAGAAGTTATGTAAAGTGAGAGAGTGAATATCAAATTCTTACCATTTTCTTCAAAAGTTAGCAATTTTTCACCTTTCAAAAATAAACGATCGCTCGATATATACTAGTGCTGTAAAAGTAACGACTAAATGAATACCCGTATGATGTCGTTACTTTCGAACTTGCTACCCGTTAGAAAGTATTCGTTACTCGTTACTTTCATTACTGTTCAAAAACCGGGTATTAATCATCGTATGTACTACAAACCTGCAGCAATAGCAAATCTAATTATATATCGCACATGAGTCTTTTGAAGAATTCGTTACTATTTTAACGTAAAATATGTGCTGCCATCTGTACGTTAAAAATACATTTAATTTTCTACGTTTTAACGGAAAAACAGGCAAACAAAATTAAAATACGATGCATAATTGAATATAACATGTCTAAATTGTATAATTTCTTACTTATGAAATAAGGAATAATCGGAGAAAGCAATTTAGGAAGAGTAAAAGTTCACCAAATTTATACGAAAACTATGAAATATAATTACACAGCCAAAATATTTTACAAACAAATTTACTTATTAATTTTACACTAAAAGTATGTATTTATGTATTATGAAAATTTAATTTCTGGAATAATATGAAAATATTTAAATATATATATATTTAATTTCTTACGTGATTATCCTATCAAATGACACTGTACTTCAGTCACATTATTATTTCTGAAATTATTGATTTATATTTAAAAATACCCTTTTTTCAAATATGAAATTTAAAAACATAGCAACAAAAATATTTGGCACAGATATCATATACGCACCACACTAGCCTGATTTTTTTTCTGATGCCAATTTGGTGAAAACCTCGTTTTCGAATACAAGTTACATACATTTACCTATTTAATATATATATATATATATATTAAATAGGGAATAACAATAAATAAAAAATGTTTCATTAATAACTATAGAACAAAACAATTTATATAATTTAAAAAAGAAAATAAAAGTAACTATACAATTTAATAACAAATGAACAACATCCGAGTTACCATATCAAGCAAAATAACGGCACTTTGGCGCCAGTTAAGTACCCCGGTGATTATATGACATTGGCCTCAGAAAAAAATTGCACCAATATGGTGCGTATATAACATCAATGCCAATTATTTTTACAAGCCAAACAGAAAAAAAAAAAAAAAAAAAAAAAAAGCAATTTAACAAATTACAACGACCATTTGGAAAATGATTTTTTCAAAGACTAAAATTTAAGACATAAAAAATCGCACGGAGTTGATCATACATATTTCGTACGCCATGGATTAAACATTAACATTCTTGGGCCAATTTTAAATGAAATTTCATTTTTAAATTTCTAAACATCCCACAATATTACTTTTTATATCGTCGTATAGAGAAAAAAAATACATTTTTAATTGCAATTTGTTTGAAAGCTGTATCTCAATTTGTTTCTGAGTTATTAATTTTTATTTTGTAGTTTTTATTACTTTGTCATAGTGGCAACAGAAGTATCCATCTCTGTTGAAAGTAAACGGAAAATACAGATTACTGTATAGACCCATCAGGAAACGAATAAAATGCGGATTCAACCAATAAAAAGCTTCAGATATGTTTGATTTCCTACCCTGACAGAGGACAATAACCATTTTTCGAAATGGTTAAAAAAAATTAGAAAACAGTAATTCTGCTTTTTCAGAATTTAGTGTCACCCCCGATGAAAAAAAAATATTTACATAAATATAGATAGTTCAGTTATAAGACTTAAAACACACGCATTTATCTTATATAAAATGACGTGATCCGCATCCGCTGAAGAATTTCTTTCGTTATTTAAGAAATTCGACAAAAAAAAATGGCTATCTCATGATTCATATGCTTTCATTTGTTTGTAATATTAATGTAGATACTTAAAATTAAGTTCAGTTTATAAAAACTTCATGTTTTATCAGAAGTTATTAACTTATATTTTTTCGAAACAGCGGGTATTTTAATTACCTTTTTTTTTTCAGTTTTTATGAGAAATGGCAACAAAAAGATATAATTGGTACTTTCCAACTATTTTTCTTGTACTTTTACTTTCTACAGAAATGCAGTACTTGAGTTACAAAAATTAAACAAATGGCATTTAAAACTACAAAAAAAATTAATATCTCAAAAATAAATCGAGATGCAGTTTTCAAACAAATTGCATTTAAAAGTACTTTTTTCCCCAATACGACGGTATAAAAATTGGAAATGTGCGATGCTTAGAAGTTAAAAAAAAAATGCGGTAGAGATTATTCCGTACAATGATACCTCTGCTTTGTTTTACGGCTGGCTTATACAACGGGGCGTGGTTTTTTTTTTGGAGACGACACTTTATTAGCTTAGCTGGAAGAAAGAAATAGCATACCGGAGGTTAAAAAAATTAAACGTTATCATAAAAACATTTTTACAAGCAATCTAAAAACTCGTCTTTATCATAAAAATATATATATTTTTTAATTTAAAGCATAAATACACGTACAAAGATATTTTTACAGGATAAAGAATGCACTGAAAGCAAACCTGTAAATTTTAGAACAGAATTTCTTGAAAATTTTCAGAATATTTAAAAGAAATGTGTTTCATTTTAGACTATCATCTTATCAACCAACAGTTTACGTCAATCGCATTATTATTTTAGAAATCTTTGATTTATGTTTTAAAATAATATTTTTTCCATTCTTTTTGTTTTTAATGAAGCACGCCTTTCAGATAATATATAACCTGATTTTGAAAAAAAATTCTTTCAGATGGTACTGCAAGCTCAGGGTATAAAATAGCTATGCTTCTTTTTCTTTCCATAATGAAGGAATCAACAAGCCCCTACGAAATCAAAATCGTTTGAGATTTGAGAATAAATGATACTTACAGAATGATACGCATACACTGATACGTAAACAACTAACGCCGAAATATCCGAGTCTGAATACAAATTCGCATCTTTTACCGCATCCGGCTATCTGCTCCATTCATGAATTATACAAACGTAAGCAGCGTTTGAAGTTAGTTTCATTTTGTTCGGCTGCGTATTGACGCAGTAACGACTAACAAGTCGTATATCCAAGTACCGATTCGGTATTTCGTATCTTAGAGAATACCCGTTACTTAGTAACGAATATGTGCGGTTTGCTACAGCTCTAATATATACCGCAAACATATCTAGAAATTAGCAGGAATTTGTGCACCCTTTTTACGGAATTACGAGTAGTTACTCATACTTAAAAATTTGCTTAAAAAATAGAAAAAAGTGAATTATATACTTAATGCAAAGACTAGATTGTTTTTATGATTTATATGAATAAATTAAAAATAAAGAATATTTGATAATAAAATTAAAACATTAAACAATTGTTTGCGTTTTTTTTCTTTCTTTCTTTCTTTAAGTTAGGATTAGGAAAAGTATGAAAAACTGGAAATATTACCATAAGGAATAGCCTACTTGAATGAGATGCTGTAATATAAATCCTGAATACTTTTTAACTTGCAAAGACAGTAAAAAAAAAAAGGGGGGGGGGTAAGAAAAACCTAGAAGGTGAGAATTTAATTTCTTTATTTTTCGGGATTTATGAAAAATTACTATCAATAAATTTTTATGCATTGCAGGAAATAAAATAATGCTTTCTTTTATAAATCAAATGCATTACAGAAAACGTGAAAAATTTTAGTTTATTAATACTGTATTATTAGTTTAGACCTGATTAAAGTTTTAATGTTCAAAATTATTTTGGTAAAAAAGAAAAAAAAATCTTTCTAAATGCCTCTTAAAAGTGCGATGCTAAATTTATTTATTCAACTCATCAATTATCGAACCTTACTTTAACAACGAATTTATTGCAAATAATTGTTTTAATATTCAAAATTTTAGCTATTATCTACTATGACCTACTATTTAGCTATTATTTATTCATTTAAATCGCCCAAAATAACCTAGTTTTTATACCCAAGTATGTAAAGTAAGAGTACAACAATGTATTTCATTACGTTTTACTTGTCAAAATATTATTTTAGTATAAATGACCATTCACAATTATAAAAAACAGTAAAAAAAAATCTTCTTCTAATATTAAGACTTATTTTGCAAAATTTGTCGGGCTGTCATTTATTTTTTTAGATGAGAGTTTGCTAATTTGCGTAGGAAATTTTCTAAGCAATTTATATTCATCAAAAATAACTTTTACGTGTATTACGTAAAATTAAATTCAAAATTATAGATTAATAATTCACATGAAAAGAAAGGTTGTATTTCTTTATAAATTACTTTTAATACAAAGCGCACTTTTAAAGGCTAGGGTTTTCACAGTTAGTAAACCACGAAAACAAGAGGGCAAAAAACTTGGAGGGGGGGGGGGGTAGAAAATAACAAGAAAACAGCCTGAACTCAGAAGTCAAAAAGAGGTTGGCAATACGTCCAAAATATATGCACAACATATCAGGATCATACCATCCTCAGATCGTTTGCCGAGCGGCCAAAAAGCCTTTACTGCCGATCTCAGGAAATGAGGTCGACCGGGCGAAAAATAGTCCGATTAGGACATGCAATGGAGGTTCGGCCAGGGATTATTTGTGCTTGGGATGGCATAAAATGGAAATTAGCGCATTTAATGCTGTTTGGGAACAGTTATCGCCAGACTGCTGCAAGACAAAAAAAAGTTGTTTGCAGTGTTCAAGATGCTGAAGGTGTTTCTACAAACTTTCTTTAGAAACTTACGGTTAATCACATTTCGATTAACGAAAATATCGATGAAAAAATGTGATTTTGGAAGGAATTACCTTCGTTAGCCGAGGTATCAGTATATTTTTTTACCGCTAAGTACACTTTGAAAATTAATTAAAAGCTAAAGTTAATAAATAATGCCTTTTTATGATGTGAATACAATACAAGATACAAGAATTTTACAGAGAATACAAAAAAAAAAAAAAAAAATGTAGCACAGTATTTGCAATAAAAACGTTATTGTAAAAGTTGAGCAGGAGAAAACTGAAAAAATCCCCTTATAAAACTAATATGAACGTAATATTTTTTCTAATAAGATAGGATGGTTAAAAATATATACACTTCTTAATATTCAGTTCGCAAATTGTTCGGTATTGATCAGTTTTACATATAAGAAGATGGCATGCTATCCCACTACCACAAATAGGTATGGATTGGATTTTGTTCACTGCAAAAATGTCAGGTTGAATAAGGAAAGGACATGGTTAAAAACAAGTACTACCGTCAACATTCTTCCCCCTTTTCCGCCAATCAGACAAACTCATCCCTGTTCATACACCAAACAAACCATCTTTTGCCCTTAGCGACGTCAAAGTTTTGCTCTGAGCGACGTAATTCGAACTTCGTATCATGTTCTCCTTATTTAACTCATCTATACTTACTATACAAGGGGCGGCAGGTATTTGAGAACAAAATAACGCTTGCTTTCAAACCTAAATAGACACTAGACATGGAGCAGTTAAAAAAATTTTAGCTTTTTGTACAGGTGTCAACATACAAAATGCATGGCATAATGCATGCAAAGCACCGTCAGCCACAATAACAGCCTCTACATGCTGTCGAAACCAACTGCAGCCAATAATCAGATATGTGTTGGGAACATTTGCCACTAAATACAAACGGCTGCCCTGATCTCCGCAACAGTGTTGTGTGGATGCCTATTGGAGTTCTCTCTTAATCACGCTACATACGTAATAGCCTGACGGGTTAATACCTGGAGAGTCGGGGGTCAACAAGTTGAGGATGACATGCTCATGAAAGTTTTGGGTCCTCTGTTATTGGGTTTTATGGGCTGTTTGGGATGGTGCAGAGTCTTGTTGAAAGACGTACGGCCTCTCACGTATAATAGAAGCAATCCAGAGCTTTAACACTTCGGTATAAACAACAGCGCTGAATATGGCATCTTGGATAAAGACATGTGGAGGCATCAGGTCATCTTCGCTGCTCACGACCCGCACAATAATTTGGAAATAAGGTTGGAAATTTTCTGCGCATGGCGGTCGGAACTGCTTCGGGGATTTTATACAGCGACCAATCTTTTTGAGGTTCACTTCCTGGACCTGAACAAAGTTTTCCTTTTCTGAGGAAAACAACAGCATTCCTGGCACTTCTTCATGTTTCAGCTTGTTAAGGAAGCGTTTGGATTTGGTCAGGCGGTTATCCCTGCCTCTCTTGGACAAGAACTGTCCTATCCTCACCACGTACGACATCTAACAATAGTCCCCACGAATCGTAGATGGGATGGTGGCCTCATCAACCTGCAACTTCTTAGCGAGTGCCCTCATCGACTTCTTAGGATTCTCATATGACGAATTCCTGCGGCTTGATAACGTCATATCACCAACAATATCATTCCATGTTTAAAACGGTTGCCACGTCAAACCTGACAGCCTTCAGTTCGCTCTTTACTTTAAAGACGAATGACCGGACGAGGTTCAAGAATGCAGCAGACCGTAAATCGGGTGTTCTTCCGCCAATGAGGCAATGAAAGCATGCCTCTTCATTTTCTCAGTTAGTCTAGGCTCTCACATGTTTACTCGTTTACACGTAACAGAAAAGGATCTGTAACCATGATGTGCAGGGTGGTATTTCACCTAGAAAGTGAGTTCTCAAATACCTGCCGCAACCTGTACTTCTGCATAAACAACAACAAAAAGTGCACAAAAAATCAATATCACTTGTAAAAAAAGGCACACGCAGTAATGCTCATGCAGTTATTCATTTTACTCAGAAGTCAGACGTACAATGCTAGCAAAAAAAATGTTATCAATTCCAGAAGGCTCTAGAATGAATTTTGCTACTTCGAATTAGATAAAATTTAAATTACAGGTAATTCAAATGATGCGCTAGTCTTACGTTAAATATAAATTTTGTAGTACAAATACTGACCAATAACTGTATCTGTGCCATCTATGAAAAAAATAAGCTTTCATCGCCACCTTTTTTCGATATTTGGTAAGACTCATTGCGCTTCACGATTGAAAATATGGTTTTGCGATTGCAGCACATTATTAAAAGAGACGCGGATATACTCAGTATTTTTTGTAAGCTTGTGAAACATTTTTGTGAAGGAATATCGGGCTTTAATTTTAAGTTTTTATTTTCCTTGAAATATTTATATATGTATATTTTTAACCATCCTGTATTGACAGCTATCCTAATAATGAACCAATAATAGTTGCATAGGTTATATGGGGCCCAATATTGTGCTCATCTGAAATACTTCCAATTAAGTGCCAATATCAATTAAACAATGACTTTAAACTAGAACTTTTGGCAATGAAATGCCACTATTACAGAGATGTTGGCTTCATATTGAAGCACTGGCAGTAAAATGGCAAAATATTTCTTATGATATTGGTGAAATATTTTCAAAATGTAAACATTCCGATGTTGGGTGAAGTATTTCATACTTATGTTGGATAAGATATGACCAATTTGGCTAAGGTGACAAGATTTCCGAGAGCAAAAATCGGGATGCAAAATACGATTGTTGGTACTGTTCCCTAAAGCAAGAGATATAGAATATCTTTCCTGCACAACCTAACCAAACAAAAAATGCAGGCATTCTTTTTTATATCTTTCAAATGCTGAAGCAAGTTTGGAATTTACTTTAACGATTTTCAACAACTTTTTCTCTAAACGTGTTGTTTATACATAAAGAAAAAAAAACTAAATACAAAGATTTAGTTTAATTTTTACACTTTAACCCTTTATATCCCGAATTTTGAATAAAAAAATTGCTTCACCTGAATAATTATTTACGTTAATGTCTAAAATATCCAGAACAACATGTATAACAATAATAATTTGATTTTTAGATAATTTTTTTAATTAAAACTGATTTAATAAATTGGTAGTTAGAGCTATTTTTGCAAATATTTGCAAGAATAATTAGATTAACAAAAAGTACTGCTATGGGAATCTCACAATTCTTATAAGAACAGTGTAAATAAATGTATTATGATCCTATCTGTAACAGATACAGAGAAGTGTTTTGTAGTTGCAAATTTTTCATATAACATTTTTTTAATAGGATAAAAGTTACACCTTGGTAAATGGTTGAGAAAATTACCATATTAAAAAATATTTAGCTTCGACTGTTTCACTGTGCTTTCTAAATAGGCTTGAGCAAACTATTTGGTATGAAAAGTGCAATCTACTTTTATTAGTAGACGAATTAAATGAATTTTAGATTGAATGTTGCTTAATGGTAACTTAAAACTACCGTCAGGATATAAAGGGTTAGTTTTTCTTTAGCATTTTTCTAACAAATATATTTCTTTATACATAGTGAAGTTTATCAACAGTTTGTAAAAAAAGGAGGGAAATTCGGTTTATTTCTTTCAAAGAATCAAAGCTTGTTAAATTTTTGCTAAATTTATGAAAATCGGGAGTATTTAGGAATTTCGTAAAGAGAGAAGGGGGGGGGGGGCATTTGAGAAAAGTTTCGATACGCGGCGACAGTCCCGGGAAAACCGGAATGTCTGGTCACCATACCAAGATCTACATAATACAAACAATATTGGCACAATATTTGCTTAATTAAAAAGCATAGTTGCCGGAAGACCCGATTCTTAAAAACTACTATTTTCGTACAGAAGTATTCGCTTTACGTAATAACAGAATTTTTATTATTATATGAGGGGCTAACAACCATAGTAGGCCAAGTCCATTTTGAAAAAAAAATGAGATAGTCCATTTAAGGGGACACATATCCTTTAAAATCTTTAAAAAATCAATTTTTTGTTTTTTAATTCATTTGACAGCTAATGATTTTCTGAATAATTTTCCACAAACAGCATCAAAATATTCGTAAAATTGTGCTGGTTATAGTAAAAAATGTAAATTAGCCTTGGTCTGTTTCAAGCGAAATATTTATGTTTAAATTGATTTTCTCAAAATCGATATTTTTTTACTTGCGCGCATGATGACTCCAAACATATTAAAGGTAATGATTCGAAACTTTATATTTATCTTTACTAGATGATTTTCTTCAAATTGAACTAAAATCTAAGAAATTTAACAAAAATTATTGAATGTATGCGTTTTCGAGTGACAAAAATTATCAAAATTTTCATATTTCTATTTTGAAAAACTAAACCTTACCTTTAGAATTTTTTTTTATTCATTAGACTTTATATCATTTTATTTTTGTAATATTCTTAAACTTATATTAAAAGTTTCAAAGTTCTAGAGAGTATAGATCTTTTTAAATCATGCGCGCAAGTTTTATTCATTACCATTAATAACAAAAGTATACATTAAGGAATAATTATTATTAATTAATTATACAGTGTTTAATGCAAATTATATATTATATTTTGCATGGAGAGAATATTATCGTATTAGCAACAGCAACAAAACAAAAATTGTGGTGGTTAGTGCAAAAATGAGGCGCCACTTTAAATATTTGTCTCCGAAATCAAAATTTTCATCTGTTTAAAGGGTATGCGCCCCCTTAAAAGGTATATAAAATCTGTTTTATCCACTCCCACAGTAAACCAAGTCTGTAAACAGATGACATACATTAGATAGTATGAGAAAACAGACTTGGTTCATTGTGGGAATGGATAAAACAGATTTTATGCACTTTCTAAATAGACTATTTCATTTCTTTTTTCAAAATGAACTAGTTCTATTATGGTTGCGAACCCCTTATATAAAGCGAAATTTTCTATACGAAATTAGTTGTACTTAAAAATTATGAGATCTGGGAATTATGAACGAGAGTACGGAACAGACGTTATATATTCCCGCGGCTTGAATTTTTTCTTGGCGTGAAAAAACCTTTTCCGCCAAGTAAATGTCGCCAAGTAAATTTATGCGCCTGTTAGGCTTAACGGGGTTGCCAGAAAACGTCACTCGTCGGAGTTACCTTATCGATAAACGCCAACAAAACATCGCCGAGACATCCAAGATGGCGGTCGCGGGAATATATAACATCTTAGCAGAGAGTACTAACTCTGAATGAAAAAAAAAAAAAACCCTTTCCACAAAATATACTTGAGATACTTGAAATATACTTGAATTATGTAAAATATACTTACCTGCTTTTTTACATAATTCATAGTAAGCGCGTTTCTCCGAAGCCTGAGGACATTCGAGGAGGGAGGCTTGACTGGCCTGCAATGGACATCAAGCGTTCGCATGATCCAGTTCAGAAACTGTTTGATGACGATGGAGGTGACGTTGAAAAGACTGTAGAGGAAGCAGCAGCCGCAGACGATGAGGACGAAGTTTGCCAAGCGGTAGAGGACTGGGTGAGGATACTCCGGTTCCTGCGAGGTCACGAGGTCCCCGAATCCGATCGTGGAAAAAGCCACAAAGCAGAAGTAGAGGCAGTCGAAATAGGGCCAACCTTCCATCTCGCTGTACAGGAAAGACGCCGATACGGCGATGCCGATGGTAGCCAGGGTCAGATATAGCATGACCCAGTATACCTGTAATAATAAAGCTAAAATCTCACTAGTTCGGCATTGATTATCTTTTTAGAGCTTAAAATAATAATAATAATAAAAGTTTAATTAATAATTATAGAACAAAACAATTTATATAATTTTTAACTAGAGAACAGGAATTCTGCTTTTTCAGAATTTAGTGTCGCCCCCGGCATTTCCATTACTTCATTTCCTTCTGGTGGACTGGTGGTTTCTATTATTATGAAACAGATATTATAAATGAAGCGTTTGGGTGAAGATGAAAGAGCAGTCGTAAAAAGTTAGACACACTAAAGTTAGCTTTTTTTTTCAATCTGACCAGAAAATCAGAGTTCTAACTTTTTAACAAAGCGTTGTTAGCACTAAGTTGGTTTACGCTTTGTTAGCATTGTGATAATTCACATCATTAATATTCATTAATTTCAAGCGTAATTTCACTGCTGAAATGTAGTTGAAAAATTAATTAAAATTGTATATTCACCGATGCTGGGTTTGTTTGCGTCTCATGTTACGCCGCTAGGAATGTGTGCTCATGAAGACTTCTACATCTCGTGCTGCGGTTGCAGCCTTACCGACTTATATAAGTGAGAAATGCCAAGCTGGACATCGTCCTTGTGGTTTAGTGGTAGAGCACTGGAGATCTATTCCAGGCACCCGGGTTCGATTCCCGGCTTGGACATTTTTCACTAAGTTGGTTTACGCTTTGTTAGCATTGTGATAATTCACATCATTAATATTCATCAGAGATACATTTTTCATATAATACGTCAATCTTTTCTTCTGTTGCACATCTGCAATATAAGTAAAAACTACTGTCGTGTGGCTGTTTTACGCTAAAATACTGCAAATTAGTAAATATTTTAAGAAGTATGTCTTCAAATACCTTATTTTATATAATTACTTATTTTATAAAAACTTAACCTTTAATCCTTTAGTTACCATGATAGAATACGTTCTACAGATTACGTAGTTCAGAGAATCTGACATTACACCAGAAAGTTTCAAGGGTTAATTTCGTTTTATTTAAATACGGAATGTCTGTTATTAATTAAAGCAGATATTGCTATTTTAATTTTCTGGTGTGAATTAGGTATATACAAATAAAAAAATCTATTAAATTCAAAACACTGTTGTTTGCATATATGCAAAGCTGCGCACTAAAGGGTTAATAAGCAATGCAATACAAAGTAAACTAACAAGGGAAGTGTACGGGGAGTAAGTTGAGTTACAGAATGAGAAATGGGTTTATAGAAAGTAGGCAGATAATTGATTTCAAAATTGAAATCTGTAACGTTAAAAGGCTTCAATAATTTTGCAGCACTATACTTTCCTATATATAAATAGACGCTATTGGTAGAATTCGCAGGTCTGTTGGTTACTATTTACAATACTTTAAATCAATTACAGCATACTGGTGACAATACAGATTTGTACTGGTCACATAGCATAAAAGGAAGTGTGTCAAAAGTTTAGCTGTTATCAAGAATATTATCAAAGTCGTTCTGAATAGCAGTCATGAAGGCTTTGGCTCTTTATACTATACCCATACTTAAATACGTTGACCACTCACAATTTAAATGTTTATTAAACTAACGCCAAAGGAAAATAAACTGTTACACACAACTTTCCAAGTTATTCACCTATCTTATAAGTTTTTGATTACCTCGGCGGCCAAGTGGTACAGCGCTACTTCTCCATCTATCATTTGTGAATGTAGGAGGTTTAGTTTAGAATATCATAATACATTTGCTTTCCTTGGGTATATATTCCACTTTTTGATGCTAGTAAAATCTACCTTGTACTATCTGTTCATTATTTGACGACGACTTATAAACAAACCTTCGAGATTAAATACCCAAATCGGAATAATATATGTGTAGAACCTATAACAAAAATTGCATTTCAATCTCTTATTAAAAGTAATATTTTAAATACAATTTTTCTACTTGGGACTTTCATTTTCTCTTTTGATTCATAAATCTGTTGTCATTATGCTAAAATTAAGCACAATATCTACATAATTCTCAAATTATTGAATTGCAAAACTCTCTCTGCATAATGCTCTTGCATCCCAAAGTACATTTGCGCACTCATAAATGCAAATAATATTATCTTGTCCTTGAATATGACAATTTTTTCGGTCTGTTATAAAGTTCTTGTACTCAGTCGCGAGTTACAATATTCAAATATGACTTTTTTATCTTTTGAACGACCATCAATTCTTATTAACTTCAGCAAAGTCTGTCAATAAAAATATACACCCTCTTTCAAAGTGTAAATTACGTGAATGGAGCCATAAAGCAATATATATCGCTTTATTATTTGCTTTTTTTTTCCTAAGAGAAGAACAAGTAAATACTATAAACAATTTTTACTCACATAAATGCACAGCTATAAATAAAGAAATATACCAAGTAATAAAACTGGGAGTAATATGCTCACCTTATTTCAAACTAAAACTGTAAAATATTAATTACGTATGAACATTATTGCTATTTATACACTTTAAGTTTTGAAAATAATATTTGTTTCCCCTTCCAAATTTAAAATTCCGCAAAACATAAATTTTTAAGGTAATATGGCCAGTGACGGTAATTAACCACTTTCCTCTATTTTTCTCAATAAATCCTTTTTTACTAATTAGCCTAAGTTAAAAGGACAATGGAAAGAAAAGACACAGCTTGAAGATTTTCATGAACAGAATTTATTTCTATTTGAAATAAATCGAATGGAAATAAAAAAAAAAATTAAAAAAATCAAATTAAACATAACAAAATGTTGATACAAATGCAAAAGGTCTAAAAGTTTAACGCTACCACATGAATTCCCAATTTAGATGAGAAAAATATTATGACTGTTCGAATTTCACAATTAGGGTACATAAAAAGCGTTAAACAGCTTGCCAAGTGACCGTATAAGGAGTAGAGTTGCATACACTGGAAAAAACAAAGTTTGAACCAGTTAAAACATACATTATTAATGTAGTATGGCCAGTGACGGTTATTAAACCACTTTCCTATTTTTCTCAATAAATCTTTTTTTACTAATTCGCTTAAGCAAAACGGACAATGGGAAAAAAAGACACAGCTTCAATATTTTCATGACCAGAATTTTATTTCTATTTGAAATGAACCGGATGGAAATAAAAGAATAATAATTTAAAAAAAAATCAAATTAAACATTCCAAAATGTTGATACAAATTCAAATGGTCAAAAAATTTACCTCCTGAATTCCCAATTCAGGTGATAAAAATATCACGGCTGTTCGAAATTCACAATTAGAGCATATAAAAAGCGTTAAACCGTTTGCCAAGTAGCCGTATTAGGAGAAGAATTGCAAAGACTGGGAAAAACCTAGTTTATTCCCGGAAATAAACCTACTTTTTTTGGAAATAAACTAAAATTTAATTTGCGAATAAACCGGGTATTTTGCTAATAAATCTGGAAGAAAACTTTGTCTTTTAGGTTTAAACCTTAGAATAAACCAATTTCTTGCAACTCTTATTAGCAGCGTTGATTGTTTTATTCTCAGATACTTTTATTAATAGAAAATGCAACTGAATGATAGTCATATTTGATTGTTTTATATATTTGCTTTTGTTTGTTTATATATTTTCTGAAACATCCTGTACAATATGTTGGTATTGTTAGGTTTAAAATTTTGTATCATTTATTTTTTTACCAATCTAATAATATTGGGTCGTTCGGAAAATCGTTTCAGTTTGGGAAAATTAATTCGTACCGGAAAATTCTATCACTTAAGTATTAGACATTAATTTCGATATCAATTAACGGGCAGAATTTTCTGGCATGAATTGATTTTCAAAAAAGGAAACAACTTTCCGAACGACCTAATATTTATTACAGGATTGCGGACAATCCATTAGACAATAATACTTTCATTTGTTAAAAAAGAGATTGTTCTGTTCATTGTATGCATTGAAAGTTGTTATATATACATAGGCTGGAAGGCGTTTGCAAGAATATAAGATGGATTTAAATATGTAAGATGTGTGTAAGTATATGTAAGATGTATGTAAGTATATGTAAGATGTATACAGAAATGTAAGTTAAGTATATTCAGTATGGAATATTCAGTATAAAGATAATTTAAAAGCTGAAATGTAAGGCCATTCTGCCAAAATGTGACGCCCTCTAAATGCGACAATGTTCTTGTCTTAAGAATCGTATGCAAATGCTATATAATAAGACATCCGAATTTCAGGAGCAAAACGCGAATTATTTTTCTGCATTTAAAAGGTTTTCTTTAAAAAAAAATTCCTATTACAATACACATAATTCATTATAAAGAGACCCCTTATTCCCAAAATTTGGCAAAAAATCTCGAAAAATGATTCACGGTTTTCTTTTTTAACTCTGAAGATCAAATAACGTTATGGATGTCAAAAGTCTAAAATGTCTGTTTCATTTATCTGAAGTTTAAGCTCAGAAAAAGGTGACATGATTTCACATTAGAAGTCCAAAATATTCTACGCATTTTGGTGACTGGTTTTCTTCCAGACATATTAGTGACGAATTGAATGCCCTAAATGCGGAAACAGTTTTAGGAGTTTAACTGCTGTAAGTTTATATGGTATTTTCCTACATTGTACTAAAATGATGTTTAAAGCAGATATTGTATTTAATTAAGCTGTGTTGAGTTAATAAATTAGGAATTTCAACATGATCCTCCAGTAGTGTTTTCTTCGACCGGGTGCTTAAACACGTGTTTCAAATGATCGAAATAGAAAAATACATGTGTTTAAAATTTTTATAAAAAAAAAAAAAGCTCATCCGAAGCCCACTGGTCGATGTATTAAACTTGCTGAATTTACTTAGTTTACTTTACTTAATTTCTAATATTTTCAGGCTACATCATCCATGATCGGGTCTGCTGCTACCGTTCCGGTCAAGTATTGAAAGAGTATAGGGACGTCCGGTGGGCGAGCGACCACCTTTTCGAAGTATCGGCAGTCTGTTTAGTAATAATATGTGATTTTGTTAGATAATTATAAAAAATGGCATTTCCCTTTTGTTAGATAATTTTAAAAAATGGCATTTCCCATTCCATTTCCCGTAATTATACTCGGATTTCAGTGTAATTGATATACATTATTGAGATTTAACATGGCATGTTCCGTATTGAAAGTGAAGTGTGTAGCATTTATAGTTCTCATACAGGGGCATTCAAAAGTCCTCCGTTACATTATGGTTTATAGAGGGAAATTATTTGCTGTGTATTTTAATAGCGTTACACTACTTCAAACATAATGAAATTTATATATATTATTGAGGTGCACTACAACATGATTATTAAAGAATATGTGATGTGTAGCAGTTACAGTTCGTTTACAGGGACACTCAAAGTAATTTCGTTATATTATGGTCTATTTGGAAAAATTGTTTGCGATGTAATTTAATGATGTTACGCAGTTACAAACATAATTAAATTGATATGCATTTATGAAGTGCACTAAACCATGCATTCTGTAGAAAATGGGGCTCACAGAATTTATTATTCATTTAGAGGTCCACACAAAAAAATTCCTTTACATAATGGTGTACGGTGAAAAACTGTTTGCAACGTATTTTAATTATGTTACACTACTTCAAATATAATGAAATTTGTCAGCATTACATTCGATATGCATAGCATTTAGCGTTCATTTACAGGTATACACATAAAATATTACCAATACAATACTGTATCCGAAGTACTGTCTATTAGTGATAATAGCTGGAAGTGCATTTTCAGTTATGGCATGCGTTTTTAAGTTTAACTAAATTTCTGTATACTACGTGGTGTGTATAAATGCTATGGATGATATACAGGGCCACACAAAGAAAATCGTGAAATGAATCCTAAATTGATAAAGGTGGTTTTTAATTGAGCTATGCGTTTTCAAGATGACTATATTTAGTATACTAAGTATTAGTATAGTATTTGCACATGCATGGCTCATTCTACTTCTCTTCCAGTTTATTCTGATACATTATTTTGATATTTTTGCGTATTTTTTGTGTTTTTCCGGGACTTTGAAATTTTTCTGTGTCTCGGAAGCACATGCTTTTATTAGTTTGTTGCTTCCTGTTCTTTTTCTCCTTTTATTATTCATTTTTAGTTAATTATACTTAAAAGTTGTTATCTTGTTTGCTTATCTCTATATAGACTGCATTTTGTTTGCATATATCTTGCTTTAAACGTTGTAGTTTGTCTTTAAACAGCTTACTTTAATTTTGGTGGGTGTTTCCGTGCTGTTGTTTTGGTAGCCATTTTTGTTTCAGTTAAGTTGAGTAGTTTCTCTTCTGCTGTTCTGTAGTTTATTTATTTTTCTATTGGAGTTTTGTCTTATGGATCTATATTTCTCGAGATGCGTTTTGCGATCTTTATTTCTCAAATGTCTGTCGTTTGAGCTGGTTAGGGTTTCTTTGGATTTATTTGGGTACCCTATTAGGTCACGCGTTTTAGGAGTCAGGTTATGTATTTGTTTACATTTTAAGGGTTACTGCTTAATTTAGGTCTGGTTCATTTTTGCGGCATGGTGATGATTCGTTTATCTGGCGGAAGTGTTTCCTTGTTACTACTATTGCTTATTGAGTTCATTATTATTATTTTTATTATTTTCCCTACCCAGTGGATAGGACATATAAGTATACTGAAAGTTTGTTCTGTTGTGCATCGAACGCTTGGCTTTCGACGTTCTTAATTTTCCTACGGAGTGTTACGATGCATTATCGGGTCAAAAATATCGAAGCGAAAAGGTAACTGCTGATCTTATGGGCCTTGTTAGGAAGTGCTTGGATGTAGTTAATTTGCGATTGGTTAAAGCTCATAGTGATTGCGTTTCTGCAGAGACTAAGCTTAAAACTATAATAACTCATAACAAGGTTTATGAAGTTGTTGCTAAACGTTTTTCTGGTGCAGCTCCCGAGCTGTCTTGCTCGTGAGGTCAGTTTTTGAAAAGAAACAATTGGTGAGTCTGATTATTCTGTAATTGTGACAGCTGTTGGTGAAGAATCAATTGATGATTTGAAAAAATATTTGAAGCAAGCTTGGCGTTCAAATTTGGATGCTCCGGTTCCACGGGATGTCGTGACCACTAAGGCTGGGCAGCTGATTGTTAAATTAAAAAGTAAGATGGAGTCGGAAAGATTGAATGATGTGTTTACGAAAGCTGAGATTTTGAAGGATAAGATTAAGGTTGTAGTCCCACGAAGGCGCTTGGAGCGTTTGTTGATCCTGAGGTTCAGGAGGACACAGTGAAGAGATCGGTTGGTAGAGTATTGGGGGAGTGGTGCATGGACGATGATTCTGAGGCTACAGGACAGGATTTTGAGATTTTGAAACTTATGGCTACTAAATCGGGCAGAGTGAACTGGCTTCTGGGTGTTGGCACGGAATTTATGGAGTACTTGATTAACAGTAAAAGAATTTGCATTGGTATGGAGTGGAATAGGGTTGTGAAATTTGTTCCGATAGTTCGTTGCTTTAGATGTCAGGCCTTTGGTCATATATTTTCTAAATGTGATAAAGATACCAAGTGTTTGAAATATGCTGGGCAACATTCTATTAAAGATTGTAATGTTGATACTGTTGCGTGTGCTAATTGCTATCATAATGAAGATAATACATCGGATGCTTCACATAAAGCAGACAGCCCTGATTGTCCAATTTTTAAAAAATATCGTGACGACTTGCTAGCTAAAAGATTGTAATAGTCGCCATGGTTTCGGATATTTCTCTCTCTACGGGTATTAATTTTATTCAAATTAATTTGCATCACAGCTCTGATGCGAATAATGCTTTGGTGATTTACATGATAGAGTTTAATATAGATTTTGCATTATGTCAAGATCCTTACATTGTGGCTAAATCTTTTGTTGGCCTTCCTCCAGATTGGTTGTGTTTTTACTCTCTAAAATTTTCGGCAGCTATTTTATGCTCTCAGAAAGCCTATGCATGTGTGGTAAGTGTATCACTAGATAACAGTATTTTTATTAACCTGACAGTTGATAATGGTTTTTGATAATTGGTTCGATTTATTCTGCTCCTTCTGTGGACATTGAAGATGATTTGCAGCCATGGTTGGACTTTTTTCCAGACAATGCACGACTGATCTTGGGAGGTGATTTTAACGTCCCTCTTCGTTCACTCGGCTACACCAGAGAATCTGGTCGAACTGAAACATTCTTAGAATATCTAATGTTGAACAATGTCTCTATTATAAATAATCCAGATGCTGATCATACGTTTCTACAGGATGATCGCAGAGGTCGTCCAGATTTGACATTAGCTGGTTCTCATGTATTGCCATTATTGGACAATTGGACAGTGATTACAGATAGATATTCATTTAGTGATCACCGTTATATACGTTTCTCACTTGCTGTTGTTGATCTACCTCTAAAGTTTTATAGATTTAAAACAAAAAGTAAAGGAATGAAGCGTTTTATTTCTCTATTCAGAGATAAAGTTGATATTTAATATCTAGTCTAACGAGAATACAAAATACATCTGCCTTAGATAATTGGATGTCTGAGTTCTATGATTTCTTGGAAGTTATTACAAACAAGAGCTTTAAACGTGGTGAATTGAGACATAGAACTTCTATGACATGGCACACGAGTGATTTGAAAATCGAACGTAACAAGGTCAATGCATTTTATAAACGGCACAGAAATAATCTAACAAACATTATGTATAAGGAAAATTATCTTAAGGCAAGAAGAACATATAAAAATAATCTTAGGTTAGCTAATCGTAAGGGTTGGCTTCATTTTTGCGAAAGGACTGATAATGCCTACGGCAATCTTTATAAATACATATCAGGTAAATCACTTAAGCAAACAGATCTTATTTTTACATCACTTGAAGATCGTTCGGTATTTGCTGCATATGATGATGTCCCCGCTAGCTTAATGGCTGAGCATTTTGGCACTGATAACCCTCTAGATGAACAATTCTAGTATGTGAGTTCTTTTGATTATGCATCTGATGAAGATTTCTGTCCAGTATGACAGAAAGAGTTGTTTTATGTTTTAAAACACCAACGAAATAATAAGGCTCCAGGGCCAGACAAATTAGATGCTTTCATTGTTAAGAACATTTCTAAAAATTTTACAACTTTAATGCTGCTTTTATATACTACGTGTTTACGTTTGGGTCATGTTCCAGTGTGTTGGAAGAAACGAACAGTTATCTTTTTCAGAAAAAAGAAATCGCTCATCAAATAGTGCAAGTTCTTACAGACCTATAAAGCTTCTCTCGATTATGGGAAAGATTCTTGAGAGAATTATCAAAATAAGAATTATTACTATGTTGGAATCGAGCTTGTTTATTGACTCAGCTCAACATGGTTTTCGAAAACCTAGAAGCACAGTTACTGCACTGGATGAATTAAAAGGCTTAGTTAGAAATA
The DNA here is from genome assembly GCA_963932465.1 of Maratus speciosus. Classification (NCBI taxonomy): domain Eukaryota; kingdom Metazoa; phylum Arthropoda; class Arachnida; order Araneae; family Salticidae; genus Maratus; species Maratus speciosus. The sequence goes on along the minus strand of OZ010794.1, from coordinate 423,712,589 downwards.
CGTTAGAAAAATACAAATATTGTGCGATGATTTTAACAGATATAGGCGGTGCTTTTGACAGGTTAAATTGGTTTGTAATTGCCCAGGTCGTGGAGGAATTACCAGTTTTTGATTATCTCAAATCAGCTATTAAGAATAATATCAGCCATCGACTGATTGGCTTTCGTTTTGTTAGAGACTGTCGCTGGTTTAGGCTGTTACCGGGGTGCCACCAGGGATATTGCTTGGGTCTGCTCATTTGGACACTTGTTTCGGACAGAATTATTAAAAGCTATAAACGTATTAGTCGCAACATAATTTCGTATGCTGACGACAGTGATATTATCGAAGGTGCTGATACGAGAGCATCACTTGAGCAAATCATAAATAATCGTATTTCTGCTTTTGCAGACATTTGTGGGAGTGTTCATTTACAGATAAATTCTTCAAAGTCAATGTCTATGCTTTTTGGATCACATACATGTCCTAAAAGACGTCCTATTTTCAAATTACATGGATGCAGTATTTCAGTGAAAGATAATGTTAAATTTCTGGGTTTTCTTTTGGATAGTAGTTTTAAATGGCTAGATCATTTAAAGATGATTCGTTCACGTTTAAAAGATTTCTGCTGTCACATGAAGAGAGTTAGAATCAGAGATAAGGGTCTTACATTAGATTTCCAGAAAATTTGGTATGACACTGTTCTCAAGAAACAGATTGCTTATGGTTTTGAGGTGTGGATGAACGATCTGCGGTATCATGCATTGCAAAGATTATCATCGTGTCAAAGAATGTGCCTTTTATCAATTGTTAGAGTATATCGCTCTGTTTCGACTGACACGCTTTGTGTCCTAGCTGGTGTACCACCTATTGAGATAGAACTGCGTAATTTGGCAAATCTCCATTCCGTTATGAAAGAAGATGCTTTGGTTTGGATTGGTGACAAATTTATTTCAAGTAAAGATATTATGCATAAATTTTGTTCATTTGATTATCCATTTTACTTAGCCAAACACAGTGTTAATTTTATTAAATCAGTTACAGATTCAGTACCGACAGTAGATTTTCCGATTATTACTTTCTTCTACCTTTACAAGAAGAAAGTATTGGTTTCATGAAAATTTTCGAATTCCAGTTTTCGACGGATTTACACGTTTTATAGATTCCAAAAAGCATGTTTTTACAAAATGTCTGTCTGTCTGTCTGTCTGTATATGACACAAATTTTGTGGGCGCTCTATCTCAAGAACTAATGCACGGAATTTAACAAAAATTTATATTCAGGTAGCCCCTGATATAGATTGGTGCTGATTAGTTTTTGGTGTAAATCGCCTTGCATGTGGCGCTGCTATGTAGCATTTTGCAGGATTTCCGCAAAAGCTCTATCTCAAGAACTAATGCACGGATTTTTATAAAACTTCAGATTCCGTTAGTCCTTGACATGAATGAATGCTGTTTACGTTTTGGTGTAGATCTCCCGACAGGTGGCGCTGCTATGATGCGTTTTGCAGGATTTACACTATTTTCGCAGTAGCTCTATCTCAAGAACTAATGCACACATTTTAATCAAACTTCGGATTTAGTTAGTCCTTCATATGAAATGATGTTGACTGCGTGTTGGTGTAAATCGCCCAATAGGTGGCGCTGCTGTGCTGCATTTTGAACTATTTTCTCAATAGCTCTATCTCAAGTAATAATGCACGAATTTTCATCAAACTTCAGATTTAAGTATAACTTGATTAATATTGCTGCTGATTATGTGTTGTTGCAAATCGCTCAACAGATGGCGCTTCTATGCTGCATTTGTTATGATTTGCGCAATACCTCTATCTCAAGAACTAATGCACGAATTTTCCTCAAACTTCATATTCAGTTAGACGTTGACATAAGTTGGTGATAATTAGGTTCTGATGTAAATAACCCAATAGGTGGCGCTGCTATGCTGCATTTTGCTGGATTTACACGATTTCAGTGACAGTCATACCTCGAGAACTAATGCACGGAATTTTATATTTTTAGAATTCTCATGATGAACACAGATTGCCATTTAATTTGGCACTGAGATAGTGAATTTTGAAGTATTGACATGTATGAGATAGAAGAAAGTCTTGTGATGGCCACAACATACTAGTTTATTTTTACTGATGGATCAAAGATTCCGAGAGGAGTTAGCGCGCCATTCACAGTGTTTATGAACAATAACTTTATTCTGGACAATCGTTTCAAGCTGAACGAACATAATACAGTATTTCAAGCAGAACTTTCTGCGAGGCAATACAATGGTGTTCAGTGGCACAGTTTTCTCAGTTTAACATCTACACTGACAGCTTAACATCAATTTATGTGTTAAAGAATATTTTTCCAATAGATGAAATTGCATATCGAATTTTCGTTGACTCTTGTTGGTTAATAAAAAAATTAACACCGGTTGGATTAAATCTCACATTGGAATCATAGGCAATGGACGTGCTGATATGCTGGCAAAATCTGTTATTGAAGAAGACGCTTATGATAAATTCTAGGATGTTCCAATTCCGATGACTTATGTAAAGTCACATTTTTAAAAAGAAATTATTAGAGAATGGCAAGAGAAATGGCGGATGAGTGATAAAGGTCGAGACACGTATGCAATTATTAAAGATGTGAACAGAGATTTTCTGTGTCCTACACAAATTGCTGCTTATTTTTTATCAGGCCATGGTGCCTTTCCTTCTTTTCTATTTAAAATTAATAAACGTGACAATGATAGATCTTTTGTGGGGCAGTTGGTGACCCAAAACATCACTTCTTTAGTCGATGCCGCTTTATGCCAGCCTCATTTAATTTCATTCGATTTAGGACCCTTTCATGGAATATGAGAAATGTCTTGTTATCAAAATCAAAATCAAATATCGTACAGGTAGTTGCCATTTATAATACACTGAACCAGCTTTTTTCGTTTATTAAATACCGTTTTTAGTTTTGTATTTTTTAACAATTTTTTAGTATTTATGAAGTTTGTGTTTCCAACGTTTACTTTCATCTATTTCTGCATTGATGTTGTCTTCAGACTACATGTGGTTAAATTAGTGCCAACAAAGTGTTCTTTTTTAGGATTAAACCAGTGATGAACTTTGTTATAATCCAGATGATTTGTGCCCCTGTATATAGTCATATCGTGCTATGAGCATCTTTATGTTAGCTCCTGACCTGAACTTTTACAAGATTCTACATTTTGAATTTATAGCCATGGTTTTTAGACATTTACTTTTTCAGTAGTAGCAGGAACCTTGATAATATACAGAACTTTTTTTTTTTTTTTACTACTCTGGACTCTGATAATGGGCTTTGCAGTAATGGATTTTAATACTTGGACATTAGGGTGAAAAAGTGAACTTTTACAATATAGAGAAATTAGTTTTAGACTTACGATTTTTAGTTACAGAGTAACTATTGAATATAGTATTGTCATTATTTCTATTAATTTTAATTTAATTTACCATTAAGGGGACAAGGGACTTTAAAATAATTTTTTTTATTTTTTGTAAATTTCACCTTAAATATTATTCAAGGGTACATTATATGCATTATAGCATGCATTTATCACAAAAAAAAATTATTTTTGAGAAAAAAAATGAAATTTTACTTAGAAATCGTCGTTTTAGAAAACTTTTAAATGCCCCCTGCGTATTCCATATCAATGAAAATCCCCAATATTTTTTATAAAAGTTTGGTTTATATGTATAAATAAAATAGAGCATCGAATTTTATATATCTGAATTTAAAAAAAAAATTAAAAATTTTGAAATTTTTTCGAAAATTTTTCAAAATTTTTAATTTTTTTTAACCTTTAAATACAAATATATAAAATTCGATGCTCTATTTTATTTATATATATAAACCAAACTTTTATAAAAAATATTGGGGATTTTCATTGATATGGAATGCGCAGGGGGCATTTCGAAGATTTCTAAGACGACGCGTAAAATTACATTTTGTTCATAAAAATAATTTTTTTTTTTTTTTTTTGTGTGATAAATACATGCCACAATGCATATAATGTACCCTTGAATAATAATTGGGTGAAATTTACAAAAAATAAAAAAAATTATTTTTAAGGATTTTGAGGTCCCTTGTCCCCTTAAGAAAACTATTTTATTATTACTTAAAGACAAATATGTAGATGTCTATAAAATTGTTATACGTTTTTACTCAGGTATTTGCTGAAGCACATATCTATTTCTTGTTACTTTTTATATTTTTAATAGACATATGTGCAAATGTCTATAATTCTGTGCAGTTCTTTTTATATTTGCTGTTGCTGGGGTAACATTGTTTTATGTATTTATTTTCAATTATATGGTGTTGTCTATCCGGATCGGTTGCCCTGGATAGGGCTTTGCTGGAGGTGGAAGGAATTTTCACCTGGTTATTCGGCCTTTGCCATTTTTGGTTGGCTACCAGGTGCAGTGATCCTGTATCCTGAACTTGTATATTAAGAGATGTTTGTAGAATATAAATAAAATCATATACAGAGCCACGCAAAGAACTGGATACATGGCCGCCTATGGATGATAATTTCTGGAAATGTGTTTTCAGTAGGTTTAAGCGCGTTTTAGCCTGAATTTAAATTGAGTTTAATATGTGGCGTGTATAAAAATCTGTAGGTATTATACAGGATTTTACAAAAGAATTCAAGTCTATTGGTAGAACATGTTGAAGGGGAATTTTTAACCAATTATGCGTTTTCTTACTAAATTAAATTTTAGAATAATGTAGTATATATACAAACCCGTAGATCAAATATAAGACTGCACAAAATAATTGGAGTACTTTTTCGGCTATGGACACAATTGCTGAAATCTGGTTTTCAAACATGTTAGGCGTTTTCTAAAATGTTTACTTAGGTATCTAATCTACCTCATTAAATAGCGATTGTTTGTTAAAGTTTTATGGAACAGTTAAAAAGTGTTTCATAATATGTGCTTGAAGCGTGATTTTTCTTTTTTGTTAATCTTGTTATAGTATTTTCATTCTTTATAAAATGTAAATAATGTTTAAAGAAAATTATAAATTCAGAATTCTTTTATACATATTTCCGGATTCTACATTGATCAAAACAATTAAATGATATTGTAAGTCTTATGTAAAAAAAACGGTATAATTTATAAGCGAAACTTCTTTTGCAGAAAATGGAAGAAGAGAGTCACAAATGAAAATTTTTCTCCTTTTCAAACTTCAGAGTATGCAAAATTTGAGTTTGACATCAAAAACGACGCTTTAGCGGCAGGGGATGAAATTTGGCTTTCAACTTACTGAAAGACAAAGCGGAGAACAACGATCGACATTCTGTAAGTGATTTGTTTCGTTGAGTGCGATGTCTTAATGAAGTCATTTAACCGAATCAGAAGCTTGGAGAGTTGTTGGTCGGTTAGAAAGGAGGGGGGGGGGGCAAACATAAACCGAAGTAGCAAAAGCCACTGGAGTTTCACAAAGTGTGATTTCCAGGATCTGGAACCTTTTTTTGAAGACTGAAAATGCAAACCGAAGAACAGGGTACGACAACAACGTACAATAACGCCCAATGAAGATCAACATTTAATGCTAACGGCTCCGAGACACCGAAATATGAATTCCACGCTTCTTCAACACCTTCGCTTAGCTACTGGCACCGCAGTTTGACTCAAACTGTCCGAAACTGGCTCCCCGCTGTAGGTCTGTATGCTCGCAGAACAATGGTATGTGTTTCGTTAACAGCAAGGCACCATGCGCCCGCAAGGAGTGTGCAACAGAACATGTGAACTGAGGGAGAAATGAATGGCGCAATATTCTTTTCTCTGACGGGTCCCGTTTTTTTGCTTATCCTGATAATAGACGTATTTTTATCTGGAAGGAACGTGGCACTAGAAACAATCCTGCGTTCGTGCAAGGAAGTGTCAGATTTGCTGCGGAAGAGTGATAGTCTATGATCAGCATTGATGGGCGCATCGACCTTCACATCATTCGAAATGGAACTCTGACAAGTCAGCTATATAGGGATGAGATCCTCGGACCTAGTATATTCCCTTACGCTGCAGCAGTTGGAGATGAGTTCATGTTAATGGAAGACAATTGCAGGCCACATCGTGCTCACTTGGTGGATGATTTCCTTTTCGAGGAAGGAATCATACGATTAGAATGGCCAACGTGTTCTCAGGACATGAATCCAATAGAGCATGTTTGGGACATTCTGGACGAGTTCCTGGCCGCATACCACCCCCACAAACTCTCCATGAACTGGAAAGAGCTCTTCTGGAGTAGTGGGCCAGAATACCCCAGCTCCTCATTAATAGCCTCATCGACTCCAGATGCCTCAAAGGTGTTCAACGTTACTGCCCGCCTGCGGAAACCACTTCACCTATTAAAAACTATTTTCTTTGAAGGAAACACCCTTTTTTATTAGTTTTTTCTCATATGCACAAATCGTGTTTTTTTTCTTTTGTACCCAAATGCTCAATACAATGCATTTTTTCTGCAAAGCATTTGTAATGTTTTTTTTGCATATAGCCTACCACGTCTATCGACCATCTATCAATCATCTAACCGATTCTCCACAACCTCAATATCCTTTAATTGTTTTGAGCAGTGTAGATTCAGTTTAGTAATTTCACTCTCTTTTGTGTTTCATAAATTTGTTTTGATTTTTCCAAAATTCGCACAATAATAACTTTCTCAAATTAAGAAATAGAGAGACTACTATCTGCTTAATGATGTTGCTCTCCAAAATGCATTTTCACAACCTTCAATGCAAACTATATTATCTCGTCCTTGAATTTCTTCTCCTTTCTCAGATTAAATCATAAAAGTCTGACAGAAAATCTGTATACGCCAAGTTCAGACATTAAAATAGGATTTTCTTCCTTTTGGCCAAATTTTAAACTCAGTAAAGTCTGACAACAAATATATAAACCCTCTTCCAAAACTTTCTTCTTGACAAACTACGACAATGGAGCCAAAAGCAATATAACTCTTTGTTATTGCCCAAATGTCAAGTGGAGGCTTACTGAGGAGACCCGAAAAGTTTCTGGTGTCTATTTGTCTGTTTATGTGTATGTATCGCGATAACTACCGCTAAAAAGCATCCGATTTATTTCTAATTAGGTTGGTATGTTAATAAGGTAACCCAAAATTAGATGTATTGTTTTTGGTTAAATTTAGTTCATTCGTTCGAAAAATATAGAACATTTTATTTTAAATCATAATTTTTTTCTGTGGGATTTCAGACGATTTTAAAATTTAAAAATTCATTGAAAAGAAAATAGCGTATTTGGATAATTGATTTAAAATATAAAATTATGGATGCTAAAATTCCCCAATGAAGATCTTAAATTATTCCTATTAGTTTGAAATTTTGTGAATACATATTTCATACAATTTAAATTCTCTATATATTTTTTTGATGGATTCCAAAAATATAAAGATAATTAACTTCTCAAATTTATATTTTTGTGTTCATAAATAATTATTTTTTGTATTTAATTTACCAGTAACTTATCAACTCTATTTCATAACGTGTCAGAAAAAGAATATTTATTAGAATAATTCATTCATTGTGACTTTCCCGATTACGAAAGCTTTGGAGAAAAATGGTTATATGAAATACAAAATAGATCTTCCTGAAGAGTTCTACATTTTTATTCTAAAGAACTTGAATAATAATTAGATCGAAAGTCACCAAGCTTGGCGACACTCTGTTAAATATCGCCAAAGTTAGTGGCCAAAAATAAATTGCCATAAATGAAATTGCATTCTTGTAAAAAATTAGATTTTAAAATTAGATCTTAAAAATTAATTAGATTAGATATTAAATTAGATTAATTAAATTAGATTAAGATCTGAGAATTAAGATCTGATATTAAGATCTGAGATTAAGATCTGAAAAATCTGATCTGAATCTGATCATGATCTGAATCTGATCTGATATGATCTGATATGATCTGATCTGATCTGAATCTGATCTGATCTGAAGATCTGAATTTGAGATTAAGATCTGAGATTAAGATCTGAATTTGATCTGAGAAATCTGATCTGAATCTGAGATAAAGATCAGAGATTAAGATCTGAATCTTTATTAAGTCTTACATGCTTTCAAATATACATATAGTAGTGTAACATTATTAAATTGCGAATTTCAAAATGTTATATATGGGAAGGACGTGCAAAGTGTCCAGTGAGACCAAAGTAGCCATGGTAGTATGCTGTCTGCGATTTTGAAGCGGAATTCCACATTTTTCTAGTTCTGATCTCAGTTTATTGTTTTTTCGCATTTTAGATTTTAGGCGAGTGATACAATTTCTTGATTATAGCTAAAAAATACGTAGTTTTATAATTATTTGCTCTGATGCTGTTTGATCAGTGTGAAATAACCTTTTAAATGATGTGTATTTGCCAGTCATGCTAAGTCATGTAGATTAGATGCTAGGCCACAGTTATTGGTTTACTTGGCCACCTTGCTCATCATTTCGGGCAAAATAACCAGATGGCTACTTCGGCCGGAAACGAATTTTATTCATTATTCATAATAAAATACTACTCAAAAGTACTGTCTTCGAAAGTTAGAAGACAGGTTGGGATAATCACTTCTGCAGACAAAGGCTTACTCCCGATATTTGCAGTCTGCATGTCTACTGGGTATTCCTCCATTTGTCGTATTATTTACTATCTCATTCTCATTCTCATGACTGTTTTATTATTTCATTATGCTCTATATTGTTTATTTTATCTTGTAACAACTTAATACTTAAAATATTACGAAACTTAATGTGTGTTACTTTAGCTTGTGTTGATAAAATATACATCCTGAATCAATGTGATTTGTTCATGTACCTATGCTGGCTACTTTACCCAATTCTAGGCGGGCAAAGTGGCTATTTTGTAGTTTTCCTTTTAAAGTAATGTGTACATTTAAAAATAAGTTTTTGTTTTAAATGTAAAATAGCTATTCAAACTAAAACTATTATAGTTACTATTGGTATTTGTTTCTAGGACTTTACTGATTAAAAAGGTATAAAAATTCACAAAACCTTATAGTGTCCACTCAATTCATCTTTCCCCTATTGTGCAAATGAGGTGAAAATTAAATTGCAAAACTGACGTTGAGGCCCCTCAACCGAAAATTAACTATAGTTTAATTTTTATTAGGAGGAGTACAAGTGAAGCTGGACGCAAACAATTTTTATGAAAGTTAAAAAATTTCTGTTTAATATTTAAGTATCCGAATTCGCATACACTGCGTAATATCGCATAATTTGTTATATTTTTATGAGATTAAATGAGGCGAAAATTTCTGTTTGAAAAATGAGTTAAAACTATATTCACTTAGTCATTTTTCGACGTACATTAATATCTTTCTCAAATTATGAAGTAAAAAAGCTTTTCCTACACAATGACCTTGCTCCCAAAAAGCATTTACCGAATCTTACAACAACGTATGTTCTTTTTTTCCCTTGAATTCGACAACTCTTTCAATTTAAATCATAAAATTCTCTCATAAAAATTGTGTACGCTGAGTTAAAATATTAAAACAACTTATTTTATTATTATTTATTTTGGACGATCATCAATTTTTAAGCTCAATAAAGTCTGACAAGAAAAATATAAAGCATTTTCCAAAGTTTAAATTACGTCAATGGATGAAGCCGAAAGCTACGGTGAATATATCTTTTTGTTATTTAATTTTTCTTAGGATGAACACAATTGTACCTGGAAATAAACAATTTTTAGAAAATTTCTATTTAATATTTGAATATCCGAATTCGCAACCACCGCGTCATATAGCAGTATTTTTATGAGGTTTAATAAAGTGAAGAATTCTGTTCAAAAACTGTGCTAAAACTGCACGCACAATAATAAATATTCTGTCACTTTTCGAAATTTCGCATATTAATATATTTCTAAAATTATTCAATAGCAAAACTCTGTCTACACGATGCTCTTGCGCCACAAAACGCATTTATCTAACATTGTTTACAAACTATGTTCTCTTGTCCTTGAATACGTCAATGTTTTCAATTTAAATCTTAAAATTCTGGCACAAAAATTTTGTTCACTGAGTTAAAATATTCAAACAACTTTTTTTTCTTCTTTTGGACACCAATAATTTTTAAGCTCAGTAAAGTCTGACAATAAAAATGTACACCCTCTTCCAAAGTGTAAATTACGTCAATGGATGAAACCAAACGCAATATTATTTCTTTGTTATTTTTTACTTTCTTCTATCTTTACAAGAAGAAAGTATTGGATTCGTGAAAATTTTCGACTTCTGGTTTTCGACGGATTTATACGTTTTGACTACACGTCCGTGGGTCTGACAGTCTGTCTGTATGTGATACAAATTTTGAGAACCCTCTACCTCAAGAACTAATGCACGGAATTTAATAAAAATTCATATTCAGTTAGACCCTTATATAAATTGGTGTTGAATAGTTTTTGATGCAAATCGGCCAACATGTGGCGCATGCTGCATTTTTCCTGATTTTTGCAATAGTTCTATCTCAAAAACTAATGCACGAATTTCATCAAACTTCAGATTCAGTTAGTTAGACGTTGACATAAGTTTTTGCTGATTAGGTTTTGGTGTAAAGCACTCAACAGGTGGAGCTTCTATGCTGCATTTTTCACGATTTACCCGATTTTAGCGATAGTCATATCTCAAGAACTAATTCACTGAATTTACTATCTTTAGAATCCTCATGATGGGCATTGATTGTCATTTAATTTTGGCGCTGCGACAGAGAATTTTGATGTATTTGCATGCATGAGAAGAAAGTTTTGGGATTGGCACATTCTACAAGTTGTTTTTACTTTCCTCTATCTTTACAAGAAGAAAGTATTGGATTCGTGAAAATTTTCGACTTTCTGCTTTCGATTCTGTTTCGACTTTTTGGATTTATACGTTTTAGAATGTCCTGAACACGATTTGATTGTTTTTAGAAAATGTCTGTCTGTGAGTCTGTCTGTCACTCTGTCACTCTGTCTGTCACTCTGCGAGTCTGTATGTGACAAAAATTTTGTGGGCGCTCTGTCTCAAGAACTAATGCACGAAATTTCACAAAACTTTAGATTCAGTTAGACCTTGATATAAACTGGTCCTGATTAGTTTTTGGGAAATCGGACTACAGGTGGCGCTGCTAAGCGGTATTTTTCACGATTTCTGCAATAGCATATCTCAGGAACTACTGCACGGATTTTCATAAAACTTCAGATTCAGTTAGTCCAGGATATATTTAGGTGCTGATTACAATTTGGTGAAAATCTCCCAACAGATGGCGCTTCTATGCTGCATTAATCATGATTATCGCGATAGCTCTAACTCAAGAAAAAATGCATGAATTTTCATCGAACTTCAGATTCAGTTTGTTCCTGACATAAATTAGTGCTCTTAAATTTTGGGGTTAATCGCCCAACAGGGGGCGATGCTGTGCTGCATTTTCACGATTTTCACAATAGCTATATCTCAAGAACTAATGCATGAATTTTCATCAAACTTCAGATTCAGTTACTTCCTGGTATAAATCGGTCCTAATTAGTTTTTGGTGTAAATCGGCCAACAGGTGGCGCTGCTATGCAGAATTTTTTACAATTTCTGCAAAATCTCTATCTCAAGAACTAATGCATGAATTTTCATCAAACTTGAGATTCAGGTATACCTTGATAAATATTGGTGCTGATTATGCTTTGGTGTAAATCATCTAACAGGTGGTGCTGATATACTGCATTTTTCAGGAAGTATTAACATGTATGAGATAGAATAAAGTTTTGGGATTACGAGATCTGACTAGTTCTTAGTAGCAGCACAAGTGAACCTGGACGCAAACGATTTTTACACAGACATAAACACGCCCAGCTAATAAGGAAGAAAGTCACCATGTATAATAATAAACTAGTCGGATGTGCCAATCAGAAAACTTCCTCCTATCTCTTACATGTTAATATTTCAAAATTCGCTATCACAGAGCAAAAATTAAGTCACAATCTATGTCCATCATGAGGATTCTAAAGGTATAGGTACGTTGAATTGTGGGCATTTAAAACAGAGATAGAAGCATAACATTTTTCAAAAAAATTATTGTATTTCGGCAACTACCCTCTTAGATGTCTGCAGACACCTGTTGGGCAGTCTACGTCCAAGCCTAATGAGAATCTATTAATGTGAAAATGTAGCAGAATATGAAAATTGATTAAATTCCGTTTTTTAGATATGGGTCAATCCATTTCAAGCGGTCCAGCACTGGTTGTTCGACCATTTTTAAAAAATCTGAAATTTTTTCTACAACAACCCTAACATGATGGAAGTTCAAAATGACTATTATTTTAATTTTATTAATTTTTGTTTCTGCATGGCGGCCATCTTTGTTTCATCGTCTGTAGCAATTTTCTCACAAGAAGGGTTTACGGAATTGTAAATAATTCATCGTTTATTTATCCAATTCAACTGCGGATTAAAGCAATTTGTACAGAATACATTGGGCAAAAAATCTGGTAATGGAGTAGTTTCCGAAACTAACTGCTTATTGGTAAAATGTAAGCATAAATTTTCAGTTTTTTTTCAAAATTTGTCCGTTTACAAGAGGAAATTTTTCTAGCAAGGAATACTGTCAACATGACATAATTTTTTTTACAAATAGGCCGAAAGTACTTGTATTCACACGCCGAGTTCCAGATCTGGGACTTGCTTTCTCTTTGCTAAAAAAAATCCCAAATTTTTCAAAAATGACAAAAATCGCACTTTTCAGGCTTTGATATCTCTGGTGGGGCACGAGATAAAAATCTGAAATTTTTTTTTATAAGAGTATTGTATAGTAGTGTTATGCACAAGAAATTTCAGGATGGAGATTTGACTACAAGCTGAGATATGGCAAGGACAACATGTCAAAACAATACTGCTAAACTATTGATTTGTTGTAGTCACAGCTAAGTATTTATCTCAGAGTGTCATTTAAATTTATGTTTTTGATTATCTTTAAATAATAGTAACAGAAAATAAAGCCCTTTGCAAAGCTTAGCAATTAATTAAAAAAATGATTATGCCTAAGGTCATACATTTTGTATGGTTTCAGTAATTTTTGTTGTAAGTAATTTTAGTAACTAAAAGAAACCTCAGCACTTTTACATAAAGAAAAAAAAAATATTTTTATACACGACCTGAGACAAAAACAACATAGAGAAAAAGAAAAGCTGTTAATGTTGTCATACTTGTTGAGACATGATCAAACGTGTCAAAACACATTCTTGCTTGTTGGTTCAAAAACCACAATTTTGATCTTTCTCAAAATTTTATTTGTAGGAACCAAGTCTTGTCATCGCTTGATAACTTGATTCAAGATCTTGGCCCTGTTGGCTCATAGAAATATACTTTGAAATCACTATGTGCAAGTCTCAATACATTAATAATTCCTAGCTTATTTCTTATGAAAAAAATGTGATTTCTCTGCAGTATAAATTTTGAAAAGGCTTTGGATATCTTTACTTTCTGAAAATTACTTGAGGCTGATGCATGGTAACATCGCATAATGTTTCATTTAGAGAACATACTTATGGTAGGAACAAGTTTCAGGTACTGGCAAGCAGCATTAAAATTGTGGTTTTTAAACCAATTAGCAGGAATGTGTTTTGACACATTTGATCATGTCTGAACAAGTATGCCAACATTAACAGCTTTTCTCTTTCCCTATTCTGATTTTGTCTCAGGTCTTGCATATATAAATATCAGTGGCATGGCGTGAAAATTTTCGGTGGTCATCACAATTATTTAAGTTTGTGGTGAAAAATTATTAACTCTGAAATTCAATGGTTGAATGTTCAAAAAAGAAACTTTAAATCTTACCTTCACTTATACATGAACTCCAAATGTTCTGCTAAAACTGGATCGTAGAGTTTTAAAAGCTTATTAAGAGTTTTAAAATATTGCTTGGTCATCGACGCATCCAGCGATGACCGGACGCCACGCCACTGATATATATATATTTATGTAAAAATGCTCAGGTTTCTTTTAGTTACTAAAATTACAACAAAAATTACTGAAACCATATAAAATGTAGGCCTTAGGCATAATTATTTTTTAAATTAATTGCAAAAGGCTTTATTTTCTGTTGCTATTATTTAAAGATAATCTAAAAAAATAAATTTAAATGATACTCTGAAATAAATACTTAGCTGTGACTACAGCAAAACAATAGTTTGGCAGTATTGTTTTGACATGTTCCCTTGCCATATCTCAGCTTGTAGTCAAATCTCCATTCTGAAATTTCTTGTGCATAACACTACCATACAATACTCTTATAAAAAAAAATTCAGATTTTTATCTCGTGCCCCACCAGAGATATCGAAGCCTGGAAAGTGCGATTTTTGTCATTTCTGAAAAATTTGGGATTTTTTTTAGCGAAGAGAAACCAAGTCTCAGATCTGGAACTCGGCATGTGAGTACAAGTACTTTCAGCCTGTTTGTAAAAAAAAAATTATGTCATGTTGACAATATTACTTGCTAGAAAAATTTCCTCTTGTAAACGGACAAATTTTGGAAAAAAACTGAAACTTTATGCTTAAATTTTACCAATAAGCAGTTAGTTTCGGAAACTACTCCATTACCAGATTTTTTGCCCAATGTATTCTGTACAAATTGCTTTAATCCGCACTTGAATTGGATAAATAAACGATGAATTATTTACAATTCCGTAAACCCTTCTTTTGAGAAAATTGCTGCAGACGATGAAACAAGGATGGCCACCATGCAAAAACAAAAATAAATAAAATTAAACTAATAGTCATTTTGAACTTCCATCATGTTAGAGTTGTTGCACAAAAAATTTCAGATTTTTTAAAAATGGTTGAGCAACGAATATCTGATTTTCTGGACCACTTGAAATGGATTGACCCATATAGCTATCGTAAAAAATGTTGAATAGCAGCGCCACCTTTCGTATAATTTACATGAAAACTTAATCAGCATCAACTTCAGAATATGAAGTTTCATGAAATTCCGTGCATTATTCTTGAGATTTGACTATCCCTAAAATCGTGTAAATCTTGAAAAATGCAGCATGGAAGCGCCACCTATTCTGCGATTTACACCAAAACCTAAACAGCAACTATTTATGTCAAGATGTAACTGAATCTACCTACAGTTTGATGAAACTCCTATCTTTACTGAATATCTCAAAAACTGCTGAATATTTTTTCATGAAAATTTCCAAACATATGTTTCATATTAGTCTGCATAAACTAAACCTAAAATTTCCTTTTTATGGTACAAAAAATATTTTTTTTAGGTGATTATAGTGTTGAAATTTTCAAGATTTTGTCTTAGCTAAATACAAGTTTGTATTAAAAATATAAGAATGCTTTAAATACAACTTTATTTGGGTTCAGGATAATTATTACAATCTGAAGTATAAGTAGGCACCAAAATTTTCATTATAGTTTCAAAATTTATTTTATAATTCTGCGCGTAAGCTGTTATACAAATTTTCTGCTCGTCAAATGTCTGACAGTTTTGAAACCCCTATAAATGCTAATTCTGCATCTTGAAATTTTTTAAATACATGAAATGAAAGAACACACTTATATCTTTCTTCCCAATAAAAATTGTGTTTTAAAATCATGTACATTTTAAGATATTAAATGTTGTGAATGGTCCTTATTTTCATTTTTTCAAACTTTAAGCGTCCTGAAATCCCTTAAATTACGGAAAGAGAGTGTTTTGCAGTTATATGTGTGTTGAATAAGTTTTGTCATTATTTCAATGAGTTACTGGTAATGGTGGTTACAAATCATTAAGTTTGGCAAAACATTTGTCGAATATGTTAGAACTTTACAAGGATATACAGTAGAGTACCGATTATCCGAGTTTCCGCTTTAACCGAGCTATTTTCTTCTGATGGATTGATGGCTTCCACTATAATGAAACAGTCATTCTGAAAATGATCCATTCCAAAGGTAAAAGTTCGATCGAAAAAAAACTATTTAATACTTTTAGCAGAAAGAAGAGGCTACACCTGAAATTTTCATGACACTAATATGCTATCATGACACAACAAGCTGCCAATGGGTACGGTTTTGTTACCTCTAAAATTTAATGCAAATTTTTGCCATATTTAATCGTCGACAATTGTTGGATCTTGGCAATTGAATTAGACAAAATTTACTGTTAAGTTTTAGTGGTAAGAAAAGATCTTATAAATTGGTAGCTATGCAGTAGCGTAATGCTGCAGAAAAAAAAAATAATAAAAAAGAAAACTGCTGAAAAATTGACATTTAACAAACAAAAAATATCAAGTGCTTTTTCAAATAAACAATTTCATTCTCCTTTTTTCTTGAAAATAACGGAAATGTGCATGAAAAAACTGTTACTAGTACCATAAAAATTAATGAATTAAGTGAAATTTTATATTTCATCTCCTTAGTTGGTGACAATGTGTGTAAATCCGGTTTATCCGAGTTTTTTGCTTACCCGAGATGAGCTTGGTCCATATTAACTCGGATAATTGGGACTCTACTGTATAAGCGAGAAAACTCACCGAGGGTTTCCAATCGTCGAGGTTATAGTCCCAGGACGTTTGTGAATCTCTCCTGTTGGAAGAGTCTCTGCGGTTGACGTCGTTCGAATCTCTTTTGCCGCTTTGTGCGGCTGAATTGCTGTTTTCTTTAGGCCTGGGCCGGATGAAACCTTTCCTTCGGAGTTTCAACTCGTGGAGCATCCGAAGGACGTAAGCGAGGAAGGTGATGATCCGCTCTAGGAAAAGGTTGAAGAAGAGGATGGCTCCTGAGCAGCCCAGGAACCCGTAGAAAATGACCACCACCCTGCCGGCGAGTGTCTTTGGTGTCGTCATGCCGAAACCTGAATGGGGAAAACAAATTAAAAAGATTAAGAAAAAGCTAAATATGAACTCCATTCCAAAATTGCATTAATTAGAATAAAAAATCGCATTTATTTATAAAATTTAAGGTACCATTTTCTTAACCCATCGCGACGAGCATCCTGTATAGAATTTTTTAATATTTTATCACCAGTATTCTTAAATAGAAATCTTTGTTTAATTTAAACGTAAAAACTTTGCATCGTAAAATTAAATAATGCAAAAATTACTATTTAACCCTTTGTATCACCGTGTTGCAGATTTGCAACATACCCAAAACGTCATTGTTATTTCAACGGTAAATCCCAAAAGACGATTTTGTTACTACTATTAACATAATTATTTCATTAAATCCGCAACAAATGTCTATACTGATTTTTTTTTTCGCGCCAAAGTTTGATTTATCGCTTGATCAGCTACACGTGATTTTTGCTGAATTAAGCTTTGAAATACTGGGGTTAAAAAAAGTCTGCAGACGTCTACAAGTATATTGTTTTCAAAGGTGAGTTTAAGTTCTTTATTTAAAGACCATTTTCGAGCTAGGAAATTTACAATATGTATAAGATAAACGTAAACTTTTGTCTGTTGCAGATCTGCAACAACGCGCCATATCTTCTCTTGTAATGGATTTTTTGAAATAGCAAAAGAGCATCGAAAATATCTTCTAATGGTTATTTAAGTTGCATTTTTTTCAGGAGAGCAAAATTATTGAAAAGGGGAAACATTAATCTGTTTTTATATTTAATTGCTATAGGGTAAGTTAGGGATCTCCCCCACCCCCCTATGTAAAATTAACACCAAGTCCAAAGCTAGCAAAAAAGGGAAAGGTCTCGTAGTAGAAAAAAGAATTCAACAGAAAAAGCATAGATCGCTTACTCAACATATTCCACCAAAACAAGTGCGCCTAGACGAAATTGGGCAATGATCTGTGGGCAGAAAGAAGAATACGTTGTAAATACCCCAATTGTAAAATCTTTAATCAAACTGTTTGTGAGAAATGTGGTGTGGGACTTTGCTACAACAAAACTAACAATTGTTTCAAAAATTTTCGTGCAAATTAAAATTTTAAATATTTTCAGTTTTTGTGCCATTTGGCAAGATGTTGCAGATATGCAACAAACCCATTTTTCCAAATAAAATTTTATTTTTCTGTTCTGAAATTTTTTTATTATTTTTTTCCTTGCTTAAAATGATGCATTTTAATATATGTGTAAGAATTTTTCAAATCGGGGTTGTTGAGTTACAAAGGGTTAAAATTGCTGGCAGAAAAATCCAAGATCCTGTACGCCGATTATACACGATGCTCCTCACGAAGGGGATAATTGAACAGCTTAGTAGAAGAACATGTTATGCTGCATTTTCTCAATAATAGTTTTATTTATGTATGAAAGTGTTATGGGATATTCAATCATATGGTAAAGCTGAATTTGTATGATTCTAATTACCCTTGAAGATCTGAGACGTTATTTATTAATATTTAATAATGTAAATAATATTAATAAATTTAAATATTTGAAAATTGTATGTTAAATTTTTCCGAGAAAGTTTTTAAAGATGTATTGCCAAAGAAAAAATTATTGAATGAAATTTACAGCACTAGGGGACTCTGCTTCCTACGAGCTACAGAGTCTCTGCTTCCCGGTACTTAGTAACAACGCTATAAAAAACTTGTTTTAAATAAGACATTTATATGTACCGTTTTAAATCTGGCGTAATTTTGACCAAAGTTTTCTTTCTCTTTTTAATATTCACGTGAAAATACTTTTGTTGCTAGAAAAGAAATATTATTATTTGCGCTGTCTTAGAATTGGCAAAAACAGTTAGATAGACCATCTTAAAATATGAAATAAATGTCTCGTTTAAATAACAGGTAATTTAAACTGTTTCGCAATGTTATTATTTGGCCATTTTAAATAGGACGCAATTTCCCTTATTTACTGCTTTTAAAGCATATTAATAAATTTATTATTTTAAACTTTTCATTTTCTTTTAATATTCACGTGTAAATACAATTTTTATGACGTAATTTTCAATATTTTCCTGCTTTTAACACGTCATCATTTAATTCTAATTTTGAAGTTTTTTTCTGCTTTTAATAGTTACGTGTAAATAAATTTTTAATTGAGAGGAAATATTATTCCTTACGCTGCTTTTAAAATTGTCAACAATTTAAAATAATAACCTTTTCTAAAATATGAAAAAAAAAACTATCTCTTGAAATGATGAAAATTTGAATTAAAAAAACGCCATAAAATGAGTCAAATAAAAAAAAAAAATGCTGTCTGAACATCCCAAGTTTGTAATATATATATCCTTACAAAAAAGGATTAAATTTCTATTTATAGTTTTTGCTCCTATAAAACTTTTTTAGCTGAACGATTTTGACCAAATTTAACAAATAATATCTCTTAAAATAATTCTTCGATTTAAAAACCGCCTGCTTCAGCGTATTTACGAAACATTTTTCTATGATGCTACCAAGTTTTATATTTTTGTAAGCAGTCATTTTCTTAATATTAGCGAAGAAAGACCCCAGGTCACAAAAAATTCATTTACGGCAGCAGTGACAGCATTAGTTATTTATTTTATTTTATTTTATGTTTTTTTGTAGAGAGAGATAGACTTTAAATGTTCTTGAAATTTCATTTTTCCTGCATAACGTCTTCTTCCCCTAAGCTCTTCAACTGTGGAAATTAATTTGCTGTTTAATTAGAAACATTGTATTTTCTCCGAATTTCAAAGATAGAAGCGAATAAACCTGGATGATGCAGCACAGACAATCACCTCATCGACTTCACGGTTGAAATTCCAGAATTAATTAAAACTCGATTCGCATATTAAAACGCAATCGGTCTGTCAAGTCCTATTTTGGTGGAAAACACCTGGAAACCCGATTTTAGCGGTTGACTCTTAGGTTTACCATTGTGTTTTCCTGCACCCAAAGGTATGAAAACATGGAACTCTGGGAGCAGGAAAACACAATGGTAAACCTACGAGTCAACAAAAACGGGTTTTCAGGTGTTTCCACCAATATATGATTTGGCAGACCGATTGCGTTCTAATATGCGAATCGAGCTTTAACGAATTCTGTAATTTCAGCCGTGAACTCGATGAGGTGATTGACTGTTCTGCCGCCTCCCGGTGTATGATAGCAGAAGACTATTCACTGTTTATGCATATGAAGTCAAGGGGTTAATAGATTTATCAGACAAGAATGAGAATTAACCACTATAACACCTTTAAATGAATTAACCACAATTCTGGTTTGACAAAACTTTATTATTTTATCGATTCATTAAAGAAAATGTTGTGATTAACATACTAAATAGAACAGATTTAAACCATTATTTTCTAACCAAATAACGCTAACAAAAAAATTAGTAATTAAAGTACAGTAAATGCCGCGGTTATCCGAAAAGCATGGGACCAAAGCATTTTCGGTTAACCGGGGTTCAATAGGAATTTTCGGATAACCGGGATTTCATAGACTTATGGTGAAAACTTGCTTGATGAAAAGCTGTGATCGCAATTTAGAACATCGTAGTAATAAAAAAAATGTTATGGTACCGTATTCAAAGCACCCTGAATGACAAACCAAAATTATAAGTTTCTCCAACAGCATAAAAATCACAATATATTTTGTAAAAAAAAATGAAGTGTCGTACGTGTCTGTCTAATAAAGTGCCCGAAATTACGCAATGGACCAAATAAATAAGTTGACTCTGTTTATTTTATTTTATAAAGAACATGCTTTTTAACACTATTTCTACCAGTGTCCCATAACCCCTTTTAAATATTTGATTTTTAGAGCTAATAAGTATTAAAAAAACTGTTCAATGTATTAAAATTATTCGGGTTGGGTTGGGTTGGGTTGATTTTTGACGGCCGATTATCAACTCGAGGGATATAGGCCCAGGGGGAAGTGCCCTCCGTGGGGGTCTTTCTAAGGGAATCTAACCCGTATTTACGCATGGGAATCCACGGTTTCGAAGAAAACCACGAAAACTCCGAAACGGTTAGGCCGACGGACGCGATTTTGTTCGAACCCAGCACTTCCCGTATACCAGCTTCGAGAGCAGAACCTCTAAGCCACTATTGGGGCCTAAAATTATTCGGGATTGTTTTGATCTAAAACTTACAAATAAAATAGTAATCATAAATAAATATGTTTAAAGGTGTCATTTGACATTGGTAAAAGTCGTGTTGACAATAAAATTTTTCACATTTAAAGAGGACTTAAAGGTATTTTAAGGTCTTTCGGTTAAACCAATTTTCGGATAACCGTGATTCGGATAAACGAGATTCTACTGTATTCCATGAGTAGCCATGGCCTGTATCTATGGCGTAGTATCTGCCTCCCGGTCTAGAAGCAATGTCAAATGCAGACAGTTTTGCTCAGGAGGGATATCTGCAGTTACGGGGGACAGAGAGGGATTGGGTGATATTTTTGAGTAGCGGGAGCAGAAACCTTCACTTTTAGACCACTGATAAGAAAAAAATCTGAAATCGTCAAGATAATGAATGGGTTTAAATGTGTGGGGTCTTAAGTTAGCTCCACAGGTTTGATGTTGTGAAGGCAAAATTTAAACTGAGTTCAAAATTTATTTGTATATAAAAAAGCAAAACTGGAAATAAGGCTTTAGCAAAATGCTGAAATGACAGGATGGTTATGAAAATGTCCTCTCTGTCCTCTCGACGCTTTTATATGCTTCACTTTAATTTGCAAATTAAAAGTTAAACTAGTCGGATATCCTAATCACAAAACTTTCATCTATCTCATACATGTTAATTCTTCAAAATTCTCTATGACGTAGTAAAAATTAAATGGCAATATATGCCCCTCAGGAGGATTCTAAAGATATGAAATTCCATGCATTAGTTCTTGAGATATGAGTATCGCTGAAATCGTGTAAATACAGCAAAATGCGGCCTAGCAGCGCCACCTATTGGGTGATTTATACCAAAAACTAATCAGCAACAACTTATGTCGACGACTGACTGAATCTGAAGTTTGGAGAAAATCCGCGCATTACTTTTTCAGATAGAGCTATAGCGGAAATTGTAAAAAAATTCCACATAGCAGCGCCACCTATTGAGCGATTTACACTGAAAACTAAACAACACTAATTTATTAGGACCAATTTATACTAGGGGTTAACTGAATCTGAAGCTTTGTGAAAATTCATGCATTAGTTCTTGAGATTCAGCTATTGCGGAAATCGTGTAAAATACAGCACAGCAACGCCACCTGTTGGACGATTTACACAAAAAACTAAAAAACACTAATTTATATCAGGGACTAACTGAATTTGAAGTTTGATGAAAATCCGTTCATTAATTCTTGAGATAGAGCTATTGCAATAATCATGAATAAAGCAGCATAGCAGCGCCATCTGTTGGGCGATTTTCACCAAAAAGTAATCAACAACAAACTATATCGAGGGCTAACTGAATCTGAAGTTTTGTGAAATTCCGTGAATTATTTCTTGAGATATAACTATTGCGGAATCGTAAAGATGCAGCACAACAGCGCCACCTGTTGGGCGATTTACACCAAAAACTAATCAGAACCAGTTTATATCAAGGCCTAACTGACTCTAAAGTTTTGTGAAATTCCGTGCATTAGTTCTTGAGATAGAGCGCCTACAAATTTTATGTCACATACCCCATATAGCACGAAATCTCCCGAAAACTTCCCCAGGAGCTCCAAGTCATCCCGAATTCCTCCTGATACTAAAATGACATAATAGGGACGTCCTGAGGAATAGACGTTTAAGATCTCCTCAGGAGTGAGCTCCCAGTGACGTCCTATGGAGTAACGTCCAAGGACGTCAGTCCTGGGGAGAT
Organism: Maratus speciosus; assembly: GCA_963932465.1. Lineage (NCBI taxonomy): Eukaryota > Metazoa > Arthropoda > Arachnida > Araneae > Salticidae > Maratus > Maratus speciosus. The sequence continues at coordinate 423,689,893 of OZ010794.1, read as the reverse complement.
ACCTGGGAAGCTATTCCTGGGGAGGTACCTGGGAAGCCACGCCTGGGGAGGTACCTAGGCAGTCGTTCTTGGGGAAGTACCTGGGAAATCATTCCTGGGGAAGTATTTAGGAAGTCTCAGTGCTGGCGCCATCTCATGAGTGATTCTGGAGTACAATACTCAATTGCTTTTTATTAAAATAAAGTGAATTCAATTTGATCGGGATCGATTTTTAATGAGTTTGTTTCATATTATTAATTATTCGATTTATTATTTTTTAACAAATTAGACAATTGTCAATAAATTGTAATTATTTTTAATTATTGCAATAGCTTTTAATCATTTTAGTTAAATTGAAATGTTTAATTCAATATTTCAGTTAATTCATATTTTAAATAATAATTACTATATGTCTTTTAAAGCACATTTTGTCCATTTATCATTATTTTATTAATTTTCAATAAATAGCATAACACATTTTTCTTTTTCTATTATTATTAATTTTTTATTAATTAAGGAATTAATTTAATTTGTTTAAATTAACCAAATAATAAGTTTCTAAATCAATACACTAAAACCTCTAAATGAAAGACAGTTCTGGACCATATATTTTTCCGGTATTTAGAGGTAAAGATATCTATACAAAGAAAATAATATATCCTTACCGTGTGTTTGTAAGCAGCCGTCTAAAATTTTTTTTGTGAAAATAGTATTAATCGAGTTCTGCTGCACCTGAGGCTAAGATTTTTCATATTTTGAAAATTAGCTAACATACTTATCAAACGCTGCATTTAAACAAAAAACAGACAAAACTGTCGCGATGAGAAAAGGGCATTTTTATTTCAGCATATAACACCAACTTAAAGTGAATACAATTCACGTTAAAATGGCACATTTCATTTAAAAATATATAAATATTGAGCCGCAAACCCCCCCCCCCCCCCTCCCCATACGAGGTTTTTTTGCAAAGATTTTCTGTTATAAAAAATACATTCTTACAAAATCGGTTAAAAGATATAAATTCATGCAAAATTAAGGTTTAATTCAGATTATTATCCCAGGCCTGGGAAGTACTGCTAAGCTAAGCTCATCTGGTATACTTTATACAGGTGTTGGGAATGAGAAAATGTTAAATAAATAGAAGTGTCAGTTCTAGAGGTTTAACGATATTTTGTTTTATTTTATCTTTAATTTATTTTTTAAATATAAGTTTGACATATTAATTAATCATTTTTCTATTATCTTTTTTAAATTGCCATACATAATGTTATTTTCCCCCTCAATAATAAAAGTGAAGTCTCCATTTAAAGAACTTCAGAAATATAAATAACATTATTAGATTCAGAAAATATAGATAAATATTCATCTGTTCTTCCTAAATAACAAATATTTCTGCAGAATTTTAAACTGAGAGGCATTTTGCGTTATATATATAGAGAGAGAGTTAAAACTTCTATTTAAGAAACATATTTCCTATTTAGCAAATTTTTAGTTTCGGATATCTATGAAGCATTAATTTTGACGGAACTTCTTTTCTCTTTTAGCCATGGAACTAACTCCATTCTTTTAGCATGCATATGCCCAACAGACTTCTCATATCTCTTCAAGAATTTTTTCTCTGAGATAATCCATAGCTAAGGGTCAGGGAGAATATTATAACTGGATTCCCAGTTGACTCTGAATAGAGCGGATCCGCCCCCAATCACTTTTGTCAGCTGAGAATGTGCGTGCATGCTTGCTGCAAGTACATAATACCTGCGAAAGAAAGTTTTTGAAAGGAGAAAAAAAGAGTGTTATTGCAAGAATTTGAACAAAACCCATTTCTGAAATAACTAAGCGAAGGCGTTTGTCCATATTTGTGAGAATTTTTTAAAGAGGATTTTTTAATTCAAAGGTTTCTAAAAAAGGAAAAAAAAATATTTATTTAGTTTGGGATTTATACAAACTAATTTGCTTATAAAATAAAGATCTGATATTTTAAATCAAAGCATTCGTACTTTTGGGCGTTTTAAGCCTGAAATGTAAGTTTTATTAACTAAAATTAAATTACATTTCAAGAAATCACTAAAAATACTTTGCATCGTTAATTAAATGAAAAATGGTTCATAATGAATGTCTTATGAACAGAAAGCTTTCACACGATTTTAAAGGTCGTTAAATAGAGATTTAACTGCAAATTAGTTTTCTTTATTACAGTAAGAAAATAAAATAGTTTTGTAACAGGCATAAACTTCATTAATAGTTTCTATTTTTATGTAACATTTTTGTAACTATTTGTGTAACTATTTTTATGTAACCTGTTTGTTCATTGTAATGATGGAATATTGCAATCTATTTTCATCCCAGATCCTGATATGATACAATTTTACAAGTTTGCACAGAAAAATGTGTTTTTGATGACAATATAGTATTTTAAAATTTTTATAACGTTATTATAAAATAATAAATTGATTTTAAAGCATTTTTCAATTCGCCCGCGACAGGTGGTAAATCACCAAACATCTGCAAAACTGTATGGGAGTTCGAAAAACAATGAAATTAATGATGCGTCAATATATGCTCACAAAAATATGCCAAATCGCAATGAAATATTTTAAAGAATAAAAAGTAGAAAAAAGATTATAAATAGAAAAATGAATTATAAAATAAAATTTTTAAAATACGCCCTTAACAGTTAATAATTTCTTACTAATTGATTTGTGATTATGCGTTCAGAAATCAGTGTAGAAATTCCAAAAACATGGTTTAAATAATGTTTAACCCCCCCCCCCCCCATCTTAAAAAAGAAAGAGAAAAAAGTAATGTTTTTTTTTCATAAATTTACTTAATAAGTGCGCTTTTTACCAAGCGTAAAGCAAACTTTTCCTGTAAAAAAAAAAAGAGGGAGAAATAAAAAAGTATTTGCTTTGAATGGATTCTTTGAATTGGAATTTTGAAGTTTAGTAATCATAAAAAGAATTCATATTTTAAAACAGAGTATCCAAATTTTGCATTTTAAATCTCTGGAAATATTATTTTCATTAACTAAAATTAAATTATATCGCAAGATACTCAGAAACGTTTAGCATCATTAATTGTATGAAAAATAGTACAGAATGAATTTTCTAAGTATAGAATGATTTCAGTGAATTTTAAATATGAAAAGCTAAGACAATATTATTGTCATTTAAAAATATAATTTCATGTAGGAATTTGAAAATTCAAAGATCTTTATGTTATTTTAAATAATTATTGATAAGTCTTTTTTTTACTTATGAATTTAAATTTATATTGAATATATACAAAAGGCTACGCATTTAAATTTGCAATAAAAGTTAGATAATTCCGGCTTATATGTAGCACATAAAATATGGATATTTTCTAATTTTTAGTTTCAAAAGAGGGGGAAAATACATGAATACCTTAGAAGTTTTCTTATTCAACGGCCCTGTAGCATAATGGATAGAGCGCGCGTCTCGTGTTCGTAAGTACCCCGGATCAAACCCGGAAGGTAAAATGAAGGTAAGAAATTTGTCCCAACAGTCTTTCATATAATTCCGTGCGCGTGCTTGATAATTGTAATGTCTGTTACATGTGAAACTGTCTGATAATTAGTTAAAAAATAATTAAATTGTTTTACATTAATTACTTTAATCTATAGCTTCAAATTTTTTTGTGGCATATTAAGTGACCTTGACGTTTCCCAAAGTCCTCCACTATCACTTCCTAACATCTTCCCCAGAACCTCCCAGGGAGCATCCTAAAGGAGGTCCTGGGGAGCTCTCCAGGATGCTGCAGGGCGGACATTTTCTGTTCCTGAGGACCTCCTGGTGACAAATTTCTGCATCCTCAGGGATGCCCGTGGGATGATGGTGTTTTATTGTAAATCTTCCTGGGGATATCCTGGGGAGGCAAATGTGCTATATGGGACAGACTCACAGAGTGACAGAGTGACAGACAGAATGACAGACAGACATTTTCTAAAAACCATCAAATCATGTTCAGGACCTTCTAAAACGTATAAAACCATCGAAAACTGGAAGTCGAAAATTTTCACGACTCCAATATTTTCTTCTTGTTAAGATAGAAGAAAGTAAAAATAATCAGGACATTTTTAAAGGATTACTTATAATTTACAAATAACTTATAACTCCGACACCCACTAAAGGACTTAATTCAATTTCTCCCTTTTTCCAACATGAAAATAATCTTTCAACGTTTATGCCTAATTGATTCTAATCTTTAACCGTAAATAGAGTCTAAGAATAAATTACATGTGCACTGATATACATGTGCACGGAAGTATCTCAAATACAATTTTAGATTTATATAGATTGCATTAATGCAATGAATTAAAAGGATATCGCTAACCTCATCGAAAAAGTCCTACTTTCTCAATTATAATTCACTTTTTAAAATCACAGACACTAAATGACTTCATTCTATTTCTCATTTCTTTCAATATGAAAATAATCTTTCAACATTTATGCCAAATTAGTTGTAATCTTTAAACATAAATAGTGTCCAAGAATGAATTGCATGCGCATTGATATACATGTGCAGGAAGTATCTTAAATACAATTTTAGATTTAGATTAATTAAAATTATTAAATACAATACATCAATAAATTAAAAGAATATCGCTACCCTCATCGAAAAAGACCCAATTTTCAATTATTATTCACTTTTTAAAATCACAGACACTAAAGGAATTCATTTAATTCCTACTTTCTTTCAACATGAAAATACTCTCTTTCAACATTTATGCCAAATTAGTTCTAATCTTTGAACGTAAATAGTGTCCAAGAATGAATTGCATGCGCATTGATATATGTGCACGGAAGTATCTTAAATACAATTTTAGATTTATATTAATTAAATTATTAAATACAATACCTCAATAAAATAAAAAGATATCGCTACCCTCATTGAAAAAGTCATAAATATTGAATTATTATTAACTTTTTAAAATCACAAACTAAGGCTAAAAAGGACTTAATTCATTTTTGCTGCCGATGTCTGTAAATGTTGTTTTACCTTTTGTAGAATTTGTATGCAGTCAAATACGCAGATAGGGAAAGGCCAAAAACTCTCCGATCGCGAAATCCATGTTAGCCTATGGGAAAACTTTAAAGTGCGATTATTCATTACTTAATTATTAAAATGCCGTTTTCACCATCAGAAAGTAGATATCAGATGCCGATGATGTGCGTTTTTAAAAATTGTTTACGCAAATTTTAAGTATTTTTAGAAGATGATAAAATTTAATCAAATGGAAATTTCAAAGTTTATAGGGATTATTTATATACTTAAAATTTACGGAGATAATTTTTAAAAACTCACATCATCGGCATCTGACGTCTATTTTCTGAAGGTGAAAACGGCATTTTAATAATTATATTAGGTAATGAGTAATCGCACTTCAAAGTTTTCCCATAGGCTAACATGGGATTTCGCGATCGGTCAGTTTCAGTGCTGCGGAGCCTTAAGACGCGTTTCAAGGGAGTGGACAAAAGTCGTGTATTAACACGTTAAGCGCCACGTCAGTCACCGATAACTGACACTGAACTTTCAGTTTAGAACGCGTCATCACTGACGGTGTAAAATATGATATAAAACTAAAAAAATATATATTGTTTTAAGTAATTACTGAAAATTTATTTAAAATTTACTTACCTTTTATTTATTACAGGATTATACTTTCTTAAAAATTACTTAAAACATTGTACATTTTTCATCTTCAGTGTCAGTCACCGTGCACTGAACGTGTTAAGCTTGATTTGCATAATGTTGCAGGAACTTGGCTTATTTACACATCTAATAATCTAATTGAAAGCTTTAATTTATATGTTTAAGGTCGAAAGATGTGTCTTTTACATATATTTAGATTAAAATTAAATTGTATTCAAATTTAATTCATTGTTTCTTTTTATAGGGCCGGCTGAAATAATAGCTGAATAGAAATGTGGATTCAAACATGGGTTTATTGTCGATTAATACGTTACAAACAAAAATAAAACGATAAAAATAATTTTCCTGCTAGAGTCATTTTTTTAACACAAAGAAAAATACATTAAATCTCACACAGTCCTGCACAATTCAATTATTAAACTCACATTTATTACTTATGATAATGAGTTATCAGTGTGTCCAGTATATTTTGTATTTTGTCCTTAATTTTTAATATAATAAGGAAAAACTGCTTATTAAGCTTTGTTTTAAAAATATTGTTATCATTGCAAAAAAAAAAAAAAAAAAAAAAAAAAAACATGAAAGAATTATAAAACCGCAGTCATAATTGTTTAATCTTTACGAGTTATTGCCTTATTCTTTTTTTCTTTTGCCTATAATATGCATTATAAAAAATAGTAGGGATATGACGTACATTTAAAGCCTAATTGACAAAATATATAATAATTTCTACGCATAGTAATTTTTATGACATTATCTGAGCACCCTGAATTCGTCTAACTCTTTCCACTACAGTAAAAATATACACGAGGCTAGATACAAAGAATGTTAGGACGCACGATCAAGGAATTTCAGTGCTTGCTAATTTAGCGGGTTTTTTTTATTGAAATGTCTACCAGTATTTACGATTAATAATGTTCGCCTTAATTAATCTATTATTAAATAAAGTAAATATACTTATTCGGAAACAGCGTTTTTTATCATAATAAAATAATCCGCTATATTGGTAACACTGGAGAAGAGAGAAAGAATTCGTATCTTGATTTATGAATTTCTTAAGAGGCTAGCTACTTTAGTCACCTGTAAAGATCCGCTCACTAAGGCTAATCCTATGGAAGAATTTTTTAAAGATATATCGTTTGCATTTCAATGCTTTTAAGTAATTCTTTTTGCATTGGCTAGCTGAGATCGATCTTTACTAAGGGCGTTTTTTACCTTTTGTATTTTGTCTACAGATATTTTTAATTAGGACGCTTTCATTTTTGAAATCGGTTTCGAAAGGGAAAGCATCCTCTTGAAGCAATTCTGAAAATAAAATCGAAAAAATAAAAAAAAGACAGATGTAGAGCTCAATCTCAGCTATCGAATGCAAAAAAAAAAAAAAAAAAAAAATCCTTTAAAAAATATTAAAAAGCAAACGAGATATCTTTAAAAATTTCTCCCATAGGGTTAACATTAGCGAACAAGTCTTTTCAGATGACTGAAGTAGCCCCTTAAGCGAGATTTTTTTATTCAAATGACCGAAAATCTATCGGGTATTAAGCCGAATCGCGTAGTAACCGTTAGCTTATGAAACGTCATATTTTTTCGTTAGCCTTATGGGCGATATTCAAGGGATAGGAAAAAATCCGCGTATTAACCGGTCTCAAAAGTAGTATAAAAACAGTAGTAGGAACACATAAAAAAGGATCAAAGCTACACACATTAATATAGGTTGCTGACCTGATGCTCCCAACCAAACACGAAACTACAGTGACTAGAAATACATAGAGTGGAAATCATAAAGTGAAACCGAATCCAAAAATTTACATTTTCACCAGAGGCCACTATGATCGAGTCTATTGCTACGAATGAACAGAAATTTAGTGTGTTTTTAAATATTTATGATTCAATTTAAACTACGTGAAGCTTATTTTTGAAAGATTTATGTTGTAATATGTGATACATTCGGAATGAACGAAAATTCAGGCATATATTAGGTTATTAAGTCTAAAACGCCCAAACTGACAGCAGTTTTTTTTATTTAGAAATTCTGAATTCACACCAGAAAATTTTGAATAATAATTTCATTTTATTTTATTCGTAAAATATCTATCATCTTATAAAGTAAAAATAATTATTGAAAGTTTATGGTGAGAATTCGGAATTTCTAAATAAAAAATCGCTTTCAAATCGGACGTTTCATATTTAATGACCTAATATTTTAAATGCATTTCCCACCACATATTTCTAGTCATATAAGAAAATTTATTTTTTTCTATACATTCTAAAACAATACCGGTATACGCGATTTCGACACAATATATATCTAGACAGTGTAACGAAATTGATGAACTGCTTTCAAACGGGTTTTTAATAAAATTGATGAAGCCATAAGTTTTGAGACGATTCGGATTCATTAAGAGTAGGTGGGAAGCAGAAAAGTTGCCGAAAATTATCAACCAATTACTAGGTTTAAGCCTTTGTTTACATTTTGCGAGTTGTCTGAAGTTACCACTGGTAAACCAAAATTTTGCAACTTTGTTTTGGTGTTTTCTTTTTCTTTAATTTTATGCATTTTCCGTATTAGCAAAGTAATTTTCACGTACCCCTGATTGGTACGCGACGTAACCTTGATTGGTACGCCACGCATTCCAGATTGGGAACCACTATACTAAGGTGATGATAAACAATTATGAATTTCAAAAGTCTACTATGAGCAAATTGTCTTTTCCGTGCATCTGCGCATTTGACTGCATGCCTACTCATCGAAATGAAAAACAACATTTACAGGCATAGGTGACATAGTTGAAAGAAGCTCTTTTGAATGAGGATTTCCAAACTTCTAAATTGGTGAACCACTAAACCGAAATTCATACTTTCTTTGTATTATTTAAAACTAAATTATTGTTATAAATAAATAAATAAATAATAAATAAATAAATATAAATAAAAATCTAAAATACTAAAGGGACCCGGAAAAGTTTTCCAAAGAAAATTATGAATATATTTTTGATTTCTTCATAAAAAGTTTCTGCTCGCTATTTGACTGAATTTTGTAACATGTACAATATCATAAACATTTTTTACGGGTACAGTACTTATGATGTATATGTCTTATTAAATCGGCCAAATATGCCAATCGTCAAAAGAGAAGACGCATCAGTAATTTCAATTTATAATTATTTTTACATAATCTTCGCGTAACAGTACCTAAGAAACCTGCTTCAGTATATTTGATTTAAAAAAAATAAATGATTATTAAAAATTTGGGAATTTTTTGATGAGCGTAGCGAAGTTCGTTTAATTTTATGAGGCAATACACAATTGAGGAGCTAACTGGAAGAACATGTTAAGTAACAAAAATTACATTTGAAGAAATTTGAAGTGAAAGTTTTTGCTGTAAATTTTAATGATTTATTTTCTGTTTGATACCATGTGTTTAAAATATTAACAGGTATGGTACTGAACTCTCTCAGAAAAACTTATTCATACTCAATTTTCAAATATTAAAAACTATTAATATTATTGACATTATTAACTATTAAAATATTAAATATTAATGAATAATGTCTTAAATCTTCAAGACTAAATAGAATCTTAGTATTTTAGCTTCACCATGTGATAGGATACCTCATAATGCTTTCATCCAAAAGATAAAAAAAAAAAAAAATTAGAAAATGTAGCATAACATGTTCTTCCACTCAGCTCTTCAATTGTTATCATCTATTCATTAGCACCAAATATCAGCAAATAATATATGTTTTCTAAATTTCTCACAATTCGCTGTAATTCTGTATAAACAAAAAAGGCTACTGAAAAATATGCATATGCATGAAAGTATGCATTAAATATAGTTTTAGATTTGTATTTAATAGTATTAATAACTAATGATTGTTATAATAAATCACACATGCATACATAGATATATTACGGCACTACGTTCCGTGAAGGATGTTGACCTCCCTTACTATGATTTTCTAGATCTCCTGATCACTGGATTTGTAATCAAACAATCAACATAAAATATCAGCAAACTGTTTTTTTTTTATTCCACAATTTCAATAAATCAGCTTTGCCATGATAAAACCATTCTCGTATGTTTTTTGAGTCCTTTAATTATTCTATCGTTAACATAATAAGATTTTTCTCACATTTATTAATTATTTTAACTGATCTCTTGTATGAATAATGGATATTATCATACAGAGAAGGTGATAGGGAAGAAGGGACTTATGAGGCTCAAGACCTGCCTTTTTAAAAGAATAAATCTATTGTTAAGGGGGCTCAGGGCTTGATCGATACTGAAAAACATGTAAACAGAGCTCTCGTTTCGAGTCCATATCAAAACAGAAGTATTCAATGCAGCCAATTTAAACATTCTGATATTTTTAAGGCATGTTTGTAGTCTTATAAAATTATAAAATGAAGTACTTCAATGTAATAAAATAAAAAATATAGTGAAATTTATGTAACACAATTTTCGAAAAAAAAAATGTGCGTGTCATATCACCATCCGTAATATATCTTAACTTTGAATTGACATAAGAACCTAATTTTTGCTTTAAAATGATCAGGAAACATTACTCTATAGAATGAATTAAGAATATAACTATCATTCAAAGGAAACCTTATTTAAAAAAAACTCTCAAATTTGAAAATTTTAAAAACTCTAAAAAATACAATTTTTTTTTCATTAAAAATACTCAAAATATTAAACTATCTAAAATATATTAATTCATTCTATAAATGATGTTATATGCATGCAAAAAAAATTAAGCAATTCCATCAAATAGTTTTTTAAAAAATCTTACGGATAGTCGTCAAAAATCAAGTTTTGAGAAAACGCGACTTAAAGTTGAATTTAAATGGGTGCGGTTTTGAAAGTGATTGTTACATAAATGCTTATAACTCCGTTAAAAATGCAAATATTTTTATGCGGTTTTTTGCACTGTGTTCAGAATTAATTGAATAAAAATCAATTAAATTTAAAAAATCAAAAACCCGACTGCGTAAAAAGCGAACTAATTATTTCTCATTAATTTGAGACTATTTTTTATATTACTTACCTATTTTTTATTTTTTTACTTGTATTGATGACTTTTATATTGTATTTATTTGTCAGTTTCTATCAATAAACACTGTTTCGATCAGGCCTATAGATCTCTATAAAGGTTAGAGTTGCAGTAAAGCTAGAGGTCCTACCTACACAACTTCCAGGTTGCATAATATTTAAATGGAGCTTCTGACTGTAAAATAGTCAATGAAACATCGTCTTCATTTTGAAAGACCTATCCAATGATATGCCAGTCAACATGGTGCGTAACATTTTTTTTCGCCTCTACCGCCATTTTGTATTTTAGAGCCGTCCGTTTGAATTTATAAATACAAAACCTACCCTATAACCATTGGACGGTTAAGACAAATCGATAGAGATCTCATTCATTAAAATCCATCCAGCCGTTGGGATGTTTCGAGGGTATAAAGAAATCCACATACCCAGATACGCGTGAAACACATAACCCTTCTTTTCAGTCGGGTAAAAATAGAAAAAAAATCGATTTTTTGAAAAGCTTTCAAGCCCTGAGCCCCATGGAGGAAAGAGATAGATGGAGATGCAATACGCTGTAAAAACGGTTTGCAATATGATGCGCGTTATCACTCAAATTTAAGTGCTCTCTCTCGGCCCAAACAAAACAAGCACCTGGAACAAGGACCGAATTCTTCGACATCACCCATGCATTTATTTTTCTCTAAATGAAAGGGATCTGCTTATTTTTAAACATTCTAAAGCAGCATTCCATTGTATTATGCATTAAAAACTGTATTACTAAAAGTTTTCTTATTTTGTGAAAGAACGTGCTTGTGTTTGGGCCGACTGTAGCTGATTTTTGGGTTACTTTTTTGGCGTCACCCGCAGCCACCTTACTGCATCTCCATCTATCTCTTTCTTCCATGGCTGAGCCCCTTAAGTCACATGAACCGTCAAAAAGGCTACTGTTAGGTGTACAAAGTATTTTTACTCACTTTCAATAGATGAGGATATCTGAAAGAGATGGAACTCTATTAATAGATTAGGTGCGTATGGTAATAAGTTTTAATGTAATAAGAAATTTATACTATTACAGGGTTCGTACGCTTTAAGGACTTTCAAGCACCTTTTACCAAAAATTTTGTAAATATTTGCTTTATTTAATGAAAAAGAAGTCTATTTTCAGATTTAGCAAATAGTACTTTACGAAATTTCTGGTGCTAAAACACCTAAAATCCCCTGAATCGCTTGATGCGTACGAGCCCTGTATTAGACCGGGATGCGGCTGCACAGACCATCACCTCATCGAGTTGATGGCTGAAATTCCAGGATTAGACAGAACTCGATTCGCATATTAAAATGCAACTGATCTGCCAAGTCATACCTTGGTGGAAAACACCTGCGAACCTGATTTTAGTGGTTGACTGGTAGGTTTAGATTGTATTTTCCTTCTTCCAGTCCTCCATGTTTTTATGTTTTTAAACTTTTGGGTGCAGGGAAACACAATGGTAAACCTACCAGTTAACCACAAAAATCGTGTTTGCAAGTGTCTTACTCCAAGATATGACTTAACAGATCAGTTGCATTTTAATATGAAAATCGTGTTCTGTCTAATCCGGGAATTTCAGCTGTCAACTCGATGAGATGATGGTCTGTGCAAACGCCTCCCTGTCTATATGTATTTGATGTGACTGATGGGTCGTGATGTATTACGAGCTTCTCAAACTTGTCGAAATGTGACTAGCGAACGTCACGTTCTACAGCTAAATCGTTTGTCAGAAAAAATCCATGGAATGAGACCTACTGGATATGTGCATTAACCAGTGTCATTACTACATGATAACACACAGACTCATAGAAGTTCCGTGACCTGACAAACCATAAATTATTTGCAATGGTAAATTTTATATCCAGCTTACTCACTGGATATTTCACCATGGGATTACCACGTTTTTCGCACGTTACAAAACAGTGCTGAAGAGCATCCCAGATAGCATGAAAATTAGCAGCAAGTTTGATTTTTTCTGATATTACCTTGCCGTGACAAATTTGAATTGAGAAATTCGCAGCAAATCTCCCGCAAGGTATACCATCACTCACTTGCATGAATAGTTTGTTGTGAAACTGATGGCAAGACTGTCTTTAATTCACGAAAGTGACGAAAGCAAAAAATCCCTCGGTTGAGAGAATAGACAATCAGCAGGTACGCAGAAATTGCAGAAATTTTATTCGGTAGGCACCGCTTTTTCTAAACGCTATACTTATCAAATACCAAAAAATGCTTTAATTGAATAGTACAAATATTACCTTAACTTGTTTATGGTGATAAAAACGATGCATGCACTTTCTGACGGTGCTTTCGCACCAATGGACCTTATCAGGTCTGTGGACTCCTTCGAAAGTGTTAAAATTACAGTGTAACAGTTGTAAAAAGATAGTGTGGCATGAAAATATTACTACTTTGCAGTATTTTTGATTACTTGTTTGTCGTTAATTTGTTATAAATATGATACCGCATGAATTTAACTTGCACGACAAGTTAGCTGAAAGTTCAAAGTGTGGTGACTTCGGCGTTTGCATTATCTTGCTGCAGTCTTGTTATGAGTTAACAGTTTTGACATGCTGAGCTTACTGCAAATTTACAGGTTTTCAAAGCAAGACTGTTGCAAATTTTCTGCAAACTAAAAATGCTATGTGGGATAATTTCAGAATAAATCTGAGATAAGAAAAAAAAATCAATAAATTCTTAGCTTCGACCAAGACTTTCTGTGCCATGGAATCCGTCATCTGCTTGAGCATTGATAAATAGTTGTAGAATCTAATAGCAACAGTATTGATTGAAGCTTGTATTTTATTTTATTTTTATTATTAAAATTTTTTAAACTTTTTGTGCACGCAATAGTTTATGTCTTCAATGATTGATACTTTATCTCTGAGGAGAAAACTATATACTTAAAAAAGAACTATTTATATTGATTATATTTCTAAAGTGGAAATCATCAGATCAAAGGTCGTTGACATCAGTTCTGCACGTCGCATTTTTGTTTCAAATTAACTTAATTTAATATTTAAAATTCTCAATGTTCAGTTTTATTTATTTTATATTAGTATTACTAAGTAGTTTTAACACTTAACTGGTGTGACAAAAATTGTCGCATAACTACTATGAGCAGTCTGTCTGACCGCTTAATCTAAAGATGATTAAATGCTACATTAGCTCTCAAAATACTATTTCTGTACTAAACTTTATGTACAGGAATATTATAATTAAAATTCACTTATTAAAAAGTCTCTAGTCTCTAGTGATAGTAATAAGGTTCCAAATGAAACAAAATTTAACCAGTATCTATAGTTAAACTGAAAGTTACAAGTTAAACTGTGAAAATTGAAAACGCAGTCCGCTAACAGCAGTTAAGGGTTAATTTTTGTTTTTTAAATTTCAAAGCGTAATACCTGTTTATAGCTATGCACCACTGCTCCTAGACTGTTAAAACTTATTTTTCTATGCACCATTTCAATTATATCAGAAGGTATCTGCCGCCCCCTCCACCCCTCTGAACCCACATTTTCTCATTAATTTGACAATCATAACTCTTTACAATTCAGTGTCTTTAATCTTTTATCTAAAAAAAGAAAAAAAAAATAGATTTTGAGATAATTATGGCATTAACAATTAACTTGAACATTTAATTATTCTCTTAAATATGTTTTTAATTGTAATTGTAACTGTTCAATTTATTTGCAAGTGACCTCTAGGGTTTTTCACATAACTTTTAAATTGTCACGCCACTGATTATCAATAAAAAAGTATTGCAAAAGCCTTAAAAAACGAGGGCGATATTAAGATGAAGTGCATCCCCATCCGTAAGTGTTCTTCGCAACGAAATTTTTCAGCATTCACTAAAGTTTTTATCCCCCCCCCCCCCATTTTTTATGAAATAGCATACTTGGTGGGTCAAGGACGAATAGAGGGTGCCTGGATAGTGACGTCATTGGCCGCATCGTGCATTCCAATGGTTCTTTTAAGCCTGCGGCCAAACGACAAAAACAAACTTTATAACGCCGTCGGAATTTCATCCTTTGTCAATCATTATTTCATTTAAGGTTAGAGCCCTACATACCGCAGCATTCTGTCTCTTCCTTAAGCCCCATTTCGAGGCATATTTAGAGGAGAATTATCATTACTCTTCACTTTATTAAATTATTTTTTATTTAGACTCGAAGTAGGGAATAGAAGTTGAAGAATGCACTGATTTTGGTAAAGCAGCAGGAGAAAAAAAAGAGAGAGAATTTTCTAGGAATAGGAAAGAAAAAAATACTCAAAGCATTCTTTCAACATGTCAGCTGTTGCACATCAGTTTTAATGTAGGATAATAGAGCTACAGGTTGTGAAGAAAATTAATTATGATTATAAGAATACTTTTATGTATACAGGATGTCTCAAAAAAGGCGCTCAAATTTTACAATTCAATAACACTTTAACTTTTATAAATATATATATGCTATAAGTTATTTTTTAAAAATAAAGTTTGTAATTTTTTTTTTTTTTGTAATTCTACGCGTAAGCGGTTATACCAATTTTCTTCTCGTCAAATGTCTTGCAGTTTGGAAACCTCTATAAATGCTAATTCTGCATCTTTCTATTTTTTAAATACATGAAATGAAAGAGCATACTTATATCTTTCATCCCAATAAAAATTGTGTTGTAAAATCACATATACATTTTAAGATATTAAATATTGAAAATGGTCTTTTTTCCCCCTTTATTCTAATTTTAAGAATACTGAGACCCCTTAAATTGGAGGGTTCAGGGAAGTGGAACTCCTGACGAAAAAAATAAAATAAAGAATGAACTGTTTCAATGATCCGTTTTGAAAATGCTGGTAGTAACTTATTTTTGTATCTTAGTGTTTAATATTTCTTCAGTGTTAAAATTTCTGTAATACTCTTTATGTTAATGTGTTTAAAAATTGTTTTGCACGAGGAGCTTTGACAAAATAGTCTTACAATAAAATGTTGAACAAACCGGTGTGATACACAAATAAAAAGAAAGAACTTCTCAATAGCATCCTAAAAATTAAGAAATACGCAAGGCCTTTCGAAAGAACTTTATTCTTCTTTATCAGACGTGATAACAGTTTAAAGGCAGGAGCAATAATCCGACCTTTACAGGAATAAGACTCCAGCTTTCTCAGGAGGAAGTCTACAACCTTCACAGGAGCAAGACTTCAGTCTTCACAGGAGCAAGACTCCAGCTATCTCAGAAGCAAGACTCCGGCTATCTCAGGAGCAAGACTCCAGCTATTTCAGAGGGAAGACTTTAGCCTTGAATGGAGTAAGACTCCAGCTTTCTCAGGAGCAAGACTCCGACCTTCACAGGAACAAGACTTCAGCCTTCACACGAGCAAGACTCCTGTTATCTTAGGAGCAAGACTTTAGCCTGCGATGGAGCAAGACTCCAGCTTTCTTAGGAGCAAGACTCCAGCCTTTACAGGTGCAAGACTCCAGCCTTGTAGCAAATTAAACCGATAGCACGTCTTCTTTGTTCCTGATGAAAGAATACAAAGTTCCTTTGGTAGGCCTAGCGCATTATTTTATAGTGGTATTAAAAATATTCCTAGTTTAACTTATTTAATGTATATTTAAAAAAAAAACGTATTCTGATATGCGGTTTACAGGCACATTTGTTCCAAAATCTTCACTCTGTCTAAACTTTTTTTTTGCTATCACCCATGTCACTTTGCCTCACTTGATACAAGATGCGACTAAAAAGTTCGGTGAATGGAAGCATGGAAACAAAATACCTTTAGTCACCCTCAAATTCACATTCGTTGGCTACAATACACTTATGACATCGTTGATAAAGCTGCTGAAATGAGTCAGCAAAGGCCTCTTTTGGGATCGACGGAAGCACAGATGGCACACGTCTTGGTGAATGGTGCTAACGCTGTCCTTGCTTATTCCCAACTCCTCCAATATCCATCGTAAAGACAGCCTGCGATTGTTTAGCAGCATCTGTCGCACCCGCTCGATGTTGCCTGTCGTCACACTCGTTGAGGGTCAACCTGAACGTGATTCGTCATCCACGGTTTCCTTTACCTCCCGAAAACGTTTAAACCAATCGTACACGCATTTTTTATTCATTGCGTCTGTTCCATACACCTAGACGAACATTGCATGCTGTTCTGTGGCGGTTTTTCCCAATTTGTAGTAAAACTTGATGTTTATCCGTTGCTCCATTTCAATATGACGCGAGTTTTCAAACGTACACCGTTCGACTGCCCATAGCAGACTATTCTGCCTTGATTTCTTGCGCTTCTTGCTACGTGCCGTCTCCCCATTGGTCTTCTACCAGCGCAAGCGCAGGGACGTATTTTTAACTCCCGTTGTTTATGAGATATACATACATTCACCGAACTTTTTAGACGCACCTTGTATTACGTTTATAGCCTTATTAAACTTATTCTGTAGTCCATAATAAGATTTTATTTATTTTCAATATTTTACACATTCGAATAAGTTATTATCCCCCGGTATGCTATTTCTTTCTCCCAGTTATTAAAGTGTCGTCTCTAAAAAATAACGTTCTGTTGTATAAACCAGCCGTAAAACTAAGCAGATATATCATTGTACGGAGTAATCTCTACTGCAATTTTTTAAACTTCTTAATATCGCACATTTTCAATTTTTATACCGATGTATTCGAAAAAAAAGTACTTTTAAATGCAATTTATTTGAAAACTGCATCTCCATTTATTTTTGAGGTATTAATTTTTTTGCAGTTTTAAATGCCATTTGTTTAATTTTGGCAACTAAAATACTCCATTTCTGTAGAAAGTAAAAAGAAATCAGTTTCAAAATAGTAATTACATCTTTTTGTTGCCATTTTCCCATAACTACTGAAAAAAGAATGTAATTAATATACGTGCTATTTTGAAAAAATATAAATGAATGATTTTTGATAAAACATGTAGCTATTATAAACCAAATTTAATAGTAAGTATGTATATTAATATCACAAACAAAATTAAGGCTTATGAATCATTAGATAGCCGATTTTTTATGTTGTTTAAGCCTGGATTATAAATGAAGAATTCTTCAGCGGATGCGGATGACATCATTTTATATAAAATAAAAGCATGTGATTTAAGTCTTACAACTGAAATATGTTTTGTAATATCTATATTTATATACATATGTATTTTTTTCATCGGGGGCGACACTAAATTCTGAAAAAGAAGAATTCCGGTTTTCTAGTAATTTAATATGTTTTTCAATACATTACTCTTTCACAAAAATCTTTGATGATGAAATTCGTAATGTGAGAGAGGAAGAAACAAAATTACTTCTCTAAGACATATTTACACGCCCATCATTTAAGCTTAATTGAAACAAATGTAAGATTAACACCTCCGCACATTTTATACCTTGGTAAATATTTTTTGATCAAATCAGTAACTATTAACAATCAAGCTTCAATTAAGCAACTTAATTAAAGCTTCCTAATATTCATTCTCTTCGTCTCAGCACCCCCACCTCCTTGTTTCTCTTTCTTTAATAAAAGATTTACACCAGAAAAAGGTATAGTAGTTGCCCATAGCAACTCAATGTCTTGGAATGTAATTCTTAGATATACTTTTTATCCTTTTGGTAAGATGAATGTAACATTAAATTTTAAATACTTGAATGGTTTTACCGATAAATTTGCTTATACACGGTGTTTCAAAATTATTAGTATAAATTTTTAGCAGAAATAATACAGGGAAAAAATGTAAACAGTTTTCACATATGATGCCTAAGTCGCATTCCACTTGTTACGTAAATATAGAGCACCCCCCCCCCCCCCTTGATACCCGGATAAAATGGATAACAAAGAAAACAATAGAAATAGCATATTTGACTAGAAATTATTCATTTTTCTAAGTAAAATGTCAAGTGTATAAGTTTAAAGTGTAATTATCATACATAAATTGTACCAAACTCTCAAACTTATAATTTTTAACACTTAATTTTGACATTGTATTTGGATTTTTCAGTAAATTTTTCCTTAGGCTATCAGACAGGAATTTTTTTTTTCAAAAATATATATTTTTGAAAATAATTACTATTTTGAAGTTACTTTCCGAAAAACCTATGAATGCAGCCTACAAATTTTTAAACAGAAATCGATTTCTAGAAGATTCAAACATGCGAATCCAAAATTGTAACATTTTTCGTCAATTCTTTTTTTTAGGCTTTAAAAACTACTCGCATTGCAATTTGTTTTGCAACGATTTCAAATAGTGATGTAGTCGTAAAATAATCAGATGGTATGCGTTATAGGCAGACGGTATACAGGGGGTAACCTAAATGATTCACCGGGTTTCAAAATACTGTGTATTGAGAGGTATACGACCTACAAAGACGGATGATACATGGCAAGATACATGCACTCACCAAGTTTAAAATCCCGCCGCCTTGTGGCTCGCGTGTCGGAACGCATTACTGCTGCCGTGAGGGACATTGACAGAAACATGCTATTGAACGTGTAGCGATCTCATCTCATTTGATCAGTATAAAGCGAGTTGCTGGCTTAGCGTAACTGGCTTACCTTTTGCTCGATGCTAACGTTCTCGCTTCCTGATCATGAGATCCCTGGTTCATATCCCAGCGGCGCCAATTCACCTCTCCTCATTGGTGACCCGGACAAACACGCAAAAACAACCCTCAGCAACAATCATCTCCTCTCATAACCAACAGATGGCAGCACCGAAATAAAAACCATCTCCAGCAAAGCAAAGCCGGTGAAACGCTCACAGCACAAAGCCTGCCATACTGCTCATCACGCATGCGTACGACAGCATCATTCACGAGTGCATATCGCTTGTCAGACATCAGCAATACGTCTTTCTCACTGGGGATGGAGTGTGTAGCGATCTCATCACACTCGATCAGTATAAATCGAGTTACTAGCTTAGAGTAACTGGTTTGGCCTTTTGCTTGACGCTAACGTTCTCGCCTCCTTATCATGAGATCCCTGGTTCATATCCCATCGGCGTTAATCCACACACTCTCATCAAACGTATTAACGGAACTGGATCACCGTTGGGATGTGTGTCAGTTGGCTAAGGGCGCCAACATTGAACATATGTACCAGAACTGAGTATGTACCAGAAATTTGGTGAGTGTTTCTGTCGTTTCATGTATCACCCGCATTTGTAAGTCGTATACTTGTAAATAAACAGTCTTTTGAAACCCGATGAATGATTTAGACTAACCTTATATATTAGAGCCTAGGAAGAATTCGGTATAGCTTTACGTGAGAAACAAAGACTATACGGAGGTTCTTTAAAAAATCCAGAAGTTATATAGCGTACACCACCGTATACCGTCCACTACATTGCTGATTACAAGTGAATTTAGGAATAGGAACTGCAAAATACACACATTCATTATTTCTAACCGACTTGACCGAATGATTTCCCGCGAAGTATCATAAGGTAAATTTTATTGTAAAATCCAAATATGATGTAAAACTTTGGTGTTCGTAATAAAAGTTCAGAGTTTGGTATAATTTCAGCGTAAAACGATCCCCAAGTTTATTATATATCTATATATATTCTCTTACATGGTGCGAAAATAAGACTAAATTAGTGGCTTGCTGTTTGACAAATATTGCAATTTCTGGAGTGACGATTCTCAGTGTTTCAATTTACGGTCCCACAATACATTCAGCAAATCAAAATTCAGAGCAGGAGCTCTTTTTAAACACAACACGATCTTTCGACCGATGTGTGAATAGCATTGGTAATTGGTTCGTTTTACGGGCGCGTGATGCATTCAGAAAATGAGCTCATGATTTGGTAACGAGTTTCTTTTAGACACAGCAGAAAACGTGTTGTTTGCTATTTGTTAATTTACCAAGCGATTAAGTTATATCGTATTTTTTATGTCGGATGCACTTTAGACGAACGAACTTTAATAACAAATTATACATTGTTGATTTATATTGAATTAATCTTGTCATCATGTAGTGTTTTTCCGAGATTTTTTTCGAAATGAATTTAATTCGTGCTATACGAAATTATAAACGCAAAGAATAGAGAAAGATCGAACGTGTCAATGAGACATTTTAAGAATAAAATGTTAATGTTAAAATGATTTATGGTAGTACTCATTCCGGTTAGAGTTGGTGCAAAAAGTCGCTAGCAAGCGAAGAGAGCTGGGACCGCGTAGCGATTTCAATGTGAATTGTGTTGTAATTTTAACTGGAATTCTAAATGGAATTCCTGTACCTCATATACATCATAAAGATAGTTATTTTTAGCAATTAAACATTTCGAATTCCAAATGGAGTTCCGGTACATCCTTAACATCATATTTGGATTTTTCAATTAAATTTACCTTATGATACAGAACGGAAAATCATTCGGTCAAGTAGGTTAGGAATTATGAACGTGTATATTTTGGAATTCCTACAATTCAAAAATTCTAGCTGACATTTTAAGAATGAAATTGTGATATCGTACCTTCACTACAAATTTTCGACGGGGGAAGCAACAGGCATTTCCGTGGAGGACAATAGTCTTTTGTGTAAAGGCATGCAGGGGAAATAGCAGGCATACTTCTGCCCTTGGGATCTGCTCAACAGGGTATTTCCACTTTTCCAAGAAATAGGGAGGACAGGACAATGTGTAGCAACTCGTCCCCAAAGTGAAAGAAAGAAAAGGCTCAGGAAGGAGCTGGTGAGGAGGCTGAACAGTAGACTGGAGATACTGATGAAGTCAGGTTGTTTTTTACCAACGGAAGAGATGCGAGTAAAAATCGTTTTACTCAGGTTGGCTATGAGAAGTATGGAACTGTTAATATTAAAGTGAGAGTGTCTACCTATGAATGGTAAAGTTTGTTATTACATTTTTCAAATCTATTTTAGTTGTTCTAATAAAGGACTTTGGTAAGAAATATGTATTATTTTTCAACGATCATCTCACAAGAGCTTAGTGAACCAAAAAGCTCTGGCCCACTACATCACAGCTATAGTATTATAAATGGTGGCAGCTTACGGATTAATTAGGTCTAGCATAAATTAGACTGGACCCACGTGAACTTGATGTACAGAAGGAAACTGTTTAGAAACAAGGACAGTCGGTGATGAAATCTTGTGTTTGACGAGAAAGATTTTCAAGTGTATCCGGTGAGGAACTGTGAAATCTGGAGTGTCGAATATGTTAGCTGGTATGTAACAAGGACTAAGGATACGACGATATAGAAAATTTCTTCAGTAAACGTCCAGTGCAATGGATAGAAGACTATTGATCGATCGCCCTTAGGAATCCATGGAGACAGCTTGTGTGTAAATTTCACGGCGGAAATCAAGTTAGATTTGGAGATACGACAGTACCTGGAAAAAAAAAGTGCAGGAAAGCCTTGGAGCAGTGTAGAGAAATGTCTACATTTGAAGGTAAGCCATTTTATGAAATTTTCCAGAGAGGTCTGTTAGGATTTAATATTGTATATGTCTGTTCTTGGTAATTTGTATATGTTTAATATATAAAAAGTCTAGGGTAGCTATTAATTCGGGATCGAAATTTTTAGTTAGAATTTTTATATTAAGCGGGTTTCTTAAGGTCTGTACGGTAATTCATTTGGTTTTGAAAATTTAATATTTATGTATTTCATAATTTACTTGGGGATAGTAAATTACGGTTGATTAATAAAAGAATATTAATCATTAAAATTAATCATAGTTGTGGATGTAACTTTTAGTTATAAAGTTGGGGCATATACAGCTTTTGTTTATTACAGCAATAAAGTTATTTGAAATTTTATGGGTATGCTGTAGGAAAAAGCGGGATTAATTGTTTATATATAAATTGTATTTATATGGTACTGTGAGTATCAAAATAATTTTGAGGATTTACTCAGTTTTAAAGGATTTAACAAGTGCATGAAAATTTTCGGTAGGAAAATTGTATTATTGTTTTATGCATTGAAATATATATAAAGGATAAAATCCTATTCCTTATTGTGTTTTTTTTTTTTTTTTTTTTTTTTGGTTTTTGGTGTTTTACAAATTGTATATATTTGTGTATTTTTGTGATTAGTATATTTTGGGGGAAAATCATGGAAGAATTTCTAGGGAAATATACTAAAAATATCTTGCTTTTGCTGGCAGAGGAATTTGAGACCAACGTGTCGGCAACTGATAAGAAAAAACTATAATTCAGGCTATTTTAGAAGCATCGGATTATAATGAGAGTTTTGCTGAATCGAATTTAGAATGTATTCTTAAAGAGGATGCAGAACGTAAAGAAAACGAAGGACGTGAAAAAACAAGACAATTTGAGTTAGAAAAATTAAGAATTCAAAATTCTTCGGAAACTGTTAGTCTTTCGTCTAGTGATATGAATGTAGGTTCGCATAGGAATCCAAAAATTAATTTGAAAGAATTAGTTCCACGCTTTGATTCTAAATTAATTGACATCACTCTTTTCTTTATGATCTTTGAAAAACAGGCGGAAAAAGCTAAAATTTCGCAAGAGGATATGGTTAGCCAATTAATTCCCTTATTGCCATCAGATATCGCGGAAATTATAGTGAAACAACCAGCAGAATTAGGAGATGATTTTCAACATGTAAAAAAAGTTTTATTAAATCGTTTTAGATTGGGAACAGGTGCTTTAAAACAGAAGTTTGAAAATCATCAAAGGAAACCTGGAGCGTTATGGGTAGACTCGGTATATGAATTAAGGGGTTATTTGGATAATTGGTTGGAATCATTAGAAATAAAGGATTTCGAGTCTTTAAAAGAACTCATGCTCACTGAGCAAGTAAAAAAACGCGTTCCTTTTGAAGTAAAAGAAAAATTTATGGATGAATGGGATGAAATGAAAGAGGCTTCGAAGCTTGCTGATAAATGTGACAAATATGAGAGTATTAGAAGCAGTTTCAGGAAATCAGAAAAAAAATCTTGGAAAAAAAACCTTATTCAGAGATGCAAAGAAGCAATTTAAATCCGAAAATTAAGGGTGAAGTAAAAGCTAAATCGGAGTTAGCGAATAAAACGGAAAATTTAAAAAATGATAAATTTAAACAAGACCAGGCTTTTGAGAGGAAAAGGCAGATTAGGTGTTTTTTTTGTAATCAACCAGGGCACATAAAACCAGATTGTGCGGAATGGTTAAAAAAGAAAAATCAGTTCAATACAGTTAATCATTTAGGTAATGATATTGATTTAGGGGATTATTTTAAACCTTATCTGAAAAAAGCTCTAATAAATGGGGTTGAAAGACACTATTTGAGGGACACGGGAGCAGGGATTGATCTATGCGATAGAAATTGGGTTAAAACAGAGGATTTTACTGGAGATATAACTTGGGTACGTCAACCTCTTGATAATGAATGTAAATGTTTACCATTAGCATGGGTGACTATAAAAGGGATTTTGGTTGCATCACCACTAAGGCGGCGATTAAACCATCGGAGTCGGAGCAAGGTTACTATCTCTTAGGTAATAAAACTGCGGAGCTTATTGAGCAAAATAAAGAAAATGGTGTTCTTATAAATATGGTAGTTACCCGTAGTGGGACGGATTCTTTAAAAAAAAAAGAATGGAGCAATGGGATGCTGATAATGAAATGTCGTTTATTGAGCATGCAAAGTTAGAAGAGCAACCAGGTAGGGTAGATAAAATTGGGGATTTCTCACAGAACAAAAAAAAGCAGGTAGTTCAAATGGATGAGAATAGACAGGATGAAAGTCAAATCGAAGATCTTATGTTATTACCGAAATGGGAGGTGAAAGATAATGTGGGATTGAATAAAATTACAGCGAAAGATTTCAGCTTAGCTCAGAAACAGTGCTTATCTTTAAAAACATTATGGGAAAAAGCGAATAATGTAGAAGAAAAGGAATTTAAAATAATGGGAAATAAATTAGTAAGAGTTTCACATTCAAATAGTGGGGATGAGAAATTACAATTATGTTTGCCATTAGAATTTAGAGAGAGAATAATGAAAATGTGTCATGAGGAAGTTGCGGGACATTTACGAGCGACTAAAACAAAAGATAGGGTAATTAAATGCTATTTTTGGCCAAATTGTTACAAGGAAATTGAGGCATTTGTAAGAACTTGCGATCTGTGTCAAAAGGTTGTTAAAAATAGAGATAAAAAGAAAGCTCCCTTGAAGCTCGTGGCAATAATTTCAGAAGTTTTCTCCAGGATAAATATTGATGGTGTAGGCCCTTTGAGTTTAAGCGAGAAAAATAATAGACACTTGATTACTTCAATTTGTGTTGCGTCAAAATATCCAGATGCGATTCCAGTAGAAGATTTAACTTCTCCGTCAGTGATTGAGGGGCTAATACAAATATTTTCTAGGACTGGTTATCCAAAAGAGGTACAATGTGATTTGGGTAGGTCATTTACAAGCGAGTTGGCATCGGAATGTTTTGATAGGTTCGCTATTAAAGTTGTACATAGTTGAGTTTGCCACCCAGAATCGAATAGCGTTGAACGGATGCATGGTAGTTTAAAAAAGGTTATAAAGACATTATGTTTGGAGGCAGGAAAAGACTGGGAAGCAGTCTTACCAATGGCTTTATTTGCTTTGAGGACTGTAAGTCATGAAAGCACGGGATTTAGCCCTGCTGAGCTTGTATATGGTAAGAATTTACGACTGCCACATACTCTTGTATATGAAAATTGGATGGAAAAGTAAACGGTAAATCAGAATGTAGGGGACTATATTTTGAACTTAAGTAATAGATTGAAACATTGTCAAGAATTAGCGTGTAAAAGAATGAAAGAGTGTCAGGAGAAACGAAAACAATGGTATGATAAGAATGCGGTGTATAGAAAATTTAATGTTGGAGATAAAGTGTTAGTTCTGGCTACTTCGAAACCAAATAAAATGGCTGTTAATTGTATTGGACCGGGAACTATTACTAGTGTAATATCTCAAACTAATTATACTATCGATATTCTGGAAAAGAGAAATAAGTCTACTATTTATCATGTTAATTTAATTAAACCATATTATAGTAGACCTGAATTTGTAAATTTGTTGATTGATGAGGAGTGTGAGGAAATTGAGGATCAAACGGAAATTCCTTATCCCATTGCGGATCCCACTCAATTAGACTTTTGGGAATTAGTAAAAGAAAGTAATTTGGAAAAACGCGTTTCTACAGAACAAATAGGAGATTTCAGGACAATGATTGAGCGTCATATGAAAGTTTCCTCTACGGACCCTGGGAGTACCCCGTTAGTTAAAATGGACATTGTTTTAACGGATGATGTGCCGGTAAGATCAAATCCATATTGTATGTCGCCGAGGCAATTAGAGATTATGCGTGAAGTGATTCGGAGGCTTTTAGATTCGGGTGTGATTGAAGTCAGGCAATCAGATTATGCTTTGCCTATGATTTTAGTTGAGAGTGCGGGTAAAGACGCTCGCCCTTGTGTGGATTATAAGAAATTAAATGCAAAGACCAGAACTGAATTTTTCCCTTTGCCAAACATTGAAGAGGTCGTTGAGAAAGTGAGTGCAGCGCCTTTTATTACTATTATGGACCTGACGAAAGGTTATTTTCAGATTCCTCTCACGGAAGAAGCTCAGAGATATGCGGCTTTTGTAACACCATTTGGGACTTTTTTACCTAAAGTCATGATGTTTGGACTTTTAAATTCAGCATATTATTTTTGTAAATTGATTGCCTTAGTTTTATATGGGTTAGAGTCATTTGCGGTTCTATGTATCGATGATATAGCTATATTTTCTTTGAGCTGGGAATAGCATTTAAAAGATGTGGAGGCGGTTCTTAAGCGGTTAAAAGAAGCAAATCTAATGGTGAAACCATCCAAATGCCAATTTGCTCAAGATCACGTAAAATTTCTGGGACACGAAGTTGGGTCAGGAAAAAGATCTCCTAGTGAAGCTAAATTGCAGGCTATTAAAGATTTTCCAATTCCGACGACGAAAACACAGCTAAGAGCATATCTGGGAATGGTAGGATATTACGCGAGGTACCTAATAAATTATGCTACCATAGCAGTGCCGTTAACAGATGTTTTAAAAGGGAAAATAAAAAAAGAAAAAATCATATGGGACGAGAAGTGTAATAATGCATTTGAAGAATTAAAGTTAAAATTAATGAAAAGTCCTGTGTTATATGCGCCTGATTTTAAGCAGAAATTCATTGTGCAAACAGATGCGAGTTTGTATGGGGCAGGAATTGTTTTATCTCAAATTATTGCAGGTGAAGAGCATCCAATTTTGTATCTTAGTAAAAAATTTTCTCGTGCGGAGCAAAATTATAGCGCGATAGAAAGAGAACTAGCGGCTATAGTATTTGGATTAAAAAAGTTAAATTATTATTTGGATGGGCAAAAATTTGAAATACAAACGGATCATAATCCATAAGTGTACTTAAAGGAAATGGTTGGTACAAACTCTCGTTTGACACGTTGAGCTCTATTTTTGCAGCCATTAAATTTTGAAATTACACATAAGCCAGGAAAATTACATGGAAATGCAGATGGTCTAAGTAGGAAGATTTAGAATCAGAGTTGGATTTTCTGTTTGGAATTTAGTGTTCAAAATTTTAATACTTGTAATTAGGGCGTTTTATTAAGATATTGTGCTGTATGTAAAAATTTAGTTATCTAGATTGTGTTATAGTGTTTTTTCTTTTTTGAGTTAGTATTATATTCAAATATTTTAAATTTAAATTAATTGTTTTAGCATCAAAAATTTAAATTCTTTTTATTCTTTTGATTAATTACGTGTAAGAAAAATTTTGAAAATTTCATATTTTTGGTATGTCCTTTGAAACTGAGAGTGGGTATTCTTGAATTTAAGTAGAACTTTCATAATTGGGTCAAAAGTCTAAATGATATTTTATTGCTGATTTAATGGTGTGCTTGACCTCTCGGGAAATCTATTAAAAGGGCTTATTACGTGAATTCATGCCAAATATTTCCTGTGGAAATCTCTTTTGGGGGGAGGTGTTGTGATATCTACCTTCACCACAAATTTTCGACGGGGAAAGCAACAGGCATTTCCGTGGAGGACAATAGTCTTTTGTGTAAAGGCATGCGAGTTTAATAGCAGGCATACTTCTGCCCTTGGGATCTTCTCAACAGGGTATTTCCACTTTTCCAAGAAATAGGGAGGACTGGGCAATGTGTGGCAACTCGTCCCCAAAGTGAAAGAAAGAAAAGGCTCAGGCAGGAGCTGGTGAGTAGGCTGAACAGTAGACTGGAGATACTGATGAAGTCAGGGGGTTTTTTACCAACGGAAGAGATGCGAGTAAAAATCGTTTACTCAGGTTGGCTATGAGAAGTATAGAACTGTTAATAAAAAGCAAGAGTGTCTACCTATGAATGGTAAAGTTTGTTATTACATTTTTCAAATCTATTTTAGTTGTTCTAATAAAGGACTTTGGTAAGAAATATGTATTATTTTTCAACGATCATCTCACAAGAGCTTAGTGAACCAAAAAGCTCTGGCCCACTACATCACAAAATGTTAATGTTAAAATGATTTATCATAGTACTCATTCTGGTTAGAGTTAGTACAAAAAGTCGCGAGCAAACGAAGAGAGCGTAGCGGGAGGGACCGCGTAGCGGTTTCAATGTGAATTGTGTTGCAATTCACGGGGGCGGCAAGCGTTTGCGAGCAGAAGGCTGAGATGGAGGTCTGCACGCGCCGTAAATTCCACGCCCGGAACCGGCCGAAAAGCTATTTTAGCCCTGCCCATTGTAAAAACTAAAAATTTCAGCGCGGGCCCGGCCCAGCTCGTTTGTATTTTACGCCGGCCCGTGCTAAAATTAGTGAAAACAGAACCAGCCCGTGAAAATCCATTAAATCTGCCCGACACAATTTCCACACAAAAAGTCGACTTTTCTTGACATACAATTAAGATATTTTTTCTAGAATTCTGGATGCATATTTATAAAAAAAAATTACCATTATAGATTACTATACGTTCTTTTTGTTCGAAAGCCATAGAATCTAGAATAGCAGTACCGGCCCATCATGTAGGCCTAGTAGGTAGAAAGAAAATGAAAGCCTGATCCTGGTCCGTAAAAGGTCTGCTGAAATAAGTAAGCCCTGGTTCAGATATACTGCAACTGCATATGCCGACCTGTACGATGTACATGCTATATTTCTGTCATAATGTTATCAATCTAGAATCGGCTCGTGCAATATATTAGCCCCCGGTATGCTATTTCTTTCTCCCAGCTTATTTTGTCTCCAATAAATAACGTTACTTTGTATAAGCCAACCGTAAAACAAAAGCCAATGTTTCATTGTGCGATTAAATACTCTACAGCATTTTTTAGAACTTCTAAGCATCGCACATTTTCAATGTTTATACCATCGTACTGGGGGAAAAAAGTACTTTTTAATGCAATTTGTTTGAAAACTGCATCTCCATTTATTTTTGAAATATTAATTTTTTTGTAGTTTTTAGCGACATTTCTTTCATTTTGGCAACTCAAGGACTCCATTTCTGTAGAAAGTAAAGAAAAAATAGTTGAAAAACAGCAATTATATCTTTTTGTTGCCATTTCCCCATAAAAACTGAAAAAATATAACTTAACCGCTTAACCGAGTTATTTTCTTCTGATGGACTGGTGGCTTCTATTATGAAACAGCCATTATAAATGAAGCGTTAGGTGAAGATGAAAGAGCAGCCGTAAAAAGTTAGAACTCTGATTTTCTGGTCAGAATGGAAAAAAATGGCCATAATTTTTTTTGAAAAAAAAAAAAAAAGAAAAAAAAATGGCCATAATTTTTTTTGAAAAAAAAAATGAAAAAAAATGGCAATAATTTTTTTTGAAAAAAAAATTTATGGCCATTTTTTTTCCATTCTGACCAGAAAATCAGAGTTCTAACTTTTTACGACTGTTCTTTCATCCTCACCTAACGCTTCATTTATAATGGCTGTTTCATAATAATAGAAACCACCAGTACACCAGAAGAAAAGGGAGTAATGGCAATGTCGTTGGCGACACTAAATTCTGAAAAAGCAGAATTCCTGTTCTCTAGTTTATACTTATCCCCGCCTCAGTTACGTCCACTGAAAACTTTTCACATTTTACTGACTTAGTTTGATCCTTTTAAATTTTTATATCAGGCCAATTTTTTTTTTATCCGTTCGGTCTTTTCTGGATTGTTTTTTTTTTTTCAACGTCCCGACCATTTAAAAAAAATTGTTTTTAATTCACCGGAAATTTTTACTTCATTTTGCTGATTCGGGCCCGTGCAGACCGTTAGGGTGAGCCTTCTAGTCATTTTTAAAACATTAATTGAAGTAATTTCCAGCTTATGGAATTGCACTTTTTGGGGGGGAGGGGGGGGGGCAATTCAGGTAATTAAAATTGTCGGGTTTTCTATCTCTCTCTATTTTGTCGATTGTAAATTGATAGATTATTTCCATGATCGGATACTTTTAGTGTAAATGACAACTTATTCTCCGACGATTGAAAGCAGTAAACAACTCTGTCGTTTAATAAAATTTTGCTTACTTTCGAAATTCTGTTATCTCAGTTCATTTATAACTTAACACGATTTGCCAATGCATACTCTTTCAGAAAAATTTGATGACGAAATTTGTAAGGTTGGAATGAAAGAAAAAACACAGTTACGTCCCTAAGGCATACTTATACGCCCATCATTTAAGCCTAATTAAACAAAGGAAAGACTAATGTCTCAGAACAGCCTATACCTTCTCATATATTTGCTGATCAAATGAGAAACTATTAAGAATCAATTTTTAATTAAGCATCTTAATTAAAAGCTTACTAATATTCTATCTCATCGTTTCAGAATCCTCCTTTGTCCCCTCTCTTTCACAAAAGATTTACATTACATAAAAAGATATTAGTTGTTGTCCATAGCAACTGAATGTCTTAAAATGTAATTCCATGGTACTTTTTTAATCTTTCTTTTGGTATGAATCTAGCGTTAAAATTTGTAAGTATTAGAATGATTTTACTGATGAGTTTACTTATAAAATAATTAAGTTAATAGTACACTGTTAAACATTTCTGTTAAAATAAATAAATAAATAAATAAAGAGAGACCCTTTGTAAATTTATTCCGGTTTTCGGTTAAATGCATTCGATTGAGTTTCTGTTTCATTTTACAGACATTTCCCTTTTCTTACATGAAACTCGCTGTAGGAATTTCCATGTCTTTATTTAAATATATTTTTGTCTTTGTTACAGCCTGTAATTCAAAATACACACTTATAAAATTCTTTAATTTTTTTTAGCAATATTATAGAAGAAAATTTGGTTTAAAAATTGTTTTATTAAAAATTAGAATGTTTTAGAAAGGGAAAATTCGTCTCTGGGAAGTTAGCCGGAATTTTTATCGACAATCACTCTAAAATAGTTTCATTCACCATGTGCATGAAGCTTGCTAATATTAAAAGTAAATTAAAACTAAAAGTAGTATTGCCCGGCTGAATCATAAAAGACATATTTTTCCTATAGTAGTAATAGCTCCTATATCATACTAAGTAATGTGTTTGTTTCCAACCTAGAGGACACCGGATCAAATCCCGCGCCAGCTCGAAATAAATCTTATAAAAATTAAACGGTACATCAGTTCAAATTCCCTTGAATAATTCTAACTCTTCGAAATTGAAAACGTAACTAATTTCGAAAAATAAAATAAATTATTATTATTAAAAATAAATGAACTTAATAAATTTATAGAGCCTTGTGTATTTTTATCTATGTAAATTTACAGAGTTTACTGTAAATTTACCGAATAATTTCTCTGTTATTTAACAAAATTTCTGTTACTCTAATCTCTGTAATTTTACAGAAGACTTAAGGTAATGGATTACTAATAGTTGCTCTGTAATTTCACAGAATTTGTTTTAGCAGTGTAACGTTTAGTGAGGTTTTGGTGGTAGGGCGTGTAGTGAGGATCATTATTTTCCTATCTGTCATTTCATCTGCATTTAAACATTTCGATTTTTTAGCGTTGATTTGGAACTTGCAAAGAAAAGAAAAAAATCCTCTTGATATAGCAATAATGCTTGTGAAAATAAAATGTAACCTCTTCTGAGTTACATTCGACGAAACGCGTTTATCAATTTTTTTTTTTTTAAATTACAAGACTTTTTCCTGCGATGGGGATCAATAAGCAACCGTGTCGCTGAGTAAGATTTTAGTTAATTTCAAAATTTCATATATCTGAATTCAATTATACATTATCGCATTCTGTCAATATATTACTTTTTCAGAAAATGTTCCGATGGAAAAATTCGTGAAATTGGAATGGCAAAAACAAAAACTTCTCTAAGACATAATTATACACCCATCATTTAAGCCTAATTAAGAAAAGGAAATACTAACGTCTTAGAACATTATATATCTTCTGAAATATTTGTTGATCAAATGAGGAGCTATTAAGAATCAACACTTTAAAAAATAAATGTGTAAATTAGTCACTTTCAGATAAATATATCGGTAAATTTGTAAAATTACACTTTTGTCATAAAATTTACACTCTTGTCGTAAATATGTAAGGTCAGTCTGCCTAAATGAGACACGATTCCCCGTAGTTTTGTCGCATTTAGGGTATATTTGGGATTTTATTATATAAATGTATATTTTATTAAGCAACAAATTAGTGAATATTGTAAAAACTAACTTGCTTTGTAGAAATTTAATAATTATCTGTAGTATAAAACCACAATATAGGATTGTCGCATTTAGGTCATTTTTGTCGCATTTATGGCAACTAAAACCTAAATGAGACGTTCATAGACCTAAATGTAATAATGCATTTTATACATGGCAATTCATCTAAAAAAGTTCATTTAACGATTATCTGCTGTGACAGAAAATTGCCACATTACAACTGTGAGCGGTCTGCGAAACCATTCGATTGAAAGATGAATAAAATGCGCGATTAACTTATAAAATACTGTTTTTGCACTAAACTGTTTGTACAGTACTATTTCTAATAAAATTTCGATTTTTCAAACATTTCAAACAACGGTACTAGTCTCCAAATGAAGCAAAATTTCGCTGTATCGATAGTTAAACTGGAAATTACAAGTAAAACTGTGAAAAAAAAAAGCAGCTCTAACATCCGTTAAGGGTTAACTGTAATTATTTTTTGAATTAATTAACCCTTAACTGATGTGACAGGAATTGTTGCATAACTGCTATGAGTGGTCTCCGAGACCACTTGATTAAAAAATGAATGAAAGTCTCTATTAACTCACAGGGTACTGTTTCTGTACTAAAATTTAAGTACAGGACTATTATAATTAAACTTTTCAATATTATTCTTGAAATGTTTATCACGGCGCAGCACCATGCTGTTTGTCA
Source organism: Maratus speciosus (assembly GCA_963932465.1). NCBI lineage: Eukaryota > Metazoa > Arthropoda > Arachnida > Araneae > Salticidae > Maratus > Maratus speciosus. The sequence goes on along the minus strand of OZ010794.1, from coordinate 423,656,888 downwards.
ATTTTACACTGCTAATATGCAAAAGTTATTTGAAGGCTGCGTATAATGTCTAATATAAATAACCCTCAAATAAACAAATGCGTTCCTAATATAAAAAACTCTCATCCCTCTTTGCCAAGGAGCTATGGCCATAACTACAATTAAATGATTGTCGCAGAAAACATTGTTTAAAATTCGCCAAATTCGAACGTCAATATTAACCCATAATTTATACACCAGTGTGATTTGGGTTTCCGTAACTTCAACTCCGCATAATTATGCTGGCAATCTGATGATAATGAAGTACTATGACTACATGATCCATATACGAAATTTAATAAGGAATCCAAATGAAATATTTGATTTTATTAAAATTCTTATTTTGTTAATTAAAAATGCGAATTAATTAAAGACGGCGACATTTCGGTCGGTGCGAATTCACAGTGTAGAGCTTACGGGTTAAAAGAGTATTTAAAAGATATTTATAAAATTGTTACCTAGACTATTACATATAACTTTATTATAAAATGTCACATGATAAATGTATCAGCCTTAGAAATAGATAAAATCGTACAATATTTCTAATAATTCTGATTAATCCAAAGAGAAGCTCTGTGCCTGATATTCTGTTGCACCCCCCACCCCCCACCCCCCTCTTCATTTTTCTTGCACTTTAACAAAAAAATTAACATTTTCTGTACTTAAAAATACATATATGGAAACAAATATTCATTTAGATAAACATGGTTTTAAATATTTTTTATCTTTTACTAATTTAAAAGTAGAAAATGTCGATTATAACGAATAAAAATAGAACAGAATTAAAATATCAGATTTTATAAAAGTGCTAACAAAAATTATGACTCATAAACCAGGGAATAGCTCAATTGAATCACGTTTTAATCGGAGACAGCATTTAAGCTACCGAATGGTATAATGTTGGTAAAATTAACTTACTTAATCGCATTAAAATAAACATAAATTGTTTTCAATCTACGCAAGATTTTCCAGAATTTCCATTATGTAAAATTATTGCAAATTCCTTAATCATATGTCTATATTATGCTACTGGAATAGACACTAAGTTTCTTACACCGTTTTTTTTAATAAAAATTTTAAAGAAGCGCATTTTTCTTTTTTGATCGTCTTAAACACATATTTAACACGGTGAGTGCCACGATGACTGGCACTGAAGTGCTGAAAATTTACAATGTTTAAAGTAATTTTTAAGAAAGTATAATCCTGTAATAAATAAAAGGTAGGTAAATTTTAAATATTTGTTTAGTAATTATTTAAAACAATGTATATTTTTTCAGTTTTGTATCACATTTTAGACGTCAGTCATCGGTGAATGACGCGTTTAAAATGGAAAGTTCGCTGTCAGCCACCGGTGGCTGACGTCGCTTAACGTGTTAAACACCTGGTTAAAAAAAAAAAAAAAACATTAATGGAGGATTATGCTGACTCAACATTGCTTAATTAAACATAAAATTTGATTTAAATATTATTTTAACATAATCTATAAAAAATCCCATATAAACTTCTTTGTTAATCTTCTAAATGTTTCGCCGCATTTACAGCAATATGTATATCGCTATTAGGCACAGGCTGAAAACAAGCTCTCCTAAATGCTTGGTCCACTTCAAATTCTAAACCGGAAACTGGTCGCCTTTTCTTTAGTTTAACTGAACCTATTTTAATGTATAAATTTAAGCATTTATTTTTTAGAGTGAATCTGCAATTAAAGATCTTAATTAAAAGCTTCCAAATTCTTTTTCTCTTTGTTTCAGAATTTCTCTTTGTCTTCCTTTCTTTAATAAAAGATTTACATTAAAGAAAGAGACGGTAGTTGTTGTCCTGAGCAGATGAATCTCTTGGAATGTAACTCCCCAGATGCTTTTAACTTTCTTCTACCTTTAGAAGAAGAAAGTATTGGATTCGTAAAAAAATTAGACTTCTGGTTTCCGAGGGAAGGTTTCCGTTTTAGAAGTTTCTGAACACGATTTGACTGTGTTTAGAAAATGTCTGTCCATGAGTCTCTGTGTCTGTCTGTATGTGGCACAAATTTTGTGGACAATCTATCTCAAGAACTAATGCACAGAATTCAATCAAACTTTAGATTCATACAGAGGTTTCGCAGGATATGTCTTAGGACTTCTAAAAATCATGATATTTAACCCTCTCGCTGCGCAGCCCGAGATTTTCTCGGGCATGAATTTTACGTCTAATTAATCTTCCTTGATTATTCCTACCGCTTCTTTTTTTTTTTTCTTTTTCTTTCTTTCTTTCTTTTTTTTTTTTTTTTTTGTAAATTTTGCCTTATTTAATCGGAGAATTTTCCCGATTAAATTAGACAAAAATTTTTGTTTTGAAAAACCGATGGCAAAAGAAGCTATTCTATTTTTTTTTTTTTTTTTTTTTTTTTTTTTAAGCTATTTTAATAAAACAATTACGCAGCGAGAGGGTAAATATAAATTGGGACATATGTGGACATATTGGTACTAAATTAGATATAATCATCCTTATAAATTTACAAAGATACAAATGTAATTATTTGTCTTTTCGTGTATAATAACTGTTAATAATAATTTTATGAATTCTTGTGAAATATGTTAATTAAAAGAAATTTTGTAAGTTTTTTTTTTTTTTTTTTTTTCTGACGTGAAAAAGATAAATAATTGTAAATATTTGAGAGTTTGTTCAGCTACATCTCCAATCTACGAAATTTACAAAATCTTTTTAAGAATATAACTACATCGTTTTCTCTCAGACACATTTATCACATTGTGCCTTCCTCAAAAACTCTTCCGCGTTTTCTCCTTTATTGCCAAATATTCGGTGTGGCTCCAATAAATAAAATGAAGAAAAAAAGCGAGACACACCGTCGTTTGTATTAATAATCGAAACCTTTAGAAGAGAACCTCGATCAAAACTTCTCTCTCCAAAAACGAATGCGAATTTGAGAGTCATTAGTCTGGCGCCGGGATCTGGCAACATCTCCGATCAGCGTCCGAAAAGGAAGAGAGAGGAAGTCGAGCCCTCTGCTACTTCCGGTTCGACCGACTCCTGGTTAATGAAGTTTCTGAAATTCTGACACTCCGTTTTCTTACTTCTTTTAGTTTTTGGTTTTGATTTTAGACCACTCTCCTTCAAACTGTTTCAGTCAGAGTGTCATTGAGATAAGCAGTGTTAAACTTTTACGCCAGAATAACGACTGATTGAGTTGAGTTGTAAAATAAAGTTCGGAAGACGAAGAGAGAACTAATTTCTGGGGTATGTTATCACTGTTTGAAGGGAATTTGCAAAGGTGTTTTATATATTTGATGCATAGCATGTAAACAATCTGAAAGAAATAAAAATTTTGCACCCAGAAAAATTAACTTCAAAAACAACATTTTATTTTCTCAGTTTAGTTTTTGGTTTTGAATTTAGACTGCTTTAAACTGTTTCAAACAGAGAATAATCGAGACAAGCAGTGTTAAAATTATAAGTCAGAATAATGATCGACTGAAATAGTTGTAAAGTAAAGTTCGGAAGACGAAGCAAGAAATAATTTCAGGTGTAAGTTATCGGTATTTGGGCGAAATTTGTAAAAGAAGTTTGTATATTACCTGTCAAACAATTAAAATTAAATTAAAATGTAACGAATGTTGTCATTAGAAAAATTAAATGCATAAACAAATATGTATTTTCTCAGTTTTGTTCTTAGTTTTGAGTTTAGACTGCTCTCCTATAAGCTGTTTCAGGCAGAACATCATCGAGATAAACAGTATTCAAACTTTTACGTCAGAATAGTGACTGATTGGGTTAAAAAAATAAAATGAAGTTCAAAAGACGAACAGAAAACTAATTTCTGCTATAATTAATAGGCGTAAATAATTGATGTAAGTGTTCGCTGATATTTTACGCTGACATGTTTGGCCGAATTGATATAGAGAAGTTGTCTCCTGTAATTAAACAGTTGGCGATTTCATATTTGCTTTTTGGCGTTTGTTGGGTAGGTGTGTTTAGTTCAGAACGACCAGCCAACTTGATAAGCATATTACTGGGAGCAATTGGAAGTTATCGCACGATAATCTACGAATCTTGTTTCGCAATTTTGGAGCTTTCATCGATTCATATACACTGTAAAAGAAGATATGGGGCATTCTCACAATCTTTTGACTTTCGGAAATAAAAATCTGGTGAAATTAAACTTGCTAAAATAACATTTTAATCTGATAGACGAATGCCTTAATGATTCAAAATAATGAAAAAATGGTCAGCAGCAAAAATTTTTTTATTTAACTGAGGTTTAGGTTAAACTTGCGAGTTTAACTTTCCTTACCATTTTACCCCTATAACTTTTTATTTTCTTCTAAATTTTTACTTATAATGAATTTGCATAGTACCCACAGGACATTCAAATAAGAAATAATACAAATGTAGTACTTTTAATACAGAATGTTTGTATAAAATTGTCTTAAAGGTGTGTTAAAGAAGGAACGGTAAGGTAAAAAAAAAAAGGGGACGGTATAGGAAAACAGGGACGGTAATGGGGAAAAAGGGATGGTAAGGATGGGACGATAATGAAAATTACCACCTATTTTTAGGCAAATCATGTAAAGACTCAGTGATAGCCACAATATTCATTGATTTTTAGAAACAGTTATTTACATTGTGTTAAATTTTTAAAAAATTACCTCGAAAAGTGAAGGAGTAAACCTTGGGGACGGTAACACTACCAATAAAGCCACGATGCTTGAAATTGATATTTAAATGCTGATTTAAATTTTGCTTTAAATTTCCTGTGAAAGAATTTTAGCCATTCTTTCTCTATCATACTTCTGCATGAGAAAAAAGTTGACAAAAATTCTGTGGCTGCGTCTGAAGTGATTTTCTGTATAATTTAACAAGAGGGACGGTAAGGAATCCAAAACCCAGGGACAAAGTTAAAAAAATAATATCAACCATAAAAATGTGTGCAAGTTAATTTTTTGCTACTTATTTATATAAAACAATTATCTCAGTTTCGGAAAAAAATTACATCGAATTACTTTTATTGAAACAATTTTATACAGACAGCTCCAAACTTAAAAATCAGCATCAGGGACACGGGACGGTATAGGAGTTTTCCTGGTATTTGCACCCCAACATCGTCCAAAACTTATTTATCTCGTTAATATTGTTATACAATCATGCAATGTGATTTTCTCCAGTATATGAAATAAAAAAACCACAGAATATGTACTAATAAATAAATTATAATTCAGAGACTTAAAAGTCAAAAGGTTCTGAGAATGCCCCATATATAGATTTTATAGGAATAAAAGTTCAGACAGCTTTTACCATTTCCTTGCCCGCAACATGCTGGTTATGAAGGTAAAACCTGTTTTACAGGTAAATGATACAATGGTTCAGAAACCTGTCAAAATTTAGTCTGAATGGAAGCGTACAATGCCATTATAGAATTAGAGTAAGGGCTGTGCATACATAACGTTATCACTTTAGGGGGGAGGGATGTTTGGCAATTGATATCGCAAGATATCTCTGGGGGGAGGGGGGTTGTGTTTTGATATAGTTATCATTTTTTATCCAACCAAACTTTTCTTTACATCCAAATAGTCTGTTACCTGTTTTTTTATTATTAGCCCCCGGGACGGTATGCTATTTCTTTCTCCCAGCTTATTTTGTCTCCAAAAAATAACGTTAGCTTACAGAACGCAGCAATAAACAAAGAAGATGTATCATTGTGCGATTAAATGCTCTATTGCAATTTTTTTCATTTCTAAGCATCGCACATTTTAAATTTTTATACCATCGCATTGGAAAAAAAAAAAGTACTTTTAAATGCAATTTGTTTGAAAACTGTATCTCCATTTATTTTTGAAATATTAATTTTTTTGTAGTTTTTAGCACCATTTGTTTAATTTTGGCAACTCAAGTACTCCATTTATATAGAAAGTAAAAGGAAAATAGTTGCAAAATAGCAATTATATCTTTTTGTTGCCATTTTCTATTAACAACCAAAAGAAAATGTAATTAAAATACGTGCTATTTTGGAAAAAGATAAACGAATAATTTCGTTAAAACACGGAGCTATTATAAATTATATTTAATTTTAAGTATCTGTAGACGCTTTCAGTGTGACCTCAGTCATGACGTTTTGGTTGGAAACTGACTCCAAAGAAACGGTTGCTATACGTCATTTCTTTTTAAATATAAATTGTGGAAAATGTTACCAGTACATATCAAGTATTAAAACACTTAGATGTGATATATAGATATAAGATATAGCTGCAACACGCAAACAAAATAGAAAATAAAACATAGCAACCGTTTGTTTGGGGTCAGTTTCCAACCAAAACGTCATGGCTGACGTCACGACTGAAATCGTCTATATTAATGTTACAAACAAATGAATGCCTATGAATCATTAGATAGCCGTTTTTTTGTCGAATTTCTTTAATGACGGCATCTTTTTGCTGCATTTGTGTATTATTTTGCAATAGTGACATCCTTATTATGCTTTACTGTAGATGTTTAAGAGTGGATCGTAAATGTGGAATTCTTAAGCGGATGCGAATGACGTCATTTCAGATAAAATAAAAGTGTGTGCTTTAAGTCTTAAAATTGAAATAGGTTTTGTACTATTTATATACACATATATTTTTTTTTTCATCGGGGGCGACACTAAATTCTGAAAAAGCAGAATTCCTGTTTTCTAGTTTTTTTTTATATGTTTTTATGAAAATACAAAGCTATTATTAAAGCCAATGACTGTTTATAAAATCTTTTCATTCCAAAATTTAGAATTCCCCAAAGTTTGGCATTCCTGTTCTTCCGTCATATGCGCATATAATTCGCTGTTAGAGAAATAAGGAGCATAAAATGTAGGAAATGATATTTGCGTTTACCACTAAAGAAACACAAATAACGTTGTCCAACTGTTTTGTTTATAAGTTCTGCTTTTAACCTCCCCGGGGAGGGAACAAGTGCAAGAAGACAATGCTATTTTTAAATGCATTATGTAACAATATGCTATTATTAAATACTTTTAGATAGTAACTAACTCTTTTAGATGTTATTTGATATAAATTTAGTTCATTTATTGATATTTTATTGACTGCTTGAATTTGGAAAGCATGCAACTGATAAATGTGTATTCATATGTGTATATCACTGTAAGCGTATAAAAAGAAAGAAAAATAACTTAAAAATAAAATAATTTTTAGACATTGATAACGATATCATCGGGTGAGGGGGGGGAGGGTCGACGAATGATAACGTATGATATCGTAAGGGGGGGTAGGGGCTCCAAAATTACCAAAATGTTGATAACGTTATATATGCATAACCCCTCACAAGCATGGGATTCGCTTAAAATATACAAGTTCGTTTCAATATTCGTTTAAAATATACAAGTTAATTTGAAAATTCATTTAAAATATACTTCATGTATGAATTTCTCACTTTGCATCAATTAAGCCATGTTTTACCATTGTCCTATATACAGGGCAGCTTATATTTATTATATTGTTACGAGTAATTTCGCATTTATTTTTATTTCTGCTCCGCTTATAAAATAAATTTTAGGACTGGTAGGTGCCACTTGTAACCATATTAAGTTAAACTTTAGGACTGGTAGCTGCCACCTGTAACCATATTAAGTTCGTATTTGTTACTTCTGCTACGCTACTACAATATTTTTTAGGATTGATAAGTGCCACTTGCAATCATATTAAGTTCAAATTTAATAATTAATTTTTTTTTGGATTTATGAAGTTTTTACTGTTTACTATATTATCTGACATGACATTATCTACTTTTTTATTTAAATAATTATGTGAAAATAGAAAAATTTAATTTTTTTTTCAAATGTAATCACGTCAAGTTTTACAAAGTGTTTCTGAGTAATTTCAAAAAATATATAACGAATTTATAGCATTCTTTTGAACAACCATCCTGCATCCAGGACAGTTTGGAAAAAGGAAACTTAATTAGGAAAGGTAATTTTTTAAAATCTTATATTTAAATTTGTTGTCTTTACAGTCTTTAATCCCTTCGAAGAGCGTCTTTTACAGAAGTTTTAATCTTTTATCACCGGTTTTTCAAAACAGAAAATTTTGCCCAATTTAATCGGGAAAATGCCCTGATTAAATAAGATAAAATTTACAATAAAAAATAACTGCTGGGAATAATCAAGGATTATGAACACCTTATTCGACACGTATACGTGAATCTCGTGTCCAAGGAGTTAGTCGCAATTTTTGCAAATATCTTATTTTTTATTCTATATGTCATAAAATATGTGTTAAGAGTAATATAACAGGAAATATACAGAGTGTCCACTCTCAACGGTGTCCAATGGCTAATTTCTAAATCGTTAGTCATAAACATATAGTTCCAATTACAAACATGTTTTTAATGAGGTAAAAAAGTAATTTAAAAAGAAATTTGGGTCAATAAAAACATTTCTTACAAAATTAAAATTTTTATCCGGTCCCCCGGTCCTAGAAGTTATGTTTAGTAAAATTTTCCTGTTACACTAGCAAATAAGACAAAAAAAAAGTCCAGTTATTCTACGATTAAAATTGACCGCTGTTTAAAGTTGGAGCATATTTTTTGTTGTAAATTAGGGGTCATTCACAAATTTAGTTGAAATATAATTCGTCAGATATATTAAAAAAATTCTTGAGAGAAAAATTAACATTGCAATATAAATTTGAAATTTTTAATCATTTTGACATATTAATGCAAAATATACAATTTGTAATAAGCATATAAGAATAAATAAAAAAAAAAGACAGAATTTTTTAAAAATAAATTGAGAAAAATTAACAGCCTCAATTCTTTACAAAATGATACACATTTTAAAATGTTATTAGATTACACTGGCTGCAAAAGTTGGGTTGTGTCATGTTTTTCAGCTTTTGATAATTGATTCTTGTGTATTCTGTACCGCTGAATCCGAAATCGAGCTTTATTTTTTATCATCACGTAAAGATTTTTTGCAAAATCGTAAACTTTAAAGTTAAAAAGAGAAAAAAACGCGAGAATTTCATACTATAAAATAGATGTGATTATTGTGTTTTTAACTTTGATAGTTGATTTTTATGTATTTTTTCCAGCTGAATCCGAAAATGACTTTCATTTTTAACCATCACGTCAGGATCGCAAATTGAAAATTTCAAGGTTAAAAAGTTCAAAGTTAAAATTGAACCTCCTCCATTATCTCATCCGACCCCTCCGCTGTGTACCTCTAAGAATCCCAATATAAGCCAAAACATTTAATAAATTATTGAATTAAATAAAATTAAAAAAAAGTCTGACATCTGTTTTGTAGTATCAGATTTGCGCTATATTTTAACTTTGACATTTATAATTTGCAAAAAAAAAAAAAAAATAAAATAAAAATAAATAAATAAATAAAATAAAAAAAATAAAAATAAAAAATAAAAAATAAATGTAACTTTATCATTAAAAATGAAGGTAATTTTCAGATTCAGTGCTAAAAAGTACATAAAAATTAATTGTCAAAAGAATAAGAAAAACATAGACATATCCTCTATTTTATAGTATCCGATTTTTGTTATTTTTTAACTTTGACAATTTATGATTTGCGAAAAATCTTGACTTGATGGTTAAAAGTTAAGGTAAATTTCGGATTCAGTGCTAAAAAATACATTAAAATTAAAAAAAAAAAAATGTGTTATTTATTATTTAAAAGTTGTGTTATCTAATCTAATTTTTTTCTTAAACTTCTAGGCGGTAATCTATCCGAAATTTTTCGTATTATCCTGTAAAATAAGTATAAATGATAACCACCGAAAATGATTACTATTAGATTGTCATCGGATTTACGTCAGTATGTAAAATGTAATCTCGATCGGATATTTGAAAGTGAGTTGAAGTTCGAATGCAAATTATGAACTGGAAAAATATACACACGACCGTTGAAATTAAATAAAAACTTATAAAAATAATATAATTTTTGCTAAAAGAAATTATGAAAAGAAACAGCCTCAAATCCTTTCAAAATAAAACATATGTTAAAATACAATTATTTTAGCCAATTTGAAACTTAATAAAAGTTAACTCAATCGTAATACTTGTACGAAACAAAGTGTAGATACACATGAAATAAAATCTTCGAATACATTAGGCACTTGGTATATGACCCCTCAAAACACGGCCGAACTCATATGCGTTTAGTTACAGAAAAGTGGTATAAGTCATGTATTTTTAAAGTTTCATAGCTCGGTCAATTTTAGTGTTATATGAACGGGACTTTTTTTTTTTTTTGCCTTACTTGTCAGTGCAATAGGAAAATGTTACTAAATATGACATAGAACCGGGGGACCGTATAAAAATTTAAATTTCGTAATTTTTTAAGAAATGCTTTTATTGGTCAAAATCGCTTTCAAAATATTTCTTTACCTCATTTAAAACATTTTTGTAATTATAACTATATGTCTATGACTAACGGTTTAGGAATTAGCCATTGGGCACCGTTGAGAATGGACACCCTGTATACAAAACGGGGATAAATGATAGAATTAAAATAAACAAAAGCGAAAATAACGGCTGAAAAAAAGAATTATATTTTGCGTCTCTAATTAGCATGTACAGTCGAAGATATTTATAACGAATTCGAATGTAATGAGAATCTAGGTTGAACGAACAAAAATATAATAAATGGTTGCTTTAATACAAAAATACATTATAGAAACCCGATAGTAATGAGGAAACTTAATTTAAAACAAAATATTTTGTCTCGCTTTTGAAAACATTTATATTTTATAGCTATCTAAAGAGAGTTAATCAAAATAAATTACAGTATTGAAAAAAAAAAAAAAAACCGAATTCGAATGTAATGAGAATCCAGATTTAACGAACAAAAATAAAGTAAATGGTTGCTTTAATATAAAATACATTGTGGAAACCCGATAGTAATGAGGAAATTAAGATTTAAAACAAAATATTTTAATCTCGCTTTTGAAAAACATTTATATTTTATAGAAATCTAAAGAGAGTTAATCAAAATTAAATTTCAGTATTGGAAAAAAAAAAAAAAAAAAAAAAAAAAAAAAAAAAAAAAAAAGAAACGAATTTGAATGTAATGAGAATCTAGATTTAACGAACAAAAATAAATAGTTGCCTTAATATAAAATACATTATAGAAATCCGATAGTAATCAGAAAATTCAGATTTAAAACAAAATATTTTAACATTTATATTTTATAGATATCTAAAGAGAGTTATAACGATATTGGGCACAATCAAAATAAATTTCAGTATTGAAAATAAAAAGAATTCGAATGTAATGGGAATTCAGATTTAACGAACAAAAATAAAAATAAATGGTTGTTTTAATATAAAATACATTGTGGAAACCCGATAGTAATGAGGAAACTCAGATTTAAAACAAAATATTTTGTCTCGCTTTTGAAGAACATTTCTATTTCATAGATATCTAAAGACAGTTAATCAAAATAAATTCCAATATTGGAAAAAAAAAACGAATTTTAAAGTAATGAGAATCCAGATTTAACGAACAAAAATAAAATAAATGATAATCCAGATTTAACGAACAAAAATAAAATAAACGGTTACTTTAATATAAAAATACATTATAGAAACCCGATAGTAACGATGAAACTCAGATTTAACACAAAATATTTTGTCTCGCTTTTGGAAAATATTTATATTTTATAGATATCTAAAAAGAGTTAAAATAAATTCGAGGAGAAAAAAAAAGATAAACAAAAAGATGAAAAATTCACCCTTGTGATATATTTAAAGCCTCGTTTTCGGACACAATTTTTAGAATGGCTGATATTTCTACAGAAACTATTTAAAGGCACATCGAACATAAAATGGTTCAAATTTTTGAGTTTTTAATTATCGGCCTAAAAGATAGTGCTAAAAGATTATGGCGCTAAATGTTTATGGTGAAATGATTATGGTACTAAATGATTATGGACCTAAAAGATTATGGTGCTGTAAGGTTTTAAAATAATATATTTTAAGCACTGTGAGTGTGTATGTAGTTTTCTTGCCTTTTTCTCGAATTATGTTTTTTTTTATACTTTGGTACATTTTTCTAAAATTTTATTTTAGGTAAACAGTTGAGACTTTTCAAAATTGTGTAACTAACCTGTTCCTTTAAAAATATATAACGTTATAGTTCTGAGTGAAAATAATTTTAAAATAATGAAAAATATGTCCTTAAAATTTTAACATTTTCCAAATTTTTTAGTAAAATAGTTTAAATTTTATTTCTTTCAAGCCAAAATTAAAATTGTTTCTTATTATTCGCAAATTGTATGTTTTCTGATACCACAAAAAAATTTAAGGTGATACATTCAACAGTTTTCTAGAAAAGTATATCGAACAGGCATATTGTTAAAAAAATTTCATAGAGATATGTAAAAAGTTAATTAGTTCTAAAAAAACTAATTTATGCATGAAATTAATTTCTTATGATTTATATATGGTTTATAATGAGTATATTTACTGTAAAAAAATATTTTAATTTCTATCTCTATTTTTAAATAAAATACATGATGTTAAATATTTTGTAAAAACTGCTTCATTTTACCTGTAGAGATTTTCAAACTGAAAACGATACGATAATTTATAACAACAAATAAAATTTTGAAATGGTCAGTTACGCTACTTAATTGAATTTCATTTTATCTGACTAATATTGAACTTTCCTCAGATGAAAAGAGGCACATGAAAGGTATTTTGACAAACTATGCTATAAAAATATTTCTGACATTTGTTGACTGTGGTGTCTGACTATATTTGTCTATGATTCTTGTATAAAATGATTGAATGTTTCTTTTAAGCTAGAACATTGCTGTTCTTGAATGTTTTTATGATGATAAAGATTTAATAGAAAGGTAAGTGAAACAATTATTTAAGCATCATGTAGAATAAGATGATTGAAACCTATAATTGTTTTACGGTTTTAATTATGACAGTCGTAGAAAAAAAAATAAACACCCCTTACTAACTTTACAACAAATTATAGTAGAAGAAAGTTACTGGTACAAAGCGATTGGAAATAAAGTCTACTTTTAAAAGATGTATATAAAAGTTGCTTAGGGGGCACCTACAAATCAAAACCAGAACAAACTTTGTTTTTTTTTCAATGGCAACACCCAATTTTGACAATATATTTCAAAACTTTGTTTCAAACAATGCCTAGAAACGATATTTCAAGTCATTTAAATGAAAATTTTTTGAATTATAAACATTGAAAATTTAGAGCTTCAAATGTTAAATTATATTTTCATATTTTTATTAATATCTTCTGAAATTATAATCATAATGTAATAATTTTTTGCGTGGTTATAATACTGAAAAACCCAAACATAAATACATTGAATTTCTAATTAAAAAAATTTATAATATGAATTATGTAATTAATAATCGAAAAAAATATGAAATGCAACCTACATTTTTTTTTTGGTAGATTTAATTTTATTAGATTTGATATATTTTGACAGATTTAATTTTATTATACCCTGCTTTATGGGAATTCAAAATTTCAAAATTTTCTTCCAAGTAGTTTTCGAATTAGGCTTAAAGAACGTTAAAATGATGGTTTAAGGGGCAGTCTATTATGTGTAGAGAAAGATAATTTGAAGAAATATATTTTACTCCTTTTATTGAAATATTTAAGCTGGCAATAGTCAAAACATATTAACTGAGGGAAATGGTCATACTGGTAAGAAATAATACATTAATAGAAGTGACATAGTCATTTTGTAGCATTTCAACAATCGGGTACCGAACTTCAATTCAACCGAACAGCCCTTAAAATAGGCTCATTTAAAAACAATTAATTTCTCTGAAAATAATCCTACGAATTTCATGAAAATTTGTATTTAGGCTAATTGAAGGGTTTAGAATTTATTTATGTTGTCAAACTTGGGTATTGTCATTGAGAAAAATAAAGTTTGGGTTAATTTTGATATGCAGATGCTCCCCTAAGACAACTGTATATACATCATTTAAAAGTAGACTTTATTTCCGATCGTTTGATACCAATAACATTTTTCTACAATAATTGGCTGCAGTGTTCGTAGGGGATGTTCACCTTTTTTTCCACGACTGTACACTGAGTTGAAGGGGAAAAAAATACACTTCATAAAATATAAGCGCCAAATGCCCGAGGACAAAAACGAAAATAGCCATTCGACAGGAAATTATGTCTTCTTTCAATTTAAGTAAAAAAAAAAAAAAAAATGCTTAGAGGAGCTTATTCTTACTGTATCAAACTCCGAAATGTGCTACATGAACACCCAATATTGACAATATATTAGTATTTCTAAAACAATTTTACTTTAGGATACCAAACAGAAAGTCATTCAGTCAAATAGTTTAGGAATTATGAAGGTTTAAATTTCAGAACTTGTAATGTTAAATTCTTTTTCAATGATTGCAAAACAAATTGCAATGCGGGTGGTTTTTAAAGTCAAACTCAAAACTACTTTTTGGAATGAACTGTAATTTTGGATTTGCATATTTGAAACATTTAGAAATCTATTCCTGCTAAATAAATATATAGGATGAAATTGATAATTTTGGAAAATATGCATGCTTTTAAAGTGATTTTCGAAACAAATATGAATTTTAATTTATGAATTTTTTAACAGAAATCAATTTCTAGAAACTTTATACAATTGAATCCAAAATTACAGCTCATTACATGTAGTTTTTGAGTTATGCTTTAAAAACTACATGCTTTGCAATCTGTTTGGCAACGATTAAAAAAGTATTTAACACTTCGAATTCCAAACTTTAAACCTTAATAATTCCTAAACTATTTCACCGAATCTTTTCTCGTTTTGCATCTAGAAGTAAAACGCCCAGAAAAATCCAAATATGTTGCGAAAATTGTGTGTTCGTATCGTAAATTCCATATTTTAGTACAAATTAGGTATGGCAATTATAATAAAACTAACTAAATAATAAAATGTAACACAGCTTTTTAAAAATCTTTTTTCTATGCAACTTTTTTACTCTGCAGCGTCGTCCGTGGTATTTTCCTGAATATTCATTCTGACTTATTCAAAAGATCTTGCATGTAAACGGTTAACATTTTTTTTAGTCAGCTCATAAAAAATTATTAAGATTACCTGAAATAGTGCAAATATATATATATATATATATATATATAATAAATTTGAAAACACAAATATATGAATAAATTGGTAAAGTTCTAAATATGAATTAGAAATGAACATAGGAAACCAGTATGTAAAATAAGAAACTATGAATAACCCACAGAATCTTCAATATATATATATAAAGCCAATAAACTACTATTAAAAATTTTTAATCAATTATATATACTGACTACAAACAATGATAATACGCATTGTATAAAAAACAGCTATCAACTGGTCAATATTATGAAAAATCTTAATTGTGTACATAATATAACGACATAAGACTTCAAAGATCTTTTTAATAATATAGATTTATTAGATTTACATAATATTATAAATGTATAATACAAAAAGTATCATCAAAAACTGGATTTACCATCTAATATAGATATCGCTTATTTTAAATCTTTAACTAACTTCATTATCTATAATAATTATATCTTGCAAGATAACACATTATATTTACAACATATCAGTATACCACAAGGTGGATGTACATATAGTTTATTATCAGACTTATATTTATATCACTATGAACGTACTTTTACTAATAATAATCTACATTTATATCGTTATATTGATGACATAATTTTAATTGCCACTGATCAAACTAAAATTTCTCAATTTCCAGTAGATTATCCCACTAATTTGGAATTAACGGAAAACCTCTTATCTAATAATACAATCAACGTCTTAGATCTTAAAATTACAATAAAAGACAACAAAACAATAACAGATCTATATGATAAACGTAAAGAATTTAAATTCAAAGTTAATACATTTACAAATTTTAAATCTTTTCTTCATAATTCTGTTATATCGAAATATAATACTTAACCGTTTATATAAAATAAAATGTTTATGTTCTTCTCATCTAATTAATAATAACATTAAAAAACTAATTTATGATGCATTAAATCATGGTTTTCAAAACTAATTCATATATTCTTTAATATACAATTAGTACTTACATGATCTTTTTAAAAAACAAATTAACACATGCGTAAAGAAAATTACAAAAAAACTTATAAAATAAGAAAATATTTATAAAAAAAATTGTAAAATAATAATAAAAAAATTATTATAGGACGGTTGGGTGGGTAGATGTTAGAGTACGGAGGAGGGTGTTGTTGTCTGGATAATACGTAATGGTTAATTTATTTAAAAAAATGATGGGGCATTTGAATTATAACTACATTGCTAATACATATTTTATTTGGAGGTTGTTTCGATATGTTATATATATATGGTGACGTTATATTTATATTTTAATTCATATTAAATTTATTTAGCTTAATTAATATTTAATCAAGTTAACAATTAACTTGTTTTTAATTTTTAGTCTTCTCGGGACAATATCATATTAATTTCTAATAGTATACCATCTTTGCGGAGAACAATATGCATAATAAGTTTATTTGATATAACTAATGTTATTACAGTTTGTATTAAAATTGGGTTATTAGTTTTTTATTATTCCTCTATACTTTTTAATATTGTTTGATTTTGAACTTAGTATTAAATGATTAATTATCGTTTTTATGTGAATGTTAATCCCAAATTCATATTCTTTAGTTTTTTATGGTTAATATGAAAATAAGCCACACAATTTATTTGTTATCATTGGGCAATTGGGAAATAAAGATTCTGACAAAATTCTATAAACATCCATTTTTTCCCTGTTCATTTTATTAATTAATTATTACTTTCTTCTATCTTCAATAGAAGAAAGTATTGTAATCGAAATTTTTTTCGACTTCCGGTTTTCGACGGATTTGCATGTTTTAGGGGTCAGAGATTCCAAAAAACATGTTTATAGAAAATGTCTGTCTGTCTGTGTGTCCGTCTGTCCGTCCGTCCGTCTGTCCGTCTGTCCGTCTGTCCGTCTGTCTGTCGCCATTGTACCATCAAAAAGTGTATGAAGTTATGTATAGAATTAAACCAAAATTTTATTATAAGTTTTTGGCTATGGCAAGCAGGTCCTCCCGGATATTGGAAAAAATTCGCCGGTAGGGGGCGCTGATATAACAATTTTTGTGCGATTTTGAAAATTGTACCATCTAAAAGTGTATGGAGTTATGCATAGAATTGAACCAAATTTTTAGTTTAAGTTTTTGGATATGACAAGCAGGTCCTCCCTGAATTTGGAAAAAATTCGCCGGTAGGGGGCGCTGTAAATGCGTTTTTTGTGCGATTTTGAATATTGTACCATCGAAAAGTGTATGAAGTTATGCATAGAATTGAACCAAATTTTTATTTTAAGTTTTTGGCTATGGCAAGCAGGTCCTCCCTGAATTTGGAAAAAATTCGCCGGTAGGGGGCGCTGTAATAGCGATTTTTGTGCGATTTTGAATATTGTACCGTTTAAAAGTGTATGAAGTTATGCATAGAATTAAACCAAATTTTTATTTTAAGTTTTTGGATATGGCAAGCAGGTCCTCCATGAATTTGCAAAAAATTCGCCGTTAGGGGGCGCTGTAATAGCGATTTTTGTGCGATTTTGAATATTGCACCATCGAAAAATGTATGAAGTTAAGCATAGAATTGAACCAAAAAAAAAAATTAAGTTCTTGGCTATGGCAAGGAGGTCCTCCCTTAATTTGTAAAAAAATCGCTCGTAGAGGGCGCTGTAATAGCGATTTTTGTACAATTTTTGTGCCATTTTGAATATTGTACCGCCGAAAAGTGTATGAAGTTATGCATAGAATTGAACCAAATTTTTTGTGTTTATTTTTGGTCATGTCACGAAGGTCCTCCCTGAATTTGGAAAAATTCTGCCGGAAGGGGGCACTATAATTGCGATGTCTGTACCATTTTCATTATTGTACCATCGAAAAGTGTATGAAGTTATCCATATAATTGAACCAAATTTTTTGTGCATGTTTCTGGCTATGGCAAACAAGTCCTCCCTGAACTTGAAAAAATTCCGAAAGAAGGGGGCGCTATAATTCCGATCTCTGTGCCATTTTCATTATTGTACCATCGAACAGCGTATAAAATTATGCATACAATTGAACCAAAATGTTTGTGCTTGTTTTTGGCTTTGGCCAACAGGTTCTCCTTGAATTTGGAAATATTGCGCGGTAAAGGGGCTCCGTGCTAGCGATTTTTGTATACTTTTCTTGATTTTTCGTAGTTCTATTGTGCATCGGCGGCTCATGCAGCGGCGGGAACTCGCTTCCTGCTATGCCGGCTATTCGCAAACAGCTGATAACGACAGAATAAGGAAAAATTAATAATTTTAACAAATATCATGATATAGATTAACTCGTTTTTAGTCCGTTTAATTGACTTGAGCAGAAATTTAAGATGAAAATCAAAGTTGGTATAGTATTGAACTAATAATATTGAAGTATTAACATGTGTAACTAGGTTTTGAAATATTAAGATGTATAAGATAGAAGAAAGTTTTGGGATTGGCACATCCAACTAGTTTTTTATATTTAAAAGTATTTCTTATAGTTTTTTGTATTTTTATTATGCATATTTTTTTACAATAACCCAATTTATTTAGTGTTATAGCATATTGCTATATTATATTATTAATGTTATAAAATTATTTAAATTTTCCGTATAGATTAATTGGGTAGGATAGTAGAATATATTGCAACCATTCTATTAACATTTGTATTTATTTACTATTTATGTGAATAATGACATATAATATGGTATTTTTATATCAGGACTTGTTAAAGCAGTTGGTATATTTTGAAAGAATTAGCTTCTAATAGCTTAATCTTATGACATTTTGTTCATAATAGTTTAAAGTTATTATAAGAGATGGCAGCACCAAAATTTAATTTGGGTTCTGTCTGTTGCTTCGATTAGAGCAATAATTTCAATTTTTAACACATGGTGGTGCTTAATGCTGGTTATCTGCGATATTGTAAACTAATAGTTTTGGCATTTTTTACTTTAGTTAAGCAATATAAAAATTTAAAAGTGTTAATAGGTATTTTACTTATTATGTAATAATATTCTATTTATATTATTTTAATTGCATTTATCACGGTATTTCAAAATTAACTGTGTTAACTTAACAGTAAAAATAACCATAAACTTATCGAGCTTTTGATACCATGTGCAGGAGTGTATTTGGATAAAAACTGGGATTTTATTAGGTATGTTGTGTAATATTACTATTTTCCCTTGCTATAAATTAAATATTTAAAAGGTTGTATTGCTTTTTCCATTTCATAGCATTTAATATTATTCTGTTTTCATCTTGAAACTATTCTCTTGGTTATTTTAGTCGTTAGAGTACAGGAGAAAAACACTTTTCAGCTTTTAGCTTTTTTTTCTCACAGAAAACGACTAATGTGCTTATATAGTTGAATTCTGTACTCTTGATAGCGTAATTCAATATATAAGCTTTTCAATTATTTTTATCGAAATCCATATTCTTCTTTTTTTTTCTTCCATATTAATTCTTGTTATATAGTACAAGGGACTTTATTTTATACATAGCAGCTTGTATATTACGTTTTTGGTATCCATTCAGTGTGTTTGAGGAAACTGAATTGTTGTCAATTCATTCATACTATCACAATTTTTGTTGGTGGTCAGTAATGTTTAATTAATGGTTATATATATATTTTTTTTTTCAAACCTGTTTTATGCAATAAATTGTAATTCTGGTGGATAAGATTTTTCCTGTAAAACAACTTTCACCTTCTTAATAAGCATGATGCAGTTAAGGAAACTGTAGAGTTAGGTTTGTTTCTTAGGATATCACTTGAACTCGTTTATAATCAGTTTGTAATGGGAGGCGATAGATTATATCGCCAAATGAAATTTTTATACAGTCATGTCATGGTACTTAATTGAAATCTGATGGATAAGAGTTTTCTGTAAAACAACTTTTACCTTCTTAATAAGCATAATGCGGTTGAGGAAACAGTAGATGTTAGGTGTGTTTCTTAGGATATCAGTTGAACTAGTTTATAAACAGTTCGTAATGGGATGCGATACATTATATCGCTAAATAAAATTTTTAAACGGTCATGTCAGGGTAAATTGAAATCTGATGGATAAGATTTTTCCTGTAAAAAACTTTTACCGTCTTAATAAGCATGATGAAGTTGAGGAAACAGTAGATAGTAGGTGTGCTTCTTAGGATATCAATCGAGCTCGTTTATAATCATTCCTTAATGGGGTGCGATAGGTTATATTGCCAAATGAAATTTTTAAATAGTCATGTCATGGTACTTAATTGAAATCTAATGAATAAGAGTTTTCGTCTAAAACAACTTTTACCTTCTTTATAAGCATGATGCAGTTGAGGAAACAGTAGATGTTAGGTGTGTTTCTTAGGATATCATCGAACTCGTTTATAATCAGTTCGTAATGGGGTGTAATACATTATATCGCCAAATAAAATTTTTAAATGGTCATGCCATGATACTTAATTGAAATTTGATGGGTAAGAGTTTTTCTGTGAAACAACTTTTACCTTCTTAATAAACGTGATGCAGGGGAGAAAACAGCAGATGATGGGTGTGTTTCTTTGGACACCAGTCGAACTCGAACCCCTGACAGCCGAGCAAAAAGGAAAATTGTAATGTTTTTTTCCGTAATTTTTTTAAATGCTAAAAGAAAAAAAGATGCTTTTTGCAACATCATATTATTTTTTTTTTATTATTGAGTAAAGGCAATATTGGCCTTAAGAGTATTAATGGTAACTTAATTTTTTTAATCTGGATTATATCTGTAGAATTATATTAATTTAAATAATGCTTATATTGCACGAAACTTACAGCTTAGTGAACGGATATGGGGCATTCTCACAATCTTTTGACTTTAGGGAATACAAATCTGGTGAAATTAAACTTGCTAAAATAACATTCTAATCTGATAGACGAATGCCTTAATGATTCAAAATAAAGAAAAAATGGTCAGCAGCGAAATTTTTTTTATTTAACTGAGGTTTAAGTTAAACTTGCGAGTTTAATTTTCCTTACTATTTTACCCCTATAACTTTTTATTTTCTTCTATATTTTTATTTACTTATAATGAATTTGCATAGTACCCACAGGACATTCAAATAAGAAATAATACAAATGTAGTACTTTTAATACAGAATTTTTGCATAAAATTGTCTTAAAGGTGTGTTAAAGAAGGAACGTTAAAGTAAAAAAAAAGGGGACGGTATAGGAAAAAAGGGACGGTAATGGGGAAAAAATGGACGGTAAGGATGGGACGGTAATGAAAATTACCACCTATTTTTAGGCAAATCATGTAAAGACTCAGTGATAGCCACAATATTCATTGATTTTTAGAAACAGTTATTTACATTATGTTAAATTTTTAAAAAATTACCTCGAAAAGTGCAGGAGTAAACCTTGGGGACGGTAAGACTACCAATAAAGCCAAGATCTTGAAATTGACATTTAAATTCTGCAGTAAATTTCCTGTCAAAAAATTTTAGACATTATTTCTCTAGCATAGTACTTCTGCATGAGAAAAAACCTGAAAAACATTTTCTGGCTGCATCTGAAGTGGTTTTCTGTATAAGTTTAGCAAGAGGGACGGTAAGAATGAAAAACCCAGAGACAGAGTTAAAAAATAATATCAACCCTAAAAATGTGTGCAGGTTAATTTTTTGCAACATATTTATATAAAACAACTGTCCCAGTTTCGGAGAAAAATTACATCAAATTACTTTTATTGAAACAATTTTATACAGACAGCTCCAAACTCAAAAATCAGCATCAGGGACACGGGACGGTATAGGAGTTTTCCTGGATATTTGGACCTTTAACATCGCCCAAAACTGATTTATCTCGGGAATATTGCTATGCAATCATGCAATGGGATGTTTCCCAGTATATGAAATTTAAAAAAAACACAAAAAAAGGTATTAAAATAAAAATTATTATTCAGGGACATAAAAGTCGAAAGATTGTGAGAATGCCCCATATATCAATTCGCGGCGGTGAGAAGGTTAATAATGAATTTATATGTAACCTCAATACATTTTTAAAGAACAAAAGTAAAATAAATGACTGGTTTAATATAAAAATACATTATAAAAGCACGACTATCACATGGAAAATATTTAATAAACAAAAATTATTTTTTTTTTTAATAATTTTATTAAACGCTGTATCAATTTCAAACAAATAATGATTATTTGAGCTTTAACTTCTAAATAGCACAGACATAAACGTCCATACTAGAAATGAATGTTTTATGCAAATATAGAAATTGGTAAGTAAGTGAAAGTAAATTGAAAGTAAATTTTAATAGTTTAAACAAGAACGAAAAATTATGCTTCAAACAGAATATGAAACCCTTTGCAACACATTCAGAATACTGTAACAAATCTTCACCAATTAATAAGGTGAAATATGATGTCTAAGTAAATAATTTTGAAAGCACACATATAAAAATTCAATTTGCTATAATTTTAAACCTAGTTTTGATTTTTGATGATGCATTAAATTTGAAACTTTAAGGAGTAAATCAATTAATTCAAGTAGCTATGCAATATTCTATAACTTTATGAAAAATCTCACTAGCCATTTTCGTGATACTGGACACTTAAGCTCCAAAATAACCGTTTTCAATGTAATTACTGTAAAAATGGACTTTCCTGCAGTTCTCTTTGATAAAACTTTAGTTTTAATGTAAATTTTTTTAAACAGTTTTGTTTAAAATATCACAACATTAACTGAATATTAACACATAAAAACAAATAAAGTAATTATTATTATTATTTTTTTAATTTTGCCGATTTATCCAGCTGGGTCTGTCGCCCTATAAAAAGAACACGTCTTTTGATTGACTATTTATTAATTTATTAAAATAGCAATTAAGGCCTTTGTGCAGGAATATTAAAAAGCAGTAAACCAACTTTTAAAATGCACAAATAATGCGTGAAAAGCAGCAAACAGCTGTTTCGAATCTACAGCGAGATTCTTCTTCAGTGCAAGATAGGGAAAAAAGAACAGCGTGCTAGAAAAAGCAAGGCTGAGCAAAATGATAGACAGAGACGAGCTGCCTTACATACCCTATGCGGGTAGCGAAAGCGCCAGAAACAACCAATGAGAGAGAAGCAGTGGAAACGACTGGGTGGACAAGTAGCGACATCTACCGGAGAAAGAGAGAAAAAAAGAAACCAAAAAAGAGGAAATTAAATTAATGGCAAGCTAAATATTTGGCAAGCTTATAAGAAGCTGTACCGATAACAATCTCTCTGTCTCTGCTATTCCTTCTTCACCTAATCTAATTGCTCCTATTGAAAGGGCCTTTAAGCATAGCGCTCTATCTTCTTCTCAAAAAGAGTCCATCAGGCATCTCATTGCCAATACTGTTGATTTCAATTCTAATGTTTATAAGCCCAATCTTAAAGTTCCAGTTAAACAATGTCTGAAAAATTTGCGTTCTGATCCAAACTTAATCATTACTAAGGCTGAAAAAGGTGGTCAGATTGTTCTTCTCGACAAATCTTCGTATTTGGAAAAATCCCATAAATTAATTAAAGATGGTCCTTATGTGGATATCCGCAAAGACCATTCCACTAGTTAAATTAACTCTATTAAGTCTGCCATCAAGTCTTCTTCCATTATTCCTGCTAACTTTAAGAAGTCTCTTATTCCATCTATTGCGCATTGTGCCAGGTTTTATGCTTTACCCAAGGTCCATAAACCAGACATTCCTATTGTCTCTAGTAACGATACAGCTTCTTATAAGCTTGCCAAATATTTAGTTTCTGTTTTTTCCCCACTTCTGAACAGTAACTGTTTCACTGTTAAGAATTCTTTTGATTTTGTTAAAAAACTTCATAATTTTAAGCCGCAGGATCACATGATGGTTTCTTTTGATGTTAAATCATTATTTACAAACGTTCCGGTTGAGGGGGCTTTAGATTGCCTCAAGAAGAGGCTTTGTGAATTCCATTTCTCTTATGAAATCGAGGAACTTATCCTTCTCACTCGCGCTTGCTTGTCGCAAAATACTTTTGTTTTCAATGGTAATTTCTTCCGCATGATTGATGGTTTGGCTATGGGTAATCCCCTTAGTCCAATTTCATGCGATATTTATATGTACTATTTTGAGGTCAAACTTTTTGAAATTTTAAAATTTCCGTTCTATGTTCGTTATGTTGATGATGTTTATGTCCTGGTTGAAATAAATTCGGATATTAATCATATTCTCTCTATTATGAATTCCATTGATCCCTGCATTCAATTTACCTCTGAAATTGAGACCAATAACTGTCTTTCTTTCCTCGATGTCCTTGTTATTCGTTGTGAAAATGGCTTTCAGACTACCGTCTTTCGTAAACCTTTTGCTGTCAGTCTCCCACCTCACAGGCATTCTTCTCATCCCCCTAACCAGAAATTCGCTGCTTTCAATACTTTTGTTTTTTGGGCTACTAATATTTGTTCCACTCCTCAGTTACTTAGTGCTGAACTTAATTACCTCAAAGCTATTGCTGTTGATCGTGGTTATTCCTCTAATATTATTGATTCTATTTATAAGAAATTGACGAAACCCATCCATTTTGAAAAGCATTCTAATTCCAACTCTAATACTTCAGTTGTGTTACCATTTTTTCCTAAAATCAGTCAGCAAGTTGCTAAAATGTTAAGAAGGTTTGATTTTAATGTTATTTTTTCTCCTGTTAATAAAATCACTTTTTCAAATCTCAAACACCCCGTTGATCGCCTAGATAACTGGGGTATTTACCAAATCTCTTGCCAGTGTGGCCTTTCTTATATTGGCCAGACTAAACGTGCTCTTAGATTTCGTTTAAAAGAGCATGAAGGTTATGTTAAAAATCAGGAGCTCAAACGTTCTTCTATTGCTCAACATTCTTGGTCTTCTCAACATAGGTTCGATTTTTCCTCAGCCACCATTATCCAAAAATGTTCTTCTAACCTTGATCTTGATTTTTGGGAAGCTTACCACATCATTAAAAATTCTCACTCTTTAGTCAATGACTTATCTAGTACTCCAGATTTTCCAAGTATTTGGAAATCATTCATTTAATTTCCTCTTTTTTGGTTTCTTTTTTTCTCTCCTTCTCCGGTAGATGTCGCTACTTGTCCACCCAGTCGTTTCCACTGCTTCTCTCTCATTGGTTGTTTCTGACGCTTTCGCTACCCGCATAGGGTATATAAGGCAGCGCGTCTCTGTCTATCATTTTGCTCAGTCTTCCTTTTTCTAGCACGCTGTTCTTTTTTCCC
Organism: Maratus speciosus; assembly: GCA_963932465.1. NCBI lineage: Eukaryota > Metazoa > Arthropoda > Arachnida > Araneae > Salticidae > Maratus > Maratus speciosus. The sequence continues at coordinate 423,631,549 of OZ010794.1, read as the reverse complement.
TATCTTGCACTGAAGAAGAATCTCGCTGTAGATTCGAAACAGCTGTTTGCTGCTTTTCACGCATTATTTGTGCATTTTAAACGTTGGTTTTTGGTTTACTGCTTTTTAATATTTATTAATTTGTCTTAACAATTATAATCGTTGTAATATATATGTAGCAATGATAGTATATGTCGATAAATTTATTATTATGATTTTAGGATTTAATATTTATAATAATAAGCTACGGAAATTTTTTTAAACAGTTTTGTTTAAAATATTACAGCATTAACAAAATACCAATAGGACTTAAAAACAAACAAATTAATTTAAAACTTTTTTAAAAATTTTTTTGCCGATTTATCCAGTTTGGATCTGTCTTCCTATTAAGTGCATGTCTTTTGATTGACTATTTATTAATTTGTCTTAACAATTATTTTTTGTTATTATATCTATGTAGTAATGATAATATATATCGATAAATTTATTATTATGACTTTAGGATTTAGTATAATAATAATAAGCTAATGAAAAAAAATAAAACCGTTTTGTTTAAAATACTGCAGCATTAACTAAATATTAATAGAACTTAAAAAAATAATTTAAAAGATATATATTTTTTCTTTTTTGCCAGTTTATTCAGTTTGGATGGATCTGTCGGCCTATTAAAAGGACATATCTTTTGATTGAGCATTTCTTAATTTGTCTTAACAATGATTTATGTTATTAGCCCCCGGTATGGTATGCTATTTCTTTCTCCCAGCTTATTTTGTGTCGTATCCAATAAATAACGTTACCTTCTATAAGCCAGCCGTAAAACAAAAGCCGATGTTTCAATGTGCGATTAAATGCTCTACAGCATTTTTAAAAACTTCTAAACATCGCACATTTTCAATGTTTATACCGTCGTATTAGGAAAAGAAAGTACTTTCTAATGCAATTTGTTTGAAAACTGCATCTCCATTTGAAATATTAATTTTTTTGTAGTTTTTAGCGACATTTCTTTCATTTTGGCAACTCAAGGACTCCCTTTCTGTAGAAAGTAAAGAAAAAATAGTTGAAAAATAGCAATTATATCTTCTTGTTGCCATTTTCCCATAAAAACTGAAAAAAATTAATTAAAATACGTGCTATTTTGAGAAAAATATAAATGAATGACTTATGATAAAACATGGGGCTATTATAAACTATATTTAATTTTAGGTATCTATATTAATGCAAATGACGTCATTTTACATAAAATAAAAACGTGTGCTTTGTCTTAAAATTGAAACATGTTTTGCAGTACAGTCCCGATTATCCGAGTCCCGCTTAACCCAGTTATTTTCTTTTGATGGACTGGTGGTTTCTATTATTATGAAACAGCCATTATAAATGAAGCGTTAGGTGAAGATGAAAGAGCAGTCGTAAAAAGTTAGAACTCTGATTTTCTGGTCAGAATGAAAAAATACACTAACTTTAGTGTGTCTAACTTTTTACGACTGCTCTTTCATCTTCACCCAAACGCTTCATTTATAATGGCTGTTTCATAATAATAGAAGCCACCAGTCCACCAGATGAAAATGAAGTAATGAAAATGTCGGGGGCGACACTAAATTCTGAGAAAGCAGAATTCCTGTTCTCTAGTTATATATATGAGGACGTGAATGTCAAAACTCGCCCTATCCAAAATTTTAAAAATCGAGTTTTCTGTATGAATCAATAGTATTGGTGAACTTGCATCGAAAAAATACTACAATCTACAAAAAACTAGTTTTATCCTGTATTTCTGGCATTGCAAAATCTTGGTTTACAATGAAAACCAATGGGCGCAGTCAGAAGTTTTTCGCGATTTCACAAAATTTGATTTTCTGTATAAGGCGAGTTTTGAAACTCATGTTCTCATATGTAGTAATGATAGTATACAGGGTGATTCTAAATTGTTTTTACAAAATAAGAGGGGTGATAGTACCCATCCAGACGAGTAATAATTTCCATAGAACGTGGGGTCGTAAACCCCTTATTGAGTCACAAATACAAGGTGTTTCATCCTAACTGAAGTCGGCTTGTCGGTAATAATTTTGCTAAAAATAAAAATATTGCAATAAAAATGTAACGATATGTACAGTCGTGGAAAAAAAAGTAAACACCCCTACTAACTCATCAACAAATTATCGTAGAAGAAATTTACTGGTACCGAACGATTGGAAATAAAGTCTACTTTTAAATGATTTCTATAAAACTTGCTTAGGGGGCCATCTACATATTAAAACAAACCCAAACATAATTTTTTTCAATGGTAATACCCAATTTTAACAAGATATTCCAAATCTTCGGTTCAAACTATGCCTAGACACCAAATTTCAAGTCATTTGAATGATAAGTTTTTGAATTATAAACATTCAAAATTGAGTGCTTCTAATGTTAAATTACATTATCATATTTTTAATAATATCTCTTGAAATTATACTTCTAATGTGCTAATTTTTTGTGCAGCAATAATACTAAAATACCCAAACATAAATACGTTGAATTTGCAATTTTTATAATTTTATGATATGAATTATGCATTATGAAATTAATATTTGAAAAAATTATGAATTGCAACCTACAATTTTTTTGATGGATTTAGATTTATTAAGTCCTGCTTTATGGAAATCCAAAATTTCACATTTTTCTTCCAAGTAGTTTTCAAATGATGCTTAAAAAACGGCAAAAATGATGGTTTAAGGGGCCGTCTATGATAGAAGTGACTAGGTATTTTGAAATTTCTTATGCTATCCTATAATCTAGCAGTGAGCTTAAGATGTCTTGATCAAGAAGGGAGCTCTCTCGTTCAATAATTGAGTACCGAACTTCAATTTGGATACAGCTCCTAAAATACCCTCATTTTAAAATAATTAATTTCTCGAAAACTTATCGTACGAATTGCATAAAAATTTGTTTTAGGCTAATTGAACGGTGTAGAGTTCATTTATACTGTCAGAATTGTGTTAAAAAAAAACAAAGTTATTGTTCGTTTTAATAGGTAGATGGCCCCCTAAGCAAATTTTGTATGCATCATTTAAAAGTAGACTTTATTACCAATCGTGTGGTACCAGTAACTTTCTTCTACGATAATTTTTTGCAGAGTTAGTATGGGGTGTTTACTTTTTTTTTTTCCACGACTGTACCTTATTTTGTATAAAATGTGATAGCATCACAAAAAGTTCTGGAAAAACAGGGTACTCACACAATCCATGATATCGTATGAACCGATAATCACAGTCCAAAATATGGCATACGGCTGGCATGTATAATAAAAACTTCTACCACTTTTTTGTGTATTATCATATTTAGAACAAAAGTGAGCATGTCAATTACAGTGGAACCCGGTTAAGACGCGTTTCAAGGGAGCAGCCAAAAGTCGCGTATTAAGCGGGATCGCGTATTAAACGTGATTTATAGAATGTTGTAGGAATTGGGCTTCATTTATACGTTTACGGTCGAAAGTTGAGTCTTTTACATATATTCAGATTGAAATTTAATTGTATTCCACTTTAACGTATTGTTTCTTTTTATAGGACAAACTGGAATAACAACGGAAAATAAATATAGATATCAACATGAATTTATTGTCGATTAATGCGTTGCAACCAAAAATAATTTTCCTACTAGACTCATTTTTTTAAACAGAAAGAAAAATAATATTAAATCTTTGAAGCACAACCCAGTTTTTAAAATCATATTTAGTACTTGTAATAATGAGTACCATTATAATCTGTTCTTCATTATCAATATAATAAGAAAAACTATCCTTATAAAATATTGATATAGAAATGAGTAAAGTAAACATAAGAGAATAGTCCAATCGCAGTCGTATTTAATCTTTGCGAGTTTCATTTTTTGTTGCCAATATGCATTATAAAACATAGTAGCGATATAAAGTACATTTAAAACATCTCTAACAACACGTATGAACAACTCTAATCATAATAATTTTTGTGACGTATGTAAGTAACCTGAATGCGTCTATCTCTCTCTGCTACAGTAAAAACGTACACGAAGCGAGAGACAAAGAATGTTAGGAGGTGGGATCAAAGAAGAATTGCAGTTTTGCTAATTCAACGGGGTGTTTTTGTTATTCAAACATCTATCACTATTTCCGATTAGTAATTTTCGCCTTAATTAATCTGTTGCTAAATAAATAAAATAATATTCGGAAACAGTGTTTTTTATCTGAATAATATAAATCCTCTAAATCGTTAACACTCGAGAAGAAAGAAGGAATTCGCATCTTGATCAATGAATTCGCGTCTTAAGCGTGATTTTTTCCCTCAAAGAACCGAAAATTTATCGCGTATTAAGCGGGATCGCGTCATAACCGTTCGCGTATTAAACGTGATCTTTTTACATTAGCCTTATGGGCGATGTTCAAGGGATCCGAAAAAATACGCGTATTAAGCGGGATCGCGTATTAACCGTGAGCGTCTTAACCGGGTTCCACTGTACAAGTTTCATTATAATATACTTCAATTTGCTGAAAATCATTACCGTCAACCAATGTTCGATCAGAGTAGAACACCCTGTATTTATGACTAAATAAGAGGATTGCGACCTCATGTTCTATGGCAGGGTCGGCGAAGCTTTTTACACCCGCGTGCCCAATTTTTTTTCAAAAAAGATTTCACATGACCATGACGTGCTAAGCACCAAAAAATAATTTAGTGTTCGAAATTTCTGGATTTTTATTCATTGGGTTTAAAAATATCGGACAATATACATCTAATAATTAGACTATCATATATCATAAAGTAATAAAATGGTGAATGTGATATCGGTTATTCCAAATATTAATATGATAAAAATAGCAAATAAAGCCTTTGTGCAACAATATTAAAAAGCAGAAAAACCAACGTTTAAAATGCACAAATAATGCACAACAAGCAGCAAACAGCTGTTTCGAATCTACTAGCGAGATTCTTCTTCAGTGCAAGATAAGGAAAAAGGAACAGCGTGCTAGAAAAAGCAAGGCTGAGCAAAATCATAGACAGAGAAGCGCTGGCTTATATACCCTATGCGGGTAGCGGAGGCGCCAAAAACAACCAATGAGAGAGAAGCAGTGGAAACGACTGCGTGGACAAGTAGAGACATCTACCGGAGAAGGAGGGGAAAAAAACCAAAAAAGGGGAAATTAAATTAATGCTTTCCAAATACTTGGAAAATCAGGAGTACTAGATAAGTCATTGACTAAAGAGTGAGAATTCTTTTATTTTTAGATTATTTTTCTTTCTTTTTATATGCTTGCAGTGATATACGCATACGATTATACATTTATTAGTCGCATACTTTACGGATTTAAGAAGTCAATAAAATATGAATACATGAAAGAAATTTATATCAAACATCTAAAAGAGTTAGTTACTATTTAAAAGTATTTAATAATAAGTTATTTTTACATAATGTATTCAAAAGTAATATTGTCTTCTTGCACTTGCGCCCTGCCCGGGTAGATTAAATGCAGAACTTATCAACAAAACAGTGGACAACATTCTTTGTCTTTCTTTACTGGTAAACGCAAGTATCACTTCTTACATATTATGCTCCTGATTTCTCTAACAGCGAATTATATGCGCATAAAGCAGAAGAACAGTAATGCCATACGTTGGGGTATTCAAAATTTGGGAATGGAATGATTTTATAAACACTTAGTGGCTTTAATAACTTTATATTTCCATAAAAACCTATAAAAATAGTAATAATAAAAAAGGTAAAAGACTATTTGGATGTAAAGAAACAGTTACAGGGAAAAAGAAAAGTTTGGTTTGACCAAAAATGATAACGATATCAAAAAGCAAACCCCAATCCCCCAAGTGATATCTTACGATATCATGGGCCAGACCGCCCCTCACCCCTAAAGTGATAACGTTATATATGCACAGATCCTTACTTTAAATTTAATTAACTTAAAAGTATTTTTTTCTCCTCAAAATGGAAAAAAAAAATCATACCCGAAAGGGTTAAAGATATCTTAGAATTAAAAACTAATTTAAATGCTGAACTAAATGAGAGATGGCTTCACGCGACTTTCCTCCTGAGAGAATTTCACGACCTCCCTTTGATGTTTTCACTTCTTATACTCCTGACAAAAAGTTTGTCCATTTAAAATCCTGGGGATCAGTTTGGATATTCGCCAGGAAATAAAATAATGTTGTTTTCAACTAAACTCAGCTCTGCCATAAATGGCGGCAACAGAAGAAACAAAAATACATACGAGAAAGACATTTTCTATTAAAAAAGAATGTTTTCATTTGGCAGAGTAAATTCTGGATGGTGAGCGGAAGGGGTTGATATGAATTTTCCCATCATTCCTCGAACTCATGCACTTCTATTAGATGAAATAGATTGCATTGTTTATCGATGGATGACCGCATAAAACCTGATTATAAGTTAATTTGAGAAATATAAATACTGTGGCTTCTATGAGCAATTTTCAGGGTGACTTTGCTTTATGGCCAAATTAAAGCGAATGAATGCAGTCGTTTGCCAAGAAATTCTATATATTTCCTCTTGGAGATTGTATAAACAAAAGATTTATGTACTTAATAAATTAAATTTTGGTATCGCGTTTCCGTTATGACGTCGGAGAAAATTTTGGCTGGGTTTTAATGCAGCTGTCCGTCATCTTTCCTCTATAGGGATGTTGCATAATATGATGTTCGTACTGTGTCCAATTTCTGACTTAAAATAATACCCTTTACAAACACTGCATTGGCATTACACATATAGTAAAAGTTTAGCTATTTTAAGGGGACAAGGAACTTTTAAGCTCATTTTACTTACACGTCATGCGTAGTATAAAACATATTTTTAGAATAAAAAATTTGCCGCCCATCTGTCTGTGTGTGTGTGTATCTGTAAACGCTCTATCTCCCGAAGAAATTGAGATAAAGACTTGCAATTTGGTGTGTACTTAGTATGTAATAATTTGGAGAAGCCTGCTGAATATCAGTAGCTTCGATTATCCGGAACTATTTTTTTCGGACTCTCGAAATATTCGTTCTGATAAAAGGTACATAAAACATTTTGAAATTGTTTATTTTACGGAGCGAATATAAAAGACAATAAAGAAAACATAAATTTTGCATAAAGAATGAAGTCTATCGGATAATTAGTTGCCGAGATATTTGCAATCATTTTTTTTCCCACTCTTCAATTTTTCATGACCCTGTATTTCATTCAAATTTCGATTCAAAGCTATATTTTGATTGGAAATGAGATGCTTAATCCGACGCAGTAAACTGTTAGTTAATATGATTATCATTTTTGGAGTTATACGATTGTTTATTTTACGGAATTTGGTACTACTTGATAATCCCGTCGACCAAAAAACTATCACCAAACTATAAGATTAAATGCCAATAATGGCCCATCGTAAATGCCACATTCACTTGACATTAAACACGTTACACGTGTTTGTTGCGTCATCAAGTGATTTTTAATTCGACGTTTTATTTGTATTTTTATTAATCTTTTACTAATTTATTTGTTCTTTCATTATCTAATATATAAAAATGAAAATTTGTCTGTCTGTCTGTAATGCTATACAAATCCACAGTTTGGAAGCCAGTATTGTGAAATGTTACGTACATGTGTATTAAAACACGGCCGAGGAAACTAAAGTAATACGGAATCGAAATAACTTATAATTAATTTTTAATTAATAAAAAATTACAAATTTGACAGCAATTTATTTATTTATTTATTGAACAACAAACATACGACTTGTGTGCTTGACATGAGAGACCGCAACTTCCAATCGAATTTAAGCATTTTTCGTCATAGCTGTTGCCAACAATTAAAAATCCACAATAAAATTCTTACTACAACAATTACTTTTCTATTGCAAAATTTCCACGTGAAAAAATGAAATAAATGGTTTGACGAATTTAAAAAAAGGGAATATTACATCATAACTTTTCTACTGCAAGTTTTTCACGTGAAAAATGATTATAAACTAAATAGTAACGAATTAACAACAAAAGTGAATGTCATAACTTTTTCGTTTTATGATTTCCATGTATAAAATTATAATTATTTAATTAATTTGACGCATAAAAAAAATGGAATAATACGTCATATTGAAAATATAAAGGACGTGGTGAATATATAACGTCATATAATGTGAAAAAATGTATGATAAAAACTCGATTATGGAAATATTGGCGTATTTTAACGCTATTGCTCCAAATATGAGCGGAAATAATTTCATTTATAACTGTATTATTTTGCGTCTGTTATATAAATTTATACATTTTTATATTGGGTTTTCATTTGATTCATGTGTACAACACTTCGACTGTTTTTTTTTTTTTTTTTTTTTTTTTTTTTTTTTTTTTTTTTTATATATATATTGTATGTTAAATTCTGAAATTGGTTTTCAAAACAAACACTCTTAAAATTCCAGGCAACGCCGTGTACTGTAGCTAGTTTAAAATAAAAATTACGCCAATTTGTACAATTTTACGAGTCGTCTGGCGATTTATATAATTTGACGAATTTGGTCGACGGGATGATCAATTAGTACCCGCAATTAAGTAATAGAGCATTACGTTTAAATTTTATTTTAGAATTGCAATGCGTTATATAAATAGTTTGCACATGTTTAGCCATTGTTTTTCGACAGGAATCACTGTCTCATTTAATGCCCATATTACACTTAAATTTTCTTATACCAATATTTCAGGCATTATAGTAGCCATTAGTATAGACTTTTTCTTCATATATGTTTAACATTAATATATAAAGACTCATGACACTTAATTTTCATTTTAAAAAATCTTTTATCTTGCTTTTTGTGCATATTAAAATAAAAATTTTTACAATTTACATTCTCTTTACTTTTCATAAAAAACAAAAACACACCTCTTTATTTAAAAGAACATATATTCCGGTAGATCTTTAAAATTATGCTATTTACTAATATATAATGCATTGTCCAATACTCCTTTGGCACTTTTCTGAAAAAACGTTTTCATCCCTTCTGGGACTTCTTCAGTTTCAAATGGTGTTTCGCAGTTTCGCTTATGACCTTTTAATTTTCTCTCTCTTTCCCCTTTTTCCCTGCAATTTCTGGCTTAAAATAATAACCTTTGCAAACACTGCTATGGCATTCCACAAATAGTAAAAGTTTGGCTATTTTAAATATACAAGGTGACACAAAAGTCACAGAAGAAATAGAAATTCAGTAATTCTAAAAGTGAAGATTGTAGCACGAGCAGTGAAAATCACTCTTGCTGCATGAAAGCAATGAAAAAAAGAAAGAAAAAAAGAAATGAAAAAGAAAAGCATCCAGTTAAACCGATGTCATTGAGCTCACAGTCTATTCACACTAATTGTATATTATGCTCTTTTTTCAAAGAATAATGCCCCTCAAATAATAGAGAAATCGACAAAAAAAAAAAAAAAAAAACATTTAGCTAAATTAAGGGGGGATTAGCTTCCCCATTTCTCCCCTTTATACTTAACCAATGAACCTCCAGATCTAATCAGGAAAGCGTCTTATCAGAATAAACCGGTATACGAAATTTGAAGGAAATCGGATAATTCTGCATGGAAACCCCATTTATCTAAATTAAGGGGGGGGGACAGCCCCCATCCCCTCCGTTTGTACTTAACCAATGAACCCCCAAAACGAATCAGGGAATCTCCTTATCAGAATGAACTAATTTACAAAATTTGAAGCAAATAGGGTATTTCGATCAAGAGTTATCATGTTACGTACATACATACGTACAGTCGTAGAAAAAAAAAAGTAAACACCCCTACTAACTCCTCAACAAATTATCGTAGACGAAAGTTACTGGTACCGGACGATTGGAAATAAAGTCTACTTTAAAATGGTGCGTATAAAATTTGCTTAGGGGGCCATATACATATTAAAACGATTCCAAACTTCATTTTTTTCAATGGCAGTACCCTAATTTAACGAGATATTTCAAATCTTCGGTTCAAAATATGCCTAGAAACCAAATTTCAAGTCATTCGAATGATAAGTTTTTGAATTATAGACATTCAAAATTTAGTACTTCTAATGTTAAATTACATTTTCATATTTTTATTTATATCTCCTGAAATTATGCTCCAAAGGAGCTAATTTTTTGTGTAGCAATAATACTAATATACCCAAACATGAATACGCTGAATTTGCAATTTTTTGTAATTTTATGATATGAATTATGAAATTAATATTCGAAAAAATTATGAATTGCAGCATACAATTTTTTTGATGGATTTAGATTTATTAAGTCCTGCTTTATAGAAATCCAAAATTTCACATTTTTCTTCCAAGTAGTTTTCAAATTATGCTTAAAAAACGGCAAAATGATGGTTTAAGGGGCCGTCTATAATAGAAGTGAGTAAATTTTTGAAATTTATTCTGCTATCCTGTAATCAAACAGGTTTCATTGACGCTTAAACGTGCCTTGATCAAGAAGGCGGCTCTCTCGGTTAACAATCGAGTTCGGAATTTCAATTTGGATACAGCCCTTAAAATACGCTCGTTTTAAAATAATTAATTTCTTGGAAACTTATGGCACAAATTGCATAAAAATTTGTTTATAGGCTAATTGAAAGGTGTAGAGTTCATTTATGCTGTCAGAATTGTGTACTGCTATTGAAAAAATCAAAATTATGGTTTGTTTTAATATGTAGATGGCCCCTTAAACAAAATTTATATACATCATTTAAAAGTAGACTTTATTTCCAATCGTTCGGTACCAGTAACTTTCTTCTACGATAATTTGATGAGAAGTTAGTAGGGGTGTTTACTTTTTTTTCCCACGACTGTACATACATGCACGTACGTAACATACATAGCTTGCGAGCACTTAAGCCTGAGAGCTAAAAAGTGTCAATCCGACTCGATCTGAACCACGGGTCGGGTCAGATTCGACTAGAATCTGGTAAACTGACCCGATTTGGGACTATATAGTGGATACAGATCGCACAAAATTTCACACACACACGAAAAAAAAAATCTGAAGCTTTTCTATTACATAACAAGTAATTTTTCGCACCGTATTTGAAAAAACAAACAAACAAATATGCGGTGGATAGAGACCACATATAAAAATCGCACGGTGTAGCTAGAAATTGCTTTTTATAACATGATAAAAAAATTAACCTGCACATAGGAACATATTTAAATATTGTATTTACTTATTTTAGACATACAGTTTTATTTTCGAAATGTACACATTTAAAGGGACAGCGCACATCAGTAAGTAAAAATCAAAGTTATCAATTTTCAATGGATTCATTTGAAAAGTGGAAAACTTGTTTATGGCAATCTCAAATAGTATTCAATATTTTTGCACCACAATTATCAAATCAATTTCCGATATTTTCATGCAGGTTCTAAAAAATGCAACAGCTTAGCAACTTTTTTAATTTTATTTTTCTGTAAATATTATACTTTAACTTTAGTAAACCAATAATTCATTCAAAATCGAGGTATAATCTTTATTTTTTTCTTTTTTTTCAAGTTTTTTTTTTTTTTTTGGCATACTTAACCTTTAACTGATGTTACCGGTCTTTCAGACCACGACTTTTTTCAATTTTTATAGTTTAACTCTCAATTTTCAGTTTAACTATAAACACTACCGAAATTTTGTTCCGTTTGGAACTTTAATACTGTCACCAGAGACTTTTGAATAGGTGAATTTTAATTAACAGTCCTGTATAAAATGTTTAGTACAAAAACACCATCCTATGAATTAATCGCGTCTTTTATTCATGTTTCGATAGAGCGGTCTCACAGACCGCCTCACACTAGTTATGTGACAATTTCTGTGACATCAGTCAAAGGTTAACTTAAAAACGTAATAAAATTACGGCGTTTCTTTGAATCTTAATAAGAAAGGTTTAATTATAATACTTAGATGACCTATTATGTTAAACGGAACTATTCGCTATTGTAAATAACATTTGAGTGAATTAAAAGAGTAATTGTTCATTTTTTACATGCTTTCTTTTAACTTACAATTATGTTTGTATGCGGCACTCAAATCTTGTAACTCATTTTTCACCCTTTTCTTGTTGACATAGAGCTTTGAAATTTGGAATATATAATTATTCCTGAGTGCAATACATGAATTGGACATTGATTTTTAAAAATTCGATCCCTGAGAGGAGGTAACGGGGAAAAACTTTACTTAATGGTTACTCAATTATAGTTTGATTTCCCATGGAGAAATCAGTATCAGCTTCAACAATGAGTATTTGTTCAGAAGTAATAATGACAGGGTTACCACAATTGCGAGAAATTTTGGTCAACGTGGCGAAATATCGCCAAATTTGGCGACAAAAGTAAGTTGCCATATATGTAGACAACTTGGCGATAGCTGGCTAATTTGGCGAGATTCCCATTTAAAACCATTAATCTTCCATACTCGAGCTCACCGCAATTTAATTTAAACTCCGCACATTTAAGTTTTTTTCAAGACTTTTCTACTTTTTAGTGTATTTACAAAATATATACAGTCGAACCTCTATTTAACGAAGTCGCTAAATCCTGGAAAAAAGTTCGTTATATGCAAAATTCGTTAAATAGAGATTCACCTTTTAAAATACTTTAAACTACATAAAATAGATTTTAAATTCATGAACACTAAATATTTTTACTAAAAGTAATTAATCACATTTTTTTAATAAATTATATTGAATTTTTTTATTTTACCTACCAATATCCATCATCAATTCATTTTTTCTATGTGTTTAAATCTTTGAAATCTGCAAAGAAAACAAAACATTGTCCGGGAATACACTGTATTTTCTGTTTAAAGTAAATAGTTATACATTAAAATTAACGAATTTTAGTGACATTATCGTATTTATTATTATTATAACAAATAATTTTTACCATACATTAACATATGCGTCCTTAAATTTAATTTCTGAAAAACTCTGTTAATTTTGCCTGAGTTTTTTATTTTAAAAAGTGCTTTCTCTCATAATACGTTTCGCATCTTTGCAATGCACCAAAACCCCCTTCATGCGTTTTTTCTTCTAACTAACACTCTATCTCGAAAACAGAAACAGATAAGAGAGGAGTAAAAATGAATGTCCAGATACAGGAAGGTCTACGAACTACTGCGCATCTTTTCGTGAACCCTACCGTCTGTTCTACTTACCGTGCTTCTAACTATAATCCGCGTCGGATTGTTTCAAATGATTTTAGTATTTCATCCTACGAAGTTTTGTTAATTCCTGCAAATTATCATTTCCATCATCATCATCATATTCGTCTTCATCGCCATTCATTGCTGTATTGTTTTTATTTTTCACACTGTCGAAAATATCCAATTCGGATAGTGTTTCCGAGGTCTCAGTTTCAGAATTAAGTGAAATACAATCTTGAATCAGCACATCATGGTTAATTTCTTCTTTTTTTCTCATCTGTATCCACATTTTCTCTAAGGGATTATCGTCTTCGTCCTCCGTACTTACCGAATTCTCACTGCTGACAAAGAAGGCGCCTTGTAAAAACAGTTCAAGGCCATTGAACATCATAAAATGTGTTTAAAGAAAGAGTAAGTTTGAAATGTCCAGAAATATTTTGAGGAATGGAGAAAAAAAAAATTAGATCACAAGAAAAAGTTCGTTAAATAGAGAATGCACTTCGCTATTTGGAGGTTATTTTATGAAGAAATTCGCAAAATGTTCTTGGTTCCAAGGAAAAGTTCGCAAAACAGAGGTTCGTTAAATAGAGGTCCGATTGTATATATATTCTATATTTTTGTGAATTTTAATCCAATCACTGATTACAACACAGATTGGAGAAAAGAAAACTTTTATTTGAATTACACATTTCCCATATGGGTGCCACCACATGCAATTACGCATTCCGTGCGGGAGACTGGAGACAATACAGCTAAACGTAACGTAGCATGAGGGATGTTTCCAATCTCATGTTTGACAGAGTCCGGCAAAGTTTGCGAAATGCACATGTACACTCTAGATCTGAGATATCTCCAGAACCAGAAATCCATAGGTTTGAGGTCGGGGGGGTCGCGGAAATGGAAAATGGCGTGAGATGACGTTGTCGCCAAATACTCTGTTCCAGGACCCTGCGAATCGATTTCACAATATGTGGTAGTACGCCATCCTGCATCCAAATGATGTCATTCATTGCATGTTTCTGCATCAAATCTCGAGGCTAACGAAAAAGACAGGCTACCACGGTGCATTCCACGTATCTTTTTTTACAGACTGCTGGAGTCACATGATGCTCGAATGCACCAATGTACGAAAAGAGCATCACGTCACTCTAGCGTTCTGTAAAAAACACTTGGGATGAACCGCGGTAGCCTATATTTTTCGTTAGCCTCAATCAAATCTGGTATGACGTAATTTTGCTGTATGGCTGTATAGCGAGAGCCTGTCACAGAGCACATTACAAACCCCGTTGATGTCGCTTCCTCAAAGAAGTGCGGGCGGAGAACAATTGTCCCGGCAATGCCGCACCATACAGTAATTTTGGCGTTGTATAAATATACTGGTGCTACAGCGTGCGAATTCGTGTCTGCCCAGTGCACACAATTTTTGGTGTTGACGCTGCCAGTTAAGGCGAAATGGGACTCGAGAGTCCATACGTTGTTGATGGTCCCCCGCGTCCAACATCTGGACGCGCAGGTAGCGGTATGGAAACATAACGATTACAAAGCGTAGTAGCTATAGGACCGTTGTTTTCGGTATATCCAATACACGAGCTGCACATCTTGCGGTTTGCATGTGTCCTGAAGTCACTATCTGATGCACTTCCATAATAGTATCCCCAGGAACAGTTAGTCGTCCAGATCGCGGTCTCTCACAGGTGCAGCCAGTTTTTTCGAACTTCTTTACTAAATCACGGACAGCTTTCGGGGTACATGGGCCACGTATTTGTGGATGGTTTCGACGGTAAACACGCAAGATTTCGGCAACATTCATTCCAGTTTGATAAACGAGTTTCACCAATTCACCACGAACTTTCGCCGTCAGATTCATTTCGCCGGTATGTGAGAGCTTCCGACTGAAGAACCAATATTCCCACCCCGCTTTTTATCCGTTTTCTAGGCGAATGTCTGGCGAACGGCAATCTGTGACTGGTGTCTTTCCTCTGTCCTATGCAAATTTCCTCCGCGTGCCGCAATCCGCTTTTTTTTCTTCCGTTCGCAGAGCTGTTTTTTGTACGTGCATAACGGGTCCGTTGTTTGTGATACACGTTCCAACCACAGACTTCTAATATAAGTAGACTCCCAATCCCATTGTTCTCTTGGGAAGGTTTTGTCTCCAACATGTTTTGCTTTCATCGCCAAAAGGGTGCCGCATTTTGGCGGTAATCCCTTTATTGGCAAAGCAAAAGTGCGGTCAACTCATGACAGACGATGTTTCGGCGGGAATCTGGAGAGAGATTCCGAGAAGAAAAACCGGTTTGGCGCGCTAAATCTGCCTTCCATCACGTGATGGAGGGCAGAGATGTAGGAGACAAGAAAAGGTTGCCGATTGGGAGTCTACTTATATTAGAAGTCTGTGGTTCCAACGCTCTTTAGCATGCGCTAGGCATTTTGCAGTGGGAAAAAATGGACGTTGAATTTCGAAAATTTCGAGTTTCTGTACCAATAATCGTAACCGTGAGCGCCACTTTGTTGCCGTTCACAGAATCCCGAGCTTATACCTCTGAATAACTATATCTGAAATCTCATCCCGATCGGTTGAATGGACTGGCCGTTGGAGGTCCATATATCAGCGAAGTTTTTTTATGACCCCCCACCCCCCCTCACACCCTGTATGTACAATTCTTATAGATAACATACAGGGCTGCACAAAAGAATTCGAATATTTTTTTCCGGACTATCGATAGTAAATTCTAAAGTTGGGTTTTCAGATGTGTTATGCGCTTTTGAAATTCATTATATAAATATCATCTTTTAGTTTATTACGCGGTTAAGTTTTGTTATAGTATTCTGAATGTCTTGGAAAGTATTTCGTAATCTATGCTTAACGCATGATTTTTCTTTCTTGTTTATTATTATTGCAGGGCTGCCGCTTACGACTAATTTTTATTATTTTACCTAACACTATTTCTAATCTATAATAATTTACCTTGAAGATTATTGTAATTTTTTTATATATATAAAGCACACATAAGCAATCTGTAAATGCTTTTTTTATCGCCCTGTATTTAGTGAACATAAATGGACGTGGCGTAGAATTTATTTTCTTTGAGTGTCCGATTGTTATGTTTTACAGAAATGTTAAACATTTACGGATCCATTAAAATAGTAGACTTCGCATAATTTATGTGTGGCTATTTATTATTATATGTCGCCTATTTTCCACGGATGAATTATTGAACACACAAGTTATCATACAGCTGAGTGAATCCAAACGGCTCGCTTTTTGTCTGGTACGAAATGACAAAGTTAAGCGTTAAAAAAATAAATAAATAAAGTAAAATGTTAAGCCAAATTCATATGTCTATGACTATGTCCGAGATGCTGTTAAAATATCTGAAAAGAAAAAAAAAACACAAAAAGAAACAATACTTTCTGTAAATTTACAATAGTTCTAGTTTGAAATCATTTGATCAATACAGGGTGTCCGA
Organism: Maratus speciosus; assembly: GCA_963932465.1. Lineage (NCBI taxonomy): Eukaryota > Metazoa > Arthropoda > Arachnida > Araneae > Salticidae > Maratus > Maratus speciosus. Next base: position 423,614,964 of record OZ010794.1, on the reverse strand, counting down.
AAATTCCTGGGCACATTTTAAAATTCAATATAAAATCAAGTATTTGCCTTCCTGGCGGGTTGGACTAAAATGCTTCTCAGGATGAAAAGTTTGCTTCAAGCGAATGAAAATAATTAGTTCCAATTTTCGATCATAGATGGCGCCACTTGTCCGTATGTTTGCTTTCAAACATGCATTTTGTATGATTTTCAGATTAATTTTGACGCTGTGACACAGAAATGATGACTCCTAAGCTGAGAGTCGTCGTCCTTAATCTGAAAATCAGACAAAACGCATCTTTGAAAGCAAACATACGGACCAGGGCCGAAACTAAGGGGGGGGGGGGGGCAGAGGGGGCATGTGCCCCGGGCGCCAGAACGAAGGGGCACCAAATGAAGGATTATACCTTTGGAAACGATCATTTTCTTCTGATGGACTAATGGCTTTCATTATTATGAAACAGCCATTATAAATGAAGTGGTGGGTGAAGATGAAAGAGCAGCCGTAAAAGTTTGAGCTCTGATTTTCTGGTCCGAATGGGGAAAAAAAAATGGCCATAATTTTTTTTTATTAGAAGAAAATAACTCGGTGAAAGCGGAAACTTGGTTAGGCGGGACTCCGATAATCGGAACTCTACTGAATATTTCATTTTAAAAATGATCTTTAGAAAATTTTTGTTGGTGTTCAGACGGACCTCCCCCTTGGATCCGCCACTGTAGATTACGTAGTTCAGTATTACATATTTTAAATTTTAAAATAAGTCGTCTATTATAAAATTAATAAAATTCTCTTTGTAAATATACTTTGTGGAAGGGGGGGAGGGGGGGTTGCGCCAAAATCCATGTTTGCCCCGGGTGCAAAAAAAGGCTAGTTTCAGCCCTGATACGGACAACAAGACGGACTAGAAAAACTATGATCTAAATTTAGAACCAATTATTTTCATTCGCTTGAAGAAAACTTTTCATCCTGAGAAGCATTTTAGTCCAACCCGCACTCCTGTACGACCAGTTACTTGATTTTACATTGAATTTTAAAATGTGTCCAGGAATTTTGAGATACTCTCTATTATCAATTCGATCAATCGTGAGTTCACACTATTTTTTAGACTGGTTGAAGAAATAAATGCTTGCTTACACCGGAATTTTTGTGCAGAGTAAAGCAGGTGTATAGTTCAATTAATTTCAATTTGCAGCTATAAAATATACCAGCAATATTTGCATATATATAAAATTATATTAATATAATATTTAATATTTGCAGCTTTCGGTTTACTGCAAGTTTTGGTATCAAAACATTTCTCGCATATTTTCTCGAAAGATTGCTTGTTTGTGCTATCCGGCCAATGCTGAGTAAGCCAGCACGGCACGAAAAGTTCACATACAATGTGTTGAAATTTACTCACTATATAAACAGCAAGACTACTGCTATAATCTTTTTTTAATTTTTTGATGTAAAATTATCTATTTTTCAGTATTTTTATGCGTGTAAATAAACGGAATCTTTGCATTTATTTTTTCATGTAAAATTACGAATTTTTCAGTATTTTTATACATGTATATTTTCCGCATATTTGGTATTTTCATAGATATAAATTTACATATTCTATGGTAAGTTTACGGATTAGAATCTATTTTTTAATAGAATCTCGGCTTTCATATCTCTATAAATTTACCCTCTATAATTTTTCCTATCTTTAAATTTATACATGATTGGTTTGGTGTCCATGTTTAAATATATTTATATACATATATACAAAATCTTAAAATGTTAGCTTGGATAGAAGCAATCGCCATTTTAACTATTTATACTCTTTAGTTTTTAGAAAGTTTAACCAAGACTATCATAATTTTTTCAATTATTAGATCTTAAAAACCCGTTTGATGTATTTAATACAGAAGAGAAGAATTTACATCAATATATCATATAAGTAAAGACTTATTTGCATAATGAAATTAAAATAAAGGAAAATGTTAAATAAATGCCACAATATAATCTTGGAAAATTTATATCACAGAGACACTAGATTCAACCTGTCCTTTTTAACATTTTATAAATTTGTTTTGTCTGTCTGGCCGTCTGTTTATTGAAGTTTACCATGATTGGTAATTAAGTTTGCCATGATTGATTTGTTATAGAAGTTTACAAAGATTCGTAATGAAGTTTACAATTATTGATGTGCTATTCAAGTTTACTATGATTGTTAATGAAGTTTACCATGATTCGTAATGAATTGTACAACAATTGATATGTTATTGAAGTTTACCATGATTCGTAATGAAGATTACCATGACTGATATGATATTCAAGTATACTGTGATTGGTAACAAAGTTTACCATGATTCGTAATGATGTTTACCATGATTGATATGTCATTGAAGTTTACCATGATTTGTAATGAAGTTTACCATAATTTATATCTAATTGAAATCTACTATGATTGGTAATGAAGTTTACTACGACGGATATGCTACCGAAATTTACCATGTCATGTTCGGTAACGTAAATGAAGGGTGTAAAATTTATGGTTAGTTTACAAGGACACTGAAAAGTATTCACTATAGTCAGTGTGGAAAAATAGTTTTCAGTGAACTTTAATGATGTTACACTATTTCAAACATAATGATATTCATATGCACCCCTGCAGTGGACGACAACTTGTTTTATATGGATTCTAGAGTAAGCAGCAATTATAGTTCGTTTACAGCGACGCACAAAAGAATCCTATTACATTATGATCTATGGGGAAAAATCGTGTGTGTATTTTAATGATATTACACTTTTTCAATTAAATTAATATATATTCTGAGGTGTATGTTTTTGATAGCTTATTCAGTACGTAGAAATTATCATTTATTTACAGAGACGCTCAAAATAATTCGGTTACTGAACTGACTATGAACCACAAGCAGTGATATGCATTTTAAACCTTAACTAATATTTATATTTTGAGGTCTGTAGATCATATACAGTGCTTTACGAAAGAATTCGCGAACATTAGCGGCTATAGACAGCAATTGCTGAAAATAAATTTTCACTGCATTGTTTTTTTTTTTTTTTTTTTTTTTTTTTTAACGTTTATTCAGATATGATACTTCATTGTATGAAACAAATGAACTTTCTTAACAATATTTGACAGTGTTGGAAAGTGTTTCATAATCTATGTCGTGATGCATGATTTGTGGCTCCTGTTTTTCTTCTAGCTTGGCTTCATTTTTTTTAATACTTTAGTTATTTTATATGGATTATGATTTACAGAAATGTTAAACATTTACTAAGGCACTAAAATAGCAGTATACGCACCATTCATGCGTCTGTTAATGGCTCCGTATTATTTATGTTCGTCTATTTCTCAAGAATAAATTTATTGAACACACAAGTTTTCTTTCGGCTGAGTGAATCCGAATGGCTCGTCTAGTCTGGTCTGTGATGACTGAGTTGAGCGTAAAGAAAATTAAATGGTTAAGACTATTCTCAAATCCAAAAGGGCAACTTTAAGACACAAGTTTTAATTTATTTTCGTTCGGAAATGCATGAAACTAACAGGTGTTGTTGTTCAGAAACTACGTAATCGAGCTGTTTTTGCAGGGTTTTTTTTTTTTTTTTTTTTCCAATAGATCTTTCAGAAAATAGTGTCAAAATAAACGTTTTGAACCGAATTTCCGCGCGAAAGGAGGAAGCTCAAAAAGGGAGAAAAAAGTGTTTGTCACGTGACCAAAATTGCTTATAACTCAATAGGTAATTTATTGATAAAAAAATGGAAAACACAGTTCCATTCCAAAGCGCTCTCATAATCAGGCCTTCCAATTTTATATCTTTCCGTTAAAAAATGAATTCGTAAATGTGTCAAAACGTTTTGCGCTTGTTTAGCAGAACAGTTGAAAACAGCCTTAACCCTCTCGCTGCGCAACCCGAAATTTCCTCGGGCAACGTAAAATAGCAAGATTTGCGCAACCCGAGATTTCCTCGGGCATGCATTTTTCCGTCTAATTAACCCTTCTTGATTATTCCCACCAGTTATTTTTTGTTGTAAATTTTCCCTTATTTAATCGAAGCATCTTCCCGATTAAATTAGAGAAAAATTTATGGTTTGAAAAACCGGTGACAAAAGAATACAATTCTTAAAAGACGCTCGTCGCGAAGTTGTTAAATGCGCAATTTTTGAAGCTATTTTGATAAAACAATTACTCAACGAGAGGGTTAAGGGAGACTAAACTGGCCTCTAGAAGCGGATAGTTGTAATATAATCACGTAACTTGCAAAGTGAAATTTGCGTAATCTTCAGTTCATTTACATTTTAAACATTATTTTTTGCTGATAATAAGAATCTTAGTAAAATTAATAATATAAATCTTCTCTAAATATAGAATCTAATCCCTCCCCCCCCCCTCCTAAAAAAAAGAAACATTTCAAGCAATGCAAATATAACACATCGCGTTTGTACGCCATTATAGTGTTGTGATAAAACAAAAATAAAATGTTCTCTGAAACTCCTTTGCACTATTGACCATTCTTTTATTTTAAACATATATTTCATTCTTTAAATTTAAAATAGATGCTAGTATCCTGAACTTATAATTTGTAATTAAAAAAAGGCAGTGAAGTTGTTAAGTCTATTTAAAGTGTTTGTCACGTGATCAAAATCGCTTATAACTCACTAGGTAATTTATTGATAAAAAAGGGGAAAACTGTTCGATTCCAAATCGCTTCCATGGTCAGGCCTTCCAATTTTATATCTTTTCGTTAAAAAATGAATTTGTAAATGTGTCAAAACTTTTTGCGCTTGTTGAACAGAGCCATTGAGAACAGCCTTAAGGCTGCTCGTCACTCAGTTTCTGAATTCCCCTCGGTAATGTTAAGTCTATGGGCGTTTGATGCATTTTTATATTTAAAATATCTCCACAGGATATTAATACTTTTTATTTCTGTTTTCCGTGTGCTTTTCTCAAAGAATGTCTCCTTTTTTCTTAGTTGTCCAAATATTTCTAAAATCTATGTTTAATTTAAAATTTTATGTGTTAAAAAGGTGCGAACTGGGAGTAAAATTTTACCACTTCATATACAATTAAGCATAGGTTTTTAGAAATATTTCAATAACTAAGTAAAAAAGAGACATCCTTTAAGAAGAGTACACACAAAAAAAGAAGTTAAAAATATTAATTTCCCGAAGTGACATTTTAAATATAAGAATACATTAAATGCCCATAGACTTAACATTGCCGAGGGGAATTCGGAAACTGTGTAACGAGCAGCCTTAAGGGAGGGATTTGCTTTTTTTCGGCTGAAAAAAAACGATTTTTCTTTCTTTGCATTTTTCTATTCCCTATAGTCCGTAGATTATCAGTGTATAACGATTTGGACGAATTCGAAGTCGCTTCGTAGTTATTAGCGCAACGCGTCCTACCACTGTTTTGGAGCACTATAAATGCATTTTACACAAAATGACTTTTTATAAACTGGGCGGGATCAGAACCCAAAAACTATTAACCCTTAAATGCATGATTTTTACTTTCTTCTATCTTTACAAGAATAAAGTATTGGATTCGTAAAAATTTTCGACTTCCGGTTTTCGACGTATTTACACGTTTTAGGGGTCAGAGATTCCGAAAAACATGTTTTTACAAAATGTCTGTCTGTGAGTCTGTATGTGACACAAATTTTGTGGGCGCTCTATCTCAAGAACTAATTCACGGAATTTAATAAAAATGTATGTTGAAGTAATCCCTAATATAAATTGGTGCTGATTAGTTTTTGGTGCAAATCTCCCAACAGGTGGCGCTGCTATACTGCATTTTTCCCGATTCCTGCAATAGATCTCAAGAACTAATGCACAGATTTTCATCGAACTTCAGATTCATTTAATCCTTGATATGAATTGGTGCTGGTAACGTTTTGGTGTAAATCGCCCAACAGATGGCGCTGCTATGCTGCATTTTGCAGCATTTACACGATTTTCGTAATAGCTCTATTTCAAGAAATAATACACGGATTTTCATCAAACTTTAGATTCAGTTAGTCCTTGACATGAATTGACGTTTTGTACTTTTTGGTGTAAATCGCTCAACAGGTGGCACTGCTATGCTGCATTTTTTGTGATTTCCGCAATAGCTCAATCTCAAGATCTAATGCACGGATTTTCATCAAACTTCAGATTCAGTTAGTCCTTTGACATGAATTGACGTTTTATACATTTTGGTGTAAATCGCTCATCAGGTAGCGCTGCTATGCTACATTTTTTGTGATTTCCGCAATAGCTCTATCTCAAGAACTAATGCTTGGATTTTCAACAAACTTCAGATTCCGGTATACCTTGATATGCATTAGTGCTGTTTATATTTTGGTGCAAATCGCTCAACAGGTAGCGCTGCTATGCTGCACTTTTCAGAATTTCCCCTACAGCTCTATCTCAATAACTAATTCACGAATTTTCATCAAACTTCAAATTCAGGTATATTTTGATATGAATTGGTGCTAAATTGATGTAATTTCTTGTAATATTTAAATGATTTAATTGACGTGATTTATATAGAAGAAAGTTTTGTGATGGCCACAACATACTAGTTTATTTTGTTTCGAAAAAATATATATATGATTCTCCGAAAGGTTTATTAAAACACAGGAAAAATAATGAAAAAAATCAGAAATACATTTTTCGTATAATACGCCAACCTTTTCTTATGTTGCACATACAAGTAAATACAAGTGCAATACAAGTAAAAACTGAAATATTGCAAATTAGAAAATATTTTAATAAGTATAAATCTAAATACCTTATTTTATATAATTTTTTATTTTTTAAAACTTAACCCTTAAATGCATGATTTTTTTTTTTTTTAAATTCTGTTTTTTACTCTTTTATTAAATACTATACACCAGAAATTTTAAGATAGATTTTTAATCTTATATTTTTGTAATTTTTACAACATTACTATTTCTATATAAATATACTGGTCGCTAATAATTTAATAAAAACTGATGTAGATATGCATCATTATGCATTTAAGGGTTAAACCGATCTTACTATTTATTTAAAAATTAAAGAGGATATAATTTATTGAAGCTTGGATCACTTTCAGCCATTTGTATAAAAAATAAATATTTTTAGAAGCACGTGAAAGTGCAAAAAAAGGGGTCAAAAATGGACTTTTTTTTTTTCAAAACGCTGCCACTTCGTTGATTTTCAACTTTGTGATCTCAGAGAGGTTGAAGCTCCAGATAATATTATCTACTTTCATAACACTGAATAGAAATTATTTACAGTGACGTGCTAAAGAAATCCATTACATTATAATCTATGAGGAAAGTCACTTGCTGCGTATTTTAATGATGTTACACTATTTTAATGAAATTAATATACATTATTCAGATGCGTGTTTTCTGTAGATTACTGAGTACGTAGAATTTATCGTTTGTTCACAGAGACTGCCAAAATAGTTCGGTTACAGAATTTACTTTGAGCCACAACTGCTGGATGTACGTTTTCAGCTGTGATATGCATTTTAAAACTTAACTAAGATTTAGTGTATTACTTGATCTGTAGATCATATACAGGGCTGTCCGAAAGTATTCGCAAACATTACTGGCTATGCACAGCAATAGCTGAAAAGGAATTTTTACTGCATTTTTTTTCATTTCATTGCTCATTTCATTATATGAAAAAAAATGAACTTTCTTAACAATATTCCGACAGTGTTGGAAAATGTTTCATAATCTGTGCCGCGATGCATGATTTGTCGTTCCTGTTTTCTTTAAATACTTTTTTAAAGTTTTTTTTTTGTGTGGATTATGATTTACAGAAATGTTAAACATTTTCTAAGGCACTAAACGAGCAGCATACGGCACCACCCATGCGTCTGTTAATGGCTCGGTATTATTTATATTTCGATATTATTTTATTATTTCGGTATTGTTTAAACCTTAACTAATATTTTGTGTATTTCGAGGTCTGTAGATCATATACAGTGCTTCACGAAAGAATTCGCATACACTAGCGGTTATAGACAGCAATATATATATAAGATACCAATATTAAGGACAAAATATTTCAAAAAGAATTTTCATTCAAAATGAAAAGATATCATAATAAAAAACATCATAAAACGATTACATTCATAATTACATGCGCAAATGCAGCATAATAATTTGAATGCTAATATATAACCATTAATTAAACATTACCGACCATCATCAAAAACTGCAATATTGTGAATGATTGACTACACGCCATAAACCAACAATATAGAACTGTATGTGTAAAATAAAGTACCGTATACCTAATTACAAGAATTAACATGGAAGAAAAAAAAGAAGAATATGGATTCCGAAAAAATTGAAAAACTTATATATTGAATTGGGTTTTCTAGCGTACAGAATTCAATGATATAAGCAAATCGGTTGTTTTCTGTGGGAAAAAAGCTATAAGCTGAAAATTTTTTTTTCCCTGTACTCAAACAACCAATATAATCAAAATAATAGTTTCAAGATGAATACAGAACATTATCAAATGGCATGAAATGGAAAAAAACTACAACCCATTAAATATTTAATTTATAGCAATAGAAATCTTACAAAACATACCGTATTAATTCCCAGTAGATTTTCAAAATAAATTCCCGCACATGGAATCCAAAAAGCATGATACGATTAAGGTGAATATAACAGTTAAGTTAACACAGAAATTAAAAGCTATGGAGTCAGTTAATTCATGTTGAAATATTGTGATAAATATAATTAATATAATATAAATAAAAAATAATTACATTATTTATAATACCTAAAAACAATTTTAAATTGTATAATAACAATTTTACAACATTGCCAATATTTAGCGTTAATTACCACCTAGTGAAAAAATTAAAATTATGACTATTAATAGAGGCTAATTAAAAATACAAAATTTATGGTGCTGCCATCTATTATTTTATATTAAAAACTATTATGATTATACAAATGTCACAGTAAGTAGAACCTAATACATGCTAATGAATTAAAATGTATCAACTGCATTCCTACACACATCCTAATATAAACAATACCATACTGTATTTCATTATTCAGAATTTTTTTTTAAATAAATTAAATGTTAATACAATATATTCTATTACCATACCATTAAATCTAAACTGAGAAATTAAAAAACTTTTTTAACTTGATAATATATAGAATATAGGCTATATGCTATAAAATAAAATAAATTATATATTATAAAAATATAAGTCTTAATATTTAGCTTTACATATAAAAAATGAACAGGACAGAAAAAAAATAAATAAATAATTAAATAAATTATAAAATAAATAAATAAAAATGGATGTTTATATAAGATTGTCAGATACTAAAATTCCAAATAGCCTAAAGATCACATATATAATGTGTGAATTATCCTTATATTAGTCATAAAAAAGCTAAAAAAATATGATTGTGCCAATCAAACATATAAACCGATAATTAATCATGGAATACAATGTTGAAAATAAAACAATATTAAATAGTATAGAGGAATAATAATAATAAAATCTATTTACCCAATTTTAATACATACAGTATAACATTAGTTAATCAAATAAACCAATAAGCATAATAATCACTAAAAAGTTGTATACTATTATTAATTAATATGACATTGTCCTGAGTAGACTAAATTAAAAATAAGTTAATATTGAATTTGATTAAATAAGTTAAATTTAATATAAAATTTAAAAAAAAAAGAGAGGAAAAGTCATCAATTATATATAAAACATCAAATCAACATCCATATAAAATACGTATTAGAAATGTAGTTATAATACAAAGCCCCATTTTATATATATATATAAATTAACCATTGCGTATTATCCAGACAACACCACCCTCCTCCGTACTCTAACATCTACCCTCCCAACCATCCTATAGTAATTGTTTATTTTTATTTTACAATTTTTTATTTGTTATTAATATTTTTTATTTTATAATTTTTTTTGTAATTTTGTTTACGCATGTGTTAATTTTTTTAAATATATATATAGATCATGTAAGTACTAATTGTATATTAATGAATATATGAATTTTTTTGGAAAACCATGATTTAATGCATCATAAATTAGTTTTTTAATATTATTGTTAATTAGATGAGAAGAACATAAACATTTTATTCTATATAAATGATTAAGTAGTATATTTCGATATACAGAATGATGAAGACAAGATTTAAAATTTGTAAATGTATTAACTTTGAATTTAAATTCTTTACGTTTATCATATAAATCAGTTATTGTTTTGTTGTCTTTTATTGTAATTTTAAGATCTAAGAAGTTAATAGTATTGTTGGATAAGAGGTTTTCCGTTAATTCCAAATTAGTGGGATAATCAACTGGAAATTGAGAAATTTTAGATTGATCAGTGGCAATTAAAATTATGTCATCAATATAACGATATAAATGGAGATTATTATTAGTAAAAGTACGTTCATAGTGATATAAGTATAAGTCTGATAATAAACTGGATGTACAACCACCTTGTGGTATACCGACGTGCTGTAAATATAATGTATTATCTTGCAATATATAATTATTATAGATAATAAAGTTTGTTAATGATTTAAAATAAGCGATATCAATATTAGATGGTAATTCCAGTTTTTTATAATACTTTTTAAATAATGCATTTATTATATTATGTAAATCTAATAAGTCTATATTATTAAAAAGATCTTTGAAGTCATATGTCGTTATATTATATACACAGTTAAGATTTTTTAAAATAGTGACCAGCTGATAGCTATTTTTTATACAATGTGTATTATCATTGTTTGTAGTAAGTATATATAACTGATTAAGAATTTTTAATAGAAGTTTATTGGCTTTATTATTATATGTATTGCAACCAATAGTTATAGTCCTAAATTTAATTGGAGTTTTATGAAATTTGGGAATTAGAACTAAATAAGGATAATTAAAATTAGTAGATAGAATATTTAATAGTTTATAATAACTTTGAATTTTACGATTATTTACAATTACATTTTCATTAGTTTTTTGAAAAGATTTATTAGAAGAAATACAGGTTGTAAGAAGTTGGTGATAATAAGATTTACATATGATTGCATAATTATAAGGAGATTTGTCTACATATGTAATAACGTAGTTTTTTTGTAATTTAGTTATTTGTTGGAAAAAATGCTTTGTGTTAATAGAAACCAAATCAGAAGTATTGTTTTTTAAAGCCACAGTTAATTTTTCAATTACTAATATTTTCCATTGATTAAAATATGCAATAGGTTTATTGTAATAGATTGAAATTTTACATATAAAAATATCTATATCATATGTAAACTGTTTGATTATAGATTTAACAGTAAATTTAGATGGAAGTCTATATTTAGTACCAAAACCCATTAGTTTTTTTCAATTTAAAATCATTAACAATATTAAGATTTCCAGTGATTATATGTCCATGATCATTGTTTATATATTTTTTTAGATTGGGGTCATTGCAATTACACGGAAAATTACTTGGAGCAGATGTATTTTTTGAAAATGTATTGTAGTTAAAAATCTTTCTACCAATTGTATTCGGATATTTAAAGGTTTTTGTTATCTGAAGATTATTAATACGAAAATAACATTTTTTTATCGTTAATTATAGAATTGATATTAATTTTATTAAATATATGATTTGAAAAAGTTATTATCATTTGAGTATTCGTATTATGAATTTTATGGAGTTTTTTTTTGTAAATTAATATTTAATAGATTAACCCTAGTCATAATGAGATCAAAATAAATATCAGAAAAATGTTTAGAGAAAGTTTTACTTAGAAAGAAATGCATTTAAATGTTGTATAATCTGTTTCTTTTTAATAGCAAATATGTATTTTCGAATTAATAACCAATTATAATGCTTTAAATATTTACTTTGAAGATCATTAATTTGTTTAGTGATGTATTTTTTAGAAACTACACCTGAAGATGAACCCTTTCCACGTTTGTTTCGTGTTGTTTTACAATTTAAATTATGATTAAGAGTAAGATAAATTGGAGAATAATCAATAGTATTATTTATAGATGTGAAGACTTTGACAGGTCGATTAAATATTTCAGAAATAAGTCCATAAGGATATATTGTGTTGTAATATTTCATGTATGATGACTCCATATAAAGCCGTTCTGATTTATTTTTTAGAATTTGAAGGATTTCAATTGTCGTATTTTTAAATTGATGTTTATGAAAATGTGCAATTTCAGCATTAGACTGTAGATCAGGAACGGCGAACTTTTTCACATTCTCGTGCCAAAATTTTCCAAAAATATATTTTGCGTAATCATGACGTGCCAACAATAAAAAAATTTAATGGATCAAATAATAATGAATCAAAATTACTTAAAAAAATTTTTAGCATTTAAAAAATATGAGCAGTGCTTGATACTTGCTTTTACTTTAGTGCTTGTACTTTAGAAATTTATTTAAAAGTATTATTTCTGTTGTCTTATCTTAGATTCCAAAAAAATTATATCACCTTTGTACTTAGTTATTTTTAAGCGATACAAACCGAATTGGACTCATTTGACAAGATGTTTTACGTGAATTTTTCATATTAATTATTTCCCAAAAGAATGTCTCGCAGAAATAATTGTGAAAATAGCAAGTGCCAGCATCTAACAGCTTTTAGCGACTAAAACTAAGGTCCAAGTTGTTTTAATTTTATCATCTACGTTTTTGCTTATAATGCCTTTTAATCATTCTTTTGCGATAACCTCCTAATTATCTTTTATTTTTAAAATATTGAGCTAGATTGGGGCACATTAAGTTAAATTTCAGTTTCTGCAATCTGTATGACAATGACAATCAACCGAACTAATCGAATTCAGATAAACAGAGACAACATCAAGATTAATTATTGCATTTTGTGAAATTCTACTATATTTTGGTGTATGTAGAACCTGAATCTATGCCGTGCCAAAAATAATCCGCAGCGTGCTAGTCATGGCACGCGTGCCATAGGTTCGCCGACCCTGCTGTAGATTTTTTGCTTTGTTTTTATTAGAGTCTGAACGATGTTGATTGATACGTTTATGAATTGGACCTGATGTTTCATCTATATATTTCAAATTACATAAGTTGCACTTTATGCAATAAATAACATTAAATGCTTTACAAAAATTGGAATAATTAGGATCTGAGACAATTTGTGACTGAGAAGCGTATGGACATGTCTTGCACCGAGCATCTAAACATTTACGAAAAAATAAAGGTCGAGGGGGAGAGTATATATATATATATATAGAGAGAGAGAGCTACATATTCTATAATCTTGATGTGAGTGCTATTATAATAAATTCTACAAAATTTTTATCGGCGATAGGAAGCAATAAACAATTTCGTCGCTTAAAAAAATCCTATTTTTATTTGTTTATATGTTGTATGAGAAAAAAATTAAAGGTGAATTAAACAATTAAAAACGATAATAAAATATGTAACCTGAAAAATAAAGTAGTATGATACGTAATTTAAATCCGAAAAAAACTCTAGGTTTTATTCGTAAAGTTCTGAAACATATTTAAATGCTGATTTCACTTATTATTTTTTATTAAATCATTTGTCTTCATAAAATATTTCTAAAACACAATATTCTTGCATAACATTGTATCATTTATCCAAGAATTAAATAGAAATACGCATCGGAAATCTTTTTATAGTATAGTTTAATTTTTTTTTATCATGTATCTCTTTTCAGTCGAACAAAGTTTGATACTGATCAGAGAAAAAAAATGAAAATCATTCAATGAAATTCAATTAAATAGCGTGACACGACCATTAAAAAAATCGTTTGGTGATATAATCTATCGCATCGTAATCGTTGAGATAACCGTGCCTGTCAGTTTGAAAACCCTAGCAAACAGTCAGCAGTATATCTGGAACATGAGAGAACATAGCAATAAAACGTCTCTCTGAGGAAAAAATACTTTTGTTCTTGATTGCCTGACAGCAATAAGCCATTAAAAAATATCTGGAAATATAATAAACGACAAGTTTTTTCTTACGCAGCCGTTGATGAAATATCAGACATTTTAAAAATGGCGTCTGAAACGAGGGTTTAACTACGTTATATGCGTGAATTGTTTATCTTTTTTCCCGCTTGTTTTTATATAATGATTGTAATGTATTTTTATTAACACTTTTTCGATATCTATAAAATATTAATGTTTTTCAAAAGTGAGCAAAATATGTTGTTTTAAATCCGTTACAGTTATGTGTCTAAAATACATTTTTATATTACAACATCTACTTCTTTAAATTTTGTTCGTTAAGGCTGGATTTTTGTTAGGGGAATGTGGCCTAAAATGATCCCCTTAAAGGGAAAACTTATGTAAAATAACATAACTGTTTAAATAAAACTTTGACCTTATGCTAATATGTTTTACACTATATTTTGCATTATAAACATATTTTAATAATATTTTAAATCCAAATTGAGTAATGAAAAAAAAAAGTGTCCAAAGGAACATTTTACCCTCACCAAATGGCAAAATGATCCTTCATTTAAAAATAATTATAAATTGTTTTTTATCGCAAAATAAAGGATATAAAAGTAATTATGACAATACATAATGAAATAAAATAAGTTTTACAATCAAATAGCATACATAATTTATTTTATGTAAATTTTAAAATAAAAAGTGTCACAAATAATTTTGAAAAAACAATAAAATGGAATATGTGAAAATTATGATAGAAAAATAATAGGATAACACGTGGACTCAAAGAGAAAGATTTGGGCAGTCACACATTTGGCTACCATGATGACTAGGAAACAGTACCGGATTTTCTTCAGCCTATGCAATGGTAGTAAAACGATCCACATAAAGGATCATTTTACCCAGCAACATGGCCGTCCATTTTAGGTGATATAACTGGATGACGCCGAAAGACATAACAAACTTAGCAAGTGTAATTCACGTCTAAAAATATACTCTATTAAGTAAACCAAGTCATATTTCTGTACATGAAAGACCGTATATCTAAATAAATATGTACACTGCAAATAGAAGCGTCTTAAATTTAGACACATATGTGACTGAAAAAGAATTTTAGACACTTAAGTGTCTTAATCTGAAAATTAAGACATTATAGATGTCTTAATTTAAAATGCATAAGTGTCTTACTATGATCATGGTGTAAACGAACTGAGAATAATGTCTAAAATATCCGCAAACGTCTTATTTTAAGACACTTCATTGCTTTAAACGTGTCTTAATTTAAGACGTTTTGATTCTTCCGACGCAATAACCACCAGGGGGCACTCCCGCGCATGCGTTTTAGATGTCTTCGTTCGAAGTGGTATACGTTGTAATTCAAACAAAGTTTGTTTTTATGTACGCGTGTATTTTAATTCGTTTTTTGCGAAATGTGAAGTACTGTGATTTTAATGCGTATTAACTTGGATTATTTATTTATTGAATACATACATCTGACGTGTGTGCTTGACATCAAATGTCTCTTAGAAGCTGTCGTCGATATAAGGGCGGGATAGATACAGAACAAAAAGTAGAAGACGGTTGAAGATTACACCTGGAAATTCTACAAAGCATGTGCAATGGGCTTAGTGTTAACTCGTATTAATTTATATCAATAATATTGTGTTATTCATCTTCGTGCTATCGAAACTGGCATAAAAAAAAGGAAACTTTTGTCTGGCGGGTCATGTTTTCAGGATGAAACATCTCATTCTTTAAATATGGCTAGTCGGATTCATTATGGGATTACCTTTTAAACTGATGCAAGTCTTCCTCCTTCACTGTGGTTGTTGTAGTTTTTAAACTTTCAAATCGAGGAATTTTTTTTACCTCTTGCAAACAGCGATTGAAGTAAGTGTTATAATTTCTTTATAGTACTAAAATTAGTGTCTTTTATGATTTTATTTATTGTACTAAACAAAATCTTGCATGAAATTTAATTAGTTTTGAATCTTTTTGCAAAACAAAACACTAATTCTAGAAGTATATATTTTTAAACTTATGACGTTGTCTTTTATTACAAATTATGTATTATTTATTCTCATCTTTTTTCTCAAATTTAAAGTAATAACATCACTAAAAAACAGACAAATTTTAAGTTAAGTTCCTTCTATTGTTTTGTTTTCAATATGGCAGTTCTTAGTTTCAATGGCTAATGCTTATCTCATACTAAACGATCACAAGGAAATAGAAAAAAAAAAAAAACTTTGAAAGATCTCCTAAAGCTTTCTTATTTCCTAGCTAGGGATAACAATCCCGGATTGAGATCCCGGGATCCCGCTTTAATTTTAATCCCGAAAATCCCGGGATTTTTCGGGATTGCCTTTTTTTTTTTTTTTTTTTTTTTTTTTCAATTGAACAATATTTAGCTGAAATTAAAAAATATATTTATAGACTTTCGCATTTGGAAAAAAAATAAATTGATTTTTATGAAATTTATATATAATTGAAAAAAAAATATTTCTCAAGTATTTTAAATATATTTAGATATATTTCTAAAGCTATTAAATCTTTTAATGTGGAAAACGTTTGACTTGGAAACATAGAAGTAAGCCAGTCAGGAAAAAGGAAATCATTTGTTTATTTCGTTTTTGCTTCGTGTGTAGAAAATATATTTCACTTCGAAGGTCATTTTCCAATTAGACTTTACTGATAAGCATCGCAAGTGTGTATCATAGTGATATCACATGCTAACTTTTTTTTTTTTTTTTTGGCTTTATTTTGCTTTAAAGATGTCTTGTTTAGTAGCTCATAGGAATGATAACAATAAGCCCATGTGGCAATATAAATTTTTAAAAAATCTAATTTTTAAATGATAAGGATTTTCATTTTTTGCGGGGAGGGGGGGGGGATTTTGTATGAAATTTTCGTAAAGCTGATACCTTCAATCTTGCACTGATTATAATGAAAGTTTTGAACTTTTAGAGTAGGACAAAATTAAAAACACAAAATATAAATAAACAAAATACCGAAGTAATTTTTTTCTCAATATTAACCCTTTGCACTCGAGGGCTCCGGAGAGGAGCCATTTAAAATTTGTCTTCAAACTCGAGGTCTCCCCTACGGAGACAATGCAAATAATTTTGTGATACCATGTAATCTTGGCTTTTCTAGACAGGTATCACAAAATTATTTGCATTGTCTCCGTAGCGGAGCCCTCGAGTTTGAAGACAAATTTTAAATGACTCCGCTCCGGAGCCCTCGAGTGCAAAGGGATAAAGTAGAATATTTATTTATTTATTCATAGTTAAATAGTTGTTGTGATTATCATCTAATATATATGTAAAATTGCCTATGTGGCAATATAAATGTTTAAAAAAATCTATTTTTAAATTATATGAAGTAGAGTAGGACAAGATTATAAGAAGTATATATATTTATCCCTGTACTTTAAAAGCCCTCAATAGCCCTTGCCGTTGAATTTGTCCGATAATCGGAGATGTCTGCTTTTGTGGGGTAAAAATATACAAATATGTATGCTATGCGGATTAAAAAAAGTATTCGCTAAATAGGTGTTTCAGCTATTCGGGAATGTCCATTAACCTCCACAACGGATACTCCCGAATACCGGACATCTCAATTTAAATAATAATAATGCAGGGTTGCATTTTTTGCAAAAGAACTTCTTGATTAAAGAATGGGCATACTGGGCCGTGCCCCGCCCCCCTACGATTTTAGTGCCCACAAATGTGATGTGCAATATTTGTAAAGCTTATATTTTAAATCTGTTTCGAAATTGTACTGATTATAATCAATATTTTGAACTTTTAAAGTAAAATAAGATTAAAAATAAAACAAATTTTAAAAATCTAATATTTAGATAAATATTTTTTGTTTTAATCTTGTTCTACTCCTGAAGTCCAAAACATTGATTATAATCAGTAAAATGTTGTAAAAGATTTAAATTATCAGCTTAACAAAAATTGCGTACCAAAATTGGGAGCACCAAAAAAATCAGGTCGTAGGGGGGGGGGGGGGGGCAGGACCCCAGCCAAATATTTTTCTAGGATTCAACGTGGTCAAAGATTGCATACGTTTGATGCTTACAAAAAAAAATGGATGCTATTAAGACGTTTGAAGTGTCTGAAAAAATTCAGACATTTTAAAATGTCTGAAAATTGAACACTCCGTTTCAGACACTTAAGTATCTGAATTTCAGACATTTTAATTTACAGTGTAAGTTGGTGCTTATCTTATAACAGATGTTATAAAACAGTGTGGCCTGTCTGAAAGAAAACATATGAGGACCGTTTTGCCCGCTTGGATCATTTTAGGCCACCTTCCCCTACATTTGTACTCTTAAGAAAAATGTTGGACTGCATTTCTGAATTAGAGGCAAAATACACATTTAGACTGAAAATACAAATTGCTTTTTTTAAGCCACTTTTTTTTTGCATTTGTTTATTAAACGCTTATATTTAATCAAAGTTGGTTCATGTAAGCAAAGGTGGAATTTTAAAAACGATTGTTCATTCACTTCCTATTGTATTAGAATTCTAGAAACTATGTACAACTATGTGGTCCAATAACAGTACATTATTTTCTTACTTTCAGAACTTAATTATGAATTAATCTATGAATTTTAATTAAATTTGGCTTAAGGTCATTGTGCCTAAATGTGACGACCCATCAATACGACAAATTCCTTTTAATTAAAATATTAACGTAAGAATCGTATGTAAATACTATATAATGAAACATCCGAACTTCAGGAACAAAACGCGAAACATTTCTCTGCATTAAAATGGTTTCATATAAAAAACTTCTCATTACAATCCACGTTGTTCATTATTCATCACTCCCATGATTGTCTAAATGCAATGAATAATTCCGGAAATGTATTAAAATTTCGTTTATTTAACTTTGAAGATCAAATAACTGTGCAACCGTCAAGGCCTTGAACGTTTGTTTCGTTTACCTGAAATGGAAGCTCGTTAAAAAGCGACAAGCTTTCAAATTAGAGTTGGAAAATACTCTACGCATTTTGGTGATTGATTTTTTTCAGAGATCTATTAGCGACGAACTGATTCCCTCAAATGCGTTGAGACTTTTACGAGATTTACTGAGATAAGTTTATGTGGTATTTTCATATACTGTATTAAAATTATGTTTGAAGCAGATATTGTGTTTAATTAAGCTTTGTTGAGTTAATAAATTAGGAATTTCTACATGCTCATGTAATAGAGTTTTTCTTTGACCGGGTACTTAAACATGTGTTTAAAAGAGTTTCTAAAAAGTGTGTTTAAAAGAGCTAATAAAAAGCTTCAGATATGTTTTTGATTTCCTACCTTGACCGAGGACAATAACCATTTTTCCAAATGGTTAAAAAAAAAAAAAAAAAAAAAAAAAAAAAAAAAGAGTTTACACTAGAAATAATAGAGAAGGGAAAGCCCGCAAAAAGCGTATTATAGTTATAAAGAAAATTGACTAATTAAAAAACTGAAGTATGATAATCCAAAAATTCTTCTTGCATGTTGTGGTATTCACAGAGAGATGTTATTATACATACACGGAAGATAAAAAGCAAAAATGAGTTGAAAGCAAAGTGAAAATCAAAATATTTTATTAAAATATACAGTAACATATATTGTTGTGGTAAAATTTATGTTGTATTGGCCATTCATTAGTTACTTTTTGTTTTACGCATAGTCAAATTTAAAAGTGTTCAAAGTATGAATGTTGAAACATTCATTATTTAATTATAAAATATTCAATATTCTGCATCTCAAAGTTATTTTTTTATAACTCAAGTTAAATCAACTAATTAATATGCTAAGTAATTCAAAATTAAGTGTTTCAACCTTCAGTGTTATCTATTTCAACTCTTTATTAAGTATTTCAAACATTGATAGCAATTAAATGAAAATTTTAAGATGAACTGTCATGCATAAAATGCATTATCACATTTAGGTACTTTGGACGCCTCATTTAGGTTTTAACTTACTGGCTAGTTCCATGGATTTTTGTAGTTAAATCACATAGCTGGTAACTACTATGCTTTTTTGGCCACTGTTATTTTCGATAAGTTTTTTTTTTTTTTTGCCTTATTGAATAAATAAGATATTTCCGATAAAATATCACATTTTTCCGTTCTAAAATACTGGTAGCCAAAAATCGTAGCAATTTTCACCTATGTGACACTACAAGTATTCATAGAACTAGACTACTGTAGATGCGGCATAAATTACCTAAATGAGACAATCTTATATTGATAGCTTATATTAGAGACAATGATTCAATTTCTTGAAAATAAGTTAGTTTTAACTAAGGATACCGTATTCAATCATTTTCAGCGTAATAAAGTATCTATTTACTTAATAAAAGGCCACAAAACTATGGGGAATCGAGTCTCATTTTGAAACAATGACCTTATACGTTAAGAAAATAATTTAAATATCCTAGATAGTTTAAATACTTTTCAGGTATGAATTGGTTTTAAATCTATTACAGGGCTGCCACTAGAGCGACTATTTTTATATTCTATCTGCACCACTATTTGAAAAAATAAATTTTGTAATACAGTTCTCTTGCGTATGTTATCAAAGTTTTATAAATTTAAGTACTTATATTTATTTATTTTTTTCTTATATGGGCTCAAGAAAGTTTCTTTTTCCTTCTCTCCACACATTTTGTTTTTTCGCTACTGGCAAGGATTCGCATTCCCGATAATTTCTCCACTCTGTTAAGCGACGGGGATGTGGGGCAAAGGTTCCAGGCTCCTCGTGAAATCGCCTAGAAGTCAGTAAAGTGTATGTAAAAGATTTTTTATTTGAAAAAGTTGTACGAAATGGAATTAAAAAAATAGTAAAAATAATAGAACAAGTAATATAAAAAAAATTTTAAGTCAATTCATACTTAGGTCATCAAAGAAAAAATTAATATAAACCCTTAAGCTAATATTAGTTTTTGTTTCATTAAAATATCTGAATTTTTTGATTTTCTATAAGCAAGTAAACCCTATTGGTTTACAATGGAAGTCTATGGGAATTTGGTGAAAAATTGGAGATATCGCCAAGTTGGCGTCACTTTTGGCGACTCATTTTGGTCACCATATTAACGATATATCGCCAAGTTGGCGATAAACTTGGCGGTATTTGGCGACAGAACAGGGTCCCTCCTATGGTAACGACCTTATAGGTATAGAGATGCATTAAATGCTGTTCAATAACCAATGGCTGCCATTTTGTATCCCATATAAAACTAAAATTAATTAATTTAATTTAATTAATCTATTTATATAAAATCCAAGTCTCTGTGTGTCCCTCACGATTCCGGTAGGACCGCCTCATTGAAATGAGTAATTGTTAAAAAATACTAATGCAGGGTTACCACAGTAGCGCCAAATGTTAGCCAGCTTTGTGACAGCTGGCTAATATAGCGAAATTCCCATTTAAAACCATTAATCTTTCATAATGGAGGTCTCCGTATTTAATTTAAACTCCGCTCTTTTAAGATATTTTTTCAAAATCTATGAGTGAGAATTTAAAGTACATCTTTACATCATCCTCCCGATGATACTAATAAAATAACCGCCAATAGACGACACTGTACTGTGTGAGCTCCTAACTGTGCGATTTTAATGTGCTTTAGGTACTTTTCCAGTATAGGTGCCTTGGCGAAAAAGGAAATTTGGCAACATATTTCCCGGGAACTTATCCACTGTTTCATTTTATATACACATGCATTTTTTTCGATATTTATGCGATTTATTTAACATAAAAAAGCCATTTCTCTAATTTTATACAGAAACAGATGTAATTTGTACATAAAAACATCAATAATATACATATAAAATAAACATATGAAACAAGCAAAAACGCTCATCAAGTTTGTTTTCATACCTGTTTATATGATTTGACAACAAATCTCGATACTTTCCCGTTATACGGACACCATGCCAAAATGTATGCTAATGCGCCAATTATTTTTAAATGCTAAAAGATATTTGTAATTTTATGCTAGCAGTTTAATATGAGTTTTATTTTATTGCTTTATTTTCTAACATTTATTTGTTCACTTATTTTAAGTATATATTTGTGATTTAATGAAATAGTTCGTAAAAGTCTGGAATTTTCAAATGTTATATTTTTTAAATGCTCACTTTAGTATCGACATGTTTTTCTTTTCTTTTTCAAATGCTTAAATTCACGCGATTTTCATTTTGCGCCCACTATTACGCTTGGCGACAATGGTATCCGTATAACGGAAAAGTACCCAAATCTCACTTTCTGATGCCCAAATTACACCAAGCTTTAAAAAAAAAAAAAAAAAAAAAAAAAAAAAACGCCAAAGCCCCTACAGTGGAAAAGTACCAAACTGTCTATTATTTTGCGCTAGCTGTGTTATAGTTTGTACTATATGCAAGGGGATTGGAGCGAAGAGTTTAAACATTAAATATTAAAGTTTCGGCACACATGTCATATACGCCCCATATTGGCGGGATTTTTTTCTGACGCCAATGCAATATACATAACGGGTACTTAACTGGCGCCAAAGTGTCGTTATTTTGCTTGATATGGTAACCCGGATGTTGTTGTTTGTGATGTTGATGTTTTCGCCAAATTGGCGTATATGACAACTGTGCCAAAATTTCTATAAAGCAGTATAAGACTAAAAAATAAATAATAAAATAAATTCAAAATAAGACTAAAGAACAAAGAAAAATCATGCGTTAAGCATAGAATATGAAACACTTTCCAACACATCCTGAATGCTTTAACAAAACTTCGTTATTTGGGGAAATAAGGTAAATAAGATAACTAAGTAAACATTTTAGAAGACGCATAAAAAATTTTAAAAATTGATTTCAGTAGTTACCGTCCATAGCCAATAGTATCGTTATTACATGCCACTATTTATCCAAAATTTAATTTAAACTACTCTTAAAACTACTGAAATCACATTTCCAGATATTATCATCCATAGACGGTTATGTATCCAATTCTTTGCGTGAACCTGTATATCATTTTATCTATATTCTATAAACATTTCTTAGTAAACTAAATGCAGTTCGGCGTAAAAATGCATAACTCCTTTAAAAACCACCTTTAAGCAATTTACTCTCATACTCAGTAACCCTTATGAATTCTTTTGTGTAGCCCTGCATATGAACTGTAGCATTTATACACACAGTATAGTATGCAAAAATGTAGTGAAACATAAAAGCGCATACCATAATTAAAAATGCATTTCTAGCAATCATTGCTTATGTACCAGATTTCCGAGAAAAGTTTCTTGGCGAGAAAGAAGTTTGTCTCATGTATTTTCTGACAACCTATTTACTGCTTCATACTCACAAGCAATTTTTTCCATATGTATGCAATTTATTTAATATAAAAAAACTATTTACCCATTTTTATAAAGAAACAGAAGTAATTTTTGCACAGATGTCATATACGCATCGGGGTTGGCATGTTTTTCTCTGACGCCAATTTGGCAGAAATCTCGCTTTCGAATACCAGTTACTTATATATTTTTAAATTATTTGCTATCATTTTGAAAAGGAAATAACTATAAATAAATAAAAGTTTGAATAATAACTTTAGAACAAAACAGTTTATTTAATTAAAAACAGAAAATAAAAGTAAATAAACAATTTATTAATAAGTAAAAACAATAGCCGGGTTACCATAGCAGGCAAAATAACACCATATTGGCGCCAGTTAGGTATCCCGGTTCATATCTGAAATCTGTGCCGTAATTTGTCTATAAAAAAATATTATATATATTTAGAAACGATTTTTTCTATGTATATAAGTGCATATATAAACAAAAATAAAAGTTCATTAGATTTGTTTTCATAGCTGTTTATATATTTTGGCAACATATCTCACTTTCTGATGCCCGAATTGCGTCAAGCTTTTTTTTAAAAATGGTCTATAATTGGAAAGTACCTAAATAAATAATTAACAGAAATAGCCAATTATACAAACTAAAACTTTTTATTTCGAGATCAAAGCATTGTTTTTAATTTCAATTAAAAATATATATATCCTTGGATAATTTCAGTTAAAATTAGGTTCACAGCTTAATATCACATTCCATAAACCTATACAAACACAAGTGATTCATTCATCGTGAAACGTAAAAAATATTAAATCATTGAGGTAATCATACACAAAGTAAGTTCTCCAACAATCAATGGACAATATTCTAATGACGTCATAGTAGGTAAAATGGTGGCAGTATCGTTTGTTTATGGTTTGAAATCACAAAGATTTAATTTTGCAATGTCTCTTAGTTACATTATTTTATTGTCATATTTATGAGCTCAGAACAAAAGCATATTTTTTTTCATTATTTAGTTATTAAAGACGGGAAAAAATTATAAATGCATGATTTGAAAAATTTAAATAATTTTCGTTACTTCTTAGTTATCCCGGCGACCAAATTACTGTCGCCAAATTGCAAGATTAATTGCCAATAATGGTTGCCATTAATTAATTAATTGTAAGATTAAATGCCATTAATGGCCAATAAATCCATTAATTCGACGTTTTATTTGTATTTTTATTAATGTTTTGCTAATTTATTTGTTCTTTCGTTATTTAAAATAAAAAATTATGTCAATGTGTATAATTTGGCGAGTGGTTTGGCGACTTATATAATTTGGTGAAATTGGTCGACGGGATAACTAAGAAGTACCTAATTTTCTTTCTTAATAGTAAAAAATAACATCGGGAAGTAACAGCGGGTTTAAGTTAAATAAGTTTAACAGTTTAATTCTGTTGTAATATTCAAAATAACTGTATTTATTAGATTTCAGTAGACAACATCAGGGCCCGATTAAACTTTGAAATTAGAGAAATTACAATGTCATTTCAGGACCTTTCTTTTGGAGAAGCTTTTCTAAATTCCACATATACATGGAAACTCTTCAGTGTTAGAAATATTATTCTTAGAACTGACATAACATGAGAACGGCCTGCAATTTTACACAAGTTTTTGAAAAAACTACTTTATATCAGAAATTTTACTAAAAACTGGTTACTTTTTTGTTATAGCGGCCCACACTATTAGGATTATGACAAGTTGCAGCCAATTTCGCCAATGTCGTAACCAAGATCGTGAAGCACACACATATAATATCATTTCATGAAATCGTATACGATAATTTAATAGTTTTTACCTTACTTCAAGTGTGTAATTTATTTATTTTTAAGGCTTAACAATCTAAATTGTCCAATATATGAATTTAAAAAAATGTAAACAAAGATTGAATATTCATGACCGCAAAAAGCCTCAAATCTGCATAACACTTGGAACCAAACTGTGCAGATTAGTGGTCTTCTACTGTACACAATTTTTCATAAATGTGTTTCGTTCTTAAAATGTGTAATTTTCCTCTATCACTGCGGAACAAGCGAGAAAACTCATATTCTTGCACATGAGTTGTATATATCTTTATATCTAAATTTCCGTCATTTTTGACGGGCTACCTTTCTAGTTAATTATAATTTGAAAAAAAACTGTATTAACATCAAGTGTCATCCACCAGAGTCCACCGGAATAGTGCATTGCGTTGTGTTTTGCTAGTTGATAGAAAGAAATCCTTGTCGCGTAGTATTTTCTGAAAAGACATCAAGACTTTATAACTGATATTTTAAACATGGGAAACTAATCTTGAAATATTCTTCTATTACTTTCGAATACATGAATTTTTCTGTTTATATTTATTAGTAGGGCTTACTGTATTTTCCTTGCTTAAATTTAAAAATTTCACTTAAAAATTTGGCTTAAATTAAAAAAAAAAAATCGCTTCGCGGATAAACCGCACTGCGGATAATCTGCTCGCGAATAATCGGGGCTTTACTGTATATTTTTTAAATAGTGGTGAGAGTACAATATAAAAATAGTCGTCAGCGGCAGCTCTATTAATTTCAGCAATCAAATTCCAGTGGGACACAGCATACGCGCCGTGAGAATTACGCATGGTGGCCCGTTTTCATTTGACTACCCCTCATATAATGATGTACAGTAAACATCCTCTAATCCGGCACGTTCGGGGCTTGAAGCATACCGGATTACGAAATTTTCCGGATTACAGGATAAATGTCGGGAAAAAAAGTGTAAAAGCTGAAATTAAACAAAAAATAACTGTAAAGCATGTTCTTAATCCTTTAAACAGCTTAATTATAATAAAAAAAAAGTACTCAGTATTGCAAAGTACAACATATGTACATGACTGTAAAATGGAAACGTGCATTATAGGCCAATATAGTAGGCCTACTCGTAGAAGCCATCTCAAACAAATCTTGAATAATATCAGTTTCTTTTGTAGTCGGCGGGGTGATTGAGCTATTTATACATTCGCGATTTTCAACCGTTTGTAATGGGTTGTTACGTAATTCTTCATTCTGAAGTTCCATCAGATTATTAGGAGTGATTAAACAAGGAGTACCATTTTTTCCGAAAATCGTGCCGGATTATACAGCATGCTGGACCTTAGGATGCCGTATTAGAGGATGTTTACTGTATATGTAAGTATATACGATGGGTGTAAATATGTAAGATGTATGTGCGTCAACATATAAATAAATAAACGATGTATGTAATTATAGAGATAATGTATCAGGCATGGGGGTATTCATTATTTTAAATTTTAAAAAGTATTTATTAATCGTAACTACTTCACTTTGTAAATGAAATCTGTCAATATGGCCGTTTCCAGTTTTTAATTATTTAAGATTTTCATTCTTCAAGTACATTCATAAATGTGCATATCGTGAAATAATATAATCTATTTTATAAAACAAAAACATGTCCGTGAGTAATGCTGAAATCATATAAACGGCGGCAACCCCTGAATAATAAATTTTTCTTTCACTGCAATTATTTTTTTAAATACACACCAGAAAAAGAATACTAGATAATGTTAAGTATAAAATTTAAAAGTTTAATGTTTAATTCTGCTCCGGATTTTTGGTTTCAATCAAGTTGCCTAACTGTGCCTTCGCGGCAAGTTAAGAGTTCCCGAAATATTGTAGAGAAATGTTCACTAACACACATAATTTCAATGTTTATACTGCTGAACAGAGAGAGAAAAAAAAAGGTTCTTTCAACTGCAATTTACTTGGATTTTACCCAAGCTGACTTTTTTCAAACTGACGGTATCAGAAAGAAAAAAACTATTAAACTGATCTTACTAATGTTTTAAAATTAAAGGTAATTTATTTTATTGGAGCTTTAACTACTTTCAGACATTTTTATAAAGAATAAATATTTTTCTAAGCACGCCAAAGTGCGAAAAAAAAAAAAAAAAAAGAGTCAGAAATACACATATTATTTTCGAATGGCTGCCACTTTGTTGGTCTTCAATTTTTTGATTTCAAAGTGTTTTAATCTCCCCGAAATATTATTTACTTTCATAAGAGTAACGAAAATTGATTGCAGACGTCTCTGGTGATCTATTGGATCGCGCCCGATTAGAAATGCACGGCGCGCACGCTAGGACATTCACCCATGCAACTCGAACCATAACAACATCAGTTTTTTATTAAAAAATTTTTTAAATGTTCTTCAAATAATAATAAATAACATTAAAAAAAGTCGCAGTTAAAATTTTTATTTCTAGTCCAGAAAATATTTTCTAAAATACAATCAAACCTCGTTATCCCGACACTCTAATGACCAGAAAAAAGTGTCATCATAAGCGGAGTGTCGCGGTAACCGGAGTTGGAGAAAAATATGTTTATAAAAAGCTGTATTTTTAATTAATTTAAGACAATTTTAAATTCGTAACTGTTCTTTCAGTTTTAAGCAATAAAACATTATTATTAAACAATGTAAACACAAAAACAAAATTGAAAAGAATAAAAATCAGATTATGATGACTTGTTTTTTTATTGTGACATGGAATATTGATGAATTAAGGTTTGCTTATCCCTAGACGTGCTTCCTACAATTCCTTTTTCAATATTATACAAGGAATTGCAATCAATATTCGTTGTTTAAGAAATGGAAGTTAGATCATTTCTGATCGTTTCAATACAATGTAATGCTTCGGTTTTAGTCGGATGAAAAACGCTGTATAACCACCAGAAAGCGCCGCCTGACCAGAACAAAAAGACCGCGAGTAGTTACGTCTATCTGGAGCTCAAATGGGTCATTCATAGTGTGTGGGTTTATTTATTCAGATAAAGAATGGAAGTAAAATTTCTCATTTATCTCAATGGGTATTTTAGACACTTTTATGAAAAGTTTGGCTAAGACACTTCTTACTGCTTAATTTCCGTGCTTGTAAGATGGATTATGAAAAATGGACAACTTTCCTAAACTGTCGGGATATCCGGAGTCGAAAATTATTCAACGACGTAAAATCCGGAGTTTATTTACATTAAAATTATATACAGAAAATCGGGACTTTGAAAAACTGACGTGATAAGCGGAGTGACGTGAAAACCGGGTATCGGAATAACGAGGTCCGACTGTACACCGTTTTTACGGACTTCTTAAGGCTAATCTCCCCTTAAACGAGAACTTACATGATGGGTACATGAAATAAAGGAAATTGTTGAAAAAAATTAATCTATGCAATAGAGATAAAAAAAAAAAAAAAAAAAAAAAAAAAGCTTTATTTCAATGTTCAATAGAAAAAAATCGATCTTTACGGAGACTCACTTTAGATCATACGGGGACGATTAACTTAGAAAAATCTAAAAGTCGGCCTAAATTTCTGATTTTTATTTTTGAGCTATTAACTTGTTAAAATTTAAAAAAACAAAATTATATTACTATATATTGGACATAAAGTGTGTTTCTCACCTGTTTAAATGTAAATAATGACATATCAACATGTACACTGGTGTCCAAAATTAAGGACCAGTCACAAAATGCTAATTTTTAAGTAAGCGAATACTCAAAAGTAAATAATATAATTCAAATAATTACTATCCCTGCAGCACAGCTAGTCCATATAGCATCTCATTCATGATACAGATGGTCACAAGCGTCACAATCACTACGGTGAAGCAAAAAAAATAGGAAATTCCACACTCTCAATATGTGACTCCACCGAGACGTCAATGTGACTGCTGCTTTGTGACGAGTCACCAGGTGACTTTACGATGTAGTTACATTGTGACTCTTATGTGACTGTCATTTTTTGACTCAATTTCAAAGTCATCATGAACGTTGCATTATGATAAGTCACCAAATAATATCACATTATAGTCTCATGATGACTTTTTAAAAAATAGCAGAATGGTGACTTCACAGTAGTCCCCTGTCACCTGAAAGTCATCATGTGACTTTAATGTGACATTATTTGGTAACTTATCACAATGCAGCGATCACGATGACTTTGAAATTGAGTCTGCAGATGACAGTCACATGAGAGTCACAATGTAACTACATTGTAAAGTCACATTGTAACTCGTCACAAAGCAGCAGTCATTGTGACGTCTCAGTGGATATATAGTGATCATTTGAGACTCATAATGAGATGTGTGGAATTTCCGGTTTTTTTTTTTTTTTGCTTCACCGTACTGACTGTGACAATTGTGACCATGCGTGACATGAATAAGATGTTATATGGACTAGCTGTGGTGTAGAGATAATAATTATTCGAATTATATTATTTCCTTTTGAGTATTCGCGTACTTGAAAATTAGCATTTTGTGACCGGTCCTTAATTTTGGACACCAGTGTATTTCAAATGCTTTTTCCATAAAAAATGTCTTTTCGCAGTGTATATATATCTTAAAATACTTAGTTAAAAGTAGAAAGAATTCAAATTCTAATTTCGATTCTGTAGCAGAATTATTGTTTCCGGAATTTTTCCAAATGAGCCATACGCAAAGGAAGACTAATTAGGCAGTAATTGAAACATTCTAAAATGAATTTACTCACGATTCAATATTCTTAAATGAGAATTACATAATGGATACATGAAAGAAAGGATATTGTTAAAATAAATTAAACTAAACGATAGAGATAAATCAATTATTTCATTGTCCAAAAATAAAAATTTTAGTTTCGTAAAGGGACGATTGACTTGGAAATGGACAAAAATCAAGCAAAATTCTGAATTTTTGTTTTGGGGATATTAAGTTGTTAAAAATTAAAATTTAAAATTATTTTCTGAAAGTTGGGTGGAAAGTATAACTCCATACATCTTAATCAAATTTATTTTTCCAAGCAGTTTTTTCCCTATGTATACATCTCAAAAATGCTAAGTTAAAAGTTAAAAGTGAAAAGAATTTTAATTCTAATTTCGGTGTTGTAGCAGAATTATTATTAATGAGCCATACGCAAAAAAACTAATTAGGCAAAACTAAAACATTCCAAAATGAATTTATTCATTATCAGATATTTTAAATGAGAACTTACATAATGGAAAAGTGGAAGAAATTACATTATTAAAATAAATTAAAGTAACTTTTTAATTGTTGAAAAATAAAAATTATTTCTTTACATGGACTCACTTTAGTTCGTAAGGATACGATTTACTTGGTATAGTACAAAAATCAGCCAAAATTCCGAATTTAGTTTTTATGTTATTAATTTGTTAAAATTTAAAAAAATAAAATTATTTTGCTGGAATTCGGTCGGAAAAAGTACCTACATACCTCTTAAATGCAAATAATCACAAAAAATCGCATCATGTATTTAAAATGCATAGTTCTTTTCCCAGTGTATTCATCTTAAAAATAGTAATTTAAAAGTGAAAATTTTAATTCTTATTTCGATGCTCTAGCAGAATTATTATTGTCTGGATTATGTGCAAATGAGCCATACTCAAAGAAAACCTTATTAGGCACTAATTGAAACATTTCAAAATGAATTTACTCACGATTCAATATTTTAAATGAGAACTTACATAATGGATACCTGAAAGAAAGGATATAGTTAAAATAAATTAAACTGAGCGATAGAGATAAATGAATTATTTTATTGTCGAAAAATAAAAATTATCTCTTTACGGAGACTCCCTTTAGTTCGCAAGGGGACGATTGACTTGGAAATGGACAAAAATAAGCCAAAATTCCGAATTTTTGTTTTTGTGATATTAAGTTGTTAAAATTTAAAATTTAAAATTATTTTCTGAAAGTTGGGTGGAAAGTGTGTTTCCATACATCTTAAATGTAAATAATCACAATAACATCTCACCATGTATATCAAATTTACTTTTCTAAGCAGTTTTTTCCCAATGTATACCTCTTAAAAATGCTAAGTTAAAAGTGAAAAGAATTTTAATTCTAATTTCAGTGTTGTAGCAGAATTATTATTAATGAGCCATTCACAAAAAAAAAAAAAAAAAAAAAAAAAAAAAAAAAAAAAAAAAAAAAATTAGGCACTATCTGAAACATTCCAAAACGAATTTATTGATTATCCAATATTCTTAAATGAGAACTTACATAATGGAAAAGTGGAAGAAAGGATATTATTAAAATAAATTAAAGTAACTTTTTAATTGCTAAAAAATAAAAATTATTTCTTTACATGGACTCTAGGGTGGTCACAAGAAATCAATTTTCGAATTTTTTCCGGTGGACCCCCCAAAAAGTTGCCAATATAGAAAATGAGATTGGAAAAGTTTTAGCTCATTTGGATAATATTAACCCGTGCCTCATTGAGGTTAAAGTTTGAAAAAAAACGTGATTTTTCGCAAAAAAAAAAAATGCTGCTTTTCTTTCATGAAATAAATACAATTGAACCCAGAAACATAATTCAGGTCTCATTTTATAAAAAAAAAAAAAAGCTTCGTTTTGAAGAACCACACACCATTTTTTTTTTCTAAAAATGTATAGATTTAAAAATATGCGCATTTTTCAGGACCAGACTTCACCCGAATCCTGAAAATTTACTTTTTAGGAAAATGCGAAGAAAACCTTTTGCTTTTCTTTCCACCTTTTGTTTTTCTTTTTTTTTTTCATTTCGTACGTAATAAAGGGTTAAAGGGTTTAATTTAAAAAAAAATCCAAAGAAAATGAAAAAATCTTATTTTAAACTGAAATAATTTTAAAAAAGGGGGCAAAGAAAATATAAAAATGAGATCAAATAATGCTCAAATGCATTTTATTATTAAAATTGTGTTACAAGATAGGAAGCATAATAAATTATTATCCCTTACAATTGTCACATTAACCCTTTCCAGTACGGAAAAATTATGTTCTTAAAATAATGAAATGACTGACTACACCTAAATTTACAAACAAGTAAGTTTGGAATTGAAATTAGGTAGTCTCGACATGGGACCACTGCTCCAGAAAGGATTAAGGTGGTAAATGGCTTAGATAAGCTGGCTTTTCAAGAATTTTGAACAGTTTTTCTACATTCACATACAACTTTTAGCATGTACTGTTTTTATTTTTCATCTTTTGTTAAACAGGAAATGAAATCTCTGGTTAATTTTCTTCCCCTTTTAGCTGCGCCCATTGACAACTTTAAAACCATTCATTGTTTTCTTGCTTTCAAATAAGGTTTATTTTCACACCATACATTGGGATCAGTATTTAAAAAATGCTTATTAATATAAAATCTCTTAAAAATTTTTATAGTTTGAGATGAAACAAAAACATTGACTTCTTTGTTCAATAAATCCACTTCGTTGAAAACTTTTGTTGCTTTTAAATTCTTATCGTCTTCATCATTTCTTCTTCAAATGACATTAATTTTACAGTGACTTTTATGTTGACTTTTTTTTCCAAAGTATCATCTAAAAAGGAAAATGCAACCTGATCCGAGTTAAGATACCAAAGAAGAACTATTATTTTAACACAATCAAACTGATTAGTAAAGCTATCATACGAATTGAATATTTCCAACTGAGCGAAAAAATGCCCAGGCCGGGAATCGAACCCAGATCCTTGGCTTACAAGGCCAATGCTTTTCCGTTTAAGCTAACTGGGCCGACAACCAGCCAGCATGTTTCGCTCATATAACCTTATAGGTAGAACATCTGGTCTGTCATGTAGACAGCTCAACAGAATAAACCGCAGGTAAAGGAACTCCATATAAACGATGGATACGTAGAACAACTATTATTTTAACACAATCAAACTGATTGGTAAAGCTATCATACGAATTGAATATTTCCAACTGAGCGAAAAAATGCCCAGGCCGGGATTCGAACCCAGATCCTTGGCTTACAAGGCCAAGCCGACAACCAGCCAGCATGTTTCGCTCAGATAACCTTATAGGTAGAACATCTGGTCTGTCATGTAGACAGCTCAACAGAATAAACCGCAGGTAAAGGAACTCCATATAATTTGGAGTTCCATCAAGGCCAATGCTTTTCCGTTTAAGCTAACTGGGCCGACAACCAGCCAGCATGTTTCGCTCAGATAACCTTATAGGTAGAACATCTGGTCTGTCATGTAGACAGCTCAACAGAATAAACCGCAGGTAAAGGAACTCCATATAATTTGGAGTTCCTTTTATATGGAACTCCAAATTATATGGAGTTCCTTTACCTGCGGTTTATTCTGTTGAGCTGTCTACATGACAGACCAGATGTTCTACCTATAAGGTTATCTGAGCGAAACATGCTGGCTGGTTGTCGGCCCAGTTAGCTTAAACGGAAAAGCATTGGCCTTGTAAGCCAAGGATCTGGGTTCGAATCCCGGCCTGGGCATTTTTTCGCTTAGTTGGAAATATTCAATTCGTATGATAGCTTTACCAATCAGTTTGATTGTGTTAAAATAATAGTTGTTCTACGTATCCATCGTTTATATGGAGTTCCTTTACCTGCGGTTTATTCTGTTGAGCTGTCTACATGACAGACCAGATGTTCTACCTATAAGTTTATCTGAGCGAAACATGCTGGCTGGTTGTCGGCCCAGTTAGCTTAAACGGAAAAGCATTGGCCTTGTAAGCCAAGGATCTGGGTTCGATTCCCGGCCTGGGCATTTTTTCGCTCAGTTGGAAATATTCAATTCGTATGATAGCTTTACCAATCAGTTTGATTGTGTTAAAATAATAGTTGTTCTACGTATCCATCGTTTATATGGAGTTCCTTTACCTGCGGTTTATTCTGTTGAGCTGTCTACATGACAGACCAGATGTTCTACCTATAAGGTTATCTGAGCGAAACATGCTGGCTGGTTGTCGGCCCAGTTAGCTTAAACGGAAAAGCATTGGCCTTGTAAGCCAAGGATCTGGGTTCGATTCCCGGCCTGGGCATTTTTTCGCTCAGTTGGAAATATTCAATTCGTATGATAGCTTTACCAATCAGTTTGATTGTGTTAAAATAATAGTTGTTCTACGTATCAATCGTTTATATGGAGTTCCTTTACCTGCGGTTTATTCTGTTGAGCTGTCTACATGACAGACCAGATGTTCTACCTATAAGGTTATCTGAGCGAAACATGCTGGCTGGTTGTCGCCCCAGTTAGCTTAAACGGAAAAGCATTGGCCTGGTAAGCCAAGGATCTGGGTTCGATTCCCGGCCTGGGCATTTTTTCGCTCAGTTGGAAATATTCAATTCGTATGATAGCTTTACCAATCAGTTTGATTGTGTTAAAATAATAGTTGTTCTACGTATCCATCGTTTATATGGAGTTCCTTTACCTGCGGTTTATTCTGTTGAGCTGTCTACATGATAGACCAGATGTTCTACCTATAAGGTTATCTGAGCGAAACATGCTGGCTGGTTGTCGGCCCAGTTAGCTTAAACGGAAAAGCATTGGCCTTGTAAGCCAAGGATCTGGGTTCGATTCCCGGCCTGGGCATTTTTTCGCTCAGTTGGAAATATTCAATTCGTATGATAGCTTTACCAATCAGTTTGATTGTGTTAAAATAATAGTTGTTCTACGTATCCATCGTTTACATGGAGTTCCTTTACCTGCGGTTTATTCTGTTGAGCTGTCTACATGACAGACCAGATGTTCTACCTATAAGGTTATCTGAGCGAAACATGCTGGCTGGTTGTCGGCCCAGTTAGCTTAAACGGAAAAGCATTGGCCTTGTAAGCCAAGGATCTGGGTTCTATTCCCGGCCTGGGCATTTTTTTGCTCAGTTGGAAATATTCAATTCTTATGATACCAAAGAAGGTTTATCATTTTAACGAGTGCTTTGTCTGCAACCTATTTATCAATTTTTCTGTAGTGAACAAGTGATTTTATTATTTACAGGTCTTGGATTGGGGTCCAAAGTGGGAGTGGGAGTATTGAAGCATGATTTTACATAAATATTGATTAGAAATAAGCAAAGGTCTCTAATACCTTCTTTTTCTAAATTTGTTATTGAGAGATTATCTATGACAATATATTTTGAGAGAATAAATTGCCTGTGCTATCCATCTGACATGATTAAACTCTGAAAAGAGTCTTTTGTAGGAAGGAGTCCTATAAAAATTAAACAAAGTTGGATAAACTCTTTATAATCATCCCTGAGCTGTTAATTTTTAAAGGTCCTGTAAGAAAACTTGAAATTTCTTTTGAATTAACTATTTATATCTAGTATTTCATCTTCAATAGCATTTTTATATTTACTCTGGTTTAATTTAGACCACCCAATCAGAATTGTTTTTTTAAATATCTGGCTGAGGGGCAGTGATTGTTCCCACTTTACAATAAAAACCAGCTTTTAGGATAATTTCTAGATTATGGTGTCGACATGGTAAATACAGAAGACTTTTCCTTTAACAATTGCTATAGAAAAATGCAGGTTCCTCTGAGGCGACAGTTGTTTACTGCAGTTGTATCAAAACGTATTGCCTGGATTTTACCAACTTCCTCCACTCTTCAACTGCTGAAAATACGGCTTTCGCCTGAATTATTCCGATATTATTTTCAAGCTGTGTAACTCGTAGTAACTTTTCTTCTTCCCCACAACTAATTAAAACTTCTATCCTCTCTAAATTTTCTTTATTCAAAAAATGGTGAAGCAGTTTTCCATCCCAGTGAATAACAGTTCTCTCTAAACCGGAATTTTTAAATCTGTTTTTGATGATCTCAGTTCTTTGTTTATGAAATAGTTATTTGCGGAGTCGATTGCACTTCTACTTAAAATTAAAGTCTGTGGTTAACTGGTGGATGTACTCTAAATCTAGCAGCTTCTCTGGCCTTCAGTTTCATTTTGCGAATATTATAAAATAAAATACATAAAACTTGACGATTACTTGGTAGCTTACTGTCGATGATTTGATGAGACAAGTGGCCAATTTAAAAAATCTTACATTTCTGCCATCATATCAAAAGGGGAGTGGCTTTACGGAAAGTTTCGTCAATTCTAAAAATAGATAACGATAACAGGTAACAAAAATAGCCTTGTAACAAAAAGAGAAATTCAGAGGTTCAACTGCAATACAAATCGAGAAGCTGTTTCTTACTAAACAAAGAACTAGATAACTAATAATCAATTATAATTCGTGAAATATTTTTAAAGTTGCACAAATTATTCATTTAGTTTTGCCTATTAATGAAAATAATGCAAAAAAAAATTATCAAAAGTAATAAAATTATTAATTTGTCATTTTTCACTTATGTTTAAAAAATGCAGAGTTTGGGGGTATGGTTCACGAGCTGACCTGAAAAATACTAATGTTCATTAAATATAAGTTTCGATGAGAGTAAAAGTTTAAGGCAACAACTGTTTTTATGAAATAAAACAAGAATCAGGTTTCTAAGGCAAATGGTTTTCACGTAAAAAAAGAAAAACGACAATTTTTTGCCAAAAATTGCAAATTTTCAAGACTTCAACCTCGATGAGGCACGGGTTAATGTTATTCATTTCAGTTGAAACTTTGCCAATCTCATTTTCAAACTAATTGGCAACTTTTAGGAGGGTACCCCCGAAGAAAACGTTAAATTTTCTTTTTCCCATGTTGCTTGTGACCACCCTAATGGACTCACTTTAGTTCGTAAGGGGACAATTTACTTGGAAATAAACAAACATCAATAAAAATTCCTAATTGTGTTTTTGAGTTATTAATTAGTTAAAATTTAAAAAATAAAATTATTTTGCCTGAATTCGGGCGGAAAGAGTACCTTTATACCTCTTAAATACAAATAATCACACTAAAATCGCATCCAGTATTTCAAATGCATAGTTCTTTTCCCAGTGTATTCCTCTTAAAAATTCTAATTTAAAAGTGAAAATTTTAATTCTTATTTTGGTGCTCTAGCAGAATTATTGTTATCTCGATTATGCCCAAATAAGCCATACTCAAAAAAAAACTAATTAGGCACTATCTGAAACATTCCAAAATGAGTTTATTCATTATCCAATATTCTTAAATGAGAACTTACATAATGGATAATTGAAGGAAAGGATATTGTTAAAATAAATTAAAGTAACATTTGATTGTTGAAAACGGAAAATTATTTCTTTAAGTAGCCTCACTTTAGTTCGTAAGGGTACGATTTACTTGGTAACGAACAAAAATCAGCCAAAATTCCTAATTTTGTTTTTGTGCTATTAATTTGTTAAAATTAAAAAAAATAAAATTATTTTGTTGGAATTCGGTTGGAAAGAGTACCTCCATACCTCTTAAATGTAGATAATCACATTAAAATCCCATCATGTATTTCAAATGCATAGTTCTTTTCCCAGTGTATTCATCTTAAAACTGCTAGTTTAAAAGTGAAAAATTTAATTCTTTTTTCGGTGCTCTAGCAGAATTATTATTATCTGGATTATGTCCAAATGAGCCATACTCAAAGAAAAACTAATTAGGCACTATCTGAAAGATTGCAAAATGAATTTATTCATTATTCAATATTCTTAAATGAGAACTTACATAACGGATGAGTGAAAGAAAAGATATTGTTAAAACAAGTAAAAATTAAATTAAAAAAATTAAAAAACCGACTGCGAACTAATTAATTATTTCTCATCAATGTGAAACTATTTTTTATATTACTTACCTATTTATTACTTACTTGTATTGATGATTTTTAAATTGTGTTTAATTGTTAGTTCCTATCTATAAACACTGTTTTGATGAGGCCTATAGATGTCTATGAATATTAGAGTTACAGTAAGGCTAGAGATCCTACCAACACAACTTTCAGGTTGGGTAATATTTAAACGGAGCTTCTGACTGTAAAATAGTCAATAAAACATCGTCTTAATTTTGAAAGATCTTTCCAATGATATGCCACTCAATAGGGTGCGCAAAATGTTTTCGTCTCTATCGCCATTTTGTATTTTACAGCCGCCATTTTGAATTTATAAAAACAAAACCTAGCCTATAACCATTGAACGGTTAAGACGAATTGATAGAGACCTCATTCATTAAAATCCATCCAGCCGTTGGGATGCTTCGAGGGTATAAAAAATCCACATACCCAGATACGCGTCAAACACATAACCCTTCTTGGCAGTCGGGTAATAAATTAATCTTAGTGATAGAGATAAATAAACTTTTTAACTATTGAAAAATAAAAATTCTTTCTTTTTATAGACTCGTTTTAGCTCGTAAGGGAACGATGGAATTGGAAATGAACAAAAATCAGCCAAAATTCCTAATTCTTGTTTTTGCGCTATTAACTTGTTAAAAATTTAAAAAATAAAATTATATCCCTATATGCTAGGCAGAAAGTGAGTTTCTATATATGTTAAATGTAAATAATGACAATGACATATCAACATGTATTTCAAATGCATTTTTCTATTATTTTTTTTTTTTAATTTTTTTTTTCCAAAGCGTTTACATCTTAAAAATTCTAAGTTAAAAAGTGAAAAGAGTTCAAATTCTAATGTTCATTCTGTCGAAAAATTACTATTGCCCGGAATACTTTCCAAATGAGCCATACTCATAGGAAAACTAATTAGGCACTAATTGTAATATTAAAAAATGAATTTAGTCACGATTCAATAATCATAAATAAGAAAGTACATAATGAATACTTCAAAGAAAGTTGTGAAAGGATACTGTTAAAATAAATTAATCTAGTGATAGAGATTAAAATAAGAATAACTATTTCAGTGTTGAAAAATAAAAATTCTCTTTTTAGGGAGACTCGCTTTAATTCTTAAGAGGACGGTGGATTTTGAAATGAACAAACATCAGCCAAAATTCCTATTTGATTATTATTATTATTAATTTGTTAAAATTTAGAAAATAAAATTACATTGCTATATGCTGAGCAGAAAGTCAGCTTTTTATACTTCGTAAATATAAATAATGAAAACAACATATCATCATGTCCTTCAAATGCCTTTTTCATTAAAAAAAAGTTTTTTAAAGCGTATACATTTTTAAAATGCTAAGTTAAAAATGAAAAGAATTTAAATTCTAATTTCGAATCTGTAGAAAAATTACTATTACCCGGAATATGTTTCAAATGGGCTTTGCACAAAGAGAAACTAATTAGGCACTAATTGAAACATTCCAAAATGAATTTAGTCATGATTCAATAATCTTAAATAAGAAAGTGCATAACGAATACGTCAAAGAAAGGATACTGTTAAAACTAGAGAACAGGAATTCTGCTTTTTCAGAATTTAGTGTCGCCCTCGATGAAAAAAAAATATATGCATATAAATATAGATACAGTAGAGTCTCGATTATCCGACTTAATCGAACTTACCTTTGGAATGGTTCCTTTTCTTCTGATGGACTGATGGCTTCTATTATTATGAAACAGACATTATAAATGAAGTGTTAGGTGAAGATGAAAAAGCAGCCGTAAAAAGTTAGAACCCTGATTTTCTGGTCAGAATGGGGGAAAAAATGGCCATAATTTTTTTTTCTTTTGGAAAAAACTTACGTTATGAATACATCAAAGAACGAATATCATTAAAATAAATTAATCTAAGTGATAAAGATAAATCAATTAATTTATTGTTGAAATATAATAATTCCTCTTTATGGAGACTTGCTCAGTTCTTAACCCCTTGAGGGGCAAGCATTTACGTTTGTGAAATGCTGAATTCCCACCGGAATCTTTGAAATATTCTATTTCAAAATAAGTAAAAGCGATTTTACGGCTTTTTCCCACCAAAGTTAGAAAAGTAAAATTTAATAAAATTTTTCTGGTGTAAAACTTCATTAATCCTAGGTCGTATATAATATATACCGGTGCTCCTCAAGGGGTTAAGCGGATGGTAAAATTTCAAATGAGCAAAATTCGGCTATGATTACTAATTTCTGTTTTTGTGTTATTAACTTGCTAAAATTTAAAAGATAAAATTATACTGCTATATATTGGGAAAAAAGTGTGTTTCCATACTTCTTAAGTGTAAATAATAATATTAACATATCATCATGTATTTCATTTGCATTTTCAATAAAATTTTCTTTTCACATCTTAAAATGATAGGTTAAAACTGAAAAGAATTCAAATTCTAATTTCGATTTCAAAGCAAAATTACTGTTGGCCTCTATTTAAAATATAAACCTGTCACTCATTTAATTTAAAATGCATAAGTTTCGTTCAAAACACACAAAGTTAAAATACATGTATTACATACACTTAAAATACATGCCTTTTACTCATTTCATTTAAAATAAATAAATAAATAATAAATAAAAAATATTAGTGTAAAAATTTCTTTTAAATATGCTTGTATTTAATTTTCTGTAACTGATTTTTTTCTTTTAATATTTATTCATTTATGATAAAGAATATTTCTTGAAAAAATTCTTGTTGAAATAACTAGAGATCGGCCGAAAATTCGGTTTCCTTTTCCTTTTCTGTCCAAAATTTGTGTTTCGCCAAAAATTCGTTTTCGGCGAAAATTAGGCTGGTCGAAAACTATCTGTATTCGAAAAATCTCGTTTCCTCCTTCGGAAATTTTCAACATTACTCTTTCGTTTGAGCAGGATCGGCTCAAATGAGACACTATTTATTGCTATGAACTTTGCTGGTTACAATTATCATTCATCAATGACTCAAGACGTGAGTGCAAATTATAAAGCAAGCAATGTATATATGACTAAACTTTGAAGACTATTTTCACCTGCTCAATAACCCTACAACTACCGGAAATTTTATTCAAATTTTATAAAAATATTCTACACCAGGATTTTATATTTAAAGCTATTTAACTCCTTTTTTTAGCTCATTTTTGTCTGGTTTATATATTTAGTTTATTTGAAAGAAATTTCTAGTTTGAATGAATATATATACAAGCCGGGTCCACTTGACCCATCTGATAGGCGTATCATCAAAAGTGCAGACTTAACAGTACTAGAAAATTATTAGTTTGAAACGACAGAAGTGTTTCGAATACCCTTTGAGAAAGTTATAATATAACAGACGATGAAATACAAAAATCGTTATAAAAGATAAATTGAGGTATGTCTACATGAAACATTTTTTAATTAGATGTAATTCGTATAATCAAAAAATCATTCTGTGTTGTTGATGAATTCATTACTTTTTATTTTATATGAAAATAAAAAGTTTTGCTCAGAGGCATAGAAAGGCAACTTGAACCCTACATATAGTTAATTAATAATTATGTATGTTTAATATATACGTATAATTAATTAATAATTATGTATGTTTAATATATATGTATATTTAATTAATAATTATGTATATTTTTGTAGATAATTAATTAAAAAAATTGGATATTTTCGTATTCGTTTTCGACCGAAAATAGGAAGATTACCGAAATTCGGTTTCGAATTAAAAAACAACAACAAAAAGTTTGGAAATGGAAAAGAAAATGAACATTCATAAGGGTTATACGTTTGACTTTTTGTCAAAAATTTATAAAGTATTGCGACAATCTTTCCTGCAGACTTGGTTTTAAATAAATTTTCAGCTTAATTCATTTATGATACAGAACATTTCTTTAAGAATTTATTGTTGAAATAACATAAATAATGAAAATCGGAGAGGGCAGTTTGACTGTAAAACAACTTTTACCTTCTTGATAATTATGATGCAACTAAGTATTTTTCAGGATATGGAGTAGACCTTTATAACGAATCTGATTTTAATTATGAAAAATAAATTGTTGATATCTATTAAAATACATTGTAAAATAACGATTATGACGCGAATACTCGAATTTAAAAAAAAGTTTAGAAACGGGAAAAGAAAATGACCATTCATAAGTGTTATACGTTTGACTTTTTGTCTTACATTTGTAAAGTATTGCGACAATCTTTCCTGCAGCCTTGGTTTTATTTAAATTTTCATCTTAATTCATTTTATTTTACAGAATATTTTTTTAAGAATTTCTTCTTGAAATAACATGAATAATGAAAGTCGGAAAGAATAGTTTGATAGTAAAACAACTTATACCTTCTTGATAAGTATGATGCAGGTGAGTATTTTTCAAGTAGACTTTTATAACGAATCGGATTTTTATGATGAAAAATAAAATAAATTGTTGATATATATTAAAACAAATAAATAAATTGTAAAATAACCATTATCGCGCGAATACTCAAGTAAAAAAAATAAAGTTTGGAAACGGGAAAAGAAAAAGAACGACCATTCATAAGTGTTATATGTTTGACTTTTTGTCTTAAATTTGTAAAGTATTGCGACAATCTTTTCTGCAGATTTGGTTTAATTTAAAGTTTCATCCTAATTTATTCATGATACAGAATATTTCTTTAAGAATTTTTTGTTTAAATAACATAAATAATGAAAGCCGGAGAGGATAGTTTGACTGCAACAAAACTTTTACCTTCTTGATAAGTGTGATGCAGGTGAGTATTTTTCAAGATATGGAGAAGACCTTTATAACGAATCGGATTTTAATTATGAAAAATAAAATAAATTGTTGATATATATTAAAATACATTGTAAAATAAGGATTATGGCTCGAATACTCAAACTAAAAAAACAAACAAAAAGTTTGGAAACGGGAAAAGAAAAAGACCATTCATAAGTGTTATATGTTTGACTTTTTGTCTTAAATTCGTAAAGTATTGCGATAATTTTCCCTGCAGACTTGGTTTTATTTAAATTTTCATCTTAATTCATTTTATTTTACAGAATATTTTTTAAGAATTTCTTCTTCAAATAACATAAATAATGAAAGTCGGAGAGGATAGTTTGATAGTAAAACAACTTATACCTTCTTGATAAGTATGATGCAGGTGAGTATTTTTCAAGTAGACTTTTATAACGAATCGGATTTTTATGATGAAAAATGAAATAAATTGTTGATATATATTAAAATACATTGTGAAATAACGATTATGGCGCGAATACTCGAATTTAAAAAAAAAAGTTTGGAAACTAGAACAGAAAATGACATTTCATAAGTGTTATAGGTTTGACTTTTGTTTTAAATTTGTAAAGTATTGCGACAATCTTTCCTGCAGACTTGGTTTTATTTAAATTTTAATCTTAATTCATTTATGATACAGAATATTTCTTTAATAATTTCTTGTCGAAATAACATAAATATGTAATGAAAGCCGAGGAGGGTAGTTTGACTGTAAAACAACTTTTACCTTCTTGTTAAATATGATGCAGGTGAGTATTTTTCAGGATCTGACGTAGACTTTTAAAACGAATCTGATTTTAATGATGAAAAATAAAATAAACTGTTGATGTATATTAAAATACATTGTAAAACGACGATTATGGCGCGAATACTCGAATTAAAAAGAAAAAAGTTTGGAAGCGGGAAAAGAAAAAGACCATTCATAAGTGTTATACGTTTGACTTTTTGTCTTACATTTGTAAAGTATTGCGACAATCTTTCCTGCAGACTTGGTTTTATTTAAATTTTCATCTTAATTCATTTTCTTTTACAGAATATTTTTTTAAGAATTTCTT
This sequence comes from Maratus speciosus, assembly GCA_963932465.1. Lineage (NCBI taxonomy): Eukaryota > Metazoa > Arthropoda > Arachnida > Araneae > Salticidae > Maratus > Maratus speciosus. Next base: position 423,571,355 of record OZ010794.1, on the reverse strand, counting down.
CTTGAAATAACATAAATAATGAAAGTCGGAGAGGATAGTTTGACAGTAAAACAACGTATACCTTCTTGATAAGTAAATATGCAGGTGAGTATTTTTCAAGTAGACTTTTATAACGAATCGAATTTTAATGATGAAAAATAAAATAAATTGTTGATATATATTAAAATAAATAAATAAATTGTAAAATAACCATTATCGAGCGAATACTGGAATAAAAACAAAAAATAAAGTTTGGAAACGGGAAAAGAAAAAGTCCATTCATAAGTGTTATATGTTTGACTTTTTGTCTTAAATTTGTAAAGTATTGTGACAATCTTTTCTGCAGACTTGGTTTAATTTAAAGTTTCATCTTAATTTATTCATGATACAGAATATTTCTTTAAGAATTTTTTGTTGAAATAACATAAATAATGAAAGCCGGAGAGGATAGTTTGACTGCAACAAAACTTTTACCTTCTTGATAAGTGTGATGCAGGTGAGTATTTTTCAAGATATGGAGAAGACCTTTATAACGAATCGGATTTTAATTATGAAAAATAAAATAAATTGTTGATATATATTAAAATACATTGTAAAATAAGGATTATGGCTCGAATACTAGAAATAAAAAAACAACAAGAACTCTGGAAACGGGAAAAGAAAAAGACCATTCATAAGTGTTATATGTTTGACTTTTTGTCTTAAATTCGTAAAGTATTGCGGCAATTTTTCCTGCAGACTTGGTTTTATTTAAATTTTCATCTTAATTCATTTTCTTTTACACAATATTTTTTTTTAATTTCTTCTTGAAATAACACAAATAATGAAAGTCGGAGAGGATAGTTTGACTGTAAAACAACTTTTACCATCTTGATAAGTATGATGCAGGTGAGTATTTATTAAGGATATGGAGTAGACCTTTGTAACGAATTGGATTTTAATGATGAAAAATATAATAAATTGTAAATCTATATTAAAATACATTGTAAAATAACCATTATAGCGCGAATACTCGAAGTTAAAAAAAATGAGTTTGGAAACGGGAAAAGAAAAAGTCCATTCATAAGTGTTATGCGTGTGACTTTTTGTCTTAAATTTGTAAAGTATTGCGACAATCTTTCCTGCAGACTAGGTTTCATTTAAAGTTTCATCTTAATTTATTTATGATACAGAATTTTTCTTTAAGAATTTCTTGTTGAAATAATATAAATAATAAAAGCCGGAGAGGATATTTTGACTGTAACAAAACTTGTACCTTCTTGATAAGTATGATGCAGGTGAGTATTTTTCAAGATAACGAGTAGACCTTTATAACGAATCGGATTTTAATGATGAAAAATGAAATAAATTGTTGATATATATTAAAATACACTGTAAAATAGCGATTTTGGCGCGAATACCCTTTTTTAAAAAAACAAACAAAAAAAAACAATAAGTTTGGAAGCGGGAAAAGAAAATGACCATTCATAAGTGTTATACGTTTGACTTTTGTCTTAAATTTGTAAAATATCGCGGCAATCTTTCCCGCAGACTTCGATTTATTTAAATTTTCATCTTAATTCATTTATGAAACAGGATATTTCTTTAAGAATTTCTTGTTGAAATAACATAAATAAAGAAAATGGAGAGGATAGTTTGACTGTAAAACAACTTTTACCATCTTGATAAGTATGATGCAGGTGAGTATTTTTCATGATATGGAGTCGATTTTCTATATAACGAATTTGTATTTAACGAAGAAAAATAAAAGAAATGGTTAATCTAAGAAAAATACATTGTAAAATGACGATTGTGGCACGAATACTAAAAAAAAATTGAAGCGGAAAATAAAAATGACTCTTTATACGTGTTATACGTTTTATCTTTTGGCTTAAATTGGTAAATGACTTGGTTTTATTTAACTTTTCTTCTTTACTTATTTATTAGACACAATATTTCTTTAAGAATTTCTTATTTAAATAACATAAATAATGAAAATCAAAGAGGTTTATTTGTAAAAGAACTTTTTACCTTCTTGATAAGTTTGACGCGGGTGAGTATTTTTCAGGATAAAAAGTCGACCTTTTTCATGACGAATTTGATTTTAACGAAGAAAAATAAAAGAAATGGCTTATCTGAAATGAAATATATTGTATAATGACGATTGGGGCACTAATACTCGAATAATGATTAAAAAAAATGTTTGGAAACGGGAAAAGAAAATGACCATTCATAAGTGTTACACGTTTTAATTTTTTGTCTTAAATTGACGTTTTAAATTGGTAAAATATCGCTACAATCTTTCCTGCAGACTTGGTTTTAATTAACTTTTCATCTTAATTCATTTATGAGACATAATATTTCTTTAAGAATTTCTTGTTGAAATAACATAATGAAATTAGGAGACGATAGTTTGACTGTAAAACAACTTTTACTTTCTTGGTAAGTATGATGCAGGTGAGTAGTTTTCAGGACATGGAGTCGACCTTCTTTATGACGAATTTGACTTTAACGAAGAAAAATAAAAGAAATGGTTGATCTAAAATAAAATACATTGTAAAACGACGATTGTGGCACGAATACTCGAATTAAAAAAACAAAAAGTTTGGAAATGGGAAAAGGAAATGCAATTCATAAGTGTTATACGTATTATTTTTTGGCTTAAATTGGTAAAATATCACAGCAATGTTTCCTTCAGACTTGGTTGTGTTTAGCTTTTCATCTTAATCTATATTTATTGAGTTTATTAAATTTAATTTTGAAAGAAATATATGTTTGATAACGTCAAACATGTTTATAGAAAAACAACTTATTAAAGTATAATAAAATATTGAACTAATAAATAAATTTAATTTCTTAGATATTTTTTATAATACTGTTTACCTATTTACAAATTTGAAAAATTATATAAATAAATAATTAAGTTACAGTAAGTAATTTAAAGTAAAAGTATATATGATAAAATGGCTAACGTAAACGCAACTGTTCAGTAATTTTTAATTATTAATTTTGGTACTTTTCGGTTAGGCGGGCGCCAGTGTTATATATATATGCCCATTTTTCTTTTTCTGCTCATTTTATTTATTTATTTTTTACGTTTGATGGTAATTTGTATGTAATGTTTTTTTAATGATTATATATATATACACATATATGTATATAAATTTACATATATATTTGGGGATAAAAGAGAAAGTGTGGAACATTAAAGGATAATTGACTCAAGGGCGCAATGAAGGTTTATAAGTATTCTAATTTTTTGAACCACCTATTTTAGTATTATAATATTTTGAATAATGAAAATAATTTTACAAAAATACAATATTCCCTCAAAATTTAATCTTTTACAGTTTTAATTTTCTTTAATAATAAGCAAATTTATTAAAACATCAACCGTTGTTCTTTTTCAATTGTACTACACTGAAACAAAGCTAAATGCAATTCCAAATACTAATGAAACGAATTATTCTAATTTTTTTACTTGGAGTTGTAGATAGTAAGTTATTTACATCTTCATTGGAAAAAAATCTTTTCTAGTCTGGTCGTAGTTCAGTTTAAACTGTACATCAGGTTATGGGATGAAAAATCAATCAAGCATACATTTATGTTCAGAATTTTCAAATTAAATAAATTATTATGTATTTAAAATTTTGTTGTATAAAATATATATATGATTTTAATACCGAATCTTATTTTGTTTTTTTATTAATACAAAAATAAAACTGTTTTATGTTTTCAATTATTTGAAAATGGTCATATGACCTGTAGTTAATGAAGGCTGAAATCAATGTTACCACAGAAATAAAATATCGCTTTATATCATGCTCAGCAATGATAAAAAAATAAAAAAAAAATAGTACAAAAAATGATAAATGTGATGTCTCCGCACGGGTTTATTTTACATTTATGATTAAAAGCAAAATTGGAATTGAAATGTTTAGAAGAATAAATAGCATGGATCGACTGACAGTTCTGTTTCACGTGTAAAATCTATGTTTTGTTATTATTTCTATGTTTTCATTAAATTGTATTTTATAGATACATCCAATTTAATCTTCTTTGTCCCATGTTTTTCTCGAAGCGATGACACCTTCCTTTAATGTCTTTAATATGATTGTTAATTTTTTCTCGCTTGTGCATTTTGCTATCTTCCATCATTTTTTACTGTAATTTTCATGGAATAAATGAGATGATATTCTGGCTTGACTAATGTTGTTTGCAGATATTTTTATCTATAATTTTTCTTTAAAAGTTTAAACATGCATCTAAAAAATATTAGACAGAAGTGCGAAGTTCTTCCACGGGTCCACTCATATATATATATTTTTACCGATGTCTATTTCTCTTTTTTCTATGCACATACAAAAGGCACAACGATGACTGAGGTATACAACACGTTTTTGAACATTTCAATATTGATTTATTCTTATTATTAGTATAGATACATAGTACCCGTCGAGGTTTGACGGTAAAAAACTTGAACGCTTACTTTAAAAAAAATGTTGGAATTTTTAATTAGTTGCTTTTTAAATTAATTAAGTATAGAAATCTTGATGGATTGCTATATTGTATTAGTGATTTCTATTGATTTAAGGCGATAGAGGGTGCTGCAGTCTAACAAACCACATTAATAGAGTGAAATAATTTTAAGTTTGTAATTTATAACAAATTATACTTGCTTTTTATTAAAAGTTTAACTAAAAATATTGGGTAGACCTTTTATTTTTACTTATTACGGTCTCATGTTTTTAAAATAACAATATTTAGTATTTTCTATATATATTTTTTAATTATACGACCGTTAAAAAATTCATTATCGTTATTTTTATCAGTCTCATTCTAAAACCCTAAAATTAAAACCTAAAATAAATTTCATATTAACAGCTAACGATTTATAATATATATTTTTTAATCAATGGAATTTTATTTTATATTTTCACACATGATTTAAACATTAACCCTTTATCTACTGACGGTACTTATAAGTACCACTCACTTTAAACTTTCATCCCATAGTGAATATTATTAATATTCTAATAGTACTTTGCAAAAATACTCTTTTAACTCCACTTTATCAGGATACATGGCAGCAATAGTTCTAGGTTCGTTATTTTAGCCAGGAGGGAGGCTATCTTTGAAACAGTCGAAGTGTTTTGTGCCGACATTTTGTACAGATTGTCACTCTTGTCTTTTTATTTCTGCAAACATAAGATAAATGTTGGATTTTTTTATGTGCTCATTATGATCTTAGAATACAATTTGATTAGCTATTTTAAGTGAGTGGTATTTGTATTTGATTTAACAGTTGAAATACTCGGCGATAATTATAAGTGTCGCAAGTACACTGGAGTTGGAGAACATTTTCTTATTTACTTTTCGTCTGTGTAGTTATTTATCTTTTTATCTGCTTTACAATGTAATTACTAAATTGTAGTTTAGTAATTTTTTCCCTGGTATTTCTTTTCTGTTGCATTATTATTTTTCATAGGAAATCGAAAAAGTTGTGGCACCGGTTCTTTTTTGCTATGCCAGAAATGGCATATGTAATTTCATATATTGCATATGTGGAGATGCGAGAGAACAATGTTGTCCCTGGAATATAGGCGGCGCATAACTAAAGGACTGGGCCCGCCGTGGCTGAGTGGTAAAGGCACGACACCGCTAATCGCTTGAGAGCGTAGGTGGGCTGCGTGTTTATTTCTCGCTAGCTCCGTTGCACTCCCTTTGTGGAGTTTCTGGATAGTGTTGTAATTTTTTTTGTGCTATCTCGTCTTTATATATTGATGATGACTTATAAGCGGGCCCCTGATGTCAAGCACACAAGTCAGATGTATGTATTTAACAAATAAGCTAAAGGACTGCTAATAAGATTGAAACCTGAAAAGAAACTTTTTTTAATGCCATCAAATTTTAATTTTTACCCTTTTTCATGCTTAAATGAAATGTCAATCTAATCTGGTTATTTAGCATTTTTAAGAGTTTAAACTTTATTTGAAATATCATGTGAGGTTTTCTATTACGAGAATATTTTAGGCATAGTGCATTGACGGTACTTCAAAGTACCACTTTAATTAATTAGCTCTAACGAATTAAATTTCTCACGGGTGAGTATTTTTCTTATGAATATATTTTAATTTTCATTGTAGTAACTGAAAAAAAAATTATATGAAAAAAATTGCAGTAGATAGAGGGTTAAACCATGTATATCAAGGTAATTTCATTTATAGTTTCTTATATGAATATTTTTTTCTTTCCATTTTCTTTTTCGTTTTTTACAGAAAAGAGTAACAAACTTTTCTTTCTGACACACACACACATATACCATATCATTGATAATGGTCAGAAAGTATACCAAAAATTGTAGATCAGCTCAATTCATTTAACTGATAATTACATGCAAATATTTTAGCTTAATTTTTTTTTTTTTTGAAAGATTGTTAAGTGTTAAATTTTATTGAATTATAAAGTATTCGAATAATAATAATAATAAATACAAATCATTTAACTTCTCCTGAAATAAAATATTACATTATTGAAATGAATTATCGTCAGGAGTATTACAGAAACCATTTTGCAGGGCTCTGGGGTCAAACCCTCGTTCTCTACATAAATTTCCAGCTTTAAACCGAGACCCTTAGGCAATTAAAGCTAAGCGGGTCTCGTCCTACTTTACTCTTAAATTGAACAAGTTCTAGATTTAACTTCACGCATGCACAAATGTGTCAATATTTCCCTGAACCGAATTTTTTTCTTAGCATTTTAACATACAGGGTGTTCCAAAAATAAAGATCCATTTCTATGAAAACACTAATCTATTGATTTCTTTCACGGATGTTTGAAGAAATGCCCTCCTTAGAAGAAAGAATAGCCATCGTTTTCTGGAAACTGGGTGATGAAACATATGTAGAGCGTCAGCTGTACCATCGAAACCATCAGCCGACGACCAGAAGCACGTGGGATCCTTTCAACGGCCTCACGAATGTTCTTGACGGTATCGACCATAGACTTCTCATATAACTTCTTATCTTTACTCTGAGGTATCGACAGGACGTTTTTCATCCGCCACGCTACCGGTTTGTCTGAATGGACCCTATTCAGGTGACGTCAGACGCCAAAGCTGACGGTATGATGATCTGTTATTCTAGTTACTGCACCGGCAGAATACCAGTATGCGCAGGCGCAAACACCTCTAGCAGACGACTTTAGCCTTGACCCAAGTTGAGTGCATACAATTTAACAGAAAATTTGCAAACTTAGAGAATTTTCTCGCATACAGAATAACATTTTAAATTTAGATTATAATATATTAAGCCTATACTGCTGCATCAAAGAATTTTTTTGCGGTGTTTTTAAGAAACAAGCATTAATAACTCACACTCCGTAGACTGCTATGCTAAACACCACCAGTAAATACCGCCAGCAGACGAATTTTAGCCTCGACCTCAGGTCGCGTGCATAAGGTCCATTTGTTCCCAAGTAGCCTGATATTGGTCCTTGTTGGTGGCTGATTTTCGTATTTTCGATGGTACAACTGACGCACCTCTTCATGTGTTTTATCACCCAGTTTCCAGGTAACGATGGCTATTCTTTCTTCTAAGGAGAGGATTTCTTCAAACACCTGTGAAAGAAATCAATAGATTAGTGTTTTCATAGAAATGGATCGTTATTTTTTGAATACCCTGTATATGATTGTTATGGGGGACAGCAATAGATGTGAAAAATAGTTCAGTGACTTCATAAATGAATGAAAAATAAGTAACAAATATTCTGATTCTAATTACATTTCTATAAAGTTTTTACAAACTTCGATTTGTAAACACACCAAACTGACAATTTTAATAAAAAGAATACTTTACGCTATCTTTCCCCGGAAATTCCCTTACTCTATCTAACTATTGACCATGAAAATTGTTCAATACGCCCACACATCGACTGTTTTACCGATCGTTTTACCCACTTTCCGAGAAATTTTCACACGCCCACGCATAAACAAGAATGTTTTGGCCTGTCTCAGGAAGCTACGTGGAGATGGAAAGAAGGGGGCTATCAAATTATGCGTTGCCACGTTACATTCTATGAACCGCATGCTGGATTTAGATGACGATAAATATGTGGGTGAATTATGACATCTGATATGTAATATAGTAGTCTAAAAATAGATGCTTTCGAGTAGAGGGCAGGTGATGCGGAAAATAATATTAATAAGATAGGTTAGTGGATGCTAGAGTCCTTTATCGAGTCGGGTAAAGAGATTTTATGCGTTTCGAGTCCGATTTGTTCTCTTTGTTTCTTTCTCTCTTTTTCATTTTTTTTCTTTTTCTTAACACTGGGGCTGTGCATATATAACATCGCTTTAGGGGATAGGGGGGATGGCACATGATATCGTAAGATATCTCTAGGGAAGGAGGGAGGGGATGTCTTTTGACATCGTTATCATTTTTATCTAACCTTAATTTTCTCTTTTTATTTGTAATTTGTTCTTTACATCAAAATAGATTTTCTTTTTACTTACCCATCATATGTTTACATAGTATAGGGTAAGTCTTGTAATTGTTTTAAAAATCGAATTTTTTTTTTTGACGGATTTAAACGTTTCACACACTGGAGATTCCGAAAAATATATTTTTAAAAAATGCCGTCCGTCTGTCTACCTGTGTGTCTATAAACGCTCTCTTTCCCGAATAAATTGAGATAGAGGCTTGAAATTTGGTGTGTACTTACGTTAGTATATAATAATGGGAAGAAGCCTATTGAATTTAAGGAACCTCGATTATCCGGAACTATTTTTTTCGGACTCTCGAAATATTCGTTCTGATAAAAGGTATATAAAATTTTTCGAAATTATTTATCTTAAGGAGTGAATATAAAAGACTATAAAAAAATATAAATTTTGCACAAAGAATGAAGTCGATCGCTGAGATATTTGTAATCCTATTTTCCACACTCTTCGATTTTTCATGACCCTGTATTTCATTCAAATTTCAAATCAAATATATATTTTATTTAGAAATGAGACGTTTAATGCGACGCAGTAAACTGTTAGTTAATATGATTATCATTTTTTGGAGTTATGTTTCTTATACGCAATTTTATTTTCGTATTTTATATTATGCATATCCATGATAGGTAAGTATTACGGTGGCGCCTAACGATTAGTTTTAGTCTATTATCTATTTTTATGAATAAAACAAAGTTATTATTAAAATTCTTAAATTATTATAAAATTATTTAATTCCAGAATGTGGAGCACCCCAAAATTTGGCATTCCTATCCTTCTGTCATTTGTGTATGCATATATAATTCGCTGTTCGAGGAACTAGGTCCGAAGTATGTTTGAAATGACTTCTTGTGTTTACCAGCAAAGAAAAGAGAAAAAATGTTGTCTACCTGTTTTGTTGATAAGAAGCTCTGCCTGCCCCCCCCCCCCCCCACGTGCGGGGCAAGTGCAATTAAACATTATTACTGTTAAATTCATTATGTAACAAAAAGCTGTTATTAAGTACTTTTAAATAGTAGCTATTCCTTTTAAGTGTTATTTGATGTAAAGTTCTTTCATATATAATAGTGACATTTTATTGACTTATCTTAATTTGTATCAATAAAGTATATGAATAATAAATGTATAACCATATCTGTTTCTGTAATGTCACTGCAAACAAAAGAAAAAAAATTGCAGAAATCAAAATAATTTGTAGACATTGATAACGATATCATTAGGGAGATGTGGGCGTTCGTGAGATGATCACGTATGCTACCGTAAAGAAGTTGGGGGGGGGGAGGTCCAAAATTTAAAAATAGTTGATAACATTATATATGTACAGCCTCAGTTTCTAACACAGTTGAAAACTGTTTATGAATTCTGTTTGTCTGCTCTGTCTGTCCATCTAACTCTCACAAATATACTCAGCCTGTCATTCAATTTTTATGTTATTGATACTTATTATATAATGTTCGATATTGAAAACGAAGTGTAGCATTTACAGTTCATTTACAGGAACACACAAAACAATTGCATAACATTACGGTTAATGGGGAAAAATAATTTCCAATGCGTTTTAATGATGTCACAATACTTCATACAAAATTGATAAGCATCACTGGAGTGGACTAAAACCTGCTTACTCATGAACATAGTAGTATTTATAATTCGTTTGCAAAGACCCTCAAAAGAATTCCATTACATTATGACCTATGGGGAGAAATCGTTTGCGATGTTTTTTAATGACGTTATGATTCTTAGAGCATAATGAAATTGAAAAGCATCAATGAGACAACGATATCACTGTAACATTTTCCCCCATAAATTGTGGAGTGCATAGCAGTTATAGTTCGTTTACAGAGAGGCACAAAGGACTTCTGTTAGAGGACGGACGATGATCGATTTCATTGTAATAAAAAAATGAAATTTCTCAAAAATATTCTCTTAGTGTTAGAAAAAATGTTCGCCTGACGAATGTTTTTTCACTCTCGTTTGCTTCCGGTGTTGCTATTGGCTATACAGGGAGTTCGGGTATTATGGAATAGTCGGACAATATGGAATACTTCAATATCCTGCGTTTACGTTTTTGCAGCCAAACGTAAAACTGCCAAACGATTTCCTAGTACTCCCGTTTCTCCCCCTACCAAAATTATTATTTTCATTTAACAAACCTGCACCAACAATTAGGCTTCAAAAACTCCAGGCTAGGCTATTCCAACAAATCGGGCAGCGGGAGCCAGCGGGCACAGCATCGACCAAGTAGATGAAAGGTCGCGGGAACGAAGCTTACTGCCGGCTAATATCCGCCATGTACACTAATGGCGCTTGGTGCATGTAAAATCCGTCGTGGGTGCAAAGTCCTCCGTGTTACCTGTGTATTAATACCTCTGGAGGTGTCTTGCCAGGTGACGGTCTCGTCATCTGATCAAGGCTCTAAATTACGAGATCAACTTGAATATCAATGCGCAGGTATCAAACAACAAGGTATAAATGTTAAGTAACCTGCATAAAAAGCACATAACTAAGCAGTAGGCGCTGCCGATAGGAAGACGAACTAGGCGCCCGTCAGAGTTATTGCCGCTACGCAGTGATAAGGCGGTCACCCGCCCCGATACCAGGAATCAAACCCGTTCAGCTGGGGCAACCCGGCAGGTAAGGGCCTGGTCATCGGTTAGAAAGAAAGGGAGACTGATCATGCTCAGTTCTGCTTGGATATCTGTTGTTGGAACGACTCATCAACTTCTCATTTTTTGCAGTTTTTTGCTGGTAAATTTTACGAAATTCGTATTAATTATAAAATCTCAGTGATAGTGATGTTAACCTAGTTCAGTATAAAGCTGAACAGTTATATTTATTGCCGTGTTAGCCAGTTTTACTCTGTGCTAACTTGCTGACGAGTGGAGAGGTTATTTTTTTTTTCAAGATGTTGTGTTGGGTTATATGGAATACCAGCTAGACAACTGTTTCAAGACGAGTCTATTCCAACATAGTTGAAAAGTGTTTATAAATTTGGTTTGTCTGTCTGTCTGTCCGCTTTCTAACTATATTCGGATTTCTGTGTAATTGATATGTGTTATTGAATTTTACCATGGAATGGTAGTGAAAATGAAGTGTGTAGCATTTATGTTTTGTTTACAGTGACATGCAAAAGAATTCCATAAAATTATGATGTATGGAGAAAACATTCTGAAGTGTATTTTAATGATGTTACACTAATTCAAATATATTGAAATTGATGTATGTTACTGAGGTGGTCTTCAAGATGTTTACTATTGAATATGGCTGTGCGGAGTAATTATCATTCATTTACAGGGAGACACAAAAGCATTTCGATTACAATAATTGTTGGAAGTGCATTGTCAATTGTGGTATGAGTTTTTAAATGTAACTATTTTTTTAATATTACTTGATGGGTTTATAAATTTTATAGATCATATACAGGGCTGCACAAAGTAATTCGAGTGCATTTGAGCTTTTTGACGGAAATTGATGAAAGGGAATTTTCTTCTTTGCTATGAGTTACTTAACTAAACAAAGCTTAGCATACTATGTACTGTATATACAGATTTATACATCATATACGGGGCTGTACAATGATACTTTTCCACACATACGTGCTGTAATTGCTGACATTGGGTTTTTAAATGTGTTACGCGTTTTTTGTATAAACACTTCTCATTAAAAAAAGAAAGAATAAATTAAAAAAAAAACGAAACTCCTTAAATTTTAGGGCGTCTTAGGGATGTTAGTTACACTTTATGTATTTGGAATAGGTTACGAACAATATAGTGACAAAATTTATTTTATCGTGCTCCAGCCGGGTAAATGACTTAGTATTCCGTAACTTCAACTGCGTATAACTTTATTGGCAACATTGAGCTAATGACATATAACGCATGATTCTTATACGAAATTTAATAAGGAAACGATCTGGGCTTTATTTATTTTTTATCAAAATTTTCCTTTTTTTAATGAAAATTGAAAATTTATGAAAGCATTTTCTGTAAAGACGTCGACATGTGAAATTTTTGTTGGTGCAAATTCGCACCAACCTATACCGTATATGTATAACCAACCTATACCAACCTATACCAACCCAACCTATATCGCAACCAACTCGAGCCGTGTCGAGTTCACGAGTGAATCTCCAAATGCCACAATGGAAGACCTGATAAGTGGAAGAAGATGTGATGTAACAAAAATTAGAATTCAAGAAAATTGAAGCGAAAGTGTTTTGTTGTAATTTAGTTGTTTATTTAATTCCTTCTTGGTAGCATGTGTTTGAGTGTTAATGGGTGATACTAAACTCTCCAAGAAAAGAATATTAACATTTAATTATTAAATATGAGAAATTGTTTTCGCCATTTAAATTATTAAATATAAAAATATTAAATATAAGACACTGTCTCATATCTTCAATACTAAGTGCAATTTTAGTATTTTAGTTTTACCATATGATATAATACCTCATAGCGCTTTCATCCATAAAGTAAAACAATTTTTGAGAAAATTTATCATAACATGTTCTTCCACTAAACTCTTCAACTGTGACATAAAATTTTGCTATTAGGGTAATTCCGGGATTTATGCCGCACTTTTTTTTTTGAATTTGTGTATAAATTCCCATGGTGGACATAAAATTAAAAAAATCATGCTGTGCTATTTAATGTTAAATATACAACGCATGTACTGCAACAAAGTAATTGAAAACAAATTATTAATATTTTTTAACATTTTTTTTTCTAAAACACTACACTGTGGCACGTCACCCGTACATTGAGGCTGAGGCGCCGCACTTGTGCGGTAGTTATGCCGCACTTGTAATAAGAACAGAATGAAATTAGAAATAAAAATATTAAAAAAATATTCAAATCTGGATTATAATTAACGGTGTAATAACAATATGAAACTAAATGAGTACAATGAAACGTATTTGTAGATTCAAATAAATAATTATTGCTTACTTTCACTATTAAAATTATCGACTTATTTTTTTTTACATTAAACTAGGGGGCTCTGCCCCCTACGAGCTACGCTCGCCAACCCCCGTTCAGACACTCCAGATTCTAAAAGCATGTTAATTTCATCGGCCTTAAAAAGATTGAATTATAAAAAAAAAAAAAAAAAAAAAAAACAGTGAGGGCCTACCTGTAAACGGGTTTTTATTCATTTTCCTTTGATTGGAGAATTTTCAGACGTAATCAGCCGCTGCTAAGAGATACAATGGCTGTATTCGTCTTTGATTTAAAAAAGAAAGAAAAATCATGCGTAAGGCATAGATTATGAAACACTTTCCAACACTCCCTGAAAGCTTTAAAAAAACTTCTTTATTTAGGGAAATAAGGTAAATAAGATAACTAACTAAACATAAAAAAAAACTGATTTCAGCAGTTACTATCCATAGCCAAATATTTATTCCAATTCTTCGGAACAGCCCTGTATTTGATCTGTAGGCTGATATATATACTATATAATAGAAAATTTAGTTTAGCATGAAAACGCATAACAGGTTGAAATTTCTCTTTCAGCAATTTATACTAATATAGGAAAATATACTTGAATACTTTCGTTCAGCCCTGTTGATCACCTAGTACCTTTATTACACGCCACTATTTAGCTGAACTTAATTCAAACTAAATCACTCTTAAAACTACTGAAATCGCATTTCCAGAATTTATCGTCTATAGGCGGCCATGTATCCAATTCTTTGCGTGGCCCTGTATATCATTTTATCTATATTCTACAAACATTTCATAGAAAACTACATGCAGCTCAGCATAACACATTTTAAACCCACCTTTCAGCAATTTACGGTCACACTCAGTAACCTTTACGAATTCTTTTGCGTAGCTCTGTATATCAACTATAACATTTACACACACCATATAGTATGCATAAATATAGTGAAACTTAAAAGCGTATATCATAATTAAAAATGCATTCCCTGCCATCGCCGCTAATATACAGTAATTCGGATAGAAAATACTTGTCTGAAATGTTTTGTATGGATACAATATAGTATCTGAAATCTTTTGTGTGTCCCTGTAAATGCTATGCACTTCGTATTATACATGAAATAACTTAAGTAAGCCTCATCGAGATATATCAATTTTATTATATATGAATTTGTATAATTAAAATACGCCGCAAACAATTTCCCCCTATACCATTTGTAATAGAATTCTTTCGTGTAGCCCTGTAAATGAATAGTAACTATTCGTTGCACCGCCAGAATATTCTGCATATTTTAGTGCACTTCGTAAATGCATATATTTTTTATTATGTTTGAAAGGGTGTAACATCTTTAAAATTCATTTGAAATGATTTTTTCCCATTGCCGTAATGTAATGGAATGCTTTTGATTGTCCCTGTAAATGAACTAAACATGTTACAAACTTCATTTGAAATAGGATTCGTGGTAGGCTAAACGTCAATAACCAAAAATTTCAGTGCGATCCGAGTATATTTACGAGAGTTAGAGCGCGAACAGACAAACCGAAATCAATAACACTTTTCAACTTAGTTGGAAAGTGTTAAAAATTAGTTAAAAATTTGAAAGTAAGCTAATGTAAAACGAATGAAGTACACAGAGTCTTTGTCTCTCGGTACTTTTTAACAATGCTATGAGAAATTATAATAAAACACTCATACTACAATAAATATTAAAACACACATACACACATAAATAACGCCTGCATTCAACAGTTAAAGGTATATATAAATATTATCGAACCCGAGACCACAGTATACAAGACTGCAGCTCTATTAAACAATAAATACAATAAACCCAACAGCAGTCTTGTATACTGTGGTCCCGGTTTCGATTCCTGGCTCTGGCTAATTTTTCACTCCAGTTGGGTTTATTGTATTTATTGTTTGTATGTCTGTATAATATTTATATATACATTTAAATGCTATGAGAAAGTTCTTTTAAATGTATCATTTTAAATCTGACGTAATTTTCACCGAAGTTTCCTATCTCTTTTTAATATTCACATGAAAATACTTTTGTTGTTAGAAAGGAAATATTATTTTCGCAGTCATAGAATTCACGATAATAGTTGAAAAGATTATCTCAAAATATGAAATAAATGTCTCGTGTAAATGTATTTTTTAATTTATAGTGTTTTGCCAACTTTTATTTATTTGGCCTTTTTAAATAGACGTAATTTCCTTCATTTGTGACTTTTAACGCATAATAATGAATTTAATATTTAAAAATTTTCTTTCCCTTTTAATATTCATGTGTAACTGTAGTTTTTATGATGTAATTTTCAATATTTTCCTGATTTTTAACACGTAATCACTTAATTCTAATTTTAAAGATTTTTCTGTTTATAGTCGCGTGTAAATAATTTTTTTATTTAAAGGAAATATTATTCTTTGCGCTATTTTTAAAATTGGCAACAGTTTAAAATAATTGCCCTTTTCTAAAATGTGTAAAAAATATCTCTCGAAATGTTGAAAATTTTAATTTAAAATGGAAATAAATCCTCAAAAAATGAGTCAAATTAAAAAGATGATTGCAGTCTGCACATCGGGAACTTCCAATGTATAAAATGATCTAAAAATGTTTAAATTCCTACGTATAGTTTTCTCCTATAAAACTTTTTTAATGGAAAGATTTTGACCATCTTTAACATTAAATATCTCTTAAAATAATCATTCGATTTTAAAACTGTCTGCGTCAGCGTGTTTATCAAACATGTCTCTATAATATTACCGATTTTCATATTTTTGTATGAAACAGTTTTCTTAATATTAACGAAAGAAGACCAACCGGTCATAAAAAATATGGATGTCGATGTAGTAGGAGTATACCCGGATGATCTACGCAGATTTTCATTTGTCCATTTCCAAGACAAAACTTTTTTTTATATATAGAAGGATTTTAATTGTTATTTCTGCAACAACATAACATCAATGTATTAGAAAGGGAAAAGAAAAAAAAGTAAAATTGTGTTTACATAATTTATTTGTTAACCTTTTCGGGACCGGTGGCTTTTACACAAATTTTATTCGGTTGGTACCACTTTTTAAAAAGAAGTCACCTTTACTTAAACAATAATGAAAATGCTCTAATTAAACAAAGCAAATATTACTTTTCTTTTTTACTTGTACCAGAAACAAATTTTGTAAACTCTTTATGAAGGTGCTTATATGCACCTATGGTCCCGAATGGGTTAATAGACCCGTTTTTCCGACTGCAACCTACAGAAAAAGTGTGGAAAAAGTACAGTCTTTATGTAACTACATTTAAGTACATGATGCAACGAAGTCAATTACACTTCCTCTTTTTTGGAGTAGTTTGCAAAGAAAGTATACGTTTCGAGTAATCCAATTTTTCATTATTATCATCTTGACTTGCATCTTTCTTGCACTTCTTACTTTTTGTTTTCCCCTTTTTCTCCTTTGGTTTTAGTAAACTTGATAACATGCCTAAAATGATTTGTCTGTGCAAAAAGAAAAGGAAAAGTTAATAACACTTAATCATCCCGTACAAAAGAAACTGCGGCATGTATACCGGAATAGCAGTGCGGCATGTATCCCATTTTGCATGGTGCGGACGTCGGCCATCGCAGTTCCTGACATCGCTAAGGGGAATGGCGTAACCATACACACAACGCTACACTTAGTTTTGACTTCGAAATCATGCATGCATTTAGTAATTAGTGTATGAAAAGTATTTAAACATAACGTGTTTAAAAGATTTGACAGTGAAATCATTCACTTACGTCAAATTAAGGATCGTACTTCTACAAGTAAACATCGAAATGGGATTCACGCTATTCACTGGTTAAAATAATCTCATTGCGCACCTATACTGTGCGTTTGATGACCATCTATCGATAATTACAAGAAATACAAGGGGTGCGGCATCTATCCCGTATGCGGCGACTCTCCCGGAGTTACCCTATAATGTACCTGAAGGAAGGTTTTTAGTTATTTTCAAATAAACTTGTTTCTAAGTCTTGATGTCATTAAATCATTTCAACGTTTTAACAACAGAAGTAGTTTGTCCCTGAAAGGGTTAAACTTTCTCTTTCCTGTCAAGCATAAAATTTTATCTTCCGGAGGCCTACGGCGTAGAAGTCACATGGGTATATCTGTTCTTAGAATCTTAATAGGAACAACATGCCGTAATTCGCTAAAGCAATCATAGTATTAATATCTACTTCTACAATAAAGGAGATCAGTAGAAAGTTCTCTGAAAGCGAATACTATTTCTATTTCCTTTTAAACATTCTGTTACCGGTCAAGCATAAAATCTCCCATTCTTATATCGTAGGTTATTTTTGTTTCCACGAAAGTGTAAATGGCGAATGGATAACTATTGAGAATTGAGTGGGTGTATTGATCTACTTTGACAGCCAATAATGACAGTGATAACGAAAACGAAGATTTTTTTCTTCTTCCTGGAAAGATTTGGAAGAATCTACTGAAAAGGTTTAATTTTTATGCTTCATTAAAATTATCTTTTGCAAGAAATTTATTTTTGCTGCTTTAATTCTTCCTATATTTATTAGTTCTTGGCTTTTGATAACACGCCGTTTTTTTGAAAAGAAAATTCGTTTATATCACAATAATACTTAATAATTTTAATAACAGTGTAAGTTAAATTGAAAAACATACAGGCTTGACATGTCTTAAACTAAATACCATTTGTCGTTTATTAGAGTAAACTAGACATAATTCCGAAAAAGATAAATCAATATAGATACAAGCTTAGGAAATAAAATATCCTAATTCACTAAAGGAATCAAAATATCGATATCTTAAATGATACTTGATATCAGTAGAATTCTTTTTAGGATGATAACAATTGTTTTTATTCGCTTTTAACCCCTTGAAGGGCGGTGGGATATTATATATCCGACCTAATTTTAATATTGGGACACCGTGTGATTTTTATTTTAATCAAAAATTTAATTTTGTTAATGCAAAATCCAAATTAATGAACGCATTTTTCCGAAGGACACCGACATGTGAAATTTTGCTCGGTACGAACTAATGTCAAGTTCACGGGTGAATCTCCAACTGCCACAATGGCACCAGAATTGTGATAAAAGAATTTATTTTATAATTTACGGGAAGGAATGTTTTTACTTATTTTCAAATAAATTTGTTCGCAAATCCTGATGTTATTCGATCATTTCAACATTTTAACAACAGAAAGCCCCTGAAAGGGTTAAACTTTCTTATTACTGTCAAGCATAAAATTTTAACCTCCAGAGATGTATAGTGTAGAAGTTGCTTGGATACATGTTTTCTTAGAACCATAATTGGAATAACATATCGTAATTCGCTAAAGCAATCATAGTATTAATATATACTTCTACAATAAAGGAGATCAATAGAAAAATTCTCTGATAACGAATATTTCTATTTCTTTTTAAACTTTCTTTTGCCGGTCAAACATGAAATCTTCCATTCTTTATATCGTAGATTATTTTTGATTTCCGCGGAAGTTTAAATGCCGAATAGACAACGTACTGGGAATTGAATAGGTACATTCAGCTAGTTTGACAGCCAATACCGACAACGAAAACGAAGATTTTTCTTCTTCTTCCTAGAAAGATTTGGAAGATTCTACTGAAATATTTTAATTTCTATGCTTCATTAAAACTCTCTTTGTACAAGAAATTCATTTTTTCTGCTTTTATTTAATTCTTCCTATATTTCTTAGTTCTTAAAATTTTACAGAATGCCATTTTTAAAAAAGAAAATTCGTTTATATAATAATAATACTTAATAATTTTAATAAAAATTTCATTTAAATTCAAAAACATATAGGCTTGAAATGTCTTAAACTAAACATTATTTGTCGTTTATTAGAAGAAAGTAGCCATAATTCAGAAAAAGGTGCATCAATGTACAGGGTGTATCTGAAAAGGAGGGCAAAACTTTACAGGGTGATAGAACGCAGCTATATGAGCAAATGACGTCATAGAATGTATGGTCGGAACGCAAGCGGTGAGAAGTTAAAAGTTCCATTGTCGCAGTTAAAGAATTAACACAAGAATGAGAGGAGATACTTTAGAAAACATTTAATTAACAGGAATGTAATTAATGTACAAAGAAATGGCTCAAAAGATCTTCCGCCAGCTCTAATGCACGCTTTACACCTACGGAATAGGGACTGACGCACATTTGCGAAGACACCGCAGGCATTTCCCGAATGTCGCCGGCAACCAAGGCAATTCTGGCGAGTAGATCCATATCAATTTCAATGGGGCACTCGTAGATTAGCCTTTTCGTATGGCCCCACAAGAAAAAGTCCTTACACGAGAGATCCGGCGATCTTGGTGACCCAGCTATGGAGCCTCAACCAATCCATCGCCCTAGGGCAGTGGAAAACTACCTTTTAACTTCTCACCGCTTGCGTTCCGACCCTACATTCTACAATGAAATTTGCTCGTATAGCTGCGTTCTATCATCCCGTAAAGTTTTGCTCACTTTTTGAGATACACCCTGTATGTTTCTTAGATACAAGCTTATTAGGATTAAAATATCCTAATTCACCAATGGAATCATAGTATCGAGATCTTAAATGATACTTGATACATGTTGAAAATTTCCTTTTATGTAGGATGATAAGAAATGCGTTTATTCGCTTTTTACCCTTGAGGGGCGTTAGGATATTATATATCCCACTTAATTTTAACTCTTGGTCTCCACACTTCGGTTCAACACCCGCGGACTCCATACTAGTCCGATTTGGTATTCGTAATTTCAACTGCATATAACTTTGTTGGCAATATATATATAATGAAATATAACATCTGATTCCTATATGAAATTTTATAACAAATCAAACTGTGATATTTATTTTTATAAATAATTTAATTTTTTTAATGAAAAATGAAAATTAATAATCTTTCATGCTTTCACCGAAAAGGAAAGCATGTTTTCAGAAGGTGCCGACATTTGAAATTTTGATCGGTTCGAAATCGCACTAACATCGACTTCACGGTTTAATCTCCACATGCCACAATGACAATTAGGATATAAGATTTTGCTTTTATAACGTACCTGAAAAAACTTGTTACTTATTTTCAAATGAATTTGTTCGTAAATCGTCATGTCACTTAAACATTTCAAAATTTTAGCAACAGAAGTACTTTGCCCCTAAAAGGGTTAAACTTTCTCATTCCTGTGAAGCATAAAATTTTATAATGCCATTGACCTATAACGTAGAACTTGCCTGGGTGCATCTTTCTTAAAGCTTATTAAGAACAACATATCGTAATTCACTAGCAATCAGAGTATAAGTATCTACTTCTATACATTAAAGCAGATCGGCAAAAAAATTCTCTAATAACGAATATTTCTATTTCCTTTCAAACTTTCTTTTACCGGTCAAGCATGAAATCTTCCATTCTTATATCGTAAATTATTTTTGATTTCCGCGAAAGTGTAAATGCCGAATGGACAACGTATTGGGAATTGCGTGGGTGTACTCAGCTAGTTTAAGAGCCAATAAAGACAGTGAAAACGAAAACGAAGATTTTTCTTCTTCTTCTTGGAAAGATTTGGAAGATTGTACTGAAATATTTTAATTTCTATGCATCATTAAAATTCTCTTTGTACAAGAAATTTATATTTTCTGCTTTAATTCTTCGTATATTTCTTAGTTCTTAGAATTTTATAGAATGCAAATTATAGAATGCAAATTTTTTTTCAAAAGAAAATTCTTTTATATAACAATAATACTTAATAATTTTAATAAAAATTTCGTTTAAATTCAAAAACATGTCAGCTTGAAATGTCTTAAACTAAACATCATTTGTCGTTTATTAAAAGCCGTACCAGTGGCCGAGGGGTTCTGCTCTCGAAGCTGGTAGACGGGAGGTGCCGGGTTTGAACCCAATCACGCCCGTCGGCCTAATTGTTCGGAGTTTTGGTGGTTTTCTTCGAGCCTTGTATTCCCAAGCGTAAATACGGGTTAGGTTCCCTTAGAAAGACCCCCACGGAGGGCACTCGCCCCGCCTAGGGCCCATATCCCTCGTGTTGATAATTGGCCGTCATAAACACAACAATGTTTATTAGAACAAAGTAGACATAATTCAGAAAAAAATAAATCAGTATATCTTTCTTAGATATAAGCTTATTAGGAATAAAATATCTTAATTCAAGGAATCACAGCGTGAGATCTTAAATTATACATGATACCTGTAGAAAATTTCCTTTTATGTAGGATAAGAAATATTATTCGCTTTTAACCCCTTGAGGGGCGGTAGGATATTATATATCCCTTTTAATTTTAACCTTTGGAGTCCACACTTCGGTTCGACACACGTGAACTCCACATTAGTGCGATTTAGGATTCGTAACTTTAACTGCATATAACCTTTTTGGCAATATATATATATATAGTGAAATATAACATATTATTCCTATACGAAATTTACTAAGAAATCAAACTGTGATATTTATTTTTTAAATAATTTCATTTTTTAAATGAAAAATGAAAATTAATGAAAGCACATTTTAAAAGACGCCAACATTTGAATATTTTGTTGGTGCGAATTTGGATTAGTGTCGAGTTCGCGGGTTATTCTCTATATTCCACAATTACACCAGAATTGTGATATAAAATTTTGCTTTTATAATGTACGCAAGAAAAGATTTTGCTTACTTTTAAAAGCATTTGTTCATAGATCTTGATGTCATTCAATTATTTTAGCATTTTAAAAACAGAAATAATTTGCCCTTGAAAATATTAATCTTTCTCATTTCTATCAAGCATAAAATTTTAACTTCCAGAGATTTATAGTGTAGAAGTTGCTTGGGTACATCTTTTCTTAGAAGCTTATTAGGAACACCATATCGTAATTCGCTAAAGCAATGACAGTATTAGGATCTTCTTCTATACATTAAAGGAAATCAGTAGAAAAATTCTCGGAAAGCGAATACTATTTCATTTTAAACTTTCTTTTACCGGTCAAGGATAAAATCTTCCATTCTTATATTGTAAGTTATTTTTGATTTTCGCGAAAATGTACATTCCGAATGCTCAACTATTGAATATTGAGTGTGTGTATTCACTTAGTTTGACAGTCAATAATAGTAGTTAAATTCTTGAAAATATTTAGAAGATTCTACTGAAATGGTACAATTTTTATGCTTCATTAAAATTCTCCAAGAAATTTATTTTTTTCTGCTTTAATTTAACCCTTCCTATATTTCTTAGATTTTTACAGTATGCCATTTTTTAAAAGGAAAATTAGTTTATATACCACTAATACTTAATAATTTTCATAAAAATGTAAGTTAAATTTAAAAACATATAAGCTTGAAATGACTTAACTATACTATAAACTTTCTTTTACCGGTAAAGCTTAAAATCTACCATTCTTATATCGTAAGTTATTTTTCATTTTCGCATATGCCAAATAGACAACAATGGAGAATTGAGTGGGTGTATTCATCTAGTTTGATAGCCAAACACGAGAGTGACAAACGAAAACGTACAGTTTTCTTCTTCTTACTAGAAAGATTTGGAAAATTCCATTCTAATGGTTTAATTTTTATGCTTCATTAAAATTATCTTTGTACAGCAAATCGTTTTTTTCTTATTTAATTCTTCCAATATTTCATTTTTTTTGCCTAAAATATTGAGTATAGTTTTTTAATATTGAATTATTTTTATTATGAGTTATTAAACAATTGAACTAAGAAATTAATCCGAACATTTTAACAAAAAGATAGAAGTACAACATGCGCAACCGCCGTAATTTGTGATTGCGTATGGTGTCATAACAAGAGACATATAATTTGGATAGGATTTAATAAGGAATTGAACCGTGTATATTATTTTTATCAAAAATTTCATTTTTTAAAGGAAAATATGAAAATTAATAAAAGCATGTTTTCAAAAGACGCCGACATTTGAAATTTTGGTCACTGCGAATTCGCACCACCGTGGAGTTCACGGGTTAATCTCCAAATGCCACAATGGCGCCATCGAAACAACCGCCACTGATGTTTTTCGAGAAACATTATTCCCGCAAAAGACGGCAACTTTGACGTCAAAAGTTCTGACCAATCAGATTTCGAGATGTCAAAACCTGGTTGGGAAAACCAAAATATGTATCTGTCGAATTTGCTCGATTACACCGTGATCAACGAGGATACGAAAAAACGTTAAATACAAAAGTTACGTATTTTTGCCTGTAGAATCCGAATATGCAATAAAAAATGGGGGTTATCATTTACGATTTCAAAGTTGGATCCACCTGACCCCAGGGGGTCGGTTGCGGTGGTCAAATTTCGCATCACTGAGTAGCTTTTTTAAAAATATTTAACACGTATTTTCCCTTTTTTAATCTGATATGTATTTCTAGAGTTAAACGACCGTTTCCGGACTTTTCGGATAACCTGTATGTTACTATGTATGGTTTGAATTGAAAATTAAGAGAAAAATGAAGGTTACTAGTTCGTTTACAGGCGCACTCAAAAGAACTCCGTTACACCATTATCTATGTTGGAAACTCATTTGCAGAGTATTTTAATGATATTGCACTATTTCAAATATATTGAAAATTATATATATCACTCATGTGTATTACAAGAATCTTATTGTAGATTATGGTTTGCATAGCATCCCATTCAAAAGAATTCGGGTACAGTACTCTCTATGAACAATAATTGCTGAAAGCGCGTTTTCAGATGTGGTTTGCGCTTTCAAATTCAACTAATTTTCTTCCGCATTACTTGGTATGAATAAATCCTATAGATCATATACAGGGCTGCACAAACGATCTCGAGTACATTTCTGTCTATTGACGGTAATTACTGAAGGGGAATTTCCAACTGTGCTATACGCTTCTTAAGTAATTTAAATTTTAGTGTACCATGTAGTATAGTTAAAAATCTATAGATCATATACTGGGGTACACAAAAGAATTTGGATATTTTTTCGGATATCGATGCTAATTGCAAAAATTGTGTATTTAGATGTGTTATGTGTTTTCCATACAGCTTATTTTGACTCGTCATCCCCCCTCCCCGGGATTGCACTAAAACTCCAAAACATTTGCTGTGCTTCCCGCGATGGCCATTCCTATTTATTTAGACTCCTACCCTGGGAATTGCACTAAAACTCCAAAACAAAAGCTGAGTTCCCGAGGTGGTTATCCCTGTCCCTGTTTATTTAGACTTCTGCACCCTCTCCCTGGGGGATTGCGCTTATATTCCAAAGCTAACCGCTGATTTCTCGGGCGGCCATCCTCTCCCCCGGTCATCCCCGTTTACTTAGACATCATCTTTCAACTTACTAAGCGGTGACGTTTTGTTAGTGAACTCTGAATGTATTGGAAAGGGTTTCATAATATATACTTAATGCATGATTTTTCGTTCTTTTAGCTGATTTTATCAAAAGTGTTCTTTTATTTACTGTACATATAAAAATGGGAATTTTAAATAATATTCGTAAAATTGCAACATTTTCTTATTTAAACTTTTCCAGTAATCTGATGGTAATTCATACCATTCCAAACATTCAAGGATTTTTAATAGAACAAAATAAAAACAATTCAGAAAATGTGGGTCGATATTTTTTTGTTTGTATTTATTTTTTTCTTAAAAGAACATCAGAAACATCATATCATAATTCACAAAAGCAATGACAGTATCGATACTCCTACAACAAAGCAGATACTAGAAGAAAATTTTCCTTTATATAAGACGGCAAAGAATAATTTTATGTGTTTTTAAATTTCCTTTTTCCTATCAAGCATGAAATTTTATCTTCCAGAAACCTATTGCGTAGATTATTTTGGATTTCCGTGGTTGTGTAATAGATGAATAGTTTATTGAAACACAAGTGGGCGTATTTGTCTAGTTCAGCTATATTCAACCCGCGGGACGCATGTGTCCCACCGATATTTTTATATGCGTCCCAAGACACACAATCTTCCATATTTATAAAAATTTCAGGTGTGCATGTATTTAACTTCTTCAGAAACGAATTTTTTATCGTGAGAAAAAGACCTATTATTATTATTATTGTTATTATTATCATTATTACTAGCAAAAGCCATGCATTGTTTGGATTCGCGAAACATTATTTAATAAGATAAATATTTGAAAGTAACAATATTTTTTATATTATTTTTGCATCTTTATTAAGCAAAAACGTTATTTTATTTTATTTTTAATTTTAGAAATGTAAATTCAGCCAAATAACTAAGAATTTCGTCGGATTTCTTTATTTATGATACTAGCAGGCTGAGCCCTCTGCGCTGGTCCATTTTTCAAATAAACCTTCAATCAAACGAAATGGAGAATTCGACCCTGTATTTTAAATTAATATGGACCTTCACCTGGAATGTCCTTCCGTTATTTTCTGAATACGCATCGGACGCCATTGTGCTATTATATTATCTGATGCGTTAGACGAAATTCGGGCAATTCAGAAGCAACTGTTTAGTACATCATGAAGAGTTTGGGAGGGAAATGCGACGATTACGATCATCAGAAATTACAATGTTCTCTAATCACCACACTACTAAAAAAGATAGAATTACAATAATTGCAGAGATTGACCATTTAATTTAAAGAATGTTCGGATTATTCACTTTCATTTGCTAGTTCTTTTACTCCGGGCTTCTTAGCTTGGTGCTATGTGTAGAATTAATAACATAAATACAATCTCTCTCTACGTTACATTATATTTGGTAATATACCTCTTCTTTTGGCAGGTTTTCTACAGTTTCTTATCTTCGAATTCCGTTAATACAGTCAAAACAGTATTAAACTTTTATATTTTAAAATATGTGAATCATGTAAAAGTGGATATTTAAAGCTGAATTGTGTGAATAAAATTAAAACAATGTCATTTTAACTGACGTTTCTTTTTATATACCAGTTTTAATCATGCAACTATTAACCTAGGAAAATACCCTCGATAACTGATTCAAATAGAAAACTAAACCTCCAGTTTCCATTCAATAAAATTTTCCCAATCATCCGTAATCGGATCCACAACCAAGTTTGATGTGAAACTTTAGAAATGTTCCTAATAGTATGGCTACAAATGCAAAGATCTGGATGCATGACGTCCTAAGGATGGTAATGTTTGGAAATGTGAATTGACAAGTTTTAATTGTACTTTAATCTGAATTAAATTGTAGCTTAATATGTAGCGCATGTAAAAATCTGTTGGTAATATACAGGACTGCATAAAATAATTCAAGTATATTTCCGTATATCGATAGAAACTGCTGAAGGTAAATTTTCAACCTATTATGCATTTTCATATTAAACAAAGTTTTGGCAAATTTTGTAGAGTATGTACAAATTGTAGATTAAATACAGAGCTGCACAAAATAATTGGACTACTTTTACGCTATGGACGGTAATTACTGCAATTTGGTTTACAAGTGTATTAGAAGTTTTCCAAAATGTTTTCTTACAAGGGAACCACTTTTGGTGTTGCTCGTACCTAGCATTGAGACCTAGAGCATTTTAAAGCCCTATATTACGAAGTTTGAGAATCGATAAAAAATTTTTGTTAAAATAATATTTCTTGATTTTACAGCAGCATAACTTTCGGAAAATGCAATTTTCGAGACCACTTATCGGACTATTAACATTGAATTTTTTTAAAGAAAAGCATTTAAAATTAAAAATTAGCTAATAATAAGTATAAAATATTGAAAAAAGTTTGAAAATTCCTTCAAAAACCCACGAATTTAATTTGAAAAATTGCAACTTTATATTCATATTTTTGGCTGGGAAACGTTGGTGTTTATTTTCAAAAGTAGAGCTTTCCGGCAACCCTAGCCAAATGTCATAGCTGAATTTGTAATAGCCAGAAATTGCAATGTCCGACCTATTTCGCCACAGTAATTTTTCTAAATTGTGTAAAAATATTAATTTACTTTATGATTACTTTTACCGAAGGACCATTTAATACAGCAACATTTCATTTTAAACATTCGAAACTTTATTTCATTCGATTTCAAAAGAAAATAGCTTGCTTATTTTGCATTTCACTAAAAAATAGTTTTCAATGATCTTCGAAGCTTTTATAGAATTATATTTATTACTTATATATTTATCGTCTGCATAGAAAAAAATATATAAACCTAATATTTGTTTCTTATGCTATCAATTATTAAAAAAATCGCAATCTGATATAATTCTAGTAACATGTTCTGTACATTTTCTCTTTGGATAAAGCGGGCGGAAAAATTGTAGCGCCATATTTGGTGACTTAACTCACTTTTGGCGTGAAATAAACAAATAAATATGTAATAATAAAAAATTAAAAATATAAAAAAGTATATAAAATTTTATTTTTACAGAGAAATTTTTTCGGTTCTCTAACTTTTATGTATGGGGCTACAAAACGCACCAGGTCTCGATGCTAGGTGCGAGCAACACCAAAAGTGGTTCCCTTGTTAGATTTTTTTTTTCTACCTTACTAAACAGCGAAATTTTGGTAAAGAATTCAGGAAGTGTTGGAAAGTGTTTCAGAATCTATGCTTGAGGCATGATTTTTCTTTCTTGCTTTCAGTGAAGTTCTATCAAGATTTTATAAATTATCAAAATAATATAAAATGTATTTATCAAATTTTTAAAAACTTTAGATTTATGTTTCTAAAATTTTGAAGAACACATTCATCCACCATTCATCAACCCTTTAGTGCGCAGCTTTGCATATATGCAAACACCAGTGTTTTGAATTTAATAGATTTTTTTATTCGTATATACCTAATTCACACCAGAAAATTAAAATAGCAATATTTGCTTTAATTAATAACAGACATTCCTTATTTAAATAAAGCGAAATTAACAATTGAAACTTTCTGGTGTAAAGTCAGATTCTCTGAACTACACAATTTCTTGAACGTATTCTATCATGGGGATTAAAGGGTTAAAGGTTAAGTTTTATAAAATAAATAATTATATAAAATAAGGAATTTGAAGACATACTTATTAAAATATTTACTAATTGGCACTATTTTAGCGTAAAACAACCACATGACAGTAGTTTTTACTTGTATTGCAGATATGCAACAGAAGAAAAGATTGACGTATTATATGAGAAATGAATCTCTGATTTTTTTTCATTATTTTTCCTGTGTAATAAACCTTCTAGAGAATCATATATAATTTTTTCGATACAAAATAAAAAATCGCACATTTAAGGATTAATATAACTCTAACTAGTTTAGACGAGAAATTTTTTATTTGAAGTGCTGTGTGCAGCGCATGTGCTTCAGCGAATTTAAATACTACAAAAGAAGAAAAGTTATCACTTATCAGAAGGTCAGAAAATTGCAGAATAAAGTAATTAAAAAAAACGGACGTTACAATCTACTGATCTCAGTGGCGAATTTACAAATATTACAAAAGAAAAATATTTTGCTATTAACTAGAATTATTATTTAAAACTTACAGGATTGCGTAAGAGAAGTTTTATTTTCACACCAGAATTTTTATATAACCCTTTCAGGGGCAAAGTACTTTCAGTACTAAAATGTTGAAATAAATGACTGGCATAGCAATTTACGAATAAATTTATTTAGAAATGTTAAAAAGGCTATATTTCATACATATAATAAATGGAAAAGATTTTTGCAAAATTCTGGTGCAATTGTGGCGCTTGGGAATTAAAATTAAGTATTTCGTACCACTGCCCCTGAAAAGGTTAAAGCTTTTTATTTTTTCCATTTAACTTATTTCAATGCAAGTTGTATTTTAATTATTTTCTGAAGAAAATTCTACTTCTATTCGAAATATTCTTATTTAGTACTGGTAAAATGACCAGTTTTTAGGTGCGTTCGTAATTATATAAATACGTAACACCTATATTCGTCGTTCAGTCCGTCCGTCTGTCTGTCTGCCCGCATATAACAGAGCAAAAGCTATTCGACCGAATGCTCTGAAATTTTAAATATATAATTGTTGCAACATGTTGTCGAGTCATTTCAAATTTTATGAAAATAGGATGTATAGTTTAATTACAGGGACAGTCAATAGTTTTTTGGTTACATTACGGCCAATGGAAAAAAATTATTTCAAGTGCATTTTAATGATGTTACAGCCTTCCGAATGGTCTGAAATTTTAAATATATAATTGCTGCAAAATTTTGTCGAGTCGTTTCAAATTTTATGAAAATCGGATACATAGTTTAATTGCAGGGACAGTCAAAAGTTTTCCGTTACATTACGGCCAATGGGAGAAAAAAATAATTGCAGGTGCATTTTAAAGATGTTACAGCCTATGCACCTATGAAGTGCGCTAAAATATATATTCAGTGCAATATGCGGGGCAAAAAAAAAATTATAAAACTAGTTATAGTATGAACGCACCTCATTTGCCACGTTTGACGAGCAATTTTCAACTTGTTAATATATTTAATGTTAATATTATACTTCCTATCATCAACGGAAGTGCATTGATATGGCTATTCAATGGACGCAATCCATATGGCTATTGAATCGATTTTTTTTTTTTTTTTTTTTACTGTTTAACTAATTTTAATTAGCGATAGTTAAACAATTGAACTATTTACTTGTTTATTAAGAATGAAATAATCGAAAAATTAAAACTAAACAGATATAGAATTACACACATTTTTAATTTAAAATCTTTAAGTACTCAGCGATATTACGTTATTTCATAATATCTTTCATACCAAAGACCAATAGGATTTCAATGGAGCATGATATGACTATTCAATCTTATATGGCTATTCAATGGAGTTTTATTTCATTATTCAATTGAAGCAATTCATATGGCTGTTCAAAATGGTTTATAATATTTAAGTAATTTTAATTAGTGATAGTTAAACAATTGAACTATTATTTATCAGAAATAAAACAATCCAAGAAATGGAAACTAATACCTATAAAAGCAGAGACCATAGAAGACTTTTAATAGGCACAAAAGACTTTTAATAGGCTTTTAATAACTTAAAATAAAGTTAATTCAGAAAATACGTAAGCAATAATTTTTTTGCTTGGATAACTCAGTTTTTAAAAGTTTATTAGGAAGAACATATAACATTTCACTAAAGCAATAGCAGTATCTATATCTACTCCTACAATAAAGGAGATATAATTGAAAATTTATCTCTAAGACAATAAAAAAAGAATATTCTATTCCTGTTTAAACATTCTCTAAGCAGTCAAACATAAAATCGTTCATTCTTATATCTTTCTATGTTATTTCGGGTTTTCGCGAAAATGTAAAAGACGAATAGTCAACTGTGAAAACACGAGTGGGTGTATTCAGTTAGTTTGACAGCTAATAATGAATGTGAAAACGAAAGCATAGGTTTTCATTTTCACCTTCTTCCTGATAAGATTTGAAGGATTTTTCTGAAATTCTCAACATTTCTTTTGTTTGTCTTACTTAATAAAATTGTAAACTTTTACTGGTCTTCTTTATTGTATAAAAAATAAACTGTTATCTATAAATATGTAAATTAATGTGATAGTTTTAATAATTGTAGAAAAGAAATTTCAAGAATTTCTAGTGTAAAATAGGTAGCATGAGTAAGAAATATCTTTTTTTCTTAGAAAATTAAATTCATATTTAATAGTAAAAAATAGCTCTAAAAGTCACCGCTAGGGGATATGTGAAGTGGTTTTAATTATAAGTTCCCCGTCTGGTATAACTATCCTGCAAAATTTTGCTCCATTTTCGCAATTAGATTGCGCTACAGAAGACACTGAGTAGTGTCAGTTTAGTGACCAGACTGAAGTCGCAAAACTTGGTGTTTTATTGGAAATGATTTTATGTGACTTAAAGGGTTATGACCTACTTAAAAAATGAAAAAAAAAATCCATGTTAATTTTTTTCATAATATTATTCTACTTCTAAAAACAAACAAATCTAAAAACATGAAAAAACCCGTTATACATGGTGTGTTCCCAAAGTTTCAAGACTGGTCTGAGAATACAAAATTTATTAAACATTTAGCCAGTGTTTTTCGAGAGGAATTCCTGTCTCATTTAATGCCCATATTACACATAAATTTTCTTATACCCATATTTCAGGCATTATAGTAGCCATTAGTATAGACTCTTTTTCCACATTTGTTTAACATTAATATATAAAGACTCATGACACTTAATTTTCATTTAAAAAAATCTTTTATCTTTCGTTTTGTACATATTAAAATCGATAATTTATAATTTACATTCTCTTTACTTTTCTTAAAAACAAAAACACATTTCTTTATTCAAAAAGGACATATATTCCGGTATATCGTTAAAACTATGCTATATATCAATATATACTGCATTGTCCATACTCCTTGGCACTTCTCTGAAAAAAACGTTTTCGTCCTTTTCTAGGACTTCATCAGTTTCAAATGGCGGCTCGCAGTTTCGCTTTTGACCTTTTATCTTCTCTCTCTTTCCTCTTTTCCCCTCTTCTCCCTTTTCACTTTCCCCTTCTTTGCAGCATTTTTAGCCAACGGGAGTCAACATTTGCATGCGCCATATCGTTGCATACACTTTTTCTGGCGAGTCTTTATATATTAATGTTAAACAAATATGGAAAAAGAGTCTATACTAATGGCTACTATAATGCCTGAAATATGGATATAAGAAAATTTATTAAACATTTTTGTACAGCGAACTAATATTCTTCTAAATATGACCCTTGGGCATCAACACACCGCTGCCAGCGTTTTTTCCATTGTTCATAGGCTCCCTGGAAGTCGTTGCGTGCAAGACTGTTAAGGGACCTCGTTGAAGCTGGAATCATGGATCGCTGAAAATGTGTCGAATCGCTTCCC
This sequence comes from Maratus speciosus, assembly GCA_963932465.1. Taxonomy (NCBI): domain Eukaryota; kingdom Metazoa; phylum Arthropoda; class Arachnida; order Araneae; family Salticidae; genus Maratus; species Maratus speciosus. Next base: position 423,539,153 of record OZ010794.1, on the reverse strand, counting down.
TTTCAGGTCTTTCTTGATCCGGAGAAATAAAAAAAAGCCGCTGGGAGTGAGGTCGGGTTTGTGGCAGGATTGCCACTTTAAACTTAGCCGAAACTTTGGCGGGAGCGAAGTATGAGAGGGTGCATTGTCGTTTTGAACAATCCAATCGTCTGTGATGTCTGGGCTGACACGCCGGATCAGATCAGTTTTACGCTGAAATACACCACCTTTTGAAGGATCGAGTCCGGCGCGTCCACCCAGACATCAGAAATGATTGGATTGTTCATCACGACAATGCGCCCTCTCACATGCCGGTCGCCACCGCCAAAGGTTTGACTAAGTTTAACGTAGCAATGCTGCCGCAAGCCCCCCTACAGGCCCGACCTTGCTCCCAGCGACTTTTTTTGCTCCCCCGGATCAAGAAAAACCGGAAAGGGAAGCGATTCGACACGATTCCAGCGATCTAGACAGCTTCGACGAGGTCCCTCAACAGCCTTGCGTGCGGAGACTTCCAGGTAGCCTATGAAAAATGGAAAAAACGCTGGCAGCGGTGTGTTGATACCCAAGGGTCATATTTCGAAGAATATTAGTTCGCTGTACAAAAATATTTAATAAATTTTGTATTCTCAGATCAGTTTTGAAACTTTGTGAACACACCCTGTATAACAGAAAGTAAAAATATGCAGGAAAAACTGAGCAAAAAGGTACTTCTTTGGGTGTTTTGCTTTTCCTGAAAAGTAGCAATTTTTTTTTTATCACAATCTGTACTTTTCCTCCAACTCAGTAAAATATATTTATTCTTTAAAAAAATTCTTAATTCATTTGATAAATAAAGTTCAATAAAGTTTTTAAAAAAGATTTATTTTTTTCTTGCATCGGATGTGACATTATACTTTTCTTTCGCATATTTTTCGAAAATTATAATTCGTTGTAGATATATAGGCATTTTGGGCATTTTCAGTGTCTGATTTACGGCAGGGCATTCGGGGCCCAGGGACCTTGATTTTCAGGGGTCGAAAATACTGCTGAAGGTTTTTCAATTATTATCCAAAATCTGATGTAATTTTGACATCTAATGGAACTTATCATTTTATTCTACATTCTATTGTGTTCCTATTGTATTTTTATAACATCATATATCTTATCTGAAACATCCATGTTTAATTACCTTATTATAGTGAATATTCTCTTTTATCTTCATCACTTAAAAAATATATTGTTCTTTTAATTGTTATTTAATCCTGTTAACTGCTCTCGTCAGATTATTTGAGGGCGGGTGAGCATAGCTCGTATGTGACAGAGCCCCCTAATATTTTAAATAACTCTAACTGCTTGGTTTTGTGGAAATATTATTATTAGTTGTTGCATACTTCATCATTTCAGATTAGACTTGCACAGGAAAAGATAATCAGCACCACACAATTTATTAAAAAATGTTTACTCATTTAAGTCACAAAATTGTGAAATAATTATTTAAAAGTAAATTAATAATTATCAAATTTAATTTTTAGTGGAAATTTTAAAGTAATTATTAAAGTCAATAATGGTCCTCTTAGTAAGTACTTTTTTCAATATTTTCTTTTACTCAATCATCCTGTAAGCATCAATGCAGGTGTGGGGGGGGGGGGGGCTAAGCATCTGTGGCCAAGTCCCTCAAATTTGCATATCATTCCCTGGAGATTTTTATGCATTCCACGAGACGAATCTGGCTGTGCAGGGTTTGGGCAGTCTTGACTGACGCCTGTATATACATATACCGGGTGTCCTAAAAAGGGCTGACTGATTTAAAAATTCAATAACTTGCAAACGGTGACAGATATTTAAAAAATTCTCGCAGGAGCGTTATGTATGATGTGAGGAGTATTTTTACTGTGATTCTCGAATTTAGTTTGAATTACAAACAATAGATGCCACTGCGAGCCATATGCGCTAAACCCAGGCCCGATAATCTCCTTTTTTTGGCATGGGAGAAGAGAAAAGCCAAAAAATCCAGCTTGAATTTAGCGCCTATTGCTTGCAGCGCCATCTATTGTTTATAATTCAAACTAAATTCGAGAATCACGGTTAAAAAAAAAACTCCTGACATCATACATCACCCTCCTGCAAGAATTTTTTAAATATCTGTCACCGTTTGCGAGTTATTGAATTTTTAAATCAGTCAGTCCTTTTTAGGACACCCGGTATATATATAATACATTTGAATCAAAATTTATCTTACAACTTCACACAGCAATATTAACCAAAATGCTAAAAGAAGATGGCATGTAATGATATTACATATTATTTGTTAAACTAAAACATATATTAAAGTAAAGCTGATTGGGAAATAGAACCCACTAGGAAATCTAAAAAAATATTGACAGTTCCAAACATTTTAATATATGGATGATACCAAACAAAATTTAAATAAATAATCATAAATGGAAGAAAATGCAGTAGAAAAATATAATGAAGGGAAATAATGATGATAAACAGAGCAACACGTAGTATTTAATCTTCATTTGGCAAGAATACAACGTGTTACTAAAAATTCATTACAACATATATATATATATAGTATATATATACATATATTAAGCAAAAACCTAATTTAAAGACCAAATAAAAAAAAATAAAAAAAAATTATTTCCTACATTGTTTAAGCCCGAGAAGGGACAGATATCAAGGTATTTCATTCAATTCGTTCTCCATTTAATGTTAAATTTTTGTAACAAATTAGTTAAACCAATTGAACATTAAAAAATAAAAATAAAATTCATACAACATGATACTTTAAACACCCTAAAAATTTAGATTCCGTTCAAATGAAATCGAAATAAATCTTAGACGTTTTCCAATTTTCAGTTGTAAATATTTGTATTGCAGATTTTGTATTATTTTTATGATGATTGTACATAAAATAATAAGATACATGCAAAAATACAAAACTTTAAAAATGTCTAAGATTTATTTCGATTTCATTTGAACGGAATCTAAGTTTTTAGGGTGTTTAAAGTATCATGTTGTATGAATTTTATTTTTATTTTTTAATGTACAATTGGTTTAACTAATTTGTAACAAAAATTTAACATTAAATGGAGAACGAATTGAATGAAATACCTTAATATCTGTCCCTTCTCGGGCTTAAACAATGTAGGAAATAAATTTTGTTTTTTTTTAATTTGATCTTCAAATTAGGTTTTTGCTTAATATGTCAAGTTTTTTAGTAACTACTGTATTCAGACGAACACATTTCAAAATTAATGGAGGGTACCATCATCAGGCTTTGATTCATGCGGTATCGTATCACAATTGGTGATGCAATTTACCTATGTATAATTCAAAGTGTTTCACCAGTGCAGTAATGCAAGTTTCTGTATTTTGGGCAAAAACTTTCAATCTGAACGCAAAAAATCTGTTTGAAAATGTCATTTTTATTTCTACTATGACGCCATATTCAACTTCTTTTTAATTCTAAAAAAAAAAAAAAAAACTATTTCAGTAATTTTTCATGTGAAAATCATTCAACGAAAATAGACAAATTATTATTACGGCTTTTGAATTATTGGCAACAATGAAAAAAGAATGTTAAATTTTATTGGAAAAATGTCCGTTGATTCTCAATGAAGAAAGCAAACTTTGGAATTATTAAGAAAAATATTTGAAAAATGTAAAAATAAATTGGCCCATGTTTCTCTCTGGGTTATAATTCACCCATATGCAAAGGTATTTTACCATTCATTTTGACCCTGACGTCAGGCAAACGTTTTTACACTTTAAATTAATAATATAATTAGAATTAGTAAAGAATAAAAAATGAGTGGCATCAGGGACAAAAAGGTGGGAAGAAAAAATGAAAAAATGAAATGAATTGCGCTGCCGCGCAATACTTAAATTATAAATTTGAAATCACAAATATATGAATGTATTGGTAAAGTTCTAAAGATGAATTAGAAATGAACATAGGAAACCAGTATGTAAAATAAGAAACTATGAATAACTCACAGAATCTTCAGAGGAGCTTGTGAGTTCATTCAAAGAAGATGCGTCATTTCATCCAATTTTGTCGGCATTAAGCCTAAAATGACAAAATTTAGCTCCTTATAACGCAAAAATAACAGAAAATAGACAATAAAAATCCAAGAGATCTAAAAAAGATACTCACACAGGATATTAAAAATTAATAGAGGAAAATACCTAAATTACATACTAGGAAGCATAACTGCAGCATGTCTGGATGGTAAAACAGAGCTAGGACTATTTTAACATGTCAGCCTACAGTTGATTATCTGACTGAAACTCATAACCCTGCTGCCATCTGGTGTGAGAAAGGAAAAATGTAAATTGGAACTGGATTATTAACAATAATGTTTGGTGCTGCCATCTTTACCCAAAAAAATGAATGAAATTGATTGAAGAAATAAAGAAATGACTTAGATTAACATTTAGTTAAAGTAGAATGAAAAAATAGGAATAAACTTGATAATTACTGAGTAAATACAAAAATAAAATAAAGAATAGGAATAAATTAATAAAAAATAAAACAAAGAATTATATAAAAATAAATAAATAGAAGGAAAATTGATTAATTTAACTAATTTAAAGACAAAATATTATAATATAAAAAATGAGAATATAAATGACATTTAAAAAACAGTGAGGAATATTTTGAGACAGTAAAATATAGCCTTGTAATATGTAACTAAATGTGAAAATTTAAAAAACAATGAGGAATATTGAGATAATGAAATATATACTTGTATTATGAAGCAATATGTGCAAATTGTTGAGAAATTTATGATGTTAAATGCATGATACCCCGTGTTTTTTAATTTTTTTTAATGTATCCATACAATATATAAGCATATATACATACACATATACAGGCTCACACATATATAAACATGTAAGGATTTAAACTTTTTTTTAGCATTCCCGACCTCAACCCTCCGTAATGGTTTTTTTAATAGTGTATAATGTATGGAAAAAACACACACACACACATTTTTTTTAAATTATATATAAATCTACATATACATATTATATATATATATATATATATATATATATATAATTTTTTATTGTGTATGTTTTATTAATTTTTTCAGCAATCCACAACCCACCCTCCATAATAGTGTTTTCTATTTTTTAGTTTTTTTTTATATACATATTATATGCCTATACTGGTAAAAAGTAGAAAAAATAGAAAAAAAATAAATATTAAGATTTGAGCGATGCAGATATAAAAGAGATGGGATAATTATAAGACAATGCTAATTGCTTTAATTTAAAAATGTTAGGCTGTAAGAATTGGGAGGAATATAAACGTTTGATACGAAGACAATGATTAAGTAGAATATTTCTATATACTGAAATATGTAAGCAGGAATTGAAGTTCGTAAAATTAATTAAATTAAATGAAAATTCATTGCGTTTATCATAAATATTGAATGTTAGGATGTTATTAGGGAGAATATTAATTTTAACATCTATAAAATTGATACTAGAATTATGTGGAAAAGTAGTCCTAAGTTCTAGATTAGAAGGGTACTTTATAGGAAGAGATATAGAATTATTATCTTTAACAGAAAAAATAATTATATCATCTGTGTATCTGTATAGCGATATATTATTGTTAATAAATTTATGTTCATAAAAGAAAAGATATAAATCAGATAACACACTTGATGAAGCAGCTCCTTGAGGTATGCCCTGTATTTAAATAAAAAAAGCATTGTCTTGGAAAATAAAATTATGAAATAGTAGAAAGTTAGTCAAAGATGTGAAGTAGTCAGTATCAATGTTATCAGGTAAATTTAATAAAGGAAAATATTCTATAAATAATGTATTGATAATAGAATGTAAGTCTTTTAGAATGATATTATTAAATAGGTCTTTGAAATCTAAAGTAATAATATTATTGACATTTGTTAATGGCTTTATATATATATATATATATACATACTACACTCCGGACACGGACACCAGAGTTCGGGAAGTCGAGTGGAATAACCCCAGATTTTTATTATTTTGGAGAAAATGAAAAAAAAATGATGGACAATAAGACAACTTTGGGTAATTGAGTCGGTTTATTCAATTTTGAAGGACAATAATGACAGTGAAAAGAAATTTCTTTCAGTTATTTTTACACTCTCCTCACTGAAAATATATAAAATATTTTGAGGAAATAAATTTTGTCTTTTGGACAAATTATTTACATATTCTGTCTTAAGGAGTCTCCGGAGGAGTAAAATTGGGGGAAAAAAAGACAATTTTCAACATTTAATATCTTAAAATGTATATGATTTTAAAACACAATTTTTATTGGGGTGAAAGATATAAATATGTTCTTTCATTTCATGTATTATAAAAATTGCAAAATGCAGAATTAGTATTTACAGGGGGCTCCAAACTGTCAGAGATTTGACGAGTAGAAAATTGGCATAGCAGCTTACGTGCAGGGTTTCAAAATAAATGTCGCAACTAGAAAATTTTGGTGCTTACTTACACTTGTGATTGAAATAATCATCGTAAACCTAAATATGTATTTAAAGCAGTTTTATATTTTTAATACAAAATTGTATTTTGCTAATTCAAAATTTTGAAATTTTCAACAGTATAATCCCCTAACAAAATATTTTTTTGAACAATAAAAAGGAAATTTTAGGTTCAGTTTCTACAAACGAACATGAAACATACGTTTTGAAAATTTCAGGGGGGAAAAATCAGACGTTTTTGAAATATCGTGCACTTTATGCCCAAAAACGTCATTTGGAGAAAAATGACTTCAAAGCTTCGGAAACGTTGCTTCAGCTATTTGGCGGGTATGATTCTGAAAGCCATAACTTCTCTTCAAATGGCAATTTCAAGGGAACAATTATATCAAAATGTTCAGAAAAAATGGGAGTTTAATATAAAAGAAAAGAAAAAAAAAATCGAAAATTTTGAAGCTTTGAGAGTCCTGAGACCCTTTAAGATTGTTTACAAAACTGAACTTATACAAAATATTTTGAGGAAATAATTTTTGTCCTTTGAATAAATTATCTGTTTAAAGATTGTTAATAACAACTATTGACAATTGAGTGGGTGTATTCAGCTTAACCAAACAATGATAGCTAAACAAATTCTTAGACTTCTTCTTTCTGTTATCGTTATCCTCCTCATTGAAAAAATATATAATATTTTGAGGAAATAATTTATTGTCCTTTAAATAAATTATTTCTATATTCTTTTTTACATTGTTTATAGCAAAAATGTTCAATCCAGCTTTATAATATTTAAATAATTTTCATAGCGATAGTTAAACAATAGAGTTATTATTTAATAGAAATAAATCAATTAAAAATTTTAAACTGATACACATAGAAGCACACACGTTTTATAAATACAAAATTTTCACGTACCTATCTATAATTTGTTATTTAATAATATATTCCATGCTAAAGACATATGGATATTTTTCAACGAAAGTTAAATAAGAAAAGGTCTACACAGTAATTTTTGTGCTTGGGTGCATCTTTTCTTAGAAGCTTATTAGGAACAACCTATTGTAATTCGCTAAAGCAATCACCGTATCAATATCTACCTCTACAATAAAACAGTTCAGTAGAAAAAGTTTCTTTATCTAAGGTGAAAACGAATATTTCTATTTCCCTTTAAACTTTCTTTTACCGGTCAAGCATAACATTTTTCATTCTTATATCGTAGATTATTTTTTATTTCTGCGAAAGTGTAAATGCCGAATGGACAACTATTGAGAATTGAGTGGGTGTATTCACCTAGTTTGACAGCCAATAATGACAGTGAAAACGAAAAAGAAAATTTTTCTTATTCTTCCTAGAAAGATTCGGAAGATTCTACTGAAATCATTTAATTTTTATGGTTTGATGAAATTGTCTGTATATTTCCTTTTAATATTTTTCTTTAAACTAAAATAACTAATCTGCTAATTTAAGAATTGCCAATTTATTTAAATTTGAAATTATTAAGCATCTGAACAATTATTTACTATAACTATAATAATGCGAATTTTCAATGTTATAGATATAGGAAAGAGTCGTGCATAGTGATATCATTATATACGACTCTTCTCAACGATATCTTTTATATTAAAAATTCGGAAGATTCTACTGGAATCATTTAATTTTTATGGTTTGATGAAATTGTTGGTATATTTTCTTTTAATACTTTTTTAAAACTAAAATAACTAATCTGCTAATTTAAAAATTGCCAATTCATTTAAATTTGAAAGGGTTAAACATCTGAACTATTATTTACTGTGTCTATAATAATGCGAATTTTCAATGTTATAGATATAGAGGGGAGTCGTGCTTAGTGAGATCATTGTATAGGAACAATCTATCGTAATTAGCTAAAGCAATCACCGTATCAATATCTACCTGTACAATAAAACAGATCAGTAGAAAAATTTTCTTTAGCTAAGGCGAAAACGAATATTTCTATTTCCCTTTAAACTTTCTTTTACCGGTCAAGCATAACATTTTTCATTCTTATATCGTAGATTATTTTTTATTTCCGCGAAAGTGTAAATGCCGAATGGACAACTATTGAGAATTGAGTGGGTGTATTCACCAAGTTTGACAGCCAATAATGACAGTAAAACGAAAAAGAAGATTTCTCTTATTCTTCCTAGAAAGATTCGGAAGATTCTGCTCAAATCATTTAATTTTAATGATTTGATGAAATTGTCTGTATAGTATTTCCTTTTAATATTTTTTTAAACTGAAATAACTAATCTGCTAATTTAAGAATTGCCAATTCATTTAAATTTGAAGTGATTAAACATCTGAACTATTATTTACTATGGCTATAATAATGCTAATTTTCAATGTTATAAATATAGGGAAGAGTCGTACTTAGTGAGATCATCGTATACGACTCTTCTCTACTATGCCTATTATATTAAAGATTTGAAAGATTCTACTGAAATCATTTAATTTTTATTCTTTAATAAAATTTTCTTTATAGTTCCTTTTAATATTTTTTAAATCTAAAATATGTAATCTGCTAATTTAAGAATTGCCAATTCATTTAAATTTGAAGTGATTAAAGATCTGAACTATTATTTACTATGGCTATAATAATGCGAATTTTCAATGCTATAGATATAGGGGAGAGTCGTGCTTAGTGAGATCATTGTATTCGACTCTTCTCTTCTATAGCTAATATATTAAAAATTTGAAAGATTCTACGGAAATTATTTAATTTTTATTCAATAAAATTTTCTTTAAAATTCCTTTTAATGATTTTTTTATCGAAAATATCTAATATGCTAATTTTAGTAAGCACAATTCAATTAAATTTAAAATTATTAAACATCTGAACTATTATTTACCATGGCTATAATAATGCGAATTTTCAATGTGAAAGATATAGGGTAAAGTCGTGCATAATGACATCATTGTATACGACTCTTCTCTACTATATCTATTATATTAGTAATTTGAAATATTCTACTGAAATCATTTATTTTTTATTCTTTAATAAAATGCTCTTTATAATTCTTTTTAATGAATTTATCGAAAATATCTAATATGCTAATTTCAGAATGCCCAATTCATTTAAATTTGAAATAATTAAACATCTGAACTATTATTTACTATGGCTATAATAATGCGAATTTTTAATGTAATAGACGAGAGCCGTGCATAGTAGACGATAGTAGACGTCTCTCCCCTACTATATTAGATTAAAGATGTGGAAGATTCTACTGAAATCATTTAACTTTTATGTTTCAAAAAATTATCTTTATATATCCTTCAAATAGAACATTTTCACCGAAAATGTTCTACCTTTAGAATGCCTAATTCAACTAAATTTGCAGTTTTTATGCATCTCAACTGTTATTTATCACGGCTATAATAATGAGAAATTTTAATCTAATAGATATTAGAGCCGTATACAGTGAGACAGTACACTGTGACACATTTTGTGCTGGATTGAACCATCTTTTAGGTAGATTTCGTATGAAATACTACCTATTACATTCTCCCCTACGTTGGAATTTCGGAACATTTTTTGCAGATCTACACAGATCATGACCCCTAGAACTCAATACCAACCCCAGTAAAAAACCTTATCTATCTATCCTTCTATTTATCTATATCACTTTTTTATGGACACGATAACTTCCATAATTCTGCACAAATCTTTACCAAACTGATACATAAAATCAAGGGGCATAAAATCTCGGTCAATTTCGTTAATGGGCAAAATCGGACCAAGGGGGTAGAAATAGGGGTAAATTTTGTGAAAAACGAAAAAACTTAAGATAAATTTATTTCACGTCCGCTTACGTCAGTGCCCCGGTAAGTCTAATTGAGGTCCTTACTATTTTCAAACAAAATTTTTTTGAGAACTTCAATAAAACCAAATTTTATTTCAGCGATTGAATAAATAAATATCGAAATAAATCAATAGAAATTTGGTGGGTGGAGAGATCAAGTTATTAGGTGGGCTCGCGCTCCACGGGCCCATGCAAATTGGCGCCATTGTATACCGAACCAAATATCAATGTGCTTCATAGAAGAAAATGAAATTAATTTAGAAAACGTAGTATAAGACATCATTTTTTGTTTGGATTTTTTCTTGGAAGAGCATTAGCAATACAGTTCTCCCCCTTAATCGGGTCACGGATAATTGAATATCCCGCTTATTCGAATAGAATACTCCGGAACCGAATTTATTCCTATTGGTTCTATGTTATTTTTCCCCGCTTAAACCAAATACCTTTTACGAACGTCCCCGCTTAATCGAATAAGAACTGTGTGACCGATGTTTGAAAATAGGCCCGCCAAGCCCGTTTCAGCTGGAATTTCCTTCCACCTTTTGTCATTTTCGGTTCTTTTACGCTGAAAACAAATTTTCAGTTCTTCCTGCAATGATTTCGGTCGGCAGGTATATAATGGACAGGTCAAATAATTTCCCCTCCTTGATCTCCCCACCATCGCTTCTTGCTGTTAATCAGGCTTTGATTGCAATGCGCCGTCACTTCGAGACTCGAGATAGTAGTTGTGATATTTTGCACTCATCCGAAAAATAACTCGATATTTACTCCTTTAAAATTCCACTTAAACAAACCACTTTAAACGATTTTTTTAAAGGCAGTATAAGTAACATAAATTAGAAGTAGCAAAGTTTTGACAAAATTCAAACGAGTTGCATTAAGTGTGATGTAAACCATATAAATGTATGTACTGATATTAAGTATTTACTTTATATTAGCATTCGTATTTATTTTAGTTTATGTTATTCTATTAACGATTTATTATTTTGTTAATTAAACATACCGTAGATGGTTATTTCGCCTTTTTATTACGCATTAAATATTACAGTTATGATTCCTCGTTTAATCAAATACCCCGCTTAATCGAATATTATTTCTGGAACCGCCAATATTCGTTTAAATGGGGACGACTGTATCATATTATCATTCACCAAACCATTCAGAGTATTGATATCTGCACCCACCATGAAGCAGATACACATGGAAAATTTCCATGCATTTAAGATGATAATGAATCATTGTGCTTGCTCTGATACTTTGTTTTTTACAATAGATTATACAATTTTATTTTTCCGAGACCCACAGCGTAGGATGTTTTTGATTTTAATGATTTGTAAAAGATGAATGGTCATTTATTAAGATATGCGTGGGTGTATTCCGCTAACTTCAAAACCAATAATGACCTAAAAATGAAAACTAGAATTTTTCTCATTCTTGGAAAATTTTAGAAGATTCATCTGAAATCGTCAACGTTTTGTTTGCCTACCGTACTTAGTTTTGAAATTATAGAGGGACTTTTCCTCGTATAAAAATATTTTTTTTCTGCATGTAATTTGATTTAATGCAACACTTTTCAAGAATTTATGAGTAATATTTCATGAATTCTTTGAATAAAATATTAAAAAATATGTGCCAACATGTTTCTTCCCATTTTTTTTACTTTTGAATAATTTGAGCAATTTTTTTTCTAGACTGTTAGGAAAATTAAGAATCGGTTTAATGTAAATCAGTTGATGGTTATAGTGCAATTAATCTGTTGTTTTTTCCAAATAATAGGTTTTCTATAATATAAAACCATTCTAAAATTATTTCCTAAATTATTGTAATTTAACTTTTGAAGGTCCAGTAATATTTAAGGTTTCTTACCGCTAGATCTAAGGTATTTTTCATAAAAATAGAAACTGTAGACTAACGGTTAGCCGCTTTAAATAATATATCTTAAACCAAACATTGAGGTGCTGGATAGTAAAAAATAAAATTAATTGAGAAAACGCGGGAGGAATCATTTTTGTTTCGATTTCTTCTTGGAAGATCATTATAAATATCATATCACAATTCACCAAACCATTCACTGTATTGATATCTACACCCACAACGAAGCAGATACAAATGGCAAATGTCTCTTTCAGTAAGATGGTAACGGATCATTTTACTTGTTTTGTTTTAACTTTGTTCTTTTATGATAAATTATAAATTTTATTTTTCCGAGAAACATAGCGTAGGATGTTTCGGATTTTAACGAATGTATAAAATATGAATGGTCATTTATTACGTCATGCGTTGGTATGCATCCTGCTTGCTTGACAGCGAATAACGACCGTGAAAATAAAAAGTAAAATTCTTTTTATGTTTGGAAAATTTTAGAAGATTCTCCTTAAATCGTCAACATTTCGTTTGCTTACCGTACTTTATCTTTCAATTATAGAGGACTTTCCCTTGTACAAAAGTAAAATTCTTTCTTAAAGAAAAAATATAATTCTTTCGGCATGTAATTTGATGTAATGCGATGATTTTAAATCGTCTATGAATAATATTTTACAAATTCTTTGAATAAAATATTAAAAATATGTGTAAATATGTTCACTGTCAAAAAAAGAAAAAAAAAAAAAAAAAAAAAACGGACTAAAAAACGGAAATACTACTGGCAATCTAGACGCCAGTACTATTTCCGTTTTTTGGAGGGGGAATTTTTACCCATAAATTACAGAAAAATTTCCGTTTTTAATCAAAAAAACGGAAATTTTTTTGTAATTTAAGGGTAAAAATTCCCGTAAAAAAACTGAAATAGTACTGGCGTCTAGATTGCCAGTAGTATTTCCGTTTTTTAGTCCGTTTTTTTTCACAGTGATTTCTTTTTTTATGAAGAATTGTTTTAATGTTAGCCAGTTGTTTATCACAGAATTAATCTGATATTTTCCCAAATAATATGATTCAGGTAATATAAAACTATTCTAAAATTATTTCCTAAATTATTGTAAATTATGAATTGCAATTTAACTTTTAACGGTCCAGAATCGTTTAAAGTTTCTTACCGCTGGATTTAAGGTAGTGTTCATAAAAAGAGGATTTGCGAACTAACAGTACTGCCATATTAAATATAGTAGAGTGCCGATTATCCGAACTCCAACTAACCGAACGTCCAATTATCCGAACAGCCTATTCCCCCCAAAAATTTTTTAACCGAACTCCCAATTATCCATTGACTTGGAATAAAATTTTAAATAAAGAAAAAAAAAACTGATAGTGGATCAGAAAATAAGGAATGTAAAAACAATAAAGGAGATGGAAAGAATTATAAGCTATGAACAAAATAAATTAACGAATGGTTAAATAGTGAAGTATACATGACCTTGGATGTCAGATTTTAAGTGATGATGAGATTGTGGATGAGATTCATGGTGAAAAAGAAATTGAAGAAAATGAAAACGAATGCTCTGAAAATAACCCAGGTCCATCACATAACGTAGCCTTTGAATGTTTGGAAACCGCTATAAAATGACTCGAACGGCAGAAGAACGCTGATCCTATTCAACTAACGGTATTTAAGAAGAATTAGAGATATAGCAGCATTGAAAAGAATGTCTTCGTTGAACCAAGCAACAATCAAAAGCTTTTTTCCTTAAATTATAATCTCTGTAGTTCAGAAAATGATAAAAAGAGAGAAAAAAAAATAATGATAAAAATGTAAACGAAGAAAAAAAAAATAAAAAGGAAAAAAAAAATTAAAGATGCCAGCACTAACTGGTGCTGCCAGTCCTAAGCTTAGATAGCGTGTCAAGGTTTTAGTATAGTCAGAAACATCTCTTAAACTGTCTGTCCATTTATCCGAACTTTTGCTGATCAGAACTAGGGTCAATCTCGACTTGTTCGGATAATCAGCGTTCTGCTGTACATAATCAGCAAACCATTCACTCTATTTATATCTACACCCACAGTGAAGCAGATACAAATAACAAATTTCTTTTTCAGTAAGATGATAACAGATCATTTTACCTGCTTTTATTAAACTTTTTTTTATGATAAATTATAAATTTTATTTTTCCGAGACCCATAGCGTAGGATGTTCGGGATATTAACGAATGTGTAAAAGATGAATGGTCATTTATTAAGACATGCGTGGGTGTATATCTTGCTTGCTTGACAGCCAATAATGACCGTGAAAACAAAAACTAAAATTTTTCTTATTCTTAGAAAATTTTTAGAAGATCTTCTCAAAATGGTCAATGCTTCGTTTGCTTATCGTACTTTGTCTTTCAATTGAAGAGGGATTTTATTCTTTATATAAAAGTAAAAATCTTTCTGCGCATAATTTGATTTAATGCGTTGCTTTTAAAACATGTATGAATAATATTCCACATATTCTTTGAATAAAGTATTAAAAATATGTGTCAATATATGTTTCTTTTTTTTATGAAGAATTGATTTAATGTAAACCAGTTGGTTATCGTACAATGAATCTGTTTTTTTATTTATTTTTTTTTTTCGAATAATATGATTTCTATAATATAAAATTATTCTAAAATTATTTTATAAATTATTGTAAATCAGGAAATTCAATTTAACTGTTGGCGGTCCAGAAGTATTTTAAGTTTCTTACCGCAGGATCTAAGGTAGTTTTAATGAGAAGAGGAATTGTGGGCTCTGTTCAATGCCGCAATATACGCGGCATTCGACTTAATAAATAAAAGTAAACGTCAAATAATATTAAAAAAAATACCTATTTCAAGCCAAATACTGGGGTGCTGGTTAGCAGGAAGTAAAATTAATTTTATTAAACTTAGAAACGATCATTTTTCGTTCGGATTTCTTCTTAGAACAGCATTAAAATTACCACACCATAATTTCCCAAACCATTCATTGTATTGGTATCTGCACACACAATATGAAACACACACAAATGGAAAATTTTTCTTCAAGTGAGATGATAACGAGTCAAGTCATTTCCTTTGAAACATTTTTCATGTGATAAATTATAAATTATATCTTTCCAAGACACAAAATATGGAATGTTTCTGATTTCAACGAATTGTAAAAAAGGAATGGTCATTTATTAATACATACGTGGGTGCATTTTGTTAGCATTACAGCCAAACGAAAACTAAAAGATTTCTTATCACTGAAAAATTTTTAGAAAATTCTCCGGAAATCGCCGATGTTTCGTTTGCTTACGTATTTAGTTTAAATCTGAAATTATTGAGAAACATTTTTAAGTATAAAAATTAAATTGTTTCTGCATGTAATTTGAATTATGTGATAAGTTTAATGCAACTACAAATAATATTTTATGAATATTTTGAATAAATATTCAAAATATGTGTAAACTTTTTTTTCTAACCTTTCAATAAGACGGGAATATTTTTCGAAAAATTCAAGAGATTCTCTTTGGAAAATAAAGAATTGGTTTAACGTTATTTAGTTGATTATATGTTACAACTAATCTGTTATTTTTCGAAATAGTATGATTTTTAAATTGTAAAATTATTGTAAAGTAATTTCCTAAATATTGTAATTTAGGAAATACAATTTAACGTTTGAGCAGGGCTTGCAGCGTTCCTAAAATTTTCGCACTTTGCTACCAGTATTTTAAATAAACATTCTTCGTGGTAGATTGCTTTAACACAGTGTTTCCCAACATTTTATTGGCCGCGCCCCACCAAAGCATCTGTAAAATCACGATGCCCCCCCCCCCCCCCCCACACACACACACAAAATATGTATCTCGTATTGTTTAAAAAGTACAGTAGAACCTCGATTATCCGAAGTAATTGGGGCCGACCCTCTTTCGGAAAATCGAAATTTTCAGGCAAGCGAGAATGCTTCAATTTTAAGATTAAGGAGAAACATATGGAATATTTCTTACTATGGTAACAAGTGCTTAATAAAAATAAAGCAATAGCAAAATAGAAACAAGAATAAATTACCTGAATTTTTATTTTGAAATTACGTACCTTTTACATAGATCACAAGGGTTTGAAAAAATGTTTTGTTTGTTGCAGTTTCAATTGTCTTTGCTTTGAACCTATATCACGAGGTTTTTTAATATTATTGGTTCACCAGTATCACAGTCTTCCTGCTGCTCCAACCATGCCAAACAATTTTGCAAAACATTCAAAAGCTTCAGAATTGCTAAATTTTTTTTTTTCGTTCCACTCCGTAGCTTACGGGAACTCAAGTTAAATTCAAAGGAACTCTAAGAAAAGGGATCGAAAATATTTATATGTACTCGTAGTTCGGAAAGGACCGCTTGCACACAAAGAATATGACGGTTAAATAGAAAAAAAAAAGGCCTTCAAAATGGATTTTGCACACAAGAAATGTGATAGAAAAAAAAAAAAAAAAAAAAAAAAAAAGGCTTTGAAAATGGATTTCGGTTAACCGAGAGTTTCGGTTAAAAGAATTTCGGATAAAAGAGGTTCTACTATAATCTATTCACATAGGCATGAGGAAGCTTTATCAGAGCCTTAACAATAACTATCCATTCCACATTTTTTAATTTATCAAAGAGATAAAATTTCTGTCACAAATATATGTTTTAACATAAATCTGTAAATCCGTTGGCAAAAATAGTTTTATTGTTGTTTCTTTCCAACTATCCTCAGTTTTAAACAAGAGTTATATGGCTTCAATTTTTTTGCTTCACAAAATATCTTGAAGAAACTCTCACATTTATCATTAAAATTGAAAACATTGATACATTTTATAATTTATTTTAGTAACTTAATAATTAGTCGAAAACCTTGGAAAACTAATTTTTGTTTCGATGGATAATACATTACACAAGAAGCACTTAAAGATTATCATTTCTATTTATGTCAAATAGCCATTATTCCCCAATAAATCGGATTTCTCTGTTCTCCCTTCCCCATTATTATTGACTGCCATGTGTCATCTTAATTTAAACTGTATACGTCGTGATGTATATTTATTTACTGTGTAGGAGACCTGCACTAAAATCGTGGATTTTTACTATTTATTCACTTTCTTTTCTAATGCTATTTGATATTTATAGGTTTTATGAAGTTGGTAGTACCTCGTTTAGCTATTTCAAATATTCTTTATATTGGCTATGTTCAAAATAATCAGATTTAGATATACCCTTAAATGATTTCAGATACAAAAGTTCCTTCAGTGAATATATACACAGAGAACAGAAATACAACGGCTC
Source organism: Maratus speciosus (assembly GCA_963932465.1). Lineage (NCBI taxonomy): Eukaryota > Metazoa > Arthropoda > Arachnida > Araneae > Salticidae > Maratus > Maratus speciosus. The sequence continues at coordinate 423,521,724 of OZ010794.1, read as the reverse complement.
ATTCAATAAATAATTTAAATAGTTTTAAAAAACTGTAAAATTCGTTTACACCAGAAATATTATAGAAAGTTTTAAGAAAGAATGAAAGACTAAAAAAGTTAGGTGTGTCAAAATATTTCTAAATATTTATCATATAATTTTCCGAGTTCATTTCTATTTTGAATTTTTGATTGGGAACATTTTTTTAAAATTCAACAGGGACTCAACTCCTTTTTCGATTTTATTTTTGAATTTTGCGTGTATTACATTTATTGTTAGTATGAAAGTTACTTTACCAAAAGAATAGACCAAAAAAAAAAAATAAATAAATAAATAAAAAAAAAAAATTGTCAGCGAAACGAGTGAGTAACAGTTTTGGAATTGCTTCCCCTCCCCCCCCCCCCCGGTGGGCCGTACGTCCCACGTTGGTAACCACTGCTTTAACATCTATAATAGAATTATAGAATAAAGATTACCGTTTTATAATAGTGGTAGCAAAGTGCAAAAATTTTAGGAACGCTGCAAGCCATGGTTTGAGTGTCCAGTAGTGTTTCAAGATCCTTACTGTTGGGTCCAAGGTTATTTTCTTATGAAGAGGAATTGTGGACTAATATCTAATAGCCCAATACCTCAATATGCGTGGTGAAATCGTATTAAAAACATGACCTATCCCAAAGTAAGTATCGATATGTTGTATTGTAGGAAATAAAATTAATTTAGATAGAATAGATCCATTTTTTGTTTGGATTTCTTCTAGGAAGAGTATTATAAATATATATCATAATTCACCAAATAATTGATTGTATTGATATTTGCACCCACAATGAAACAGATACAAATGAAAAAATTATTTTTCAGTAAGATAAGGAATCATTGTGCTTCCCTTAAAGCATTGTTTTTTACGATACAATATAAAAAATAATCTTTCTGGTTTTAAGTAGCGTAGAATGTTTGTAATCTTAACGAATGTGTAAAAAATAAATGCTTATTTATTAGGACATGCGTGGGTGCATCCTGCTTGCTTGACAGCCAATAATGACTGTGAAAACAAAAACGAAAGTTTTTCTTATCCTTCGAAAAATTTTAGATGATTCTCCTGAAATTGTCGATGCTTCATTTTCTTACCGTACTTAGTTGAAATCTGAAAATACTAAGGGAATTTTACTTGTATAAAATAAATTTTCTTCTGCATATAATATGAATTAATGCGATACTTTTAATGCATCTAAAAATATTATTTCATTAATGCTTTGAATTAAATATTTAAAACATATTTATAGATGTTTTGTTTTTATTTTTGTTTTTACCCATTAAACCTTTATGTACTGGATTATGAATTCAAGAAAATTTTATTTTCTGATGCATTTATCGTGAATTTTTGAAACTACATTAGAACATTTACATAATCACTTAATAAATTTTATAAGAAATTTAAAAAGGATTGAAGGATTTAGAAGGATCAATTAAATTTGAGTTTATAGGGATTTTGTGCAATGTTTATAACCCCGCTCACATATTTTATTTTAAATCTTTTTTTTAGTATTTTGTAGAATTCTGAAATGTACAAATATAATGTTCTTCAATAGAAATATAGAAATATATTGCCGAATTGAAAAATCCCCCCCCCCCTTTCCAACGCTAAAAAGATGCAAAGGCAAAAGAAATCATCCTTTAAAAAATATTTTTGTGTTGTGTAACCAATAATGCTTTTGGAACAAGATAAAGTAATGCATCTATAACTCATTCTAAACTGTATCACTGCTAATCGATGTATTAAATGAATTTTTTAACAAGTTATTTTAATGGTACTTATAAGTACCTTCAGTAGATAAAGGAATAACAAGATGCGGAATATTTTTCTAGATATTTAGGAGATTCTCTTTTGGAAAATAAAGAATTGGCTCAACGTAAACCAGTTGATTATATAGTACAATTAATCTGATATTTTACGAAATTATATGATTTGTCAAATATAATTGTATTGTAAAGCTATTTCCTAAACATTGTAATTTAGCAAACGCAATTTAACCTTTGTTGCTTCAGAAGCTTTCAAGTTTTCTTAAGAAGAAGAATTGAAGATCTGAGTGGAAGAACATGTTATGCTACATTTTCTTAAAAATTATTTTATCTTTTGGACGAAGGTGTTATCATGTATTCTATCACATGGTAAAGCTAAAATACAAAAGTTCTGTTTAGCCTTGAAGATTTAACCCTTAAATGCCTGGCGTTGCTTTTCGGCAACATACCCAATTTAGGCTCTAAAATACCATTAGAATAATATTGAAGCTATAATGCCTAATGTTGCCAATAAAATACATTCTGAAGATATTATTAAATCAATTTTCAACATGTAGATGGCAACACTTGTTCTGTTTAAAAATAAAGATAAATTTATTTTTTCAATTGTTGCTACTTGTTGTTTTTGCTTTGTTTGGAAGCTTGCGAAATACCCTATTTTGACCTGCAGTGAGCAAGTAAAAATTATTTCTTATTATAGCTACTAACATTCTTGTATGTTTAATATTATAGAATTTTATGAAGGGAAATTATTTTTTCAATTAAGCACCAGTATTGCCGATAAGTAACAAACTGTTTTTTAGCCGTAAACTATACTTAAAACAAAATATGATTTTTTTAAGAATTTTACCCATGATTTATTTAAATATTGAAAGCCGAAAAACATTATTACAATGATTTTTGAAAAATCAGGCATTTAAGACTTAAGACATTATTCATTAATATTTAATATTTTAATATTTAATAATGCAAATAATATTAATATTTTTTAATATTTAAAAATTAAATATGAATAAGTTTTTTTTGATAGAGTTTAGTACCACACCTGTTAATATTTTAAACACATGGTATCAAACAGAAAACAAATCATTAAAATTGACAACAAAAACTTTCACCTCAAATTTCTTCAAATGTAATTTTTGTTACTTAACATGTTCTTCCACTTAGCTCTTCAATGTGGACTAACCCCTAGGTCCAATGGCGCAATATATACGGTATTCAATTTAATAAGTAAATGTCAAATCGTATTAAAAAATCTATATAAAACTAAATATCGATGTGTTGGATATCATAGCAGAAAATAAAATTAAGTAGAATCGATCATTTCTTATTTGGATTTCTTCTTGGCAGAGAATTAGAAATATCATAATATAATTTAACAAACCATTCACCGCATTGATTTGATGTCTGCACCCACAATGAAGCAGATACAAATTTCTCTTTCAGTAAGGTAACAACGCATCATTTTACTTGCTTTTATTAAACTTTGTTATGATAAATTATAAATTTTATTTTTCCGAGACCCATAGCGTAGGACAGGGTTGGCGAACCTTTTCGTTGCCGCGTGCCAAATTTGATCAAAAAATATTTTACGTGACTATGACGTGCCAACTAAAAAACAAATATAGTAGACGCGAAAATAATGGATTAAAATTACTTAACATTTTCTATTAAGATTTAAAAAATATGAGAAACATGCATCTAGGTATTAAACTATAATAATTATGGAAACAAATAAATTTTGAAATTAATAAAAACAAATTAATGCGATGTAATTTGATTTATTTTGTTGCATCTTAAAATCAGGTTAATTTTAATGCAGAATGAACCAGATTTCTCTGTCAAGTGCTTTCACTTTGCATTTTGTTATTATTCATTTGTGAAAACGGTGACTCGAAAGCATAGATAGGCAGAAAAACTGATAAAATAGCAAACGGCAGTTTTTTTTTTGTATAGCCAGAACTGTACCATCGAAATTTAGTAATGTCCAATAATCAATTCTTGTCAATAGTTTTCAAATATAGTCTTTGTTTGAAAAATTTTTAAGACCATTGGAATATGATATACCGCAATTAAAATTTTATAATTTCCATTTAATCAAATTTAGAAAAGATCAGTCGCGATGTTGTGTAATCTCACTTTATTTTGATTTAGAGCCACAAGCAATGCCGTGCCAAAATTATTCTTTCGCGTGCCAAAAGTGGCATGCGTGCCATAGATTCGCCGTCCCTGGCGTTGGATGTTTATGATTTTAACGAATATGTAAAAGATGAATGGTCATTTATTAAGACATGTATGGGCGTCTTCTGCTTGCTTGACAGCCAATAATGACCGCGAAAACGAAAATTAAATTTTTCTTGTTTTTTGAAAATTTTCAGGAGATTCTCTTGAAATCGTCAATGTTTCGTTTGCTTACTGTACCTTGTCTTTCAATTATGGAGGGACTTTTCCTCGTATAGAAAAAAAAATCTGCATGCAATTTGATTTAATTCAACGCTTTTCAAGCATTTATGAGCAATATTTCATGAATTCTTTAGAATAAAATATTAAAAAGTATGTGTCAAGATGTTTCTTCTTCTTTTTTTTTGAATAATTTCATGAACGTTTTTTTTTAGATTGTTAGGAAAATTAAGAATCGGATTAATGTAAATCAGTTGGTTATCGTATACAATTAATTTTTTTCCAAATAATAGGTTTTCTATAATATAAAATCATTCTAAAATTATTTCTTAAATTATTGTAAATTAGGAAATGCAATTTAACTTTTGATGGTCCAGAAGAATTTAAAGTTACGTACCGCTAGATCTAAGATATTTTTCATAAAAATAGGAGTTGTGTACTAACGGTTCAGCCGTATTAAATAATCTGTCTTAAACTAAACATTGATGTGTTGGATAGAAAAAAATAATAATTCAGAAAACGCGGGATGAATCATTTTTCGTTTGGATTTCTTCTTGGAAGAATATTATAAATGTATTATCATAAATCACCAAACCATTCACTGTATTTATATCTACACCCACAATGAAGCAGATACAAATGGCAAATTTCTCTTTCAGTAAGATGATAACGGATCATTTTACTTGTTTTGTTTTAACTTTGTTCTTTTATGATAAATTATAAATTTTATTTTTCCGAGACCCATAGCGTGGGATGTTTATGATTTTAACGAATGTGTAAAAGATGAATGGTCATTTATTAAGACATGCGTGGGCGTATCCTGGTTGTTTGACAGCCAATAATGACCGTGGAAAAGAAAATTATTTTTTTTTCTTATTCTTTGAAAAAATTCAGAAGATTCTCCTGAAATCGTCAATGTTTTGTTTTAAAAATAATAGAGGAACTTTTCCTCGTATAAAAATAAAATGTAATCTGCATGTAATTTAATTTAACGCGATATTTTTAAGTCATCTATGAATATTATTTCAAGAATTCTTTGAATAAAATATTAAAAATATATGCTAAAATATTTTTTTCACCTTTTTAATAATTTGAGGAACATTTTTTTTGTTCTAGATTCTTAGGAAAATGAAGAATTGGTTTAATGTAAACTCGTTGGTTATCGCACAATTTATCAGTTATTTTCCAAATGATACGAGTTCTATAACATAAAACTATTATAAAGTTATTTCTTATCTTAAATCATTGTTATTTAGAAAATGCAATTTAACCTTTCATGGTCCAGAAGTATCTGAAGTTTCTTACCGCTTATATCCTTAGGAAATTATTCTTATAAAAATAAAGAATTGGTTTAATGTAAACCATTTGGTTACATGGTAAAACTAATCTGTTTTTTTTTTTTTTTTAAATAATATGATTTGTATAATATAAAATTATACTAAAATTATTTCCTAAATCATTATAATTCAGGAAATCCAATTTAATTTTTGACGGCCCAGAATTATTTTAAGTTTCTTATCACTGGGTCTAAGTTAGTTTTCTTAAGAAGAGGGATTGTGGACTAACCCCTAATGGTTCAATCATATTAAATAAGCTATCTGAAACCAAATATCGACGTGCTGGATAGTAAAAAATAAAATTTAGAAATCTTCGAATCGATCATTTTTTGTTTGGATTTCTTCTTGGAAGAGCAAAAGAAATACTCAATTCATCAAACTATTAATTGTATTTATATCTGCTTTCAGAATGACGCAGATACAAATGGAAAGTTTGTCTTTAAGTGAGACGATAACGAATCATTTCACTTGCTTTTAAACTTTGTTTATTACGTTAAATTATAAAATTTTATCTTTTCGATACCCACAGCGTAGGATGTTTTTGATTTTAGCGAACTGAAAAAGATGAATGGTTATTTATTAAGACATACGTGGGTGTATCGCGCTTGCTTGCCAGCCAATAATGACCGTGAAACCGGAAACTAAAATTTTTCTTATTGGAAAATTTTTAGTTGATTCTCCTGAAATCGTCAGTGTTTTGTTTACTTAACCCATTTGTGCCTGAATTTTGGTTTTCTCAAATGTTTTGGTAAAATCACTTTAAAATATTGCAAAATGAACTGGAAAAATACTAAAAAAAATTACACTTAATTTTTTTTGTATTTATTTAATAAAATGTAAAAAAAAACTACATATGAGTATTTATAGTTGAATAATATGCATAATTATATGTTTCGTCTATATTTATATTTAAAAAGTTTTTAAATTGTATATTATGTACTATAATTAGTATTTTTATGAACTACAAAAAAATATATTTATTTCTTTACAGAGACTAATAACGTTATAAATATTATTAATAATAAAATAAGAATAATCGTATTGCTGACTTAAAGACAATTTATTTCATAAATATCTTCAAAAGGAGATTACATCAATAACTGTCTTCTAAATGTCCAACAAAAATATGTGCCCATTTGTGCCTAGAACCCTATATTTTGGACGTTACAAAAATGCATAAATAATAGGCTTGAACATTTAATTTCGCAATTAAAAAAAAATAAGTATTTAAAAAAAGTCTACAAGCTAAGATTATAACTTGCGACTTTGGATCCTTTATAGAAAAAATACAAATAAACTTACTTTTTACATTTCGCCATCTTGAAAAATTAAAAATTTATAAACACCGAAAAGAGCCTTTATTTAAACAAATAAATATCCACCTTATGCTGTCATCTCTTGGTAATAGATAAAGACATTTATAAATAGTTATTTCATACAATTTTCATGTTATAAAGGAGAAGAAAAATATACTTATTCATGAAAATTTGAAACTTCCCAAAAATGGGACGCTAGGCACAAATGGGTTAACGTACTTTGTTTTGAAATTATAGAGGGACTTTTCCTCGTATAAAACTAAAATTATCTCTGCAAGTAATTTTAGTTAATGTGATACTTGTAATGCTTCTATAGATAATAGCTCCCGATTTTTGTAAATAAATATTAAAAGAATGTGTCAATGTAGCTTTTTTTAGCCATTTAATAATATGGGGAACATTTTACTAGATTCTTAAGAGCATTAAGAATTGGTTTAGTAAACCTGTCGGTTACATGGTCCTATTAATCTGTTATTTTTCAAAATAATATTATATATATTGCATAAAATTATTGTAATTTAGGAAATGCAGTTTAACCTCTGGCGGTTCAGAAAATTTCCATGTTTTTTACCGCTTGGTCCTAGATAGATTCCATAAGAGAGGACATATGGGCAGGTAATAATTTAATAACTTAATTTTAATGTATTTTTCCTTTAACCGGCCACAGGTGATAAATCGACAAACATTATTTATGGTTACAATTGTATAAGCGGTACTACAACAATGAATTTAATTATGCGTCGAAGTACATAGCTTAAAAAAGGCCAACAGGCTGTGAAATTGCAACAAAGAAATAGTAGAAAATATAAATAAAAAATAATGAGTATAATATAATATATTTTTTAAATACGCTTTAATCAAATAATATTTTCATATTAATTACATTATGATTATACGTTGAGAAATTATTTGAGAATTATTTCCTTTTAAATAGTTACATAGGAATATAATTAATGTTTCATATATTTCCTGCTGCCATAACTTAAAAAAGAATCAGATAAAAAATTGCACATTTTTTAAATAAATTTACTAGCTTGCGGTTTCTGTCAAATGTAAAGAAAAGCAGTGAATGGAATTCGGTTCCCACACCAAGTTAACGTATTGTAATGGAGTTGTTTTGGGGAAAATCGTGAATTGTAATAATAAAATTTGACGTGATTCTCAAGATAAACACTCAATGCTTATAAAAGAGAATTTTTAGGGTTCCGTATTTAAAAGTAAAGGCGGAACCATTATAAAATCTCTCGTGTGTCTGTCTGTCCATCTGTCATGGTCGTTTTTCTAGAAAACTATAGAACGTGGAAAGTTCAAACTTATTATATTTTCAGAGATATCGACGAAAATGTACTGCAAAAATATTCCCCGCCTCCTATTTATGAATCTAATGTGACTTTTAGAATTATACCAGCGCAATATCTGAAGCGGTGTTTCCAAAACTTTGGAATCATTTTTTATATATATATATATATATATAAAATGACGTTTTTGGGCATAAAGGGCAACATATTTCAAAAACTTCTCAATATTTTTTAATGAAATTTTTAAAATGTATGTTTGATGTTATTCTGTATAAACTGAACCTAAAATTCCATATCTATATATTGTTCAAAAAATAATTTGTCTATGTGATTATACTGTCGAAATTTTCAAAAATTTTTATTAGCTAAATACAACTTTGTATTAAAAATATAAAAATGCTTTAAATGCAAATTTATTTAAGTTCAGGGTAATTATTATAATCTGAAGTATAAGAAGGCACCAAAAGTTTTATTCTAGTTGCAAAATTTACTTTGTAATCCTGCGCGTAAGCTGTCATACCAATTTTCTGCTCGACAAACGCCTGACAGTTTTAAGCCCTCTATAAATATTAATTATGCATCTTGTAAATTTTTCAAAATATGAAATCTAAGAACATAAGGTAAAGCTAGGAGAGATCGCGCGGTAGGAGAGATCGCGCAGCAAGAAATTAGAAGGGAAGGAGTAGAGTGCGCGAGCAGCGACTCCAGACAGTTGTACAGCAGCATTAGTGCAGTGTCTACATGAATGTGCACATTGATTGTTCCTAGCGTCTTGGAAAAAGCATTGCTATTTTTTTTTCTAAAGTAAGTACTTCAGTTTTCATAACTCTTCGTCAGAATTTTTATACAATATCAGTAGTACAAAATATTTTGAACTTAAACGATTTCATATAAACTACTACCCAGACTAAGGATGCGAACACCGACAATTCATTTTAGAATTGGCCATGTTTAAATAAAACGCCGAGCAATCTCTCCCACCAAAATAGGAGAGTTTGCGCATCTGCTACTTAGGAGAGATAGCGCATTTCCCCATAAGTTTCAGTACTAGGAGATATTACGCAGCTTATTGGTAAATTTGCATGAATTGCAAATTACGTGCAAAACATATGAATGAATCAATTTTGAAATAATTTCTGAAAAACACATAATTATCGAAACTAAATTTGGAAACACATTGAAAAAAAATACTTTTGTAGATATAAATTTTATTAATAAATTAAAAATACAGTTGTTATTAAATTAATTTTATGTAATTATTTTTGTTAATAAATTAATAATATTTTATAAAGATTTAATAAAGATTTTTTATTATTATTCTTTTGAAACGTGCGCAGACTCTCCTAGCTTTACCTTACTTATATCTTGCATCTCTCTAAAATTTGTTTTTAAAATCTTATACATTTTAAGTAATTAAATGTTGAAAATGGTATTTTTTTTTTCATTTTTTCCAATTTTGAGAGCTTTGAGACGGCTTAAACCTTGCAGAAAAACTATTGCATTATCCTGGTCACGTACCTTTTGAGGAAATCGCATTTTTCCGTTACACACAAACCTTACTTTGCGGGCGTTGATCGGGGGAGTTGAGAGACGCTTGAGATACCTACCGAAGCGGAATAATCCAAGGGTTGTTGATAATGAGTTTCTAAAACGTTTGTCGGTATTTAGCTGTGATATTAATTAAAAACCTATCTAGAAATCAGCAGCACGGACCAAAGCGGCGTTTTTGAGGCCTCCTTTCGAAGCGCACTTGACGCAATGCCAAGTTTAAACTTTGTACATGGTATTTGTTGTATGGAACCTTTTGTGCGCGACTAAAACTCGCACTTGACCGATTATTTAAAAAACAAACAAACTATTTTTACATTTATACTTATTATTACTTTCTTCTATCTTTACAAGAAGAAAGTATTGGATTCATGAAAATTTTCGAATTCCGGTTATCGACGGATTTACACGTTTTAAGGGTCAGAGAATCATAAAAACATGATTTTAAAAACTGTCTGTCTTTGAGTCTGTCTGTCTGTCTGTGTGTGTGGGACACAAATTTTGTGGGCGCTCTATCTCAAGAACTAATGAACGGAATTTGATGAAAATTTAAATTCAATTAGTCCCTGATATAAATTGGTCCTGATTAGTTTTGGTGTAACTCGCTCAACAGATGGCGCTGCTATGCAGCATTTTTCACTATTTCCATAATAGCTCAATCTCCAGAATTAATGCACTGATTTTCACCAAACTTCAGATGCAGTTAGTCCTTGACATGGCATTTTATACATTTTGGTGTAAATCGCTCAACAGGTGGCGCTGCTATGCTGCATTTTGCAGGATTTACACGATTCACGCAATAGCTCTATTTCAAGAACTAATGCACGAATTTTCATCTAACTTCAGATTTAGTTAGACGTTGACACAAGTTGTTGCTGATTAGGTTTTGGTGTAAATCGCCCAATAGGTGGCGGTGCTATGCTGGAAATTTCACGATTTTTGGAATCTGTATCTCAAAAGCTAATGCACGGATTTTCCCCAAATACCAGATTCAGTTAGACATTGACTTAAATTGTTGCATGGTTGTTTTGGTATAACATAGGTTTTGGTGTAAATACCTATAGTGTTTGCACACAATAGGTGGCGCTGCTAGGCTGCATTTTGCTGGATTTACACGATTTCAGTGGTAGTCATATCTCAAGAACTAATGCACGGAATTTTATATCTTCAGAATCCTCATGATGGGCATAGATTGCCATGTAATTTTGTCAGTGTGATAGCGAATTTTGAAGTACTAACATGCATGAGATAGAAGTTTTGGGATTGGTACATCCGACTAGTTTTTAAGTTGAGTCATTTTAAAATTTGAAAGTCGTTACTTTTGAATGTGCTTGGTAAAAAAGGATACTGGATTTTTTTTTCTCAGATAATTTTAAAACTGCATTTTTTTCCAAGCATAAAAAAAGTACAACAATTTTTCACATATATGGAGGCACTTTCTAATGGAAATCTTATCCTTTCTGTATAAAGAAAAAAGAAAGAAAGAAAGAAAATAATGTAAAATAACTGTAACATGACTAATGGACAATGTTTATCTACGAAATGAACGTCACAATGACAGCAATCTACATTGCTGATTATCTGGAGTATACCCAAAAGTTTCGATGTCTTTATTTCGAATGTTGAATAAAATGTTGATAAAAAGAATGAAATACATTTGCATGGGATTATTTTTAGTAAATTTTGGAAAAGCTTTTTGTACACAGATATTATGTTTTGGCCACGACGAGTTTCTTTAAATAAATCTAATCACAACAAAGTTGGCACACGTTCCAGCTTGTTTTAAAATGACCCAATAGAATTTTTATATATTATCACTGGTGACAAAACATTTTTTTTCTTTCTTTTTTTTGGTAAAAAAAACGTAAACTAAAATGATCTCATGCGAATCTTTAACAACAATGGAGTATCAAAAAGAAAGAAAATGTTTTTGATAAGTTTATTTTTCAAAATAACCCATAGCAAATTAAACTAATAAAACTAGAGTGGAAATTTATTAATTAAAAATTATATATGTTGTGCTCATTTTCTATTAACCCAATGGAAACATGCTTAAATGCCTATAGACCGGGAGACGGTAGCATAAACCATCACCTCATCGAGCTGATGGCTGAAATTTTAGGTTTAGACAGAGCTCGATTAGCATATTAAAATGCAACTGGTCTGCCTAATCATATATTCATGAAAGCCACTTGCAGATCCGATTTTAATGGTTGATCGGTAGGTTTACCATTGTGTTTTCTTGCAGCCAGTCCTCAATGTTTTCATACCTTTGTGTGCAGGAAAACACTGTGATAAACATAGTGATCAACTACTAAAATCTTGTCTGCAGGTGGTTTCCACCAAGTTATGACTTTGCAGACCAGTTACATTTTAATATGATAATCGAGTTCTGTCTAATCATGGAATTTCAGCTGTCAACTCGATGAGGTAATGGCCTGTGCAGCCCCCTCCCTGTTTACTATAGAAGTACTACATAGAGAAAAATCCATAAAACAGTACATGGTTCAGAGCAAAAAATATATTTTTTATGAAAATTTGCTTACATAATATTGAAATCATAAATTCCCCAGTATTGCTGTTCAAATATTTTAGTTATAAATATACAGTCGAACTAGGTTTGTACCAGAAGCAAGGAGATTAAAAAAATCCTGTTATTAACCGTTTCTCCTAATACCAATAAATATAATAAAAATCTTAAACACGTATGAGTCCACGCATATACGCCATTGAGTTTAACAGAAAAATTAAAGGTTTCAGTTAAAAGCAGTGCAAATACCCGTCATAGTCTAACGAAGCAAAAAGTTAGATGTTAATTAAAGCTGCCTATCCTCCACCAAAAAAAGGTCGGTTTTCATTACCATACATTTTTATATACAAGAGTAAATTTAAGTCTAATAAACTTTATAGAAACAAAGTTAATAAGGAATCTTTAGTCGAAACATGAAATTAATTAAATAAAAATATAACATATAAATTTTCTGGTTCGAAACTAGTTTAACCTGGGAAAAATTAAACCACATTTCACTGAAGAATAGTTAAAAGGTGATAAGTATTAGTGATTAGGGGAGACCAGGGGAATGGCGCCACTCGGGGTTATGCCGCTAGCCCGTCTAGTTTAAACACTAACAGCAGTTTGAGATAGTGATTGCGCCTGCTCTGTAGCGGCCAACAATAGAAACCGTGCCTAGAGTGAGAATGGTTTTGTTGTACGTCGTTCGCTTGTTCTAGTGAAAAATTTAGTTTTCATCTAGTTGCTTCTTATTTTGGAGCTTCAAATGAGTAGAGGTAAACACCTTTTATTGAAACATTAGGTACTTAAGATAATATTACCCGTAATCTACGTGCATTCGCCGACATTTTGAAACAACTTGTTGAACAAGTTCGGTTCTTCTTTCGGCTTTGCTGGGAGTTTTCCACTATATTGTCTTCTCGGGGTAATGCCGCCACCATGGCAAAGGGTGACTTTTCCAATTTGAGTTACATTGTAATCTTGGCACATTAATAAATCTAGCTTAAGAAACATTGTAATTATTCATTATTTTGATAAATTATTGCTTTCTAAATATTTTCAGTAGGTTATGTGTTTCCTAGTATCCATTTTATGTATTTACTAAGTCATTAAAGAGGGGCGTCATTATCCCGATAGTGGCGGAATTACCCCAGTATTCTGGGTAATAAAGTCACTGTACAGAGGTTGAAAGAAATTTTTTTTTATGTGTGCTTACTTTACAGTTATGATTATGGTTAAATTTATACAGATACTAAAGATAATGATCTGCTTCAGAATTTTTACTATTAAAAAAGAAACATTTTTTTTTTTGAGGTGAAAAAAATTAAATTCCCTTAAGGTGTCGCCATTCCCCCGGTCTCCTCAACATTACCAAATTCCTCAGCAGTGTTGTAGCTAATGAGTCCCCCCCCCCCTCCCGTTCAAATTAGAAATCAATCGCCTGATTTACACATTTATAGAAGTACAAAATAAAATCTTATAAATACAGTCGAACAAGGTCGAACCTGAAGCAAAAAAATTTTTAAAAATCCTCTTATTAACCGTTTCATGAACACCATAAACGCAGTGCGTATATTTTGCTGTGGAAATGTACAAATACTTCTTTTGCAAGAAACTTTTAAACTTTTCCGACTATAAATTTATTTTACATCTTTATCGAAATTTTCTGTTGTTGAATTTTAAATGCACGGTAAACATACTGTATTAAAACTATTTTTGTCAAAATATCTGTTTTTATTTAGTTAAAAATTAAACATATTAGAGTGTACAAATAATTATTTTGCCAACAGTATGTAACGATACAGCATCATTCAACTTACCAAAACTGTGGCTCAAGGCACTCAGGGGTTTAGAAAATAGAAATAAACATCCAGGTAAAATAAAAAATAACGTGGGTACATGAAAAACTGAATGATGGCGTTTCAGTTCATTGCATCATAGACCGTGCAATTTCAGAATATCATTATTTATTTGTTTTGAAAATGACACTGGATGAGTTGGAACATGTCAACAGTCAAATAAAACTATTTTACTGCTTTTAAAGCTTTAATCTTACACTTTTTTAGCAATTAGAAATATTATACTAACAGATATAATAAAAATTTTAAACACTAGGGGGCTCTGCCCCCTACGAGCTACGCTCGTCAACCCCCGTTCAGACACCGCAGACTCTAACAGCACGATAATTTAATCGGCTTTAAAAAGATATCAGAAGATTGAATTATAATTTGAATCTGAGAATTATAATCTGACGTAATTTTCACCAAACTTTTCTTTTTCTTTTTAATATTCACGTAAAAATACTTTTGTTAGAAATGAAATATTATGATCATCTTAAAATATCAAATAAATGTCTCGAGCAATTTTTAAATTTAAACTGTTTTGCAATATTATTTTTTGTTCATTTTATATAATAAGTGTAATGTGACGTAAATGTGACGTAAATTCTCCTATTTAAGACTTCTAACGCATGTTTATGAACTTATTATTTTACAATATTCTGTCTCTTTTAAAATTCACGTGTAATTATAATTTTTATGACGTAATTTTCAATGAGTTCCTGTTTTTATATTTTCTGTTTATAATAGTCACGTGTAAAATAAATTTTTAATTTGAAGTAAACATTATATTGTTTGCGCTGTTTATACAACTGGCAACAGTTTAAATTAATAACATTTTCTAAAATTTTTAAAAAATATCTCTCGAAATGCTGAAAATTTGAATTTAAAATTGAAATAAAACCTCAAAAAATGAGTCAAATAAGAAAAATAAATACAATCTGCACACCGGGAACTTATAATGTGTAAAATGATCTAAAAATGATTAAATTCCCATGTATAGTTTTTGCTCCAATAAAACTTTTTTAATGGAACGATTTTGTCCAACTTTAGCATTAAATATCTCTTAAAATAATTCTTCGATTTGAAAACTGTCTGCATCAGCGTGTTTATCAAACATTTCTCTATAATACCACCGATTTTCATATTTTTGTATGCAACAGTTTTTTTAAAAATATTAACGATGAAAGGCCATGCTTAAGCATTCAAATTGGATGTGGATCTACCCGGAATATCTACGCAGATTTTCATTGGTCCATTTCCAAATCAAAACTTTTTTTTTATATATAGAAGGACATATGAGTCCACACATATGCGCCATTGAGTTTATCAGGAAAATTAAAGGTTTACACTGTTCAAAGCAGTGCAAATACCCTCCATAGTCTAATGAAGCAAGAAGCTGGATGTTAATTAAAGATGCCTATCCTCCACAAAAAACAGGTCAGTTTTCATTGCCATATATTTTTATATACAAGAGTAAATTTGAGTCTAACAAACTTTATAGAAACAAAGTAAATACAGGTCTTTCAGTCGAAAGATGATATTAAATAAATAATATATCAAATAAATTTTCTGGTACAAAATTTGTTTAACCTGGGAAAAATTAAACCACATTTTACTGAAGAATAGTTGAAAGTTGATACGTAGTGATTACATTATCAAATTCCTCAGCAGTATTGCAGCTAATAAGCACACCCCGGTTCAAATTAGAAATAAATCGCCTGATTTCCACAAAATAAAATCATATCATAAAATTAAAAAGACATTTAATAGAACTAAAAGCAACACATTAATATCGAGTAATAAAATAATTACAGTAGACGTTTTACGGTTTATACAAGTTCCTCATCAATAGAATTGTCAATCAAAACCCAAAGCTGTTGTTTACACATATTCACGTCTAAAATTATGCATTAAAAATATTAAATCACCAGGGATATTGTATATCACAGTGTGACAACATTTTCTGGTAGAATTATGTTTTATTTAGAGAAGATTTTTGTAACATTTTAAATAAAAATTTCTAGAAAAATTCTACTTTTCAAATTATTGCTGTCAGATTTAATTATTGTTATGTTTTCGATCTGGAGTATGTTCGGTATGTATAGAATGATCGACAAGTTTCGCTTGTAGATTGCCAGATTTGTAAGCTCGTTTATGCATGATTGTCCAGTTTCACCAATATTTAATTCACAATCTTTACAAGGGATACTGTAACTGTACAGATATTCTGTAGTGGGGGTATTTTAGGCTTGAATTTGAATAACATATTCTTCATAGCATTCTGATCAGGCTGTACCAATATTAATTGCTTTGAATAAACTTAGAAATCTTTCTGAGAACGTTTTATAATATGAACTTAACTTGAATGGAACATAACTTGTAAGATGTTTGTGGCTTATGGAGGAAGATACAAATACTTCTAAAAAAGTTCATTTTACTCATCGTAAAGATTGCAACCCAGTTTTTGTTGGTGAAACAGGACCATTATTCACTGAAAACCCCTTAAGGGGTTTCAGGACTCTTAAAATTGGAAAAAATGAAAAAAAAGACCATTTGCAATATTTAATATCTTAAAATGTATATGATTTTAAAACACAATATTTATTGAGATGAAAGATATAAGTATGTTCTTTCATTTCATGTATTCAAAAAATTGCAAATTGCAGAATTAGTATTCATAGGTCTCTTCAAACTGTCAGACATTTGTCGAGAGGAAAATTAGGTTGCTTAGGCGCTTACGCGCAAGATTACAAAATAAATTTTGCAACTAGAATGAAATTTTTTGAGGATAATTAAACTTCATTTTGTAATAATTACCCTGAACCTAAATAAATATGTATTTAAAGCATTTTTTATATTTTGAATACACCCCCCCCCCAAAAAAAAAAAAATTGCCCTCTAGGGGCACTTTTCTAAATTTTCCGGACATCATTCATGACCCCCCCCCCCCCTCGGTTTGCAAATTTGGGGCTCGGGGCTCGGGAGGTGCATAGCATGAATAAGTGGTCACAGGCCTTTCCAACAATATGTCACATGTGGGGGTTGGTAAAAGTTAGAAAAATGCTCTTTTTGAGTCTACTATCGCGTCTCCTGGAATACATCCTCCCCCCTCTCTTGGAACTACCGGTTGCACAAAAGTATAACTGTGCATCACGGTGACTTTATAGAAAAGGATTAACACAATATAGCAATTCCATAAATTCCACTCAATTATTTCTGTGTGAGGGCAAAAACTTATCGATACTCCCTCGTACGAACTCGCCGGTTATTTATGGTATCCGTATGTCTTTAAAACGTCAATTTCGATCAAATTTCAACTTTCTGCTTTTTAAATTAACATAAAATTTCAATACTTTTCTTTCGAGTTTCGGCCTTTTTAAACATGTATATTTCTAATTAAAATTTATAGAAAAATACGAATAAATGTATCATCATTACTTAAAGGTGCGTACAACACATTATAAAATACATTTAAAATACATTAAAGTCCTTTAAAATCAAAACGTTTTCAAATAAAACTTACTCTGTCGACATCCGGGAGAACTAAAGGTTGTTGTCTCTTTGCGCCTTCTAGATTCGTCTGGGACAAAGCATTCTACTTCAAAGGCGGTGTGGAATATAAGGTGGCATGATTCGTCCGGGACAGAGCATTCTACTTCAAAGGTGGTATGGAATATAAGGTGGCATGGACAAGCTATTCAAAATTTCAAACAAACACAAGTTTTATCTATGTTTGAAATTTTGAATATCTTTTCAATGTCACCTTATATTCCATACCATCCTTGAAGTAGAATGGTCTGTACCGGGCGAATGTAGAAGGCGCAAAGAGACAACAACCTTTAGTCTCGGTTAGTCCTCACAGATGATGACCGAGCAAGTTCGATTTGAAAACGTTTTGATTTTAAAAGACTTTAATGTATTTTAAATGATTTTTTACATTGTGCTGTATGCACCTTTAAATAATGATGATATATTTATTTGTATTTCTCTATAAATTATAATTATTAATCAAAGTTAATTTAGAACTGAAATTATTAACATTTTATTTATATTTCTTATAAACTTTAAAAAACTAAGCTAAAAGTTATTTTATGATTTTTATCTAAGTTATTTTTTTTATTTAAAAAATTGACATAACCTAATAAATAATAGTTCAACGATCAAAAAAAAATTTTTTAAGTTATGTTTTAAATGTATATTCAAAGGAAGTAGACTTTTTATGCTGATTTATTGAAAAATTTATGAGTTACGCAGTTTTGATTGATATATATATATATTTTTATTTATTTATTTTTTTTTTTTTTTTTAAAGGAATTTTCAGCTTTGTTTTTCTTTTTATACCTATAACCTTTAAAACGTTCATGTTATTGTCTTAAAAATAATCTAGTTCCTGTATAACATTATTATATTTATTACGGAATTAATAACATGTAATAAGTTTAAATTTAAACAGCTTTAAGAAAATGGCAATTTTTTGGTTAATTTTATACTATTTTTTTAAATAAAAAATAAAATAATTAAATTACTTATTTGTATGTTTATTTCACATTTTATGACCTTTTAATAATAATTAGAAAGTTTTAACTTAAAATATAAAAATGTAAAAAAAAATTGCTCAGAAGGCATATAGATAGCTTAATATTTTAAATGCATATTTTTCAATGTAAATATGTGCAAACAATAGCTTTGGTTTTCGATTGATATTTGTACTGATAAGAAGCTTGAATCAAGCTTGAACTGTCTTTGTAATTATTTTATTATGTGACATAAATGTGTTGTTTTTAGTTTTATTAAATATCTTTTAATTTTAAAATTCTAATTCAGACGTAATATGTTTAGTTATAAAAAAAAAAACACATGTTCTTTTTATTTGAAAAAATTGTTTTTTTATTATGAAAAATAACCTTTAAAAAAAAAAAAACTTTATTCAAGAAACAGGAATAGCCTATCATTAATTTACAAATAAGTTTTATAAATTCGTTGGCAAATGAAAGCCATTTCTAACTAAGTTTAAAATAATAGTCTTGTGGGGAATATAAAGAAAAGAAAAGTTATCAATTCATATTAAACCCAACCATCCGGCAACAGTTTAACCCTCTTTGTCAGACTATGATAGTGGAAAAGATATCTTTCTCAATGGAACCGGAAGCTGCTTCGATCTCAACTGTAGAACCCGGAAATGGTGCAGTCGAAATGTAAGTCAGAACTATTTGTCACCATTTTTTGGCAGCACAAAAGGATGCGAAACTTTGCTTCTTTGAAACAAAAGAGATTTAGATCAATTTTGTTCAGAGCTTATATTATTATTAGAACTGGCATTTTTAAAACGATTAAGACTGTTACCAGAAAGTTTTATTTTATTTTATTTTATTTTATGAAAATAATTAAAATTTGAAATTTTACATAAACAAATTTAACAATAAAAGTCGGAAATTGTACGTCAAACGTGGCAAATGAGGTGCGTTTGTACTATAACTAATTTTAAAATATTCAGATCTTGGTGCAATAGCTGTTTCACTCTTATTCAAAAATGCATGAACACAAAATTTATTACGGTTCTATATATTAAATTCAGTAATACGGAAGTAATATGACTCCATCTTAAATAGGACGTAATCGCCATGTCAACCTAAAATTAGTACGTATCATGGGATATCATTGAATTAATTACGTATGATAGGATTAAATAGAATAATCATCATGGCAACCTAGAATCATTACCTATCATAGGATACCATTGAATTAATTACGTATGAAAGGATTTAATAAAATGAAGAAAACTTTTATTGATATTATTAAAATATCTAGAAGGGGTGAGTTCGCGATTAGCGTGAAGCTAAAGACCCAGTATAAATATAAATAGTTATACCAAAAGTTTTTTCATTAATAATGAAAGATAGAAATTTATTTTCTTACCTTTCTGGTAAAGCAGACATACGTTGGTTTACTGCATGTGAAGACAAACTATATATTTTATTTATTTATTGGATGTGAAAAAATATCTTCTTAGAATGATGGGAATGCGCTTGTACAGAAAAACTATTTAATGCACGACGATGTCTAGGTTACACGGACGAACACATACACACTAAAAAAAAAGAATAAAATAAAAGAGTTAAGTGTGGGTACTATAGAAGTAATAACATTAAAATCCAGTAGGAGATGCAAATCTTCCATTGGACTGAGAGTTAACGCACTAAAATCCCGTGCGTCTTGGCCTCACGAAATCGGGCCTAGAAGTGAGAAGTAATAGGGGCCCACAAGAGTTAAAACAAAGTAAAAGAAACTTGAAACAATACAGTCTGCTTAATAAGCAAAAAGGTTCTATTTAAAATCAGTTTATCAGGAAATTTCTGTGGTGCTGCGATCTATTGACGCTTTTTCGAAACACAAGTCTTTTACACAATCCTTCTTTAGTTTGTGACCTTACGCTGCGATGACTCACGGAAGTGTCGCCATCTTGGAACATATTTCACAACTAAAAGAGACGCGTTGCACGTATCACGAAGAAATCGTCATTTCACAAGCGAAGCGATGTTTGACATAAAATTACTTACACTGTTACGTTTTCCAACACCCCCGCTTTTTATGTCAAACCGACGAGCGTAGAATGTTTAACTTGTTTCTCAAACACTCGAAATGAGGCTTAGGCAACGGCTTGGTGAGCACGTCTGCCAGCATTAACTTCGATGGGCAATAAGTTATTTTGATTATACCATTCTGGCATAGATGTCTGATGTGGTGATACTTTACTTCCACGTGTTTAGTCCTTGTCTGTGCCTTTTCGTTTTCGGTCAATCTTATGGCTGATAAGTTATCTTCGTACAACGTTACGGGTAGTTGTTGACACAGTTCGAGGTCATTTAATAGGTCTAACAACCACGAAATCTCTTGACCTGCATTAGAGGCAGCGATATATTCAGCCTCCGTGGAGGAGAGTGCTGTGCAACTCTGCTTCCTCGATGACCATGCCAATATATTATTTCCTAATTTGAACAAGTTTCCAGTGGTGGATTTCCTGTCTATTCTGTCGTTTCCCCAATCGGCATCGCTATATGCCGTTAGGATCGGAGGTTTTGTTTTATCTATGACGAATTTAAGATCTTTGGTAGTAAGCAGATATCTAATTAATTTCTCGATAGCTTGCCAATCGACTTCCCTTGGGGATTCATTCCTTCTTCCCAGGATGTTAACGACTGATGCTATGTCGGGTCTAGTTAAAGTTGCAATGTATAGAAGCCCTCCTATAGCCTGTCTAAATTTTACGTTATCTCCCATTAGTTTCCCGTTTGGATCTAGATTAAAGTAGTTAGTATTCATGGGTGTATACGTAGGCTTACCATTTAACAAATTGAATTTTTCTGCGATTTGTATTATTTTGTGTTCCTGGTCTAACTCTAGATTACCGTTTGCCTTTTCCTTTATGTTTATGCCTAAATATTGTGTGACTTGACCCAAGTTTTTGATTTCGTATTGCTTTGATAATTCAGTGTATATTTCGTGTGTGTCTGTTTTGTCTCCTGCGACTAAGATGTCATCAACATACACTATTATGTATGCGATTTTTCCATCTTGGACTCTTTTGTACAGACATTTGTCTGACGCGCATTCAACGAAATTTAGTTCTTTTAGAGATTTACTTATTTTTTGGTTCCATGCCCTAGCTGCCTGCTTAAGGCCGTAAATCGCTTTGTTTAAACTACAGACTTTATCTTCTTCCCCTTTTGTTATGTATCCCTCTGGCTGATGCATATAGACCTCCTCTTCTAAATCGCCATGTAAGAAAGCAGTTTTGACATCTAGGTGAGTTATTTTAAGATCTTTGTACACCGCTGCGTTTAAGAATGCTCGTAGGGTGGTATGCGCTACAACGGGTGCGTAGGTCTCGTCGAAATCGCTTCCATATTTTTGAGCATATCCCTTAGCGACCAATCTGGCTTTATATCGCTCTATAGACCCGTTCGCTCCCCTTTTTGCCTTAAACGTCCACCTACAACCTATGACGCGTTTTCCCGGGATAGGTTTTATTAATCTCCAAGTATTATTTTGCTTCAGAGAATCTATTTCCTCACTAGTGGCTTTTAGCCATTTATCTTTAGTTTCTGCGTCATTGATATTTTGTAGGTCTGTCCATGACTTTGGCTCCTGAATGTGACACAGGTTTGCGCTTATTCCATAACGGTTAGGTGGTACACCACGATTTTGTCTCTGCGATCTTCTCGGCTCAAGGGATGTGTCGGTCGGGGTGTTATTCTGATCATCGTCGCGCTCTTCTAGATCAATTTCAATATTATCTGCGGGAGTTTGTTCGATGTTTTGATTTTCTTTGGCGGGTATAATTTCCTCATCTTTTATACCTTCTTCGAAGAATTTTACGGTTCTAGATATTATAATTTTATTTTCACCCGTATATATCCTATAGCCCTTGCTTCTGAAATCATATCCCAACAATATTCCCTCGATGGCTTTCTCATCTAATTTATTTCTTTTAGGTTTGTCGACATAGGCAAATGCCTTACATCCGAATGTTTTGATGTTCGAGAGATCGGGTTTTCTTTTATGCCAAAGTTCATAGGGTGTCATGTTATTTTTGTTAGCCTTTGTTGGTAGACGGTTGATGAGGTAGGTGGCAGACATGACAGCTTCCCCCCAGAATTGCTTAGGTAACTTGGCGTCCGACAACATGGTTCTAGCCATTTCCACTATCGTTCTATTCTTTCTTTCTGAAACACCGTTCTGTGGGCTAGAATAGGGAACACTCAATTGACGCTCTATCCCGTTTTCTATCAGGCAGTTTTCAAATTCGTCACTGATATACTCTTTTGCGTTATCGGACCTGATTGCCTTTATCAACTTGCCAAATTTATTTTTTGTTAGCGCTATGTATTCTTTCAGTTTGATGACGGCTTCCGATTTATGCGCGATTAAGTATGTTATTGTGTACCTGCTATAATCATCCGTGAATGTTATAAAGTACCTTTTCCCTCCTATCGTTTCAGTATTCATGGGGCCACATATATCGGAATGTGCGAGGGTACCGATGTCTTTGCTTCTGTTTGTGGCTACTTTAGGGTAGGGCAGAGCGGAAAGTTTCCCTTCAATGCACTTGGTGCATCGCGTGTCATGTTTACATTTGTTAATTGTTATCCCATTGGCTAATTCATGATTAACAAGGTATTTAATATCATCAAAATTTTTGTGTCCGAGTCTTCGGTGCCACAATGAAATACAATTTGTATTGTTACAGAAAGTTTGAGTACTTATAGTATAGCCGTAATCATCTTCAGGGTTTAATACGTAGAGATTATCATTTAATTTAGCTGTCAAGATTATATTATCATCTTTGACAAATAAACATGCGTTTTTCTCGAAAATTACCTTTATATTATTTTCAGTGGCTTTCTTAACTGACAATAAATTGCCCTTTAGTTCTGGACAGTACAAGACGTTTCTTAGTGTAATGTAGTGGTTTTTGTCTGTTTTTATTTTTACGTCGCCCATACCTTCCGAATTAAGCCTTTTTCCATTAGCGATTGTTATATTCCCAAAATTCCCGGCTGTGAATGTAGCAAAATTTGTTTTTGCTGATGCAACGTGCCTGGTGCAACCCGAGTCAATGATATATGTGTTTGGATCTGTTGTTTGTGTTTGGTTAATTTTTACTGACTCAATTTCAAAATTGTTTTCCACTGGGAAGAGAGGAATGATCGATTGGTTGACCTCATCCTCTATATTTGATTTGCTGTTAAAGCAAAAATTCGAGGAGTCTGTTTTACTACCATTGTGCTGATTTTTGGGGTTTACCGAATTGGCTTTAAAGTTGGCATGGTTGTTAAATTTATTACTGTTATAATTTTCACTTCTTTGGTAATTGTTTTTCTGTTTGTTTTTCAATTTGTAACACTCTGAACGAGCGTGCCCATCTCGTTGACAGTAGCTGCAATATTTTTTGTTTCCTTTATTTATTATTTTGTATGCTGTGTCCCTTGGTCGTGTGCTGGTGTTTTTGTATTCGGTTCGATGAGAGTACTCGTCGATGAGTTTGTTTTTCACAAACTCGAGGTCTAGATCCTTTTCGTCTCTAGCCTCCATGCTCGTTATAAGAGGAGCATATGACTGAGGCAAGCTGCAAAGCATAAGAGCCACGATGTGCGAATCATTTATGAGCTCTCCAATGGCAGCGAGTTTGTCGCGGATAGTTAAAATATTGTTGATATGTAGATTTAAGTCTCCGCCCTCATTGAGCCTTTGCGAATATAGTTTCCTCAAAAGGAATAATTTGGATGATAAATTCGCCCTTTGGTGAACACTTTTTAATCTTTCCCAAATTTCTTTGGGAGATGTCAAATGTCTAATATGCACGATTTGTGTATTTTCAATGCACAAACAAATTATGGCTTTCGCCTTAGCCGCGTTTTTAGTATATGTATCAT
The DNA here is from genome assembly GCA_963932465.1 of Maratus speciosus. Taxonomy (NCBI): domain Eukaryota; kingdom Metazoa; phylum Arthropoda; class Arachnida; order Araneae; family Salticidae; genus Maratus; species Maratus speciosus. Next base: position 423,497,263 of record OZ010794.1, on the reverse strand, counting down.
CGGGTGTGGCAGGTGGAGATTCTGTTATATATTTAAATAAATCGTCTTTAATTAACAGATTTTCTAATTTGAAACACCAATGACTGTAATTATTATCATTTAGTTTCTCCACTGCCGTAATTTCTTTTGTGGCTGACATAGCGTGTTATTCAAGTTTTATAAATTCTTTGATAACAAATATATTTACTATAAGAAGTTTGTGACTTTCTTAAAATAATTTCTTAGAATATATTCATAAATATAAATAAAATGATCAGTTATTCACAATAATCAATCAATATTCGTTCACAATAATACTCTTTTTGCGATATTATATATATCGTTATTTATTCATGCACATTTATTTTTATTTTCATGTATATAGTTCAATATTTCATATCTCATATGTGCATCTTGTTCATCATTTTATCACAATCAGATAAACAAATTTTTATTACTGGGTTTTTTTTATTTTTTTTTTTATTTATTTACTTTCCCCTTCAATTCATCTCTCATAATCTATTAAAATATCTAGAAGGGGTGAGTTCGCGATTAGCGTGAAGCTAAAGACCCAGTATAAATATAAATAGTTATACCAAAAGTTTTTTCATTAATAATGAAAGATAGAAATTTATTTTCTTACCTTTCTGGTAAAGCAGACATACGTTGGTTTACTGCATGTGAAGACAAACTATATATTTTATTTATTTATTGGATGTGAAAAAATATCTTCTTAGAATGATGGGAATGCGCTTGTACAGAAAAACTATTTAATGCACGACGATGTCTAGGTTACACGGACGAACACATACACACTAAAAAAAAGAATAAAATAAAAGAGTTAAGTGTGGGTACTATAGAAGTAATAACATTAAAATCCAGTAGGAGATGCAAATCTTCCATTGGACTGAGAGTTAACGCACTAAAATCCCGTGCGTCTTGGCCTCACGAAATCGGGCCTAGAAGTGAGAAGTAATAGGGGCCCACAAGAGTTAAAACAAAGTAAAAGAAACTTGAAACAATACAGTCTGCTTAATAAGCAAAAAGGTTCTATTTAAAATCAGTTTATCAGGAAATTTCTGTGGTGCTGCGATCTATTGACGCTTTTTCGAAACACAAGTCTTTTACACAATCCTTCTTTAGTTTGTGACCTTACGCTGCGATGACTCACGGAAGTGTCGCCATCTTGGAACATATTTCACAACTAAAAGAGACGCGTTGCACGTATCACGAAGAAATCGTCATTTCACAAGCGAAGCGATGTTTGACATAAAATTACTTACACTGTTACGTTTTCCAACAGATATGATTTTAAGTTTTGATTCTATTCATAAAATTTGAAATGACTCGACACAATTCTGCAACAAATATATATATATATTAAATTTCAAATCATTCGGTTGGTTAGTTTTTGCGGTGTTGTATGCGGACAGACAGACGGATGGACCAGACAACGAGTATAGGTGCTACATATTTATATAATTACGAACGCACCTAATAAAAATAGCCATTAAAAAAAAGGGGGACAGAAACGTATTGGAATCAGAGTTTAAGAAGACATTCTGGGTTCTGGCGATACAGGTTTTCCCTTAGAAATTCACGATGGGTTATATGTTAATGTTAAGGGTAACTCCATTTAAATCCTTAAAATTTAAGACGTTTTTTGTAAATCTGTAACAGTTGTTGAATTATTTAAAATAAATTAAAATTTCTGCCTAAAACATCCCACCTTTTGTTAATTTCTTTTTAAAAAATATTAAAATTTAATTAGTTTATGAATGGTTTTTTAAATAAGAGAGTCTTTAAAAAGATATTAAATTCATTTATTTTAAGAGCCTATACTAGTCACGCGGAGGAACTCGAGCGCTAATGTTAATCCTATGGAAGCGTTATTTACAGATTTCTCGCTCTCATTTTAATATTTTTACGTGTTTTTTCTTTTGTTTCATAGGGTACGCAAGATCGATAATTTTTATTCTGTGTTTGTATTTTTTAGATTTTAGTTACTGTTTTTAGGGTTTCGTTCATCTGACGAAACCCTATTCGTCTCACTCCTCTTTCTGTGAGTCTGTCTGTCACAGAGCCCGTTCTCAGAAACTACATATGTTGGAGACTTGAAATTTCGCATACTTATAACTGAACACCCCACATCAAATGACAAATCACAAAATTTAAAAAACAGTCTTATAAATACCCTTCTGGGCTCTATCTTGTATATTTTAAGCCTATTTTTCTAACTGAGCCCTAATTAGGTTGGAGACTTGAAATTTTGCATGCTTAAAGCAGAACACTTGCAATCACACGACAAATCATAAAAATTTCAAAAATTCTCATATTTATCCCTCCGATCCCTAACTTGTGTATTTTTAAGCAATTTTTCTAACTCATCCCTTAGTTAAGTTAGACATGAACTTTTGCATACTTATAGTAGAACACTTGCGATCACACGAAAAATCATAAAATTTTCAAAAACACATATTATTCACCCCTTCGGGCTCTAACTTGTGTATTTTTAACAATTTTACTAACATCTCCCCTTTTCAGCCGGGGGTCACTTTTCTAACTTTTGCCGACTCTCCTCACGTGATATATCATTGCACAGCCCTTTGACCACTCTTTCATATTATGCACCATAGCCTTACATATTTTAGTTCCACTTTTTACCGACAGAGGGCGCTTACCTATCTCGGGTGCTACGGGCCCGATCCCCTCGACTAATATATCTACGGATAGGTTGTAAAACAGAGTTTCGTTCGGATAGAGGTTTGTTTAGAATAGAGTGCACACCCTGGTTGCGAAATGTGGAACTAACAGATTTTGCAAGAGGATAAAGTGTTTTGAAAGGAATATTAAACGAAACCCTCTGTGCGATCTGTGATCACACTTACCGACTTGTTTTACATGCGCATACTTTCACTTTTGGAACCGGTTAGAACCGGTTTTGAAAGTAAAACTATCCTTGTATAAAAATATTGTAACAAAAATCGAAAAATTACAAAAACAGAATAAGAGTTATCGAGCTTTGGTACCCTATGCGAAGAAAATCATTTAAAAATATTAAATTGCGAGCGAGAAATCTGTAAGCAGTGCTCACATAAGATTAACATTAGCTCGGGCATTTCTTTCCTTGACTAGTTTAAGCTGCAAACTTTTAATAACGATCACTGAAATTATGGCGCTAGCTACTTTGAGTGGTCTCTGAGCAAGGGCGTAAGAACCGGGGGAGCTGGGGGAGCTGTGGCTCCCCTGGAATATTTCAGACGGGCTCAGCTCCCCCGGGAGAAATTCTCGCACCACATCTGTTTACGATACATTGCTGAATTAAAAAACAAAGTATACTTTTTCTAGGAAATTCACACAATAAACAACAAAGAGAAGAGAGAGATAGAGAGAGAGGGTGGTGAGCACACTTGTTTGTGCCTTCACCCTTTTTCTCATTGTTTACAACCCTCTCGATTTCCAAAAAAAAAGGAGGGGTCTTATATAGATCTACTACAAATTACCTGCACCGATAGCATATTTATAAAGAGGAGGCCTTTAAAATTGATTTGGAAGAGATTTGTAAAGAATTTGTAAGCAAAACAATAGAAAGCACTTTAATTTTTGGTAAATGGAAGTAGGAGAAGCCTTAAATTTGAATATTGTATTCGGGATCGCACATAAATTAAGTTTCTATGTATCAAGTATATCTATTAAAAATTATTTTAACTGTATTAAAGAGTTGGGGATCTTCTGATATGCTTCTATTTTATACTTCTGTTTGGGAAAGGTGCAACACTATGAAGGAACCCTCCAAAATGAACGAAATGATCCGCGCCACTAGCTTTCCGCAATATGCCCCGGCTCCCCCTGTTTGTACAAAGTTCCTACGTCACTGTCTCTGAGAGTGCTTGATCGAAAGGCTTGAATAAAAGGCTAGATTAACTTATCAGATACTGTTTCTGTACCGATATTTATGTACAGGATTATTGTAATTGATATTCACCTATTCAGAGCTCTCTAGCTATAGTAAAAGGGGTAGAAACGGAAAAAATTCACCCGTAAACATAGTTAAACTGCAAGTCACAAGTTAAACAGTGAATCTCTCTATTCTAAACTCTCTCTATTCTACTTACCGCTGTCACCGCCGCCGCCGGTTTTGAATTTTTTGTGACCGGAGGTCTTTCTTCGTTAATATTAAAAAAACTGTTGCATACAAAAATATGAAAATCGGTAGTATTATAGAAAAATGTTTGATAAACACGCTGATGCAGACAGTTTTCAAATCGAAGAATTATTTTAAGAGATATTTAATGCCAAAGTTGGACAAAATCGTTCCATTAACCCTCCGTCTACCAGACGGGTCCATTGGACCCGACAGGTACATACAAAATATTCATTCAAACCAGAAATTTCTTTAAAATAAACTAAGTATATAAACCAGACAAAAATAAGGTAAATGAATAAGTTAAATAGTTTTAAATAAAAATTCTGGTGTAGAACGTTTTATTAAAACTTGAATAAAATTCCCGGTAGATCTAGGGTTAAAAAAGTTTTATAGGAGCAAAAACTGTACATAGGAATTTAATCATTTTTAGATCATTTTATGCGTCAGAATTTCCCGGTGTGCAGATTGCAGTTAGTTTTTTAATTTGAATAATTTTTCGAGGTTTTATTTCTATTTTAAATTCAAATTTTCAGCATTTCGAGAGATATTTTTTACAAATTTTAGAAAATTGTATTAATTTAAACTGTTGCCAACTGTATAAACAGCGCAAACAGTAATGTTTGCTTCAAATTAAAAATTTATTTTACACGTGACTATTATAAACAAAAAATATAAAAAGCAAGAACTCATTGAAAATTACGTCATAAAAACTATAGTTACACGTGAATTTTAAAAGAGAAAGAATATTGTAAAATAATAAATTCAGTAACATGCGTTAGAAGTTCTAAATAGGAGAATTTACGTCATATTACACTTATTACGTAAAATGAACAAAAAATAATATTGCAAAACAGTTTTAATTTAAAAATTGCGCGAGACATTTACTTGACATTTTAAGATGATCATAATATTTCATTTCTAACAAAAGTATTTTGACGTGAATATTAAAAAGAGAAAGAAAAGTTTGCTGAAAATTACGTCAGATTATAATTGTCAGATTCAAATTATAATTCAATCTTCCGAAATCTTTTTAAAGGCGATCAAATTAGCGTGCTGTTAGAGTCTGCGGTGTCTGAACGGGGGTTGACGAGCGTAGCTCGTAGCGGGCAGAGCCCCCTAGTACTTAAAAAAAAAGCAGCGAAAAAAAAATAAGTTGAAACTGGTGTGAATCAATAAGAACTAAAAGATCTTCTTAAAACACCATAAAAAACTTTTAAATGCGCATTTAAAAGTTTTTAATGGTGTTTTAAGAAGATCTTTTAGTTCTTAAAAAAGCAACGGTTTAAGAAGGAGAGGAGCTTGTATTAAAACTCTGTGCAGGGTAAGGAGCCAAAATGCTTTGCTCAGTGCCACCAAAATATAATAATAATAATAATAATAATAATAATAATAATAATAATAATAATAATAATAATAATAATAATAATAATAATAATAATAATAATAATATACAGGTAAAATAGTTTTCAAAAAATAACATACATCGCAATAAATTTAGCATTCCACTTTTGCAAGAGGTAAGGGAGCTTGTGTTAAAACTTTTTAGAGGGTGAGGAACCAAAGAGCTTAGTGCGCACTATAATAATAATAATAATAATAATAATAATAATAATAATAATCCAATTAAAACAATATTAATAATAATGCAAGAAAAATATATTTCCGAAATTAAGATAAATCATGCAGTAAATTTAGCGTTACATTTTTCCAAGGTCTAGTGGAGACTGTGTTAAAAAAATTTCTCGAGTAAGGAGCCAAAAAGATTAGTGCTACATACAAAAATAATAATAATATCAATAATAATTATAACAATAATAATAATAATAAACACTTAAACAATAATACAAACTGACTTGAAGCTTTTTTTTTAACCCGTTCAAGAGCAGCGTTTCTTGCGTGAAATTTATACGGTTCACACAACTTTTTTTTTTTTTAAGTTTACATTATTAAGCACAAAAACGCCTAAGCGTTGATTTTCTTTTAATTAAAATAGTTTTTTATTAAAAACGTTTATTTTAAAACAAGTGTTGTAATGCATCTTCATCCATGGTCCCAAAGTGGGTTAAAATGGATTTTTATCCTAAGACAGCTAGCAACAAGAAAGATCGCCGCTTTAGACTGACATACACGGCTTATAGTATACACTGTTTTATTAAAAAAAAAAAGAAAAACATTTCAACCAGACATATACAAAATTAAATTAAACAAGTCGAAAATTGTACGTCAAACGTGGCAAATAACGTGCGTTCGTACTATAACTAGTTTTATAAATATTCAGATCTTGGTGCAATAGCTGTTGCATTCTTATACAAAAAGGCACGAATGTGAAATTTATCACGTTTATATATATTAAATTCAGTAATACGGAAATAATAGGACTCCATCTTAAACAGGACATCATCACCATGACAACCTAGAATCCTTACCTATCATGGGATATCATTGAATTCATTTCCTATTGTAGGATTTAATAGAATGAAGAAAACGTTTATTAATATCTTTTAAGTTTTGTTTCGATTTTCATAAAATTTGAAATGACTCGACAAAATTTTGAAACGATTATATACACTGGTGTGCTAAAATTAAGGAAAAGTCACAAAATGCTAATTTTCAAATACGCGAACACTCAAAAGGAAATAGTATAATTCGAGTAATTACTATCTCTACAACACAGCTAGTCCATATAACATCTCATTCATGTCACACATGGTCACAAGTGTCACAGTCACTACGTTGAAGCAAAAAAATAGGAAATTCCATACATCTCATTATGAGTCTCAAATGATCACTATATGTGACTCCACTGAGACTTCACTGTGACTGCTGCTTTGTGACAAGTCACCATGTGACTTTACAATGTAGTTACATTGTGACTCTCATGTGACTGTCATTTGTAGACTCAATTTCAAAGTCTTCGTGAACGCTGCATTGTGATAAGTTATCAAATAATGTCACATTAAAGTCACATAATGACTTTCAGGTGACAGAGAGACTACTGTGAAGTCACCATTGTGCTCTTTTTGGAAAAATCGCCATGTGACTATAATATGATATTATTCGGTGACTTATCATAATGCAACGTTCATGATGATTATGAAATTGAGTCTAAAAATGACAGTCACATGAGAGTCAGAATTTAACTACAGTGTAAAGTCACCTGGTGACTCGTCACAAAGCAGCAGTCACATTGACTTCTCAGTGGAGTCACATATAGTGATCATTTGAGACTCATAATGAGATGTATGGAATTTCCTATTCTTTTGCTTCACCGTATAACTGTGACACTTGTGACCATGTGTGACATGAATGAGATGCTATACGGGCTAGCTGTGTTGTAGAGATAGTAATTACTCGAATTATATTATTTCCTCTTGAGTGTTCGCGTATTTGAAAATTAGCATTTTGTGACTCTTCCTTAATTTTTGATAACCAGTGTATATTAAATTTCAAATCTTTCGGTTGGGTAGTTTTTGCGCTGTTATATGTGGACAGACGGACGGACGGACGCCTTATAGGCTCTACGTATTTATATAATTACGAACGCACCTAAAAATACTTTTTGAAAGGAATAATTTATTTAATCTGTTATATTAATGTACGAAAATATAAAAGACTTCACTGTGACATGATTTATTATATCTACTTAAAAACACATGACTGCCCATAATAGGAAAATCGATTCAAGTAAAGATATTTTAATAGCTGAACTAATAAAGTAGAATTTCAAATGCCATGAACATTTTAACTGTTTTTAATGTATGGTGATTTAATAAAATGTTTCCTAACTGTGCCGCGATTTTACTTGTTTATTAATGTCTTTATCGAGCCATTAATTTCTTAGCATTTGGTTGTTGGTATAAATTTCCATTTGCAAAATCTATATTATAAAGAAAGAAAGAAAGAAAGAAAGAAAAATCATGCATAAATCATAGATTATGAAACACTTTCCAACGCATTCAGATTACTGTAACAAAACGCCATCGTTTAATAAGGTAAAAGAAGATGTCTAAATAAAGAACTAACAACTATAGTTGGAAAAATATCTGGGTTTTTTTTGTGCAGCTCTGTATATAATATACAGATTTACATGTATACAACATTCAGGGTTCGTACGCATCAAGGGATTCGGGGGATTTTAGGTGTTTTAGTACCAGAAATTCCGTAAAGCACTGGTCGCTATATCTGAAGATAGAATTTTTTTTTCATTAAACAAGGCAAATATTACTTTACAAAAATTCTGGTAAAAGGTCCTTGAAAGTCCTTGAAGCGTACGAACCCTGCATAGCATGCAAAATTTTACTTCAGCTACTAAATCGCCAAATATTATTCTTGATGTATAAGAGTTACAACAACAAAGAATTTAATTATTCATTAAAATTTTACCTCGGGTATTAAAATCATAAAACAACTGAAAATTATGCTTCAGCAATTTCTGTTAATAAGAGAAAACGTCCTATAATTCTTTTGTGCAGGCTATATATGATCTGTGGAATCTATATACACTAAGTATATATTATGCAAAAAATTAATTAAATTTTAAAAGTGCACCACAGTTGTAAACGCTCACCCGCAAGAAAAGTGACACATCTCGCGAAACTTCATTTTGCGTTTTACTCCACAAATAGGCCTGTCATAGGTGTATCTTGCTACACAGACAGTTTCATAAGTGTAGCTATACGGGAAATCACTTTATTACGCTATATGAGCATTTGTGACCTGAGAAGAGGGGTGGAATGTGTGGGGAGGTAAAATTACTCAACCCTCCAAACATCATCCTACGTTTTCATTCTTTTGGGTTTTGCGCTTTTATGCACGTTTTTATTCCTGTATAGCTAAGTGATATAATTTCATGTTATAGTAAAATCATGCAAATCCCCCCCCCCCTTTTGCCTCTCCTGTGAAATTTACTTTTGTCGAGATGTGTCACTTTTGTTGCGTGTGAGCGACAAGTAAAGGTACTATAGTCTGTGGAGGCGAATTTCGATTTTTACAGCTCATTCGATTCGTGTGTTTGAGCTAAATAATTTGCCACCTCGCATATCGGCTATTGAGTTTTAATAATGACAGGGGGCCGGGTCAAAGTTTAAAAATTTGCATAATGCAGGGCTGCCACAGGCGACTAATTTTATATTTAATTCGCACCACTATTTTAAGAGTATAAATTTTGTAACATACAGTACAAAGTCTAAAGTTCGGACACCGAAAGTTCGGAATTGTCCAAAGTTCGGACTTTCCAGCGGCAGTTTTCAAGAAAGAAGTGAAAAAACAAAATTGTTGAAACAAAAAAGGTCTGGAGCAAAGAAGCTTTATTACTGAATCTTAATTCATGTCGATGTATAGAATAAAAGAAACACTTCTCAATGATATACATAAGTTAATAAAGCAGCCCACATTAACTAAAATGGTCAATAGTTAAGAAAGTTACCAACTGCTCTGTTCAACCAGCGCAAAACGTTTTGACACATTTAAAAATTCATTTTTTAACAGAAAGGTAAAAAAAAGGCTTGGAAGCCCTGACTATGGAAGCGATTTGGAATCGAACTGTGTTTTCCATTTCTTTTATAAATAAATTACCTATTGAGTTATAAGCGATTTTGATCACGTGACAAAAGCGTTTTTCACCATTCCTTGAATGGTTATTCTTCTTTCGCGCGGAAATTCGGTTCGAAACGCCCACTTTGACACTTTTTTCTGAAAGATCTACTGCGTTTGCAAAAAAACGGAAAACACAGTTCGATAATATAGTTTCCTTAAATAAATGTTTTTGTTTTACTTTTTATTTTGTTATGATTTATTTAATGAAAATGATTGTTTAATTTAGTATTAATAGTTGTTATATTCAATTTTTAATATATGAACGTCATATTCTGCTTTTTTAATAGTGAATTTCCTTTTTCTTTTTGTTGGAAAAGCAATATTTTTGATAACCCAAAGTTCGGACTTCGTAAAGTCCCGAGGATTCCGAACTTTAGACTTTGTACTGTATTTCTCTTGCAGATGGGGTCATTCCATGTCAGTTCAGGCAGGCATGTAACCCACCATCACAGATTTTGATGAAACTGCGTGTGTTTGATCCTTTTATTAAGATATGATTCCCAGTATTTTTTTTTACTCCTTGGTCAAATAGTTTCTGAGAAAAAAATTGTTAAAATTTTAAAAAACTGCCATCAGTTGGCATTCTTGACTGCTCGATTTTCAAATGTAGCATGACATAAATATGATCATATTTCAATATCTATTCCACAAATCATCTTCAAATAATTTATGCATAATATATAGGGTACGTATTTTATGAAAAAAAATACTGTTACGCTTATATAACATTTTAAGTGTGTCTAAAAAAATGTTTAATCTTTGAAGTCGTGATTTTTTTTATGAAAAATAATGCATTAACTAAAATAGCATTATTAACAAAAGGCGGTATTTTTATTAAATTTATTTTTTGTGGGGGATATACTTAAAGGTGTCCTTTACCTGATTCTGAAATAAAAGTAGTGGGATTTTGGGTGTTTTTAGTAGTATTTCATATTTAAAAATATTTTGAGGCGTATTTCAAATCAAATCAAGCAGAGTCATTCCATGTCAGTTCGTTTAAGACATTTAATTCACTGTCACAAATTTCAATGAAACTGGGTATGTTTATAGCTCATTTTAAGACAGGATCAAGGAAATTAAAGGTGATTACAAGTAAAATATTTTTTAAGATAAAAAAAAATATCTAAATTTTGAATTTTTTTTAAAAATGTTTTTAATGACAGATCTATATTCAAAGACGGCATAAAAAAAAAGTCATTTCAATATAAAATCACTAAATAAGTTTCAAATAATGTATATGTGACAAATAATGTAGGCAGATTATTATTTATTGTTGTTTGTCATGTTTAAATGCTAAGAGTGTGTTTAATCTTGTGAATTCTTAAAATCAAGAATTTTGTGAAAAATAATGTGTTAATCAAAAATTTATTATTAACCGAAGGCAGGCTGTTATTACTTTTTTTAATTGTACGTAAAAATATCTTTTCAATAGTTATAAAATAAAAATAGTGAAAATATGAGCAATTTTAACAAAATTTTCATAAAATGTGAATGTTTAATGATAAATATTGAAGCTTTTCATGCTAAGATGTACTAAAATGACTACGATATCGTGTATTTCTACTCTTGCTTAAATATAATACATACAATAATAAAATAACAAATATTATTTACAGCAATAAAAATTAAATTAAATAGTACCAGTTCCTTTACCAACACTACATTGCTCAACAGCCGACTTAAAATCAACAGCCCACTCTTATTGAAAAATACTTTCAACTGTTCAAATAATAAATAAACTGCATTTAAAAATTTTAATATCAACTTATTATCTTAAGACGATAATAATAACTAAACAACATGATGAATTTATAAATCAGCTTTTAATTGAAAAGTCATAAAATGGTCCCTTTAAATATTGTTGTTCATCGAGTCAATCAAAACAAATTATATATAAAAAAAATAGTGAGCCTAATATGCTGACTGCAATGACACTTCTAACAAAACTAATTAATTCATTACCATCTGAAATCAAACCCGAAAGATCAAAAAGAAAAAAAAATCATCTGTAGTGTGAATGCGACATACTCAGTGGTTGTTGAGGTAGGAATGTCTTTGTGACATTTTCACCTGTACTTCAATAAAATATATAGTCCAGGCATTTTGTGATTGAACATGGGCAAAATTGCAATAGAAGCTTTTTACAGAATTTTTTAATCAGGAACTACTGCTTAATAGCATACTAAAAATCAGACAAAATCTGAGCACGGGAACACCCCTATATACGGATTTCAAAATGGCTGAGGGTATTTTTTGGAACTAAGGCAGAGAATATATCGCTTTATTTTCACAATTTAACTTTGAAGTATAGTCAAAAACGATAAACAGTACACAAAAGTCTACTATTTCTGACAAATTACTGCTTAAGTTCATTTTTACAGAAATGTTACAGTGAAGAAATAAAAGTATCAATAGTTTTCATCATATTTATAGTTAGAAGTTAGGTAGTTCTTGTTACATCCATTGACTTGGCACACCCCAGAAGCTGTAGAACAGGGCAATCAATTACGCTTGCATCAGCATCGTAAAGTAGCACAGTTTGTCTTTCAAGAACATGGAATCATATTAAGTAAATAATCTGTAGCTGGTAGTCACTCGCAGAGTATTGGGTAGCACGAGTGTTTTTTTACATACCAGCCCCATTCTGCTGGCTTGGTTCTTTCTTCCGATATTTATTTGTAAGTAAGTGTGATAGCTATGATATTTTGTAGAAGAATCGGTCGGAGGCAAACGTTCAGGTGTAATAAATGATTTTACTGTAGTTACTTTCCTTACCAACAGTTGGTGACGTAGTTTGTCTATAGAATCCAGTGCCTTGCAGTCATAAAACAGAAGCATTGCTTTTCTTCCAGCCTCAGCCATATCTGAATGTAGGCTTGAATTTGAACAAAATATTTTTGCCATAGAACGGAGCTCTGTCTTGCTCATCTGTTTGAGAAATGATGAGGATTTCCCAATCAAAAAAATTCTGATGTTGTATCGCAGTCCGTGAAAGCATGCAGAAACAGAAGGAAGTTGCAATTTTCACGACCTAACAGAGATTGCATGTTGAGGATATGATAGACTGGTTCGTAACATGATCCTCGTCTTATGTCACTGCGATAGTATAGCTTGAAGCCATTGTCCTTTGCCTGTTAAAGAAGGAGAATCAGCAAGTCGGTATCTTCACCTATTGCAGTGGTATGTGCATGTGCATGTTCTGAAGATGAGACTGGAGCACGAACAATGTCTATATTGGCATCCCCATCTGTGTTGGGAACAGTACAGCCTTGTTTCTTAAGCAATTCGCCTATGAGGGAAGTCATTGCTTGCTTGTTTTTTCATTGTCCAGAAACTCTTCCTTTTTTCCAATAAATTTCACATATGGGCTGAAATTAATATCTCTACTGTTTTTTTTTTGTAGCGTCATCTGTGAGCCACATCATTGATTGTTGGATACCCAATGTAATTATCAAAAACTATGATAGGTTTTCCATATTGTTTAACAATAAAATCAGCGTAAGACATTGCAATGTTTTCATATGTATCATTTTTTACACCAGGAAATGCGACGCAAAAAAGATCCTCCATCCAATATGTACCTTTCTGTACTTTCCACGTTGTCATATTTTTCATTGTGTAAATTTTTAATGTGTTTGATTAGTGCTTGAGCTAACTGAGATTTGTCTGAATTCCTCATCATACTTGGTGATTCAAATAATGCTGCAGGGTACGCACACGGTTCATAACGCATGACATCTCCGAGATTCATTTCACCACAAGTGCCAGTAATCATCATTCTTTGGAAGAGGAGCGCTGGATCTATTTGTATATCTAAGTCATCTTTATAACTACAAATGGCGGCAGCAGATCCTAGAGTTTTCACTTTCTTTGACCTTTTAGCCGAATACCTAAATATATCCTTCCCTATCATTTTGGAGATGATGATCATACCAAATAAGTGCAACTCATCAACATTAACTTCTCTTTTAGCTGTTGCGCCTGTAACAATTTTGCGTAGAGTAGAATCAGAATGAAATGGCGATATGTGTTCCAGTACATCGGCCACTTTTTAAATGTCATTGCTGCTCCTCTTCTGTCTGCTGTCTCTTATAGGTATTTTTGATAATTTTATAAAAGTTACACACTCCCAATGTTATTCCTATGGGAGTTCATAGAACACAATTTTTAACTATTTTCAAAACATCATTTAGTACACTTAAAATTGATATTTTGAATTGAAACTGGCAACAGAGCAAAGTATATACACTTACGTTAATAACAAGCACAGTATGGAGCTGTTTATAGCATTTATTATGTACGTTAGAGGTTAGAGATTAATTAAAAAAGGTTAACATTACAATAATCTCCACAGAGATGCATTATTAAATGGCCGCCAATGGTAAAGCATGTACTTTTCAGAGGCTCATTAAAATACTAAAATTTATAAAAAGAATCTAAAACTCACTCACTAGTGTTGTATAAGCTTCAAATTACACAAATAATGTAGTAATCCGCTGTTAAATAATCATTTAACACCATAAATATAATCTTGAAAAACACTGACATGAAAAACTACTCTGGTCAGATCACAATCACAGCACAGCATGTATAAAAAATATCGATATCTTTGCTTAAAGTCTCCTTAACAAAGTAAATTGGTGATGAAATGTCCATAAATGCAGGGGTCGTGCGTGTCCTGAAATTTTATAGCCAGGAAATTTTTCGGTACCAGTATTTTCTTATAGAAAATTACTTCTTAAATAAGGCGAAATTTCGCGCGTTTAAGCTAGATTTATTCTTCTATTAAAAAATACTGATATTTGCCCTGAAAAATTCCCTAAAGCATATTATTAAAAATGTTCCGATGCCTGGGAAAGTTATGCACAACTAGCATTTATAAGCACTGGAATCGATTCGGAGCCAGTTGCAATTGCGGATACATATGATAGAGGAACGGGATTAACAGAAAGTAGAGAAATTTAAAAGAATTATATCTCGCGAACCACTGGACCGATTTTCATGCGGTAGGGCTTAAAATGTTCAGGAAGACTTAATATGTAGAAAGAAAATATAGTATAGGGCTTGCCTGAGGCCGGAGATATATTTCCCCATCGCCGGAGCTTGAAAAACTCACCGCATACCGGATGACTGTTAGGAGATCGGTCTAGTAGTAATACAGTTTAGAATGAGTTATAGATACTTTACTTTATCTTGTTCCAAAAGCATTATTGGTTGTCAGTTGTTCGATAAAAATGAATATTTGCAGTTCAAATTGTTTAGTGCTGCCCTCTGTCGTCTTCCGTCTCAACTAAAAGCTATACAACAGCACAACAACGCAAAACGGCATATGATTCAGTCCGTTTTGAAATCCGTTTTTAAGGGTGTTCCCGTGATCGGATTTTGTCTGATTTTGATTATATTTCTCAGTAATGGTTACGGATTAAAAATCAGTTAACAGAGCTTCTATTGCAATTTTGCTCGGGTTGAAGGTGTTTTTACTTTAATTTGCCTGGACTAATAAACATATAAGCTTTTTTCATTCATCCAAATTAAGTAAAACAATTATAAAATTTTGTTGTCATTACACCAGATGTTACATTTTTCGTTACATACTATTAGATAAGTTCTTTACTTTTAGACATTATTGACATAATATCATAAAATTTACTATATGTATTTTCTAAAAGTGTATAAACAATATATATATGCTTTATTAAACATAAATGAATAATTTTTAAATAATTTGTTTGAGAACAGGGATATATATACACACATATATATGTTGAAAATCCATCTTTCAGCAATATTGTGATGAAATAAATCAAATTACCGTAATTTCCGGTGTATAGCCCGCGGATCAAACAATCGTGTTTCGACCCAGAAATTTTTAAAAATAAAATGTAACTTTTTAGATCACAGTAAATATTGGTCTTCAAATACTGAATAAAATTTCTGGGTCCAAACTGAATTGTTTGATCTGCGGGTTATACACCCGAAATTACGGTACATATCATTAGAAACTGAATAAAGTTACAAAAGTGCAACTCATTAAGTTTTAAATATTTTTTTAGATATAGTTATTTGAAAGATATAAATATAATGGATTATGCATTTTTTGCATACATTTAAAGCACAATACGTCAAAATTTTCTTCAAAAGAGTGAAATTTGGTATTTTTTTTTTTTCAATATTAGCAGCTCAATGCTAAATTTTCAATATTAACAGCCAAATATGAGTTTAAAGATTAGGACTGTCATTTTGAAAATTTCTATTGGGCGGTGAGGAGCTAGTGATTTTTCTCTTTTTTGGAAAGGGATAATTGCTCTTCGCCCTAGAAGTTTTACTAAAAAGCAATATTGTTTATTTTTTTCCTTAAGAAACGAACATAAAAGATAATTTGAAAAATAAAATAAATGTATAAATAATAATATTTCCAGGGATGATACATTAGATAGGTTTTACATTTGAAAATATTGATAATTTTAAATATGATTTAAATACTACTAAAACCAACCAAAATCCCACTATTTTTATTTCAGATCCAGTTATAATGTAGTATTATGTACAATTTAAAATTAAAAAAATTAGTCATAGAAACTCCGCCTCTGATTGATAAAGATTTTTTAATAATTTCATTATTTTTTGTAAAATATTTTTGATTTCAAAGATTATACAATTTTTTAGACACATTTAAATATTTTTTAACATTACAGCAATATTTTTTTCATAATCTACATACTTTATTTACCTTGCTTAAACTATTCGAAGAAGATTTCTTTATTAGTTATTGAAATATGATTTTATATATAAAATGAGGCCTTTGAGAATTGAACAATCATTAATGGCAACTCGTGGCATTTTTCCAAAATTTTGATAATTTTTTCTCATATGTTCACTATTTTTATTTTATAACCATTTAAAAGATATTTTTACGTACAATTAAAAAAAAGCAATAACACCCTGCCTTCGGTTAATAATAAATTTTTGATTAACACATTATTTTTGACAAAATTCTTGATTTTAAAAATTCACAAGATAAAAGACACTCTTAGTGTTTAAACATGATAAAAAACAAGAAATAATAATCAGCCTACATTATTTGTCACATATACATTATTTGAAACCTATTTAGTGATTTTATATTGAAATGACTTTTTTTTTTTTTTAATGCAGTCTTTGAATATCGAACTGTCATTAAAAAAATTTAAAACAATTTTTCAAAATTTTGATATTTTTATCTTAAAAAATATTTTACTTAGGATCAAGAAAATTAAAGGTGATTACGTCTTAAAATAAGCTATAAACAAACCCAATTTCATTGAAATTTGTGACAGTGATTAAATGGCTTAGGGGAACTGACATGGAATGACTCTGCTTGATTTGATATGAAATGTACCTCAAAATATTTTTAAATAGGAAATACTACCAAAAACACCCAAAATCCCACTATTTTTATTTCAGAATCAGGTAAAGGACACCTTTAAGTATATCTCCCATAAAAAATAAATTTAATAAAAATACCGCCTTTTGTTGATAATGCTTTTTTTGTTAATGCATTATTTTTCATAAAAAATTCACGACTTCAAAGTTTAAATATTTTTTTAGACACACTTAAAATGTTATAAGCGTAACAATATATTTCTTTCATAAGCTGCGTACCCTAAATATTGTGCATAAATTATTTGAAGATGATTTGTAGAGTAGATATTGAAATATGATTATATATATGACATGCTACATTTGAAAACCGAGCAGTCAAGAATGCCAACTGACGCCAGTTTTTCAAAATTTTGACAATTTTTTTCTCAGAAACTATTTCACCAAGGAGCAAAAAAAATTACTGGTGATCATATCTTAATAGTAAGAACAAACACATGCAGTTTCATTAAAATCTGTGATGGTGGGTTACATATTGATATTTTACTGCCTGATTTGACGTGGAATGCCCCGATGTTGTCAAAATGTATATGAAAAAATCTGTTTAATATAAGTGGTGCGAGTTAGAATTAAAAAATAATCGCCTGTCGAAAATAAAACAGTAGAAGATTTTTTTTTTTTTTTTGCATGCAACTGTATTCAGACGTTGACGCAAGTTATGAAGTGACTGAAAAACTGACAAAAGAACCGAAAATGTGTGGTTTACAAAGAATTTTGCTCGTAATTCTGGAAAAAGGATTTGACAGGATGAACAAAACTAGAACAAATCATAACTTGCGATATTCTGCGTGTCAAGTAGCATACGGGTCATTCCACGTAAAATGAGCAAAAATTTAAAAAAAGTCGTGGCCACATAGTAACAGATTTTAATAAAATTTGATATACACGTTCAATTCATATTCAAATAGAGCTCTGCAAAATATCTTCACAAAAAATAAATTATTTTAGCAGTTTTGGACATTTAAAAAACTTGTGATAAAGAATGGCATGTGTGCAATCGTCCAAAGTTGCAGGTTTGAAGTTCTGTATCTTGAAAACTATTTAACTGAAATGAATTTTTTTTTAAATAATGTAACCTCTGAAAAATCATCTTCTTATTTATTGAGCAATAATAATCTGGTAACACCATGATTATTCTTTAATTGGTTGTAAAAATTGAAAATTTGCAAATTTTGAGAAAATTAAAAACGTAATAAAAATTAAAGGAATTCAAAAACATCTGAGAAATTAATGCCTGATGTAGTTTTACATATTAAGATCGAATTACTAAAGTTTTTAAGTTGCCATGTATTTCCTTCACCTTAAAAAATTTTTAGAAACTTTTAAAAAAGTGACAAAATTGTAATTTTTCTTCTTATTGACAGGTAAAAAGATAATGAAGGAAATGTACCACATTGCAGTTATTGCACAGACATAAAGATCAATAAGTCCATAATCTGCTAAAAAAATTTCAAGCATGCCTTTTTGATTCCTAACGTCACAAAATTGGGTTAAAAAAGGCAATATTAACTACGTTCCATGAGCTATTTTTTTTCAAATTCGCGCGCGTTTCTTAAAATATTGCACGATTTCAAGGTGAAAATATTTAGTGCTGCCATCTATTTTCTGTAAGTGGATTTAGAAATTAATATATAATTTTCTGTTCAATTGAGCTTTTTTTTCTACTTTAATTAAAAATCTTCTTGAGGAAAAAATAAACTGAAAGCAAGTATAAAAGTTTTTATATTTAAAATATACACTGTTATCTATAATATAAAAAGAATTAAAAATTTAAAAAAGCTTTATTTCACGTCGAAACAAGTGATAGAAATATTGCATTTTATCCTCAACATTTTTTACTATTTATTTTTTTTCTCATTAAGGAATAAAAAAGGCAAGAATGAAAGTTTAAATATTTAATATATATACTTTTTGCTATAACGTCAAGCAATTTTGATATTGTCAGAGGTGTCCTTCATCTCAATAGAAACGTTGCATTTTCCCCTCAAATTTTTTCAAAAATAATTTTTTTCTCATTAAGGAATAAAAATACAATTACTAACTTACGTCAATCTGTTACTTATCATTCATTCCTAATTATAAATAATTTTTAATATAGTCTTTGCATTGTTAAGGCTAATAACCAAAATTGAAACTTCAAGCATGTAGCCAAAACCACGATTTTGCATCCACTTTTAATATAAATTTTAAAACTTAAATACACAATCCTAAAATCTATTATTTTACATTTACTCATAAATAGATATGATCTACTTACAAAATGGTTTTCGTTAAAATCTGTGACATGTCTGCCACAGGTGATTTGTTCATTTTGTATGGAATGACCCATACGAATATTTTATCTGCAACTACAAATTCTTATAATAACAGCAATAATATAACCTTACAGTATTGACAATGTATGGCACTGTAAAAACAATGAGTAAACTTCAATCGCACTTATTTCT
Source organism: Maratus speciosus (assembly GCA_963932465.1). NCBI lineage: Eukaryota > Metazoa > Arthropoda > Arachnida > Araneae > Salticidae > Maratus > Maratus speciosus. The sequence goes on along the minus strand of OZ010794.1, from coordinate 423,477,676 downwards.
TTGAAGGCATCTGGTTTTCAATGAACGAAGTTTTGAACTTTGGCCTGGCCCCCTGTCATTATAAAAACTCAATAGCCGATATGCAAGGTATAAAATTACTAAGCTCGATGAGCGAATCGAATGAGCTATAAAAATTGAAATTCGCCGCCTCGGACTACAGTACCTTGTCAGTGATGTACAGTCGTGGAAAAAAAAAATGTAAACACCCCCTACTAACTCTTCAACAAATTATCGTAGAAGAAAGTTACTGGCACCGAAAGATTGGAAATAAAGTCTACTTTTAAATGATGTATATAAAATTTGCTTAGGGGCCATCTACATATTAAAACGAACCCAAACTTCATTTTTTTCAATAACAATACACAGTTTTAGCAAGTTATTTCAAATCTTCGGTTCAAACTATGCCTAGACACCAAATTTCAAGTCCTTTGAATGATAAGATTTTGAATTATAAACATTCAAAATGTAGTGCTTCTAATGTGAAATTAAATTTTCATATTTTTATTAATATATCCTGAAATTATACTCCTAGTGTGCTAATTTTTGCGTAGCAATAATACTAAAATACCCAAACATAAATACGTTGAATTTGCAATTTTTATAATTTTATGGTATGAATTATGAAATTAATATTCTAAAAATTATGAATTGCAACCTACAATTTTTTTGATGGATAAAGATTTATTAAGTCCTGCTTTATGGAAATCCAAAATTTTGCATTTTTCTTCCAAGTAGTTTTTAAATTATGCTTAAAAAACGGCAAAATTTTGGTTTAAGGGACTGTCTATAATAGAAGTGACTAGATATTTTGAAATTTCTTATGCTGTCCTGTAATGTAGTGATGTCCTTCAAAGACTGCTTGAGTGGTGCTTAAAAGATGCCTTGATCACGAAGGGGGCTCTCTCGGTCAACAATCGAGTACCGAACTTCAATTTGGATACAGCCCCTAAAATACGCTCGTTTTAAAATAATTAATTTCTCGGAAACTTATCGTACGAATTGCATAAAAATTTGTTTTTAGGCTGATTGAAGGGTGTAGAGTTCATGTATGCTGTCATAATTGTGTACTGCTATTGAAAAAAAAATTGTGGCTCGTTTTAATATGTAGATGGACCTCTAAGCAAATTTTATATACATCATTGAAAAGTAGACTTTATTACCAATCGTGTGGTATCACTAACTTTCTTCTACGATCATTTTTTGCAGAGTTACTAAGGGGTGTTTACTTTTTTTTTTCACAACTGTACATCAATTTCAATATGTTTGAACATCATTAAAATACGTTGCAAACGATTTCCTGCATTCACCCCATAAGGTAATGGCATTCTTTTAAGGGTGTATTCCAATCCAAACTGCTTATTTTCTGATTTATTTTTAAATTCATTTTTGCTCTCAAATGCATATAACTGGCAAAATCTCTTATTTAGAAACTACATAATGTGCCGTGCTTCTCGATTTTTTGATAAATGCAGAAAATATTGCAAAAAATGCTGTCAAAGTTGGTGTTTTGAACCGAATTTTCCGAAGCGGGAGATCTGGGAATGAAAAAAATGTTCATACTGAGAAAATAATTGTTTAAAAATCAAATTCTGATTAACTGAGCGAAAAATGAAATCACACGGCCTCTTATACATCTCTTCAAAAACCACCTCAGCAAGTTTCATGTTGTTACTTTTAAAAATGAGCCTGGAAATATCTCAGAAAACTTCGAGCTGTTGAGAGTGAAAAAATATTTTTTCGAATGCACCCTTAAGTACTCCTGTAAACGAAATGTAAATGCTTTGCACTTCATTTTCTATATCGAACATGCCATGGTAAATCACAGTAACATATATCAATTACATGGCAATCGACTATATTTACGCGATTTAAAACACGGACAGACAGGTGGCCAGACAAACCGAATTCATAAACACTTTTCAATTGTGTCGGAAAGTTTTAAAAACATGTCTGTGAGTAACTCCGGCGTCATATTGACGGTGACACCAACATGATAAATATTTTTTTCTTTTACATATTGCAGCTCTTTTAGCTTCTAAAATCTGACAATTTCAATTTTTACACAGCTGGAAACGGTAAAAATGTACAGTCGTGGAAAAAAAAAGTAACCCCCCTACTAACTCCTCAACAAATTATCGTAGAAGAAAGTTACTGGTACCGAACGATTGGAAATGAAGTCTACTTTTAAATGGCGTAAATAAAATTTGCTTAGGGGGCCATCTACATATTAAAACGAATCCAAACTTCATTTTTTTCAATGGCAATACCCAATTTTAACGAGATATTTCAAATCTTTGGTTCAAACTATGCCTAGACCCCAAATTTCAAGTCATTTGAATGATAAGTTTTTGAATTATAAACATTCAAAATTGAGTGCTTCTAATATTAAATTACATTTTCCTATTTTTATTTATAACTTCTGAAATTATGATACTAATGTTCTAATTTTTTGTGTAGCAATAATACTAATATACCCAAACATAAATACGTTGAATTTGCAATTTTTTAAATTTTATGATATGAATTATGAAATTAATATTCGAAAAAATTATCAATTGCAACCTACAATTTTTTTGATAGATTCATATTTATTAAGTCCTACTTTATGGAAATCCAAATTTTCACATTTTTCTTCCAAGTATTTTTAAAATTATGCTTAAAAAACGGCAAAATGATGGTTTAAGGGGCCGTCTATGATAGAAGTGACTAAATATTTTGAAATTTCTTATGCTATCTTGTAATCTAACATGCTTAATTGACTGCTTAAGGTGCCTTGATGAAGAAGGGAACTCTCTGGGTTAACAATCGAGTACCGAACTTCAGTTTGGATACAGCCCTTAAAATACGCTCGTTTTAAAATAATTAATTTCTCGGAAACTTATGGTACGAATTGCATAAAAATTTGTTTTTAGACTGATTGAAGGGTATAGAGTTCATTTATGCTGTCAGAATTGTGTACTGCTATTGAAAAAACAATGTTATGGTTCGTTTTAATATGTAGATGGCCCCTAAACAAATTTTATATGCATCATTTAAAAGTAGACTTTCTTTCCAATCGTTCGGTACCAGTAACTTTCTTCTACGATAATTTGTTGAGGAGTTAGTAGGGGGTGTTTACTTTTTTTTTTCCAGGACTGTACATTGAAATACAATTTGTTTGAAAACTTCATCTCAATTTATTGATTTTTAATGAGTTTTTTGAATTATTTTTCAAGCATTTTTTTTTTAAATCCATTTTTGTTGCGCACTGTCCAATTACGGAAGATTAAGTCGTTTGAACTTAAAAAGATATAAATAATTCATCATTTTTCTTCGGCTAAAATTTCATAGCGAAATTAAAACTTCATCAATAAATACATAAATAAAACATAAATTTAAAAGATATCGAACTAAGTTCTTACACAGCAATAATTAGACTTAAAAAAGGTAAGATAATAGTGAAATTGTTGGCGAATTATGTCAGCAATATTATAAAATTGTTTGCGTTTATTTTTTATGGCACCTTTTCTCGGATGGCAAACTTCATTAACGCTTTATGTCCCAAATTATGAATTCATGAAAATTTTATCTTTTTAAGCATTTTTCGTGAATTTTTGAAACTACATTAGAAGATTTTCACAATCACTTAATACATTTTAGAAGGAGTTTGCCAATTAAAATTATTTAATATCGTGAGCTTGCCTTGCATTTCGGCCCAAAATTTCCTATGGTAATACTTGTCTTTCAGCGGCACCCATTTTTTCTTTTTCCCTTCCTCTAAATTGGTTCATGAACCACTTTTCACGACAAGTACCCACCACCGATTAGGCATCTAAAATCCAGATTTCCCTACTCCCCAAGCTGGATAAGTGTGTGTAATGTGCAGGAGCCAAATCAACAAAGTCAATTAGTTAAGCAGGCAGTACAACAGAGAAACAAGCAAATTACAGGCTTTACAAATAGGTCGGTCGGGGCATTGGTCTACTGGATGGCCACCATGCGGCGATCAAGCGGACAACCGCCCCGATGCCAGACAGGTATACTCGTTCGGCTAGGGAAATATGGCAGCTAGGGGTCTGGTCATCGGTTTGGAGTCAGCCGATGTCCGCCATGTACACTAATGGCGCCTGGTGTGAGTAAAATCCGTCGTGGGTGCAAAGTCCTCCAAGTTACCTGTGAATTATACCTCTGGAGGTGCCTTGCCAGGTGAAGGTTCGTCACCTGATCAAGGTTCTAAATTACGAGGCCAACTTGAGTAGCAAAGCGCAGGTACAAAACAACAAGAACAAAATGTTAAGTAACCGGATTAACTAAGTTCACATTTAAGCAGCAGGCACAGCCAATAGGATGAAAATCTAGGCTCTCGTCAGATTTATTGCCGCTACGCGGCGATTAAGTGGTCACCGCCCCGATACCAGGTATCAAACCCGTTCAGCTGGGACGACCCGGCAGGTAGGGGCCTGGTCATCGGTTAGAAGGAAAGAAAGAGATCGACTCCGCGGTTATTTCTCAACCGTGGATCGCATTTCGCTGTTGACAGTCGAGCTGTGAGGTACGTCTCGCTGGCTCTCTGCCCCCCCCCCCACCTTTTATGTACATTTTTAATTTATTTTTATTTTCATTTTTAAGCACTCATGATGAAGCTTTAGAGGCTTCGAAGCAGCTGTATGCTGCCTGTACACACTCCCATTTGTGCTCTTTTAATGCTGTTTTTCCTTCTTAGTATTTTAATGATGTTAAGCTATTTCAAAACTATTGAAATTTATATATTTCACTGAGGTGCACTATAAGATGCGTATTATAGAATAGGGTGTGCATAGCTTACTAGAGCTGTAGCAAACCGCACATATTCGTTACTAAGTAACGAGTATTCTCTAAGATACGAAATACCGAATAGGTACTTCGAAGTACGACTCGTTAGTCGTTACTGCGTCAATACGCAGCCGAACAAAATGAAACTAACTTCAAACGCTGCTTACGTTTGTATAATTCATGAATGGAGCAGATAGACGGATGCGGTAAAAGATGCGAATTTGTATTCAGACTCGGATATTTCGGCGTTAGTTGTTTACGTATCAGTGTATGCGTATCATTCTGTTAGTATCATTTATTCTCAAATCTCAAACGATTTTGATTTCGTAGGGCTTGTTGATTCCTTCATTATGGAAAGAAAAAGAAGCATAGCTATTTTATACTCTGAGCTTGCAGTACCATCTGAAAGAATTTTTTTTCAAAATCAGGTTATATACTATCTGAAAGGCGTGCTTCATTAAAACCAAAAAGAATGGAAAAAATATTATTATAAAACATAAATCAAAGATTTCTAAAATAATAATGCGATTGACGTAAACTGTTGGTTGATAAGATGATAAAGTCTAAAATAAAACACATTTCTTTTAAATATTCTGAAAATTTTTAAGAAATTATGTTCTAAAATTTACAGGTTTGCTTTCAGTGCATTCTTTATCCTATAAAAATATCTTTGTACGTGTATTTATGTTGTAAATTAAAAAAAACATATTTTTATGGTAAAGACGAGTTTTTAGATTGCTTGTAAAAATGTTTTTATGATAACGTTTAATTTTTTTAACCTCCGGTATGCTATTTCTTTCTTCCAGCTAAGCTAATAAAGTGTCGTCTCCAAAAAATACACGCCCCGTTGTATAAGCCAGCCGTAAAACAAAGCAGAGGTATCATTGTACGGAATAATCTCTACCGCATTTATTTTAACTTCTAAGCATTGCACATTTCCAATTTTTATACCGTCGTATTGGGGAAAAAAGTACTTTTAAATGCAATTGGTTTGAAAACTGCATCTCGATTTATTTTTGAGATTTTTTTTTTTTTTTTTTTTTTTTTTTTTTGTAGTTTTAAATGCCATTTGTATAATTTTTGTAACTCAAGTACTCCATTTCTGTAGAAAGTAAAAGTACAGGAAAAATAGTTGGAAAGTACCAATTACATCTTTTTGTTGCCATTTTCTCATAAAAACTGAAAAAAAAAAAGGAAAGGTAATTAAAATACCTGCTGTTTCGAAAAAATATAAGTTAATAACTTCTGATAAAACATGAAGTTTTTATAAACTGAACTTAATTATAAGTATCTACATTAATATTACAAACAAATGAAAGCATATGAATCATGAGATAGCCATTTTTTGTCGAATTTCTTAAATAGCGAAAGAAATTCTTCAGCGGATGCGGATCACGTCATTTTATATAAAATAAACGCGTGTGTTTTAAGTCTTATAACTGAACTATCTATATTTATGTACATATTTTTTTTTTCATCGGGGGTGACACTAAATTCTGAAAAAGCAGAATTACTGTTTTCTAATTTTTTTTAACCATTTGGAAAAATGGTTATTGTCCTCTGTCAGGGTAGGAAATCAAAAACATATCTGAAGCTTTTTATTGGTTGAATCCGCATTTTATTCGTATCCTGATGGGTCTATACAGTAATCTATATTTTCCCTTTACTTTCAATAGAGATGGATACTTCTGTTGCCACTATGACAAAAAAGTAATAAAAACAACAAAAAAAAATTAATAACTCAGAAACAAATTGAGATACAGCTTTCAAACAAATTGCAATTAAAAATGTATTTTTTTTTCTCTATACGACGATATAAAAAGTAATATTGTGGGATGTTTAGAAATTTAAAAATGAAATTTCATTTAAAATTGGTCCAAGAATGTTAATGTTTAATCCATGGCGTACGAAATATGTATGATCAACTCCGTGCGATTTTTTATGTCTTAAATTTTAGTCTTTGAAAAAATCATTTTCCAAATGGTCGTTGTAATTTGTTAAATTGCTTTTTTTTTTCTTTTTTTTTCTCTGTTTGGCTTGTAAAAATAATTGGCACAGATGTCATATACGCACCATATTGGCGCAATTTTTTTTCTGAGGTCAATGTCATATAATCACCGAAGTACTTAACTGGCGGCAAAGTGCGTTATTTTGCTTGATATGGTAACTCGGATGTTGTTTATTTGTTAATAAATTGTATAGTTACTTTTATTTTCTTTTTTTTTAAATTATATAAATTGTTTTGTTCTATAGTTATTAATGAAACATTTTTTATTTATTGTTATTCCCTGTTTAATATATATATGTGTGTAACTTGTATTCGAAAACGAGGTTTTCACCAAATTGGCATCAGAAAAAAAAAACACGTTAGTGTGATGCGTATATGACATCTGTGCCAAATATTTTTGTTGCTATGTTTTTAAATTTCATATTTGAAAAAAGGGTATTTTTAAATATAAATCAATAATTTCAGAAATAATAATGTGACTGAAGTACAGTGTCATTTGATAGGATAATCACGTAAGAAATTAAATATATATATATTTAAATATTTTCATATTATTCCAGAAATTAAATTTTCATAATACATAATCACTTTTAGTGTAAAATTAATAAGTAAATTTGTTTGGAAAATATTTTGGCTGTGTAATTATATTTCATAGTTTTCGTATAAATTTGGTGAACTTTTACTCTTCCTAAATTGCTTTCTCCGATTATTCCTTATTTCATAAGTAAAAAATTATACAATTTAGACATGTTATATTCAATTATGCATCGTATTTTAATTTTGCTTGCCTTTTTTTTCATTAAAACGTAGAAAATTAAATGTATTTTTAACGTACAGATGGCAGCACATATTTTACGTTAAAATAGTAACGAATTCTTCAAAAGACTCATGTGCGGTATATAATTAGATTTGCTATTGCAGCAGGTTTGTAGTACATACGATGATTGTTAATACCCGGTTTTTGAACAGTAACGAAAGTAACGAGTAACGAATACTTTCTAACGGGTAGCGAGTTCGAAAGTAACGACATCATACGGGTATTCATTTAGTCGTTACTTTTACAGCACTATAGCTTACGTCGTTCAATTACAAGTGGGCACAAAATAATTCGGTTACAGTAGTGTCTATGAACAGTTATTGCTGGAAGTGCGTTTTCAATTCTGGTTATGTGTTGTTAAATGTAAATTATTTTTTGCATATCATTTGTTCTATATAAATTTATAGATCGTATTCAGGGTTACATAAAAGTTATCGAGAACATTTTCGTTTATTGATGAAAATTGTCGAAGAGAGATTTTCAAATGTGTTGTGCGTTTTTTAAGAGAACTAAATTTTAGCATACTATGCAGTACACCAGCTGGGAATACCTAGCTACGCTCGGTTTAAATTAGTGTTGTTTTCAACTCGATATAACCAGAAATTTCGCTATATTATAGCTATAAAGCATTTCATTTTACAAATATCTAAAAAATTCCTTCAGATTCTGAAAGCCAATTCTTCCGCAGAATTTCACCAAATTTGGCGACATTCTTTCACTTGATGTCAGCATGTATTGATTAAGTTCTATGTGCCCTGTTTGATTGAATTCAGTTTTCGAGAACGTTCTATGGACTCATTTGAATCCTGTATCTCGACTCCTATTGGGAATTCCTAGAAAATTACTGTAGATTCTGAAAGCGTTTTCGCCAAATATTGCCAAATTTGGCGATATTCTTTCGTATGGCACCAAGAATGTGTTTTTGCATTGGTAATCTTGAAAGTCAATTTTCCCGCCAAATCACGCCAATGTCGCCAATATTTCGTCAAATATCGCCAAATTGGCGACCTGTTGCCAACTTTGCGACTTCTTTTATGCCAACTATTCAACAACTTAATGGCTATTTAAATCTTCATTCCCATTGAAATGCATTGACCCATAGTGACCCCAAAATGACCCACTAATCGAATTTTCTCGGACATATGACCTAGCCCAATCATCTTCTCGTACTTGAAAACGGTGAGTTACAAAATTTAGTCAAAATCGTTAGAGCCGTTTTTGTAATTGAAGCATTCCAAAACGGATTTACTCATTTTTCAATGTGTCTCTAGAGCAAAAGTTAGGAAGTGTAATTGAACATCTGATAACGTAAACAGCTGATTCCGATATCCTATGGTAATGAATGGTTCATGAACTTTCTTACATTGAACTTTTCCTTACCATGGATAATTTACGAAGGCTGTTTATTGTTAACAATCAATAGTTTTTTTTTTTTTTTTTTTTTTTTTTTTTTTTTATACCGCAGGCAGTAATTGAAATATTCGAAAACGGATTAACTTATTATTCAATGTGTGTCAGGAGCAACAGTTAGGAAGTGCCATTGAACATCTGAAATCTTATGCAGCTGATTACGATACCATAGGCAGTGATTCATAAACTTTCTAACATTGTACATTCCCTCCGAAAGATATCTTTCACGCTGGCGTTTATTGCCAACAATCAACATTTTTTGAGGGGGGGGGGGGAGGGCAAACTAATGAACCGGTATGAGCATGCCAGTTCATTACTTTGCATTATGCTGAATGTTTTAAGCAAAAATAGAAATGTACTAGCTAAATACTAATTTACTTATAATACTAGCTAATTTACTTGCCTATACCATTATTCAAATGAACTGGATAATATTTGAAGAGAACATTTTACCAGGAATCTATTTATCCTTAATAATGTTATAATAAAGTACACTTGTGCATTTTTGTCCTTTATGTAACAACCATTGCTTTTGATACTGTTCATTTTTGTTCAAATATACAGAAAAGAAATCATATTTGAAGAATTATTTGTTATGTAACATTCACAACTTTCGAAAATGTTCATTTTTTGGGGGGAAATATACATAATAGGAAAATATATTTACATTTTCACCCATAAAACTCTTGTTTAAACTAAAGAACACGCTTTTTAAATTTATTTTTTAAAAAGTGTTTTAATCATTTGGAAAAACGGTTATTGTCCTCGGTCAGTGTAGGAATTCAAAAACATATCTGAAGCGTTTTATTAGTTGAATCCCGCATTTTATTCGTTTTCTGATTGGTCTATACAGTAATCTGTATTCTCCCTTTACTTTCAACAGAGATGGATACTTCTATTGCCACTATGACAAAAAAGTAATAAAAACTACAAAAAAAATTAATCACAGAAACAAATTGAGATACAGCTTTCAAACAAATTGCGTTTAAAAGTACATTTTTTTATATATACGACGGTGTAAAAAGTAATATTGTGGGATGTTTAGAATTTTGAGAATGAAATTTCATTTACTAGAGAACAAGAATTCTGCTATTTCAGAATTTAGTGTCGCCCCCGACATTTCCATTATTTCATTTTCTTTTGATGGACTGATGGCTTCTATTATTATGAAACATCTATTATAAATGAAGTGTTAGGTGAAGATGAAAGAGCAGTCGTAAAAAGTTAGACCTCTGATTTTCTGGTCAGAATGGGGAAAAAATGGCCATATTTTTTTTTTTTTAATTTAATTTATTTATTTATTTTTTTGAAAAAAAAAACAATTATGGCCATTTTTCCCCCCCATTCTGACCAGAAAATCATAGGTCTAACTTTTTACGTCTGCTCTTTCATCGTCACCTAACACTTCATTTATAATAGCTGTTTCATAATAATAGAAGCGATCAGTCCATCAAAAGAAAATAACTCGGTGAAAGCGGACACTTGGTTAAGGGGAACTCGGATAATCGGGATTCTACTGTAGCTCAGTTTTAAGACTCAAAACACGCGATTTTATTTTATATAAAACGACATCATCCGAATCCGCCGAAGAATTCCTTATTTACGATCCAATCATAAACATGTGCAATAAAGTATGGGTAGGACGTCACTATCTCAGAATAATACACAAATGCAGCAAAATGAAACAAATGTCGCTAAAAACTACAAAAAAATTAATATCTCAAAAATAAATGGAGATACAGTTTTCAAACAAAATGCATTTAAAATAACTTTTTTTTTTTCCAATACGACGGTATAAAAGTTGAAAATGTGCGATGCTTAGAAGTTTTAAAAAATTGCTAAAGAGTATTTAATCGTAATGCTTTGTTTTACGGCTAGCGTCTGTAAGGTAACGTTATTTATTGGAGACAAAATAAGCTGGGAGACCAGCACCGTAGAAGTTTAAAAATTTACAGTACCGAAAAATGTAATCCACGGCGTATACGTAATGTATGATCAACTCCGTGCGATTTTTTATGTCTTAAATTTTAGTCTTTGAAAAAATCATTTTCCAAACGGTCGTTGTAACTTGTTAAATTGCATTTTTTTTTTTAAATCCTATATTTAGCGTAGGTTGTTAAAGTTAATCCATTAAAATGTAAAAGACGAATCATAAATTATTGAAATGCAAGTGGGTGTATGTAGATTTTCTTCTTCTTCCTGAAAGACCTGGAAAAGTCTAATGAAATGGATTAATTTTTCTGCATTAAGTTTTTCTTTGTTCTTAGGTAATGCTTTATTTTTATTTTTAACCAAAAGCGTCCAAACCAGTTTCATAGTATAATTAATATTAATTAGAAATTGTTGCACAATGTGTAATTTACTGAAATTGAACGTACATAGTTATTTTGCGTAATATAACAATAGGCTGAGAAAGATGTTTAGAAAAAGTCGCTATATAAAACTATTTAAATAGACTTAACAATTTCACTGCCTTATTTTAATTATAAACTATAGGTTCGGGAAATTAGTATCTATTTTAAATTTAAAGAATAAAACATATGTGTAAAATAAAAGAATGGTCAATAGTGCAAAGGGGTTTCAGAGAACATTTTAATTTTGTTTTATCACAACACTGTAGCTGGCGTAGAAACATGATGTGTGTTATATTTGCATTGCGTGAGATGTTTCGATTTTTGGGGGGTAGGGAGCGATTAAATTCTATATTTAGAGAAGATTTATATTATTAATTTTATTAAGAAATTATTGCGCAATATGTAATTTACTGAAATTTAACGAACATTTGTTTAATATGACAATAGGATGAGAAAGATGTTTAGAAAAAGTCGCTATTATAAAATGATTTAAATAGACTTAACAACTTCACTACTTTTTTTTAAATTATAAACTATAGGCTCGGGAAATTAGCATCTATTTTAAATTGAAGAATGAAACAATGTATGGTCAATGATGCAAAGGGTTTTCAGAAAACATTTTATTTTTGTTTTGTCAGAACACTATAGCTGACGTAGAAACACGATGTGTTATATTTGCATTGCGTGAAATGTTTCGATTTTCTTTTTTTTTGGGGGGGGGGGGGGATTAAATTCTATATTTAGAGAAGATTTATATTATTAATTTTATTAAGATTCTTATTATCAGCAAAAAATAATGTTTAAAATGTAAATGAACTGAACATTACGCAAATTTTACTTTGCGAGTTAACTGCTTATATTACAATTGTAGTAGAATGCTTTCATTAGAAAATGGCGACACACGTGCAATAAAATTCCCCTAGTCGGGAGGATTTTGGCTAAAACGTTTAAGAGCTTACCACTATTAATATGCAAATAAGGCTCGAAATGGAAAAATCCATGAACCGCAACGATATTTCAAAATTATTGTCGACTAATTTTTTTTTTTTTTTTTTTTTTGAAAGTACAGTAAAGTCCCGATTATCCGAGTCTCGCTTAACTGAGTTTCCGCTTTAACCGAGTTATTTTCTTCTGATGGACTGATGGCTTCCATTATGATGAAACAGCCATTATAAATAAAGTGTTAGGTGAAGATGAAAGAGCAGTCGTAAAAAGTTAGAACTCTGATTTTCTGGTCAGAATGGGAAAAAAAAATTACCATAATTTTTTTTTCTAAAAAAAATTATGGCAATTTCAATTTTTTTTTTTTTTTTAAATTACGGCCATTTTTTTTCCCCATTCTGACCAGAAAATCAGAGTTCTAACTTTTTACGGCTGCTCTTTCATCTTTACCAAACACTTCATTTATAATGGCTGTTTCATCATAATGGAAGACATCAGTCCATCAGAAGAAAATGGTCCGTTCCAAAGGTATAAGTTCGATTGAAAAAAACAATTTCATTCTCGGTATTTCTTAAAAGTAACGGAAATGTTCATCAAAGAAATGTTACTAGTACCATAAAAAGGATTGAATTAAGTGAAAACTTATATTTCATTTCCTTAGTGGGTGACGGTTTGTGTAAATTCGGTTTATACGAGTTTTTTCCTTACCCGAGGTGAGCTTGGTCCCTATTAACTCGGAAAATCGGGACTTTACTGTATAGCAAATTTATGTTTAACCGTAGAAAAACCAGTTTAAAAAAATGCATTCAAGATTCTAAATAATTAGTAAGAAAAACTTTACAGAGAGCATAGTAAGCTATATGTATGAAACTGTAATAATATTTTTTTATAATTCCACGAACCGGAACGATATTTTCCATACTTTCACGAACCGGAACAATATTTGTCGCAATTTCACGAACCAGAACATCGTTCCGGTTTGCTCCGGTACATTTCGAGCCCTGTATGCAAATATTTGTTTACTCGCCTAAATCGTCTAAGCGAGCACGTCCAGGAGAACGTCGTCAAGTTTTGTACATGGAACTATGAATAAAGAATAACTGACATGTTCTTAAAATAGTGAAGCTTCAACTGTAACCGCTTTCGCAGGGTTTGATTACCCTGCAGGGTTTACCCTGCTACTTGCAGGGTTTGGAGAGAGAAACTTCCTCCAGTAAATTTAAATAGAAAATTTCTCCTTATTTAAAAGCTTTTTTAATGCAAAATTTCAGACATAAGTAATAGCAGAAACAAATATTCATTTTTACTGGTGGGAGATTACTTTGGCTGTAGTCAGACCCTGCGTTTCCACCCTATTGTGACAACCTAGACAACATTCTGTCAGCGTCAGTGAAAAATGTTATAATACCTGGGCAAACTGACACCAGTAAAAATAAGTAGAAATTTTTATGATATTTGTGAGAAAATATTTCCATGAACAAGGCGCTTGAAGAAATTTTCTATTCAAATTTACTGGTGGGAAGTTTGCCCTGAATGTACTCAAAAACTCTTGATCCGATTTAAAAGCCGATTAAAATTGCCATCTTGTGACAACCTCCTCAGTTACTTCACTCACAACTGGTAGGCAGTACACTATATGTCTCCTCGTCTTTATTCCTAACTCCATTGTTTTGTAGTGTGGATGGATTGCCATGGCTCGGACAAAAAAATTTTAATCTGAACCTTTGCCCTGTACGATATTCAGACTCCGTACTCAAAACTTCATGTTCTATCACAGTCAATTCATTCACATTTTAAACAAATTTGCAAGATACAGTGTGTCCTAAAAGTTCCCGTACTCCAACTTAAAGAACTCATTGTCCGTGATTTCTTTTTAAATATGAAATTTTATCACCTGCTTATCATTGCTTCAATTCTTGAGTGTTTATCGTTTGGTTCTTTTCGCGCTCAACTGGCGCGAGAATAAAGTTCTATATTATTTAGTACTTCATAGTGAAATGACTTTAGCACGCATTCAGAGAATTGCGCTGTTCGAAACTTATTTTATTAAATCGTATGAAAGATGGAAATATGTTTGGCGAAATAAATATTCAAATGATGTAATGCCGAGTAAAGATACGCTATATCGGCTCATTCGGCGATTTAAAACACGTTTCTACAAACTTGCTCAAACGAGTTCAGCTTTGCTTCCAAGAAAGGGGTGAACATTTTAAACGTTTAATATAAATGTGTTCAGTATTTTTTCCTACTTGATGGTAAAAGTGATTTTTGTCATTAGCATAAAAGTAATCGTTTTAAGTTTTTTGTTTTCTGAATAATAAATACATATGTCGTCAGTACGGTAACTTTTAGAACACTCCGTATTTATTATTTCTTACTGATCAATAATATTCAAATATTTCCACAGTAATATAGGCTTTTCGATAGTAATTTTACTAAATGTGAAGGTAAGTCCTATGAATACTTTTTACGCTGTCTTTTCTTAACAGAATGTAAACTAAAAACTGTTGAATCGATTCATTCAAACAAAACAAAAATAAAGATATTTTTTCACCATTTTGAATAGCAGACGATATCTCATTATTTATACTTTCTTTGCTTTTTATCACAAAAATTTAGTAATTTAGTTGCCATCTTTAGAAGAAAAAAATCACAAAATTTTTTTATCTCAGAAACTAATTCAAATTTTAAATTCCGATAGCTTATGCCATATCCTACGATCCATGCGAAAAACTGATGTTATTTTCATCTAGCTGTGTTCGCTATTCTAAGCGTAGTAGTCGAGAAATATAAACATGCAGTCAGATTTTAATATCAGCTATGATGAAACATAAATGAAATCATAATAAAAAATGATAAACATACACAATCATTTCGTGTTAAACTAAGGCTATGGAGATGATAACAAATATCCTCTATTAATCAATCTAGAATCTATGCTTATAGACATACAGGTATTTTTTTTTTAATTTTAAGAACGCAGAATTAATTCGGTATTAAATGAGTTAATTTATATCAAAATTCCATACGTTTTCGGCAGCACAAAATTACAATTAATTCAGAATAGCTAGAATAGGTATTTTCTCCTGGCTTCGATACATCTGTTTTTAGAATAGCATTTGAAATGCCATATATTTAATCAAAGTAATAAGTATATATCGATATCTTCTCCCACAATAAAGCAGCTATTAATAGAAAATTTCTAAGTAAGCAGGTGAGATGTTGGTATCGAATCCTTTTACTCGCTCTAAAACTTTGTTTCTTACTATAAAATATAAAATTTTATCTTCCAGAGACCCTTAGTGTAGGTTACTTGTGATTTTCGGGATAATTGAAAAGAAGAGTAGTCATTTATTGAGAATTAAGTGGGTGTAATCAGCTAGAGTGTCAGCCAATAACGTTCGAGAAAACAAAATCTTGGATATTTTTTTCTTCTTGAGAAATGATTTGGGAGATTCTACACTGCAAAAAAAGACAAATGTTTCTTAATACAGTAAAGCACCGATTATACGTCTTTCAGGGGACCTTTCTAAATCGTCTTATAACTGAGAACGTCTTACAATCGGAATTGTAGTCGCCTAAGATGCAAAATCATTGACTTTTGAAATATAATGCTACAATTAAACAAATTTAATTTTGCTACTATTTTCGGTTGTTTATGATGTACTAAATATGGAAAAAATTTTAAAATACTGAAAAAATTATTAAATAGTCATTTCTAAAATTCACAAATAAAAGTGAGAATTATCAAAACTTATATCAATTGTACACCTTGAATTACCTTTTTTTATTCCATTATCGAACGTACAAAGATAATTTAATTTAACTAATCTTCAATCATCTTTTGACGTTCCAATTTACTTTGAGACCGAGGTAAAGTATTATGCATGAAGTTAAGTTCCTGGAAAGTTTCTCACTAGTATTGTGAGAAATGAAAAAGTTTTAATTGTGTTTATCAATGCAGCCCACCCACTGTCCATTCTTTTCGCCCCACCTTCTCTACGGGTTCTCCGAAATTGAAATAACCCCTGTATCAGTCACACATGTTCTCTTTCTTTCATATTTCTTCAAATATTGCTAGCAGAAAAGAAAATAGGAACGACGCTGAGAGAAAAAATTCTGAGAAAATCGATTACTGCATAAAAGAAACGACGTATAACCGACGTTATGCGTCGTATAATCGAAACATTACAATAATAAAATACATAGGAATGAATCGGGACCGCACTGAAACGACCTATAAGGGTAAAAGACGTATAAATCAGAAACGTATAAACTGTGCTTTACTGTATTAGAAAATATAATATACTACAAACGAAAATATACAGGGTGTTTCAGAAAAGTCTCCCCAACTTTGAAATGACTTAACTACGAAACAGTAATAGACAGAAAGGTGAAACAAGTGGTATGTTAGACAGACAGGTCTGGAATTTGTTTTCCACCGGTTTGCAGAAATAGTTCCGAGATTGGCTAATAGGTGGCAGCACAAGCACATGAAGCTTTAAATAGTACTCAGAAGTACAAAAAGTTCATTTGTGAGTCTGTTTTATTGCTGACACGTGTAAAGAAGTTGTATCGAATTAGTTACTATACGGAATTTTAAGCACATGCTGTCGTTTTCTTTGAAGCAACATGTTTTTATTGTACTGGAATACCACCGATGGCATTGGTATGGATTGGCCTCCATATTCCCTGCATTTCAATCTATATGATTTCATCTTGTGGGGACTTGAAAGACAATGTTTACTCTAAGTATGTTTTCATATGTGGTCATATTATATTTTCATAGATTAAGTATTAAGTTCGTAAGACTTTTTTACAGTGTACTGAAAATTTCAATGTTTCTTCTGATTACTGTTTTGAGCTAAAACTCAAAACAGTTAATGAATATTTTACCTCTTTACCAATTTCTTTTGTAAAAATAAACTTATATCTATAAATAGTTATGTGATATTTTTTATAAAATGCACAAATAACTTTCAATTAATTTTCAGAATGAAGTATTGACAGTTTGTGGAAGAAATATCCCTTTTCTCCCGGAAATAAAATTATTATTTATTTTAAATTTCTTTATTCGTTATCAAATTTTTAAGGGAAGCGGGATTTTTTTATTTTAAATACGTTGTTTTGGGTCGTTTAATTATAACACTAAGATTTAATAGACTTTAGAATAAGTGTACCAGTGTTGCCAGATTGGGGATTTTGTCCCCATTTTGGGGAATTTTGAACCTCGAGGGGAATTTTTTGGGGACAAGTAGTTCATGGGGAAATTTTTGGGGACTATCAACATTTTTGGGGAAAAACTTGGGGAATTGTTTTCACTATTTCAATTAAAGTTTGCTTTTAGTCATCAGACAATACTGGATCTTACTTAATTTTGATTTGAAAAACGAAATTAAAATACAAAAATCGGAGATATCAGTCGTCGTCCACTATATAAGCGCGGCAGATTTTCCAAGTCATCGCGGACAGACACACAGGCACATTTCTTTATTAGTATAGATCTATACAACATAAATAGAAACAATTTTATAACTTTTTTTTAGTTTAAGGCTGGTTAATTTGTGCTTCATGGAATCACAGTATACAGCTTTTTGTAAGACATGCAATTCCGTACTACAATCACACTGTCGCGTTTTTAACTGCAATTGCTCAGTGAATGCAGCAGACTCCTTAGTTCTCCTTTTATTTAAGAAACTTGAATGAGAACTCTGTGGTCTTAAACGGCGTAAACTTCCACATTTTTAAATCTGCAGGACTTATCCGAAACGTTTTTTTTTTTTTTTTTTTTTTTTTTTTTTACCGCACTTATTAAAAGATTTAATTAAAGATGTGGAAAGCATCTATTTTACTTTTATTATGGATGAAAGCACAGTGATTGGTACAACGAAGGTGCTTCGCATTACAATTTGGTACTTCAATAGAGATGACAAAAAAAAAAAAAAAAAAACGTTTTATAGGCTAAGTCAGATAGAAGTAGATGATGCAACAACCATCTCAGATTCGTTTCAATCCCAACTGATTAGAGATAGTCTAAACCTTGAAAAACTTATTGGCATGAACCTAGATGAGACCTTATGTAATGGTAGTCCAGTATCATCCATTAGCAAAAGTTTTAAAACAAGTATAAAAGAGCTTGTCGTTCTAAAATGTATCTCTCATTCTCTTTGCTTAGCTGCGAATATGCAAGCAAAATTCTACCGAGTTTAAATGTTTATTTTTTGTAAATGGGGATTTTTTTCCAAAAAAGGCTTGAATTGGGGAAAAATTTTGAGTTTAAAATAGTAAAACATTTTTTATAGCGGTAAATTGAAAATTGAAAATTTAATTTTTTGAGTAGAAACTGAGTTGAGGACTTTTTCAGAAAAAAGCCTCATTTGGGGAAAATTTCAGAAATTTTGGGGAAATTGACTTTCGACTATCTGGCAACACTGAAGTGTACCTAAATATTTAAAATATTCCTTCCGAGAAAAAGGGAAAAAAAATTATAGATATATGCATGGATTGTTTGTTACAGAAGGTAAAGGTTCTGTTCAGGAGGTTAATACAGTATGAAACTTACATAAATTAGTCATTTTCGAATTGTTTGTCTATTTTATTTATTTACTTTTTGTGTAAAATTAAAAAGACCTTCCGGCCTGTGCCCGGAGGAAAAGTAAACTTTCATATTCCTTGTAAAAAATAGAAAAAACTTGTATTAAAATTGTATATACTTGCATCTATTTAGTAAAAAATGTATTGTGAATTAAGTATTCATGTGCTTATTTATTTTATTAAGGTGAATATATCGTTTCAACTTGAGATATAGAGTTTCTATATATATTTTATTTCATATACACAACACCGGTTAATTTTGTTTTGTCATATTTAAACTTGAGTCTATTTAAGTTAAGCTAAGTTAAGGCTATTAACCTCTTCGCGACGAGATCCCTTTGCTTACTTTTAAATTTTACCACCGGTTTTTCAAAACAGAAAATTTTCTGTAATTGAATCGTGAAAAGGCTCTGATTAAATAAGGTAAACTTTACAATAAAAAAATATCTGGTGGGAATAATGAAGGATTCTGAGCACCTTAAAGGGCACGTATACCGGTCGCTCGTCTCCAAGGGTTAAGAGCCACAAATTTAAACATTACAAAGCAAAATTAACCGGTTTTGTGTATATGATTCCGTGCAGTGATTTCAAGAACGTATATACAGGTGAGACTGGAAGATTTATGGAGATACGACTTAAGGGGCGCATTTAAAAACGGAAAATAAAATTCCAGATTAGTCCAACATGCTTTTGACACGAACCGTACCCCATCTTTCGTAGATTCGATAATTTTGAAAAATAACTACTGACTTATAGATTACTGACTTTAAATGGGGGGCATGGTTCACCCTTATACCTTGAACGAGGTTCGATTACTAATGAATATTTCTTGTTTGTAAAAGAAAAACTTTAATTTTAACCATTTTTAAGTGCGCCGATATACTCCTTAAATCGTATCTCCATAAATCTTCCAGTCTCACCTGTATATACGTTCTTGCAGTCACTGCACGGAATCATATACAAACACCGGTTAATTTTAGCTTTGTAATGTTTAAATTTGTGGCTCTTAACCCTTGGAGACGAGAGACCGATATACGTCCCATTTAAGATGCTCTGAATCCTTCATTATTCCCACCAGATATTTTTTATTGTAAAGTTTACCTTATTTCATCAGAGCATTTTCGCGATTCAATTGCAGAAAATTTTCTGTTTTGAAAAACCGGTGGTAAAAAATTAAAATTAAGCAAAGGGTTTTCCTCGCGAAGGGATTAATAGCCTTAACTTAACTTAAATAGCCATGGCAAAACAAAATTAACCGGTGTTGTGTACTGTAAAAGCACTTATTTTCGCGAGGCTTTAATTTTCGCGATTTTCACGAGCCCGTCGTAATCGCGAAAATTTAAGCCTCGCGAAATATTTTTTTTATTTTCGCTTCAAATAATAATAAAAAATCAGAAATTTTTCACTTATCTAAAATTTAATTATTACAGTTACTTAAATAAGAAAAAGTACAAACATTTCTTGAATACTTACAACTATTTCTTGAATATTATACAACTATTTCTTGAATAAAAACAATAATACAACCAATAGAATGTAGCTCATTCACTTACAATTTTTATACCAGCTTCTTTGAAGTCATTCAAAATTATCTCATGCTTGGCTTCAACATCGTTAAATGTGCGCACAAACCAAGAAGCGCGTGAATCGGTTTTAGTCGTGATATTCGCAGGTCCACAGATTCTTTTTCCTCTAGAAATTTTAGCTCATTAGGATACCACTCAATAAACTCATTCTTGAGCAAACGCTTGAACTCGCCGTTTACAGTTAAGTTTAAAGGCTGGAACTCTTTTGTGCAGGAAGCGAGTACAAAAACTGGAATAATATTCCTCTTCTCTAGTTCAGCCAGAAAAAGAGGATCTTGGTGTGCCTTAAAAACGATGAACAATGCTACATCAGGTTGTTCTAGAACCAGCCCAAGAAGCTCTCTCTGATTGTCGTAATAAAGTACAAGAATTTTCTAGATATATCGAATCATTGTGTCAGGCAAAAGGAAGTTTCTTAAAGTGCCTTGTGCAAAAGGGGTTCTATTTAGGTAGTTTCGGGATTTTTCAAATGTCGTATCTGCTCATATAAAACTCGCGAAATTTTCAGCTCGCGAAACCACCGATATCTTCATTTTCGCGAAAATTACGGCTCGCGAAAATAAGTGCTTTTACAGTATATGATTCCGTGCAGTGATTGCAAGAACGTATATACAGGCGAGACTGGAAGATTTATGGAGATACGATTTAAGGAGCATATCGACGCATTTAAAAATAGCAAATTAAATCCCAGATTAGTCCAACATGCTTTTGACATGGACCATACCCCACGTTTCGCAGATTCGTTAATTTTGAAAAATAACTGCAAAGATTGCTATTACAGACTTTTCATGGAGGGATGGTTCAGTAAACTATACCCATATATCTTGAACTAATCAGGTTCGATTCCTAATGAATATTTCTTGTTTCTAAAAGAGAAACTTTAACTTTGGCTGGGTCCAATGTGTGTTCGAAGTTTTGTTGTTGATGTTGATGTTAGTACTGCTGAGGCTATGCGATGACATAGCCAAACGTCTACTTTGTATGTTTTTGATTTTAATTAAATGTTTTTATGTATATATTTTAAATTTAATTGCTTTTTAAATGTATTCAAGTCCGTCGACTGTTTCATAATTAGTTTAAATAATATTTTAATTCAGACGTTAAAATGTACGTGAATCTTAAAAATACAAGCCCCACCAGTGGCCGAGAAGTTCTGCTCTCGAAGCTGGTAGACGGGAGGTGCTGGGTTCGATCCCAATCGCGCCCGTCGGCCTAATCGTTCGGAGTTTTCGTGGTTTTCTTCGAGCCGTGGATCTTCCATGCGTTAATACGGATTAGGTTCCCTTAGAAAGAATCCCACGGACGGCACTCCCCCCGGGCCTATATCCCTCGTGTAGATAATTGGCCGTCAAAAATCAACCCAACCCAACCTTAAAAATACAAAAATTAATTTGCGTTGCTTTAACGGGTCTCAGGACTCTTAAAGCTTTAAAATTTTCGAAATTTTTATTTTTTAGATGTTAATTTTCTATATTTTATCAACATTTTGATGAAATTGTTTCCTTGAAGTTCCCATTAGAACAGAAGTTATAGCTTTTAGAATTATGCGTGCTCAATAGCTGAAGCGGAGTTTCCGAAACTTTGAAATCACTTTTCTCCGAATGACGTTTTTGGGCATAACGCGCACGATATCTAAAAAACGCCTGAATATTTTTTCATGAAATTTTAAAAACACATATTTCATGTTAGTCTGTATAAACTGAACGTAAAAATTTCCTTTTCAATAAATATATATATATATATATATATATTGTAGGTGATTGTAGTGTTGGAATTTTCTAAATTTTGCATTAGCTATCAATACAACTTTGTATTAAAAATGTAAAAGTGCTTTAAATACAAATTTATTTAGGTTCTGGATAACTATTATAATCTTAAGTATGCGTAGGCTCCAAAATGTTCATTCTAGTTGCAGAATTTATTTTGTAATCCTGCGCGTAATCTGTTATGCCAATTTTTTGCTCGTCAAATGTCTGACATTTTGGAGCCCCCTGTAAATAATAATTCTACATTTTGCCATTTGTTAAATATCTGAAATGAAAAAAACATACTTATATCTTTCATTCCCAATTAAAATTGTGTCTTAAAATCAAATTTTAAGATATGAAATGTTGAAAATGGTCTTTTTTCCCAATTTTAAGAGTCTTGAGACCCTTAAAAAAGATATTTCCCCCCCTCCGGATATTCCCCCTACCGGTCTTAAAGCATTAGAAATGAATTAAGAAATGTGTTGCACCTTTTATAACGAAGCAATTACTGAGAACTAAACGAAATTCTCTTATAGTAAATTCATTATTTAATGATATATTAATTTTCTGTTCTATTAAATCTATTTCACCATCTTAAGTTGAATGCTTAATTGCTTAAGATTTTGAAAATTTCATTACCTTAATTCCGAGTTACGTAAGAATGATTTGAGATGAAGATCTTTCCTCGACTCATAAAACTTTGATTAGAATTCCTGGATCAGAAGCGTAGTTCTAGCACATAAATATTCAGGATTTCTCTAAAATATTTATTTAATATTCCAAGATGAAGAGCGTCCAGAAATATTTATATTTCTTCATGATATAATTAAAATACGTTTAGCAGTTAGTATTGGAGACTTGTACTCTTTGAAATGGAAAATTCTTTCAAAATGAGTTTTTATAAAATCCTGGCAAATATATGTAAGATTAACTTTAGAAAGAAAAAAATTTTATTTTTTAATTATTACTCAGACAAATACTTTCTTCTATCTTTACAAGAAGAAAGTATTGGATTCGTGAAAATTTTCGACATTCGGTTTTGGGCGGACTTGCATGTTTTAGGGGTCAGAGATCCCGAAAAACATGTTTTTACAAAATGTCTATCTGTCAGTCTGTCCTTCTGTCTGTCTGTGTGTGACACAAATTTTGTGGGCGCTCTAACTCAAGAACTAATTGGCGGAATTTAATAAAAATTTGGATTTAGTTAGTTCCCATTATAAACTGGTGCTGATCACTCTTTGGTGTAAATCGACCAACAGGTGGCACTGCTATCCTGCCTTTTTGACGATTTCCGCGATATCTCAAGAGCTAATGCTCGGATTTTCATCAAACTTCAGATTCTGTTAGTCCCTGATATACGTTAGTGCCGTTTAATTTTCGGTGTAGATTGCCCAACAGGTGGCGATGCTATGCTGCATTTTTCACGATTTCTAATGTATGAATTTTCATCAAACTTAAGATTCAGTTAATCTCTCTTATAAATTGATCCCGATTAGTTTTTGGTGTAAATCGCCCAACAGGTAGCGCTGCTATGCAGAATTTTGTATGATTTCCACAATAGCTCTATCTCAAAAACTAATGCACGAATTTTCATCAAACTTTAGATTCAGTTAGAAGTTGGCATAAGTTCTTACTGATTAGATTCTTGTGTAAACCACCTAACCGGTGGTGCTGCTATGCTGCATTTTTCAGGAAGTATGAGATAGAAGAAAGTTTTGGGATTGCAATATCCGACTAGTTATTTATTTTTGCACAGTACAGAAATGTATATTTCAGCTGTGT
Organism: Maratus speciosus; assembly: GCA_963932465.1. NCBI lineage: Eukaryota > Metazoa > Arthropoda > Arachnida > Araneae > Salticidae > Maratus > Maratus speciosus. Next base: position 423,453,644 of record OZ010794.1, on the reverse strand, counting down.
TTGAAATCTCAAGCAGGATATTTCCAGCACCTCGTGTTATTATCTCATTTCCTATACCCAGATATGACATGTAATTATTTTTTAGCCCCTAGTATATGCTATTTCTTTCTCCCAACAATTAGCGTGTCGTCTCCAAAAAATAACGTTCCGTTATATAAGCCAACCGTTAAACAAAGCATATGTATCATTGTACGGTTAATTACTCCACTGCAATTTTTTAAGCTTCTAAGCATCGCACATTTTCACTTTTCATACCGTCGTGGAGGGGGAAAAAAGTACTTTTAAATGCAATTTGTTTGAAATCTACATCTCAATGAGATATTAATTTTTTTTGTAGTTTTTAGCGTTATTTGCTTAATGTTGGCAACTCAACTACTCCATTTATATAGAAAGTAAAGGAAAAATAATTGGAAAATAGTAATTATATCTTTTTGTTGCCATTTTCTCATAACAACTGAAAAAAAAAATTAATTAAAGCATGTGCTATTTTTCAAAAACATAAATGAATGATTTCAGATAAAACAGGGAGCTATTGTAAACTATATTTAATGTTAAGTACAGGGCTTAATTTGCGCCGGAGCCCACCGGAGCTCGGCTCCGGTACTTCTCTGTCTTAAGTAAATATTTAAATATTGGTCGGAATTCACCGGAGCTCATAAATACAGGGCTCCGGAGCCCAGTGCAATAGCGATTTCGAAAAACCGAGGCCTAAATTACTCTTTCCTTTCCCTCCGATCTCCAAGTTTCTGCATTCTTTTCTATCAAAACGCTTATGTAGTGTATCGCCCACGTAGGGGAAAGAGAGGAAACGGCGCGTAAGATTTTCTGAACATATTTCTTATAAATGTGTTTTTACCTGTTGTTCATTCATTAGCTACATATATGCATAGCTGCGAACATTTTTTTTTTTTTTTTTTTTTTTTTTTTTGTGTGTGTGTGTGTGTGTGTTAACACTTTCCGAATCATAATCCTTACCTTATTAAATTGCAGGATTCTGCGATTAATTAACATTAAAATTAGGCAAATGTTTCTATTCGAAGGAGTGATGAGCTAAAGAGTGGAATAGTTGACGGTTAAGTATATACAGGCAGATATATTTAAAATTCTTATTTTGCTAAAGAAAAAAAAGATGCTTTAAATTTTGCAAATAAGGTATGAAATATAAATATGCGGATCGGAATGATGGCGTGGCGGGGGGGGGGGGGGGGGGGGAGGGGCACGCTACGGTTTTAGTACTGCAGAATATTAGGGCTCCGGTACTTCTTTTCATAGAAATTAAGCCCTGGTTAAGTATCTATATTAATGTTACAAGCACATGAAGGCATATGAATCATTAGATAGCCGAATTTTTTTCCCGAGTTTCTTAAAAGACAATCTTTTTGCTGTATTTTTTTGCTTTTTGCTGTATTTGTGTAGCATTCTGCAATAGTGACGTCAAATGCATACTTTTCTGTAGACGTTGCTTAAGACTAGGTCGTAAATGTAGAATTCTTCAACGGATGCGAATGACGTTATTTTATATAAAATAAAAGCGTGTGTTTGAATTTTTTTAAATGAAATTTATTTTGTACTATCTATATCTATATACATATATTTTTTTTTCATCGGGGCGACACTAAATTCTGAAAAAAGTAGAATTCATGTTTTCTAGTGTTTTTTTATTACACTTTCATTTTTATAAATATATATATATATATTTTATAATTTTGTTTCATTTATAGTTTTCCGGGTTTTTTTAAACGATGTTTTTGTGTAGATGTAATATTATGTAAATATATTTTCTGTGCATTTTTATACGTTTTAAGGTGTATGTAAAATTAAGATCTGCTGAACATTGTTAAACAAGTGGGTAAATGTAATCGAAGATCACACAGAGGGTTTCGTTTAATATTCCTTTCAAAACACATTATCCTTTAATTAATAAATCCCAATTGGTAATTTATAATACTTAACCTTTTTCAATAAAAACATAGATTGAAGTTTTACCGTATACAATGTGAACTACTTTGCAAAACATCACGCATCTACCTCAACGCTGTTTGGATGAAGGTGGTGGCCGGCTTCAACCCTTCAGATGATAGCGTTGCATTTTACACAAGGGAAGGTAAGTCGGACGCAAATGTCTTTAACAATAATAATGTTATGAGCAGAAATCCGGGGTTCAGATGAAGTGAGATTCCCAGTATTTTTTACTTAAATAAGTAGATTGCGACCAGTGTCCTGCACGAATCGGTTCGTACTTGACTCAAACCCGAAATTTCTGCTTAAAGTCAACCCGGAACCCAACCCGAAACATGACCCGAATCCGACCGTACAGAAATATTCAAACTTGTACCCAACACGAATCCGAAGTGAAAGAAAATTATTCCATATTTTAATACAGTTAAGGGGACCTTCTACATTATGAGACAAAAAAAAAGCACTTTTTATGATTTTTTTTTTATAAGAAACTGCATTATGGATCTTTTTGAAATTTTAACAGTTTATTGTACATATCTTAAGGTATACACAAGAATATTTTTCTTAGATTTTGTTGCTTCTACTCTAAGTTATAAACAAATCTGTTCATCGGCTTTGGAAATTTTCGTCTGGACGGTGGGACATGATAACGCCTCGTAGAATTATCTAAAACACAAAAATAAATTTTTTTCATAAACTTCGTGAGTAAAACTTGTAGTTAAATTAAAGACACCCATAAATTTATTTTAAAAAAAGTTATGTAATGGCTGATTTAAAAACAAAACTGTTAAAAAAATTCGTTCTTATTTGTTAATAACTTTTTTTTAAATAATTTTAATTCATATCGAAGACAGTTAAATAAGCTTTAATTTTTAAAAAAAATCAAGATGATCCATTGAGTAGGATTTTTTTTAAATCTTGCCCACCGGATCAAAAAATGTGGTTGAACATATTTGTTTATAACTTAGATAAAAGCAACAAAATCTAATAAAAAAATTCTTGTGTATACCTTAAGACATGTACAATAAACAGTTAAAATTTCAAAAAGATCCATCATGCAGTTTTCTTTGAAAAAAAATCATAAAAAAGTGCTTTTTTTTTTGGTCTCCTAATGTAGAAGTCCCCTTGATGAAAAATGGTCTACAATTATATCTCTAATATCAATTTTATATTTTTTCTGTTAAATTGAGCATATACACTAATTCTACTTGACTCAAACCCGAAATTTCTGCTTAAAGTCAACCCGGTACCCAACTCGAAACATGACCCGAACCCGACCGTACCGAAATATTCAAACTCGTACCCAACACGAACCCGAACTGAAAGAAAATTAATCCATACTTTAATACAGTTAATGAAAAATGGTCTACAATTATATCTCTAATATCAATTTTATATTTTTTCTGTTAAATTGAGCATATACACTAATTCTACTTGACTCAAACGCGAAATTTCTGCTTAAAGTCAACCCGGTACCCAACTCGAAACATGACCCGAACCCGACCGTACCGAAATATTCAAACTCGTACCCAACACGAACCCGAAGTGAAAGAAAATTAATCCATACTTTAATACAGTTAATGAAAAATGGTCTACAATTATATCTCTAATATCAATTTTATATTTTTTCTGTAAAAATGAGCATATGCACTAATTCATATTCAAATGGATAGTTTTATTTTTTTTTTCTGCTTTTGAAAAATCAGTCAACTCAAACCTGACCCAAAAGAGTAAAAAACTAACACAAAACCGACCGACAACGAAAACAATTAGGGTCAACGCAACCGATCGGAAACGCGTATCGAGTCGGGTTCGAGTAAATTCGAGTTACTCGACCCGATGCAACACTCATTATTTTAAACGGTTGTTCTGAATTACCCTATATATCGGTGATTTGTGTAGCCAATTAAAAATGAAATTAAAATCCTAAAATGAAATTTCAATAGATAAAATAAAAGAATCCTTAAAATCAAATTTTGGAAAATTAAATTCCCTTCACACACTTTCTGACGCAGTTTTACTCTCTTCCATTTGCTAATTTCATTAAAAACTCTTGCTTTTGCAGATAACAAGTTAGATTTGGCCAGAGAGAACTCCAACTATGATAAAAGAATACTACATTCAGGCCCATATTTACTTAAGCGAAAGATATAAATCTTTTAATAAGAACATAAATTCGTTCTCATCTGTCCTCCCTAATTAGTCCGGAGCATGAAAATCAAACAGAAAATGAAAAAAGGAACAATTATTTCTGACCTGCTAAAGGAATCTTCGTATTTTTATCACCTGCTGCTTTTAATTTCTCACCACACTGTCACCCATTATTTCCCCGACGCAAGATCTGCGTAAATGTCACCATTATCCAATGATTTACGGGACAGAAGCATAATTTTAATCTGGAAGCAAAGGTAGAACGAGCTTTAATTAGTGGCCTCCTGACTGTCGAGGATTTAGAACGTTCTCTGGAATGCTTTCAGGGATGGAATTTCTCCACACCTCCCCTCACTTCAAGGACGAAGAAAACCTCTTTCATCATCCCAGTTCGTGGCAGATCTTCCGTTTTTATTCGATTTTATATATTTATCATTTTTTTATGTCTCGTGACATTCCAATATTGAAAATGAAAATTCTTCGACGTCGAACGTTTTTCGGATGACACCGTGAGTAGATAAGTTTTCAGCATTTGAAAGACCTTCCGATCTTTTGTAGCGGTCAATAATGAGTGGTATGGCTTCTCGTAAAAATTCTGGAATACAAAAGACATTTCATATCGTTGTCGAAAAATATGGCTATTGAACTAATCTTTCATCTTGCTCCAATAAAAGGCGTCGTTAGCTGTAGGAATTATTTGCGTGCCGAATTTGTAAAGATTTATAGATAATTTTTTTGTTTTAAAATTAAAGGGTGTTTATCGTTCATCGACCAGTAAAAGTAGGTCAACTTCTAGATTTTTTTTTTTATTAAAAGAATAAAGTAACACAAAAACTGAATTTATCTACTTATTATTTCTAGTTTTTAGGTGCGTTCGTAATTATACATGGTGGTTATTGCCAGGGAAAAACAGAGTCAGAAAAAGTAGAAACTACCAGTATTTTTCCCTAGAAAATACATCGAATAATATAAACACCTTTTTTTACTGTGTTTTCCCCTGACCACTCGCCACGTTGTTATATAAATAAGTAGCACCTATAGTCGTCGTCTGGTCCGTCCGTCTGTCCGCATATAACAGCGCAACAACTACCCAATCGAATGGTTTGAAATTTAATATATATTATCGTTGCAGAATTTTGGCGTGTCATTTACAATTTTATGAAAATCGAATGAAAACTTAAAAAGATATTAACAAAAGTTTTTTTTCATTCTGTGAAATTCTATCATACGTAATTAATTCAATGATATACCATTATAGGTTGCCATGGTGATGGCGTCCTATTTAAAATGGATTCCTATTATTTCCATTTTACTGAATTTAATATACATAATCGTAATAAATTTTGTATTTATGCATTTTTGCAAAAGAGTGCAACAACTATTGCACCAAGATCTGAATATTTATATATTTATCTCTCTTTTTTTTTCTTGACATTCCATTATTGAGAATGAAAATTCTTCGACGTCGAACGTTTTTAGGATGATACGTGAGTAGATAAGTTTTCAGCATTTGAAAGATCTTCCGATCTCTTGTAGTCCTCAATAATGAATGGTATGGCTTCTCGTAAAAATTCTAGAATACAAAACACATTTCATATCATTTTCGAAAAACATGGTTATTGAAGTAATCTTTCACTCTGTTCCAATAAAAGGCGTCGTTGGCTGTAGGAATTATTTGCGTGCTGAAGTCGTTAAGATTTATAGATAATATATATAGATTTCTTATTTTAAAATTAAAAGGAGTTTATCGTTCATCTACCCGTAAAAATAGGCCAATTTTAGGATTTTTCGTTGTTGTTGTTCATAGAAAGAATAAAGTAACACAAAAACCGAAATCACCTACTTAGGGGAGAGTAGCCGAGTTTGGACCACTTCACTTATTTTCAGGTGTAACTCACTTAATTTTTGGAATATCTGAAAAGATCATTACACAGGGTCAATCTATTCATCTACTAACTAAATAAATATTTAGATCAATTTCTTTTTGAAAATCTTAAATTTTATTTTAATTTGAAAATTGGTCAAAAGTGGTCCAAATTCAGCAACTGGTCGCCTAAGTTGGAATCCCAGTCTCCTAAATTGGACCAAATAATATCAGGTTGTTTTAATGACTAGGGAATACAACTAATTTTATTAAAAGCAAAGTTTGCGATTAATGAAACAATCAAACAAGATAACAGCAATGAAATATAATGAAATCAAATATCTGAAAATATGAGTAATTGTTTTAAATCAAAATGTATTCAAAATATAAATCAAAGTTATTAGTAATTAAGAATAGAAATTATGGAACTAATTGTCAATTACTTGAATGTCATGTAAGGAGTGATGCAAAGCTTATACATGAATTTTGTTTGTTGTTTTTGTTTTCCAGCGCACACAACATGGAACCGTATATGGCAATCTGAACACTGAATCATTTTTGCTATTTTATTTTTCTTACAAATTAGGCAAAACCAATCATCACTGTCTAGATTTTTCTTTTTAGATTCTGAATTATAGGACTTTTTTTTGCAACAGAAGTTTTCTTTGCATTATGTTTGTAATTCTTCTCTTACATCATTTTCTTGCTAATTGCATTACGCCTATTTTTTAAAACTCGATGTTCCAATTGCTTTTGTGCTGTGAAAGCTTCCTTTTTGTCTTTTCTTTTCATTTCAAGGTTTAGTTTATATGGCGATGATGTTAACACAACTGTTTTCTGGCTCCCTCTGTACTTTGATTTAACTGAATTTAGCAAGGGAGATAACAATTCTAATGATTTTTTTGCTTTTCGGGAGAATTTGTACGAGCAGCCTTGTTGCAGGTCAATTTCTTCACAACTTACTGTCTGCTTTTTGTTTTCTATACCTTTAACAGCTTTTGCTGTCGCGGGTGTTTTTCTTCCAGACAGTTTGTCTATGTCTTTTTCAACATTTTCATCAAGGTTTGAGATTTTATGCGTTTTAATGGCAAAAAAGTATAATTCCACTCTCCAGAACTGTAAAACGTCTTCCATCACAAATATCCTGCAGGAGGAAAATGTTTGAATTCAACTCTGTAAATTAAATATGCCGTAGGAATAAAGAATTCAAAGAAAATAAATACAATTAATACAAGATAAAAGACATTGCAAACAAAATTTATTGCATATACATGTAAAAATATTTTTATGTTTATATAGGCCTAAACTGTATAAAAAAATCAATCCAAATATACAAAAAAAAAAAAAAAAAAAAAAAAAAAAAAAAAAAAACTTGCATGGAGATAGTAATCCACTATAAAATATTAAAAAAAATAGTGTACAAAGCGTACCGTCCTCGAAATTCATTACTTACTTTTCAAATTTATGATCGCATATCTGGTCCAATTTAAGCAACTTAAATTGGCCCAATTACGGCAACTGCGCCATTTTTTAAAACAGTTAATTTCAAGACCAAGAACAAAAACGAAATCAAACAAATCCGCGTGAAAAATGTGCGCAATAAACTGATGAATTCATATATGTATGTGAAAGCATAAGAACTTACCTTAGTTTTAAAATATTCACTTACGTTTAATATGAAAAAATTAGATCAAATCAGCTAACTTTAGGTTTTTTTAAATTGTCTGAAAACAGCACGTGGTAGGCGGCTGCTTCTTCTAATCATGAGTGACGTCATTCTGATGAGTAGGATTTCTGCGGTAGATGGAGTTTCTTTCTGTAATTAACGACAGAATGGCAACGGTCCAATTAAAGTGATGGTCCAAATATGGCTACTCTCCACTATTATTCATAGTTTTTACTATAAATACTTTTTATTATACAATAATTATTAAAAATGATGGAGATATTGTTAGTTGCGTATGGATATGCTGTGCGCGCATCACCCTGCGCCGCGTAGTGCACACCTTGTCAAACTTATCTGAAATAAACAAAGGCAAATTTTTCAGAAAACATTAAATTTAGGAAACCATAAATAAGCCTATTTTTAGTGAATTTGATCGAAATTTGGTAAAATGATAGCCTTTTGAAAAAAGTGTCATTTTTTTTTCGTCTTTTTTCCTTTCACTTCAACGTTGCTTAGAATTTCTTTCTTTACATATGAAAGGCTCATGGACCCACAAAATAAATAATCTTTAATTTTCAAAATGAAAAAAATTGATTTGTTGATCCATTTAGGCGTTGCTTTACATTTTCCGATGGGAAATGTCGCGCAAGAAAAACACATTTTGCTAAGGAAAAAGATTTTAAAAATTTTAGTTACTTCTTATATTTTACATCTTACAGTTAGTCCACTATTCCTGGTCTATACCTACGAAGCAAAGAATTCAGCACCCAAGCAAGCAGACATAATAAAATTAGTTATATTGCCTAGTCATTATATCAGCCCGATATTATTTGGTCCAATTTAGGAGACTGGGGGTACAACTTAGGCGACCAGTTGCTGAATTTGAACCACTTTTGACAAATTTTTCAAATTAAAATAAAATTTAAGATTTTCAAAAAGAAATTCATCTAAAGATTTATTAAGTTGGGGGATGAATAAATTAACCCCGTGTAGTGGTGTTTTGCAGATATTCCAAAAATTAGGTGAGTTACACCTGAAAATTTGTGATGTGGTCCAAATTCGGCTGCTCTCCCTACATCTAAAACCATAATTTTCTTTTTACTTGCATTCTCATCTATTTTTTTTTTCCAAATTTGCTCTAAATGAATTCAAATAATTACCAAGATTCTGTTCAAGTTATTTTCAAGTGATTCTTTTTTCTTAAAATTAAGCAACTTAGAATAAATAGTAGTTTAACACACACACATTCACATTATACAAAACATATCAGAACAGAAAAAAAGTACATATTTTGTGGAACTAGGACTCAACAAATGTATGGAAGGGTATTAATTCAATATAAAATTTGGGGACCCTTGTTTTCTCAATTTCGGACCCTTCTAAATTTTCTAAGGGAAGCAAAAGTGTGCTTCTTATGCCTATTCGGTAATCAGGGCCGCCGCACAGTGGGGCGTTTGACGATTTAAGTAGATGGTTATTTCGTTGAAGTTTAATTAGTTTTTGCTTATTTTTCGAATGTATCCCTAATAAAATGCTGAAATAGTGAGAAATAATTGATTTATTTAACAATAATGTTTCAAAATAAAAGTATAATGAATTACAAAGAATGCGTTAAACATACTTATTTTACTATTAATCAAAAACAATTTAATGCACACATGTAAGTTAGCATTCATTTCTTTTTTGTATTTTTGTCTACCCAGATTTGCTCTAGAAATTTGTGTAGTTATCCTTAAAAATAATTTTTTTTAAATAGGATCATATTAAAAAAAAACATTAATGTTTTCTGTTACCCTGTAAAACATATAAATGCTACCTAAATTACTTTCGGTTTAACCCGTAACTGGAGACGGGAGTCAAAATGACTCCGCGTTGTTCTTTGGCTCTGATTATCACGTGGTTTTTCCCCTTGAATAAAACATCTCCTCTGTACCGTCAAGTAGTTTTTTTTATCGTTACATGATTTACAGAATATATTGTGTTTCCAAAATAAATTCCAATGCTGTTTACAGAAGACAAAAAAGAAAAATTACATTGGAGTATTTTTGACTCCGTGCCTTTGATCGCGTAAGGAAATTCATGTCTCCAGTTACGGGTTAAAAAATGCTGTTGTGTGAATAAATAACCTATATAAATTTTATTCAATTTCAAATGAAATTTCTGCATATAACCGGTAATGTATCCGAATTTCTTATGTGCCCCTGTAAAAGAAATACAACTGCTACGCACTTTGTTTTCGATTTAAAAAATGTTATTGTATATCTCAATAACCTATAGTAGTTTTGTTGAAATTTAATTAAAATTTTTGCTTTTTAGGAACAATCGTTCCGCGATCTTTTGTGTGACCCTGTAAAAAATACATAATTTCTACGTTCGTCAAATTATAATTTAATGAAATTGTCATAGGAAAAACACATGTAGGCAAAGTTTCAGCTCAATCAGATAATTGAAAGTGGTTTAAATTTGCCTTGAAAGATTTAAACTAATCTTTTATGTGACCCTGTAAAAAAAAGCGTAACTGCCATGTTCCCTAAATTATAATAATATTGCATTGTCATCAAAACTACATATCCTGAGCAAAGTTTCAGCCCAATCAGATTATTGAAATTGGCTTAAAATTAACTTGCAATTTTTAATCTAAATTTTTGTGAAGCACTGTAGAAACAGTATCCTAAACAAATTTCTACGTTCTTTAAATTATAATAATATTGTATTGTCATTCAAATTACACATGCATTCATTGTTTCTGCTCAATCGGATAATTAAAAGTGGTTTAAATTTGACTTGCAAGATTTGAACTAAACGTACATACATGCGCCGCAAGTGAATATGATGCTTGTTTATTAATAAAAATTTAATAATTAGAAAACATTTGCAGGAGTTTTTTTTTAAAGTTTCCAATACTTTAGGAATGGTACTTTGATTTTAGAAAATACTTATCGCTGAATAATGCTGAATAATATGTTAAAAGTCAAGACGGAATTTGTAAACACCATTAAGGATCATCCAGAATTACAACCTTTGAAAAAAAGTAGTTAAACGGGTTTAATATCGCTTATTTTCAAATAAAAATGGGTTAAATCTGACCTTGATAAATCTGTGACATATGTTCAGCAAACTCGTGCTTTCGAATAAAACAGAATAGTCACGATGTGCTTTCAAACTTAGAGGAAGCTAGTGCAACTTTTGAAACTCCCTCAAACCAACTGCGGAAATGTCTTCTTCATGGCCGTAATTAATCGACACCTCGGATTTTATTGACAAAACGCGTACGGATCTCGAAAATACAGACATTCAGCTAACATTACGGTTTTGTCAAATTCCATGATAATCGGAAAAATGAATTTTGTCCACCTAGATCATCAAAACGTCCCACTGAGCTGTGCGCCGGGTCCGCATACTTCCGTTTCAGCCGATCCGCGCTCGCTTTCAATTGACTGTAACTTCTTAATTATTTCGAATTTAATCTAGCCATTCTAGGAATTTAATCTACATATTATAGAGATTCGAGAAAAAGGTAAAAAGCCAAATCTTTTTGTTTTTTCTCTCTAAACGGTAACTTCTTTTTAATTTCACGATGCACTCCATGCCTAATAGATAGTTTTTTTACCTACTTATGTATGTACAAACATACATGCTACATACTTACATTCATCTTATGTACATTCTTACATTCAGACCATGATTCATGCTGAAAGGTAATATAACCTTTGACTGTAGGCTTTATATTTACATAATTTACATCAAAATAAAATTTAAAATATGCAAATTATTTGTAAATATAACAACTGTTAGAATAATAAGCTGCAATAATCCATCGGAATGCATTAATTAGCTTTAGTGTTATTATTATTATTATTATTATTACTTTCTTTTATGTGGTGCGAATTTTTTTTTTCCCTTGAATAAAATTATTGAAAATGGCTTCATGAATTTTAGCTTTCAGATTTAATCTTTTAGTTTTAATCTGAACTTTACAAGCAGCTTTATCTATCAAACAACAAGCATTTAACAAAATGAATTAGAATTTGTGAGGTCAATTTAATTGTGAGGTTAATTTTAAATTTAATAAATAAATAAATAAATAAATGAACAACAATATTTAGAAAACACACGACGTCACACAGGGACGCAATAAGTACCCCAACAACTGTTCGCTTTCAAGAAAACATCCAGAAAAATAAAAAAGGAACAATCACAGTCATGAATGTCTGAAGTGCCAGATGCCCAGTGCTATAAGAGCTATTTAACCAAAAAGAGGTCCCATTCAATGCCATTATATGTTAAGAAATGACATAATAGTTTAAGCCAGAAGCGACTATTTTTTTTTTATTTATTCCATTCGTATCAATTTCTCTAAAGAAAAAAAAAGCGACGTATGCTTCAACAACATGCCAAAAAGAACTCTACCATTAACTTTACATTTTAGAAATAGTAAAGATTAGATAATAAAAATACAGTCGCAAGCGGCAGCCTGCATAGCTGTATAGTTATCTGCAACGCTAAGTATTTCGAATTCAAATAGTCATAGATTTTTAAAAAATTACAAATTTCCTTTATGTAATTCAAACAATTACTTTTATAATATCAAACGAATAGTGATTATAGTGGGACTCAATATGACACCAAAACTGCATTAATCGGAAATACTTCCATTGAAATAACAATATTAATTAAATGATGGTTCACATTAAATGAAATACCAATATCATACTGATATTTACATATTATTCACAATTGATAACATATTATTATTATTATTACGATTTTATTATCAATCGAAAATATTTGCAATGAAATTTTCAATTTTTTAGAAATGTTGCATTTACATTGGAAAGAATGGCAATGAAAGGATAAATATTTCTGTTCCAATATCGCAAAATGTAAGCACTTCAATGTTGGAAAAATATATTGCCAATATTTCCCAAGATATATCCGATACAAAATAATATTTGCCTGATATTGCTTTGCTATTAGGGTTGTTTAACTCATAAAGATCCATTCAGCGTTTAGAGTGCAATGATATATTTTCTTTACTTGTGGTTTTAAGTAGATTCCATAACAAAATATAAGAACTATTGCAGCCATTCGGAGGAATCCAATCCCGGAAAATTTAGGTATATTTTCACCGATAATGACACTCAGCCCCCACAACCACCCTCCGTTCAAATGTTGATATATACAAGGTCCGGCTATTAATTTCCAGGACTCACGGGATAACTCAGAAGAAAAAAAGGTTAAACACATGGCCATTTAATATGATTCGAAGTAATCCCCATCAGCCGTAATGCACGTCTGTGCTGGGCTGTACAAATTTCGGAAAGAAGTTTTAAAGTCCTCTTTTGGAATGCTCTTTAATAGTGACGTTACAGTTTTTTTGATAGCTTCGACATCCTGAAATCTTGTTCCCTTCATCGAAATTTTCAGCTTACGAAACAGAAAAAAGTCTGCGGGTGCTAGGTCTGGAGAGTATGGTGGATGCTGCATCTCAACGACACCATGCTGGGCTAAGAATCGCCCCACAGGCAACGCAATGGAACAAATCTTGCGTTTGCCTACGTCTTGCGTCAAAATTCGCCGAACCGTCTCTTTGTCCATGTTCAATTCATTGGCCAGTACTCGAATAGTCAATCGACGATCACATTTCACCATATCGCGAACTTTTTGAATTGCTTCCGGCGTGCTTACGGACTGCGGCCGACCTGTGTGGGGATCATCTTCGACGCTTTCGCGCCCGTCCCGAAAGCGTTTAAATCAGTGGTTCCCAACGTGCGGCGTACGCCCCACAGGGAGGAGGCGATTTCAGATTTCTTATTAACAATTTTCTGTGTTTGTTTCCCTAATGAAAGTAGTGTCACAGTCTAAAACTATAAATAATAGATGAAAAAATTAAAAAATAACTGAATAAAAATTAATTTTCAAAACTGAGCCATTTAAAACTCAAAATACACTGACACCGGAATAATTATGTGAATTATTCTTTTTAATATTTTGACACCTTTTATATATTACAAAATTCCTTTACTTTTTCTGGTTTTAATATTATTTTAGTAAAATATACTTCTTCTTTTACTATTTATTTAAAAAAAAAAAAAAAAAAAAAAAAAAACTTGAACATCTATTCATAGTGTAATATGTTCCATAAAGGAACTTTTACATATGAAATTTTGTAGGGCATATCTAAAATTGACTATTTGGAAAAAAATATTTTAAAAAAATCTAAATGAGGTACTATTTTTATGAAATTAATAAATCCCTGTGCGCATTACGGTAGGAAATGGATAGAAAGTAAACTTCTTATGGCTCTTCTGGAGACCACATACACAATATATTAAACATACTTCATGACATATGCATTTTTAAATTTAAAATCGGAGAAAACGTGGTGGGCAAATAATAATAATGGGGAAAAGCCCACTATCAAAGGAGTGTGTTATGAGGGGAAAGAAAAATAGTTACTTAAAATGGATAAAAGCAAGAATGTTACTTGTGAATTATGTTATCCATACAGTTTGGTAATAACAAATGTCACTTGCTCTTAATGAAATACTAAAATCCGTTATAAAAGGCATCAATTCTATCAGATATAATACAAAATGTGAGAGAGATTTCAAGAAATTTTACGAAGATAAAAATGTAGAATATTTCTCAGTTCTTAAATTTGAGGTAATTTTCCAAAAAACAATAAAACTCTTGTACATGTAAATGCGAAGATCAATGGCCTCATTGCATTCATAGAGTTATGTTTAAAACGTACTTGTAGTAAAAAAATATGATTTTGATAAATTTAAGAATGCGAAATCAGTTATCAGAGTCAATGCTATTATCAGATACTTCCTGAAAAATAGAAGTTTATTTTTTATGCAATAAGATTTATATGATATAGAAAGGAGGGGGGACATCGTGATTTTAGAGATGCGTAAGTGGGGCGCGTCCAAAAAAAGGTTGGGAACCACTGATTTGAACCGTTCAAAAGTTCTTGAGCGGGATAATGCTTCCTCGCCGTAAACTTGTTTTAACATTTCGTAGGTTTCCGCAGCTGTCTTGCCCAATTTTAAGCAAAATTTAATGTTAATTCTTTGCTCCATTTTCACTTGACAACAGGAATTTAAGAGCTACGTTTTAATGCACCTTTCCACGAGAACCACTTACTTCAGAATGGCGCCGAGTGCACTGCTCATGCGCAAGAAAACGCTCTTCAATATGCAATCATTAGCGCCATCTTCCGGCTTTTCGTTCTCGTACAGTTACGTCAGTCCTGGAAATTAATAGCCAGACCTTGTATATATCAACATGCGATAGCACTCGTATTTATAAACCGATTTGGATGCAACGGTCATTTGTATTAGGCTTCCCAAGATCTCAAACGAGATCGTTGGCCAGCTTGATCCACCATAATGTTCCAAAATGGTGGCCTATTAAAGGTTTAAAACTCAAAAATATGTTCGCAAAAAAAACTAGCAATCCAAATTTAGTTTTCGCTGAAGTGTTACAGCCTTGATACAAGGATTCTGGAGCAATTTTCGTTGCCTCTGTCTTAAAAAATGACTGTGATATAGAAGTATGACATTCTAGACTGGCTGATATTTTGAAACAAGACAACAGATTAAAAAAAAGAAACAAGTATTAATTTGCGAGTTTTAGGGAACGTGATTTCTTTCAGCTTACCTTTCACTGTTCTAACCATTTTTCCAATCTTGCACATAACTCTATATATCGATATCCGTTAGCGTCAAATTCTCTTTTCACGAAATATCGCCAAATTTGGTGGCAAAGAATAAGTCGCCATAAATTAAGTCAACTTGGCTGTAGCTGACTAATTTGGCGAAAAGCTCTTTCAAATTCAGTATTGATAAATCTTCTTAAATCGGGTTCTTCGCATTTTAGCTTCGTGTTTTCGAGTAAAATTAGCTAATGTCTCAAAACCAAGAAATAGTGACGCGACCTTTAATTCCTGGTATAGGCCGGAGGAACTTTTTTATGTATGTTAGCGATAAATGTCTAAATCAGACATAGTATCTATTATTTTTCTTATATATTTACTAAGGGGCAGACTACCAGTGTGATTTACGCTTCATAAAAATTGGTGTAAAACAGGAAGATCATAAATTAACTTTTCCTGGAGTGATATTTACATCTTGTTGTTGATGGCCAACATGACATAAAAGAAGGGTAAGATATCTATTTATTTATGACTCGCAAACTTTTGTTTCTGTCAGTCTCTCAGTTTTATGAATTTCTTGAAAAATTAAATAAGAAAATGACATTTAGGAACTTTAATTTTTGGGAAGAATTGTGATTCATTTCATAATATGCAAATATACCGTATACTTCTGTATATGTCACGCCTTCGTGTAACACGAGGAATCTGAATTTTAAAACCGCATTTTGCGTAAAAAAAAAATCTAATAAATATATTGAGGAAAAAGATCTCAAACAGATGTTATTATTTTAAAATCTAGAATTTATAATTATTATTCTACATTATTAACATTATACATAATTGATATTTAACAATCGAATTGCCCTTTCTCTTTAATATATGAAAACAGTTTTCCCTTATATCAAAGGGGTTTTTTCCCTTAGAAATGGTAATTTCTGTTTAGACCACTTTAATAGCTGTTCTTTTTTCACAAGTCGTATACATGGTTCTGATATACTATATTTACATTCTGCAGCATGACTCCCTTTTTTCTCTGCACTGCAAAACAAGTCGGAAATTGCACGTCAAACATGTCAAATGAGGTGCGTTCGTACTATAACTAGTTTTATAAATATTCAGATCTTGATGCAATAGCTGTTGGACTCTTATGCAAAAATGCATGAATACAAAATTTATTACATTATATATATTAAATTCAGTAATCAAAAAAAAAAAAATGACGCTATCTTAAATAAGTCATAATCACCATGGCAACGTGGAATTATGACCTATCATGGGATACCATTGAATTAATTACGTATGATAGGATTTAATAAAATGAAGAAGACTTTTATTAATATCTTTTTAAGTTTTGATAAGATTTTCATAAAATTTGAAATGACTCGACAAAATTCTGCAACGATTACATATGGGGCATTCTCACAATCTTTTGACTTTTATCTCCCTGAATAATAATTTTTATTTTAGTACATATTCTTGTATTTTTTTTTATTTCATATACTGGGACACATCCCATTGCATGATTGCACAACAATATCAACGTAATAAATAAGTTTTGGACGATGTTGGGGGTCCAAATACTTGGAAAATTCCTATACCGTCCCGTGTCCCTGATGCTGATTTTTAAGTTTGGAGCTGTCTGGATAAAATTGTTTCAATAAAAATAATTCGATGTAATTTTTTTCCGAAACTGGAACTATTGTTTTATATAAAAATGTAGCAAAAAATTAACCTGCACACATTTTTACGGTTGTTATTATTTTTTAAACTCTGTCCCTGGGTTTTAGATTCCTTACCATCCCTCTTCTAAAATTATACAGAAAATCGCTTCAGATGCAGCCACAGAATTTCTTTCAAGTTTTTTTTTCTCATGCAAAGGTATGCTAGAGAAAGATTGGCTAAAATTCTTTGACTAGAAATTTACTGCAGAATTTAAATCAGCATTTAAATATCAATTTCAAGCATCGTGGCTTTATTGGTAGTCTTACCGTCTCCAAGGTTTATTCCTGCACTTTTCGAGATAAATTATTTTTTTTTTAATTTAATCCAATGTAAATAACTCTTTCTAAAAATCAATGAAAATTTTGGCTACCACTTAGTCTTAACATGATTTGCCTAAAATAGGTGGTAATTTTCCTTGCTGTTCCATCCTTACCGTCCCTTTTTTTCCCCATTTCGCCCCTTTTTTCCTTTACCGTTCCGTTTTTTTTCTTATCTTACCGTCCCTTCCTTAACCCCTTCGGGACGGGAGCCTTTTACGAAATTTTTAATCTTTTGTCACCGTTTTTTAAAAACAGAAATTTGTGTCTTCTTGAATCGAGAAAATGCGCTGATTTAACAAGGCAAATTTTACAGTAAAATTTTACTGGTGAGGAAAAACAAGGATTCTGAGCGCTTCATGCGGCACGTATACGTGTCGCTCGTCCCCAAGGGGTTAACGCCCGTTTAAGACAATGTTATACCAAAAGTTTGTACTAAAAATACTACATTGTTATTATTTCTTATTTGAATGTCCTGTGGGTACTATGCAAATTCATTAGAAGAAAATATTTAGAAGAAAATAAAAAGTTTTAGTGGTAGAATGGGAAGGAAAATTAAACTCGCAAGTTTAACTTAAACCTCAGCTAAATAAAATTCTTTTTGCTGCTGACCATTTTTTATTTATTTTGAATCATTAAGGCATTCGTCTATCAGATTAAAATTTTATTTTAGCAAATTTAATTTTACCAAATTTTTATTCCCGAAAGTCAAAAGGTTGTGAGAATGCCCCATATATTAAATTTCAAACCATTCGGTTGGGTAGATTTTGCGCTGTTATATGCGGATTGATGGACTGACCAGACAATGACTATAGGTGCTAGATATTTATGTAATTACGAACGCACCTAAAAAAACAAATGTTTCTTAATTTTGGAAAATACAGTATCGCTCACCCCCCAAGAAAAGTGACACATCTCGAAAAAGTAGATTTCACAGGAGAGGCAAAAGAAAATTTGCATGATTTTACTGTAACATCAAATTATAGGTGCTAGATATTTATGTAATTACGAACGCACCTAAAAAAACAAATGTTTCTTAATTTTGGAAAATACAGTATCGCTCACCCCCAAGAAAAGTGACACATCTCGAAAAAGTAGATTTCACAGGAGAGGCAAAAGAAAATTTGCATGATTTTACTGTAACATGAAATTATAGGTGCTAGATATTTATGCAATTACGAACGCACCTAAAAAAACAAATGTTTCTTAATTTTGGAAAACACAGTATCGCTCACCCCCAAGAAAAGTGACACATCTCGAAAAAGTAGATTTCACAGGAGAGGCAAAAGAAAATTTGCATGATTTTACTGTAACATCAAATTATAGGTGCTAGATATTTATGTAATTACGAACGCACCTAAAAAAACAAATGTTTCTTAATTTTGGAAAATACAGTATCGCTCACCCCCAAGAAAAGTGACACATCTCGAAAAAGTAGATTTCACAGGAGAGGCAAAAGAAAATTTGCATGATTTTACTGTAACATCAAATTATAGGTGCTAGATATTTATGTAATTACGAACGCACCTAAAAAAACAAATGTTTCTTAATTTTGGAAAATACAGTATCGCTCACCCCCAAGAAAAGTGACACATCTCGAAAAAGTAGATTTCACAGGAGAGGCAAAAGAAAAGTTGCATGATTTTACTGCAACATCAAATTATAGGTGCTAGATATTTATGTAATTACGAACGCACCTAAAAAAACAAATGTTTCTTAATTTTGGAAAATACAGTATCGCTCACCCCCAAGAAAAGTGACACATCTCGAAAAAGTAGATTTCACAGGAGAGGCAAAAGAAAATTTGCATGATTTTACTGTAACATCAAATTATAGGTGCTAGATATTTATGTAATTACGAACGCACCTAAAAAAACAAATGTTTCTTAATTTTGGAAAATACAGTATCGCTCACCCCCAAGAAAAGTGACACATCTCGAAAAAGTAGATTTCACAGGAGAGGCAAAAGAAAATTTGCATGATTTTACTGTAACATCAAATTATAGGTGCTAGATATTTATGTAATTACGAACGCACCTAAAAAAACAAATGTTTCTTAATTTTGGAAAATGCAGTATCGCTCATCCCCAAGAAAAGTGACACATCTCGAAAAAGTAGATTTCACAGGAGAGGCAAAAGAAAATTTGCATGATTTTACTGTAACATCAAATTATAGGTGCTAGATATTTATGTAATTACGAACGCACCTAAAAAACAAATGTTTCTTAATTTTGGAAAATACAGTATCGCTCACCCCCAAGAAAAGTGACACATCTCGAAAAAGTAGATTTCACAGGAGAGGCAAAAGAAAATTTGCATGATTTTACTGTAACATCAAATTATAGGTGCTAGATATTTATGTAATTACGAACGCACCTAAAAAAACAAATGTTTCTTAATTTTGGAAAATACAGTATCGCTCACCCCCAAGAAAAGTGACACATCTCGAAAAAGTAGATTTCACAGGAGAGGCAAAAGAAAATTTGCATGATTTTACTGTAACATCAAATTATAGGTGCTAGATATTTATGTAATTACGAACGCACCTAAAAAAACAAATGTTTCTTAATTTTGGAAAATACAGTATCGCTCACCCCCAAGAAAAGTGACACATCTCGAAAAAGTAGATTTCACAGGAGAGGCAAAAGAAAATTTGCATGATTTTACTGTAACATCAAATTATAGGTGCTAGATATTTATGTAATTACGAACGCACCTAAAAAAACAAATGTTTCTTAATTTTGGAAAATACAGTATCGCTCACCCCCAAGAAAAGTGACACATCTCGAAAAAGTAGATTTCACAGGAGAGGCAAAAGAAAATTTGCATGATTTTACTGTA
Source organism: Maratus speciosus (assembly GCA_963932465.1). Taxonomy (NCBI): domain Eukaryota; kingdom Metazoa; phylum Arthropoda; class Arachnida; order Araneae; family Salticidae; genus Maratus; species Maratus speciosus. Next base: position 423,433,461 of record OZ010794.1, on the reverse strand, counting down.
ACATCAAATTATAGGTGCTAGATATTTATGTAATTACGAACGCACCTAAAAAAACAAATGCTTCTTAATTTTGGAAAATACAGTATCGCTCACCCCCAAGAAAAGTGACACATCTCGAAAAAGTAGATTTCACAGGAGAGGCAAAAGAAAATTTGCATGATTTTACTGTAACATCAAATTATAGCCCTTAGCTCTGCATGCAGGAGTAAAAACATGCATAAAATTATAAAACCCCTAAGAATGAAGGCATATAATGAGGTTCGGAGGGTTGGATAAATTTACCTCCCCACACAATCCACCCCTCTTCTGAGGTCATGAATGGACAACTAGCGTAATAAAGTGATTTTCCGTATAGCTACACTTGTGAAACTTTTCGTGTAGCAAGACTCACCTATGACAAACCTATTTGTGGACTAAAACGCACAATGAATTTTTGCGAGATGTGTCACTTTTCTTGAGGGTGAGCGATACATCTGTTACTCTAAAATCCCTAAGCCTGGTAAATCCTAGCAGTTACCAAAGTGAGTTGATAAAGGCCCAAAGTATTTGTATATATGAAGGGAACGAATATTTTTTCCAACTGGATTAAATCATATTCAAGGCTGGAGTAGCACAGTTGAAGTTTTTTCCAACAGAGCGAAAAATGTCCAGACCAGGGATCGAACCTGGATACTTGGCGTGCCGTGCCAATGCCTTGCCTGTTAGGCTATCCGGACCGATACCTGGCTGACATAATTCACTCTTATTAGTTGGACTTGGCTGCGAACTGCAGCGCTAGTTTCATTCATCCGAGCTATAACTATCAGGTAAGGCAATGGCACGGCACGCCAAGTATCCAGGTTCGATCCCGGAAGAGCAGAAGAAATTTCAAAATATCTACTCACTTCTATCATAGACAGTATAGCTTCTTAACATAGACATAGCATAACATTTAGACATAGCTTCTTAAACCATCATTTTGCCATTTTTTAAGCATAATTTGAAAACTATTTGGAAGAAAAATGTGAAATTTTGGATTTTCATAAAGCAGGACTTAATAAATCTAAATCCATCAAAAAAATTGTAGGTTGCAATTCATAATTTTTTTTCGAATATTAATTTCATAATTCATAATTCATATCATAAAATTATAAAAATTGCAAATCCGGAGTATGTATGTTTGGGCACATTAGTTTTATTGCTACACAAAAAATTAGCACATTAGGAGCATAATTTCAGGAGATATAAATAAAAATATGAAAATGTAATTTAACATTAGAAGCACTAAATTTTGAATGCTTATAATTCAAAAACTTATCATTCAAATGACTTGAAATGTGGTGTCTAGGCATAGTTTGAACCGAAGATTTGAAATATCTCGTTAAAATTGGGTATTGCCATGGAAACAAATGAGGTTTGGGTTCGTATTAATATGTAGATGACCCCCTAAGCAAATTTTCTATACATCATTTAAAAGTAGACTTTATTTCAAATCGTTCGGTACCAGTAACTTCTGTCTACGATAATTTGTTGAAGAGTTAGTAGGGGGTGTTTACTTTTTTTCCCCCACGACTGTACATAGAACGCAATAGAGCGACAAAGTCTATTAAATTTCAGTAACCTTAGTTATCTCTGCATATGTATTTTATAAATAGTTTACACATGTATTATTTTCATATTTTATATTATGTATATCCATGATGGGTGAGTATTACGGGGCTCCCCAACGACTAGTTTTTAGCCCCCGGTATGCTATTTCTTTCTCCGAGCTTATTTTGTCTCCAATAAATAACTTTAGCTTGTATACGCCAGCCGTAAAACAAAAGCCGATGTTTCATTGTGCGATTAAATATTCTACAGCATTTTTTAAAACTTCTAAGCATCGCACATTTTCAATGTTTATACCGTCGTATTGGGGAAAAAAGTACTTTTTAATGCAATTTGTTTGAAAACTGTATCTCCATTTATTTTTGAAATATTAATTTTTTTGTAGTTTTTAGCGACATTTGCTTCATTTTGGCAACTCAAGTACTCCATTTCTGTAGAAAGTAAACAAAAAATTGTTGAAAAATAGCAATTATACCTTCTTGTTGCCATTTTCTCATAATAATTGAAAAAAAAATTAATTAAAATACGTGCTATTTTGAGAAAAATATAAATGAATGATTTGTGATAAAACATGGAGCTATTATAAACTATATTTAATTTTAAGTATCTATATTAATGCAAATGACGTCATTTTACATAAAATAAAAGCGTGTGCTTTAAGTCTTAAAATTGAAATATGTTTTGCAGTAGAGTCCTGATTATCCAAGTCCTGCTTAACCGAGTTATTTCTTCTGGTGGACTGGTGGCTTCTATTATTATGAAACAGCCATTATAAATGAAGTGTTAGGTGAGGATGAAACTTTTTACGGCTGCTCTTTCATCTTCACCTAACGCTTCATTTATAATGGCTGTTTCATAATAATAGAAACCATCAGTCCACCAGAAGAAAATGAAGTAATGGAAATGCCGGGGGCGACACTAAATTCTGAAAAAGCAGAATTCCTCTTCTCTAGTTTTTTTTTTTTTTTTTTTTTTTTTGACGAACGATGAACTTATGTAATAGCTGGAGCAAAGGTTTGAGAACAGCCTTAAGTCTCTGATGGTCGCATTGCAGTATGGCAGTTCGAATTCTATTTAATCCATCTACATGTAAATATTAAACATGTACCTATTTTACGATAAGTTTTTTAAACCAGTCTAGCTTGTTATTTTAGTTTCTCATATCTGTATGCATCTTCATTTGAACATATTTTTGTATAAATACACCTTTAATCTTAGCAGGGCATTTGTTGAATAGAAAGCTTAGTTTGATAAAATGAAACGAAAAAGAAAATAAAGAGAAAAATAAACCCTAAAATCTTTTTTATATGCCATTAAATTCGCCATGAAGAAAAGCTCTCAGTGAATTATATCCGAGAGCCGATGACTGCGCAATCAACTTCCGGAGTAATTTTTACACTAGACCCTCTTTTTTACATTAAAGCAAGTCTTCAATGGATGCATCCCATTTCCTAGCTTCCTGTTCCACATACGAAAGCAGTCATCTTTATCATTAAAGAAATTATTTATTTATTAGTTTTCATTCTTCTTTAAGTGGTCACTGAAAAAGCACGATAGGCGAGTTTAAATTGTTTCCATGGGAATGGCAAACTGATGTTAGATTCGATTTTTTTTTTTTTTTTTTTTTTTTTTTTTTTTAAGTTTGTCTTGATAGCAGTGTCCAGTAGAGAATATATATAAGAGAGGGATTGAACATTTACGAAATATAGGTCATTTTTGTTCAAAAACAGATGGATCGACGTAAAATGCAGTATATTTTTATCGTTCGACTAAGGGGACGCAGGACCTTTAACCCTTTCTCTACTGACGGTACTTATAAGTACTATTAAAATAACTTGTTATAAAATTCATTTAATGCATCGATTAGTAGTAATACAGTTTAGATTGAGTTATAGACGCATTATTTTATCTTGTTCTAAAAGCATTATTGGTTACACAAAACAAAAATATTTTTACAAGGATGATTACTTTTGCTTGTGAATCTGTTCAGCTTTCTTGGCATTTGGGGAGGGGGGGATTTTTCAATTCGGAAATATTTCTATATTTCTATTGTAAGAACATTATACTTGTACATTTCCTAATTCTACAAAATACTAAGAAAAATATTTAAAATAAAGGATTTGAGTAGGGTTATAAATATTACACAAAATCTCTATAAATTCATATTTAATTAATCCTTCTAAACTCTTTCTAAAATTTATTAAATGATTATGTAAATCTTCTAATGTAGTTTCAAAAATTCACGAAAAATGCTTTAGAAGATAAAATTTTCATGAATTCATAATTCTGTACATAAAGGTTTAAGGGGACAGTATACCTCAAAATTGATTAAAAAATCGATTTTTGTTTTTAAATATTAAGTGAAAGCTTGTTTAATTGTGAATATTTTGACAACTCATTTTTACCCATACGGCAATTACACTGACCTCCAAAAGTTAAGGTACAGGGACTGGATGCATTCGATTGTACACGGTTTGTCTAATATCTACCAACATTATTGGCGAGTTGTTCTTGAACTTCTAGGATGTAAAGAACATGTTTGATTTTATATTTCTCGGTGAAGATTTATCGGGGGGTACAATTAGGGGGCTAGTAATAAATTTAACCACTTCACGGGCGAAGGGTATGGGGAAACAGTGCTTTTACCCCCGAGTTATCTCGGGGCAGCCGGTGAAGTGGTTAATAATAAAATAATATTTGCGATCACCTATGTAACAGAAAAGGCTGGAAATGGTTTGTCATTGTGGTAAATGACTATTAGGGTCCTGTTTAACGTTTTGTATGCATTTGTGTAAGCATAGCATTCATATTCGTGAAGATGTTAACGTTTTTGTGAAAAATTCAAAAGTTTTTTGTTTATAGCATACAGAGTTTTCAACCAAATTTAACACAACTTCCAAAAACCTGACAAAGAACAGTAGCAACAGTACACTGCAATTAAAACATGAATATATTGAATATTTGATGAGATATGGGCACTTGTATGAAATAATTTTTAACTGCGCATGCGTGTAAGATTTCAAAAATTTTATTTCATAATTTGGTAGCCAGCTATTTTGAGTAACTTCTGTAAAAAGTCCAGTCAAATATTGTGAAAACTCAGAAAGATGTAGTGAGTTGATTGAAAAGTTGTGGAAAAATCCTTATAATAAAGCTATTTTTAGAAAGCAACTCCCTGTATCGCCCCTATCTTTGTGAAATTTCTCAATATCTGACTGGACATTTTAGATAAGTTGCTCTAAATAGCTGACTACCAAATTATGAAATAAAAATTTTGAAATCTTCCACGCATGCGCAGTTAAAAATTATTTCATACATGTGCCCATATCTCATAAAATATTCTTTATATTCATGTTTTAATTGAAGTGTACTGTTGATACCGTTCTTTGTCAGGTTTTCGGAAAGTTGTGTTAAATTTGGTTGAAAACTCTGTAAGCTATAACAAAAAACTTTTGAATTTTTCACAAAAACGTTAACATCTTCACGAATATGAGTGCTATGTTTACACAAATGCATACAAACGTTGAACAGGACCCAAATAGTCATTTACCACAGTGACAAACCATTTCCAGCCTTTTCTGTTACACAGGTAATGGCAAATATTATTTTATTATTAAATTTATTATTAGCCCCTTAATTGTCGCCCGACTAAATCTTCATCGAGAAATATGAAATCAAACATACTCTTTACATCCCAGATGTTCAAGGACAATTCGTCAATAATGTTGGTAGATATTCGACAAACCGTGTGCAATCGAAAGCATCCAGTCCATGTACCTTAACATTAGGAGGCCAGTGTATAACGCGAGATATTGTAAATTTTGTTAATAAAACCAGTGCAATTACCTACACAAATTAAAACTTTAAATGGCTTTTTCTTCATGTTCCTATTTTCTTCACTTTCATGTTTTAAAAATGCTAAGGCCTTTTTTTTGTATTTGAGATACGGATTTAAACTTTTTTGTACATGCTCTTTATTATATACTAGCAGGCTATGCCCGCTGCGCTGGTCAATATTTCCAAATGAACCTTGGATTAAACTAAATGGTGAATTTTAACTTGTATTTTAAACAATATGGATCTTCAGCTTGACTTTGCACATTACTGAAAACGATGCGAACGCCATTGCGATATAATGTTATCTTAAGCGTTAGACAAAATTTAGCAATTAAGAAGTAATTGTTTTAGTTGATTATAAACAGCGCACTTATGGTCGGGTAATGAGACCGTGATGACAACAGGAATTAATACCTCTGTAACTAATCAACATATAATGAAATCGTATATACTAACACCATTCCTAAAAGTCATGCAACAGGGCCACTTGTAACAAAATATGTTCTGTAGATTTTTTTAAAAAGGCTAAACTTTCATAATCAGGTTCACTTAATTTTTGAACTTTTACTGTTGCTCTATAACTAAGTACCCTTGAACAATATGTATACACTAAAACCTTTCCAAAATTATTACCTAACTAACTGTGGTATATCCTACGAATGTATTATAAACAATCGGAATGAAATAAAAATTTCCGTTCTAAATATATAGTAGATGATGATGATGATGCGATTTTGTGTAACAGAATTCATCGTAAAATTTTCGCTTCTAACATAAACGATGCTTTCAACATTAAAGCTAATACACCAATATGTGAAGTATCCGATTACGGAAGGTTAACTTGAATTCTCATGAACAACTACTCAAAGAAAAGTGAATATGTGGCTTTTGTGATACTTTTATGTCAGCCGGGCGCAGGTAATAAATCAATAAAGATTGTTTTCATAGCATATTCTTATTTTATTATTTTCATTTAAAACACAAACCTTTCACTCGTTTAATTTAAAATGCATGCCTTATACTAATTTCATTTAAAAAACTGAAAAGATAAACAATAACAGGAAATAATGCCATAATTAAAAGCAAAAAAATATTTTTAATTTACATACGCAAAATGTAACTACTGCTACTGGGAATTTTAAAAATGCTATCAGCGAGATGTGCGCACGGTTGTTATAAATGTACCTATTTTTTCTTCTTATCGAGGAGCAATTTATAAATCGCACAATATTATTCCAATTCCAATCTCTTTCATTGAGGAACCTATGACCGGAAAAAATGAAAAAAAAAACTCTTGTAGAGTCTTCGGATGACGGCATCTGACGCCACAAACCGAGTTTATATATATGAAAATAATTTTTAAGTCGTTACAAACATTGCTTTCATACTTAAATACTTTCATTGGTACTACTTGATATCCCGTCGACCTATTTCGCCAAATTATATAAATCGCCAAACCATTCGCCAAATTATATAAACTGACATAATCTTTATTTTAAATAACGAAATAACAAATAAATTAGTATAACATTAATAAAAATACAAATAAAACGTCGAAATTAAAATCACTTGATGACGTAAACACGTGTAGTTTGTTTAAATTCAAGTGAATTTGATATTTACGATCAACCATTATTGGTATTTAATCTTATATTTTGACGATAGATTTTTGGTCGACGGAATATCTAAGTAGTACCTTTTCCATTTTTGTTTTATAACGCTAAATTCTCAGTAATTTTTTCCCTTTTATTTTACATAAAATCACTATTTTTAAAAAAAATTAAGATGCTTGCATTTTTATTTCAAACTCATAGGGCCGTTTTTATTTTTTAGCCAAAAGGGTTGATTTGATTTTTTTCCGTTGCTAGAGTAACGGATGTAATGATAGATATTTTGAGGTTTAGATGCCAAAGACACCGCCAAATTAGAAAAATATGAAATGTGTCATGAACTGTTGGACTTATAAAAATTTATTTGGTAGCATTCGATTCAGCATAAAAAACTACATTAAAATATGCTATCATTTGACGCATAATTTTGATATTCGATTTTTTTCCCCTCCCCGTGCAAAAACCATTAGGAGTGACACTTTAGAAAATCCTTTCTTAGCAGAAGTTTATGTCATAAGAAGTATTTTTACCACGATTTTCAAGATTTTAGGTTCAGTAGTTTGCTCTGTGCGTTAATTAGTCCCCTAATCCAGACTTTATTTTATATACTATATTAGATATGCGGTTTTGCGGTGAATCGATGATCGAAAATTAGTCCAATATCATTTGAAATATTACATAACAGAGGAGAAAGTACGAAGAAAGACGAAGAAGAAATGACGAACTACAAAAGTCTTGTAATTTTTTTTTCAAAATGTTGAATTTTTCCATAGTAATAACGTATTAAAACATAAATTTCCTTAAAAATTATCTTTATTTCCTAGATTTCGAATCTGTGAATTTTCCTATAAATGAAATTGGCAAAATGACTTGAGAAAATAGATAATATTTTCTTAAATAAAATGGGTAATATTCGTTGATCTGAGTTCGAGTTTATAAATATCACATGCTTTCGGAATTACGGCGAAAAACATTTTAAAAAGTATGAAATTATTTTACAATATGTATGTGTGGCAGAAATTCACACTGAAATTTAAGTATTCGATTCCATTTTTAAAATATTAACTGATATCTATATAAGTTACAATTGAATATGAAAATGTACTCAAAAAATGATCTCTTTCACCTAAAAAAACACCATTTGTGAGAACATCCTCAAGCTAATGTCACGTTTATGCATTTTTGGCTTAAAATCACATTGTTTGGCGACAAAAGAAAAATAAAAAATTGTAAAGAAACAAATAGTAATTACACATGTGACTCAAAATTACATCTGCTTGTTTCTTCTATAAGTCACGTGATGGGACAATTAGATATAAAAACAGACAGAAAAAAAATGTCGTTAAAATTTCATCTAATCAAATTTTCAGATTCGTTTCCATATCTAACGCAAGCGATGAAGAGCCAAATATTGCGTATCAAGTGTAATATTTCTTATTAAATTAATTTTTAAGCATTACAAACATTTCTTTCAGGTTTTGATTAAATGTTTCCGTTTTTTAATATTATCACTCATTAAAACGGATTTTCTTCTTCTTTTTTTCTTTTTTTTTTTCATTTAAATAAAATTAGTAACAGTTTTTCTTTTATTTTTCGAGGTTTAATAGCCGTTTCAATTTTTTTTTTATCAACGATGAATTTCGCCAAGAAATAAAATGGTAACCTTATCGCCCAAAATAACAGAATTTTCCGTCACAATTCTAAAACTAATATAGGTAGAATAATGTGTTATAGCTTAAAACCTTCCCTGAGACAATACCTATCTAACGGTATAAGTTCCGTAAAAACCCATGCAGTAGAACTCGAAATCTAGGCGTTCGGAACGAAATTTCCGTTTGGATTTTATATATATAATAGATAATATAATAGATAATAGATTATATATATATAATAGAATAGATAATAGATTATGTGTTATGAACTATCTCAAAGTTTAAAAGAGATCGCATTGTCCTAATTTTAACAATATCGCGTTATGTTAGTTCCACATTCCACCACAAGGGAGCGCACTCTATTCTTAACAAAAGCGTCTGAACGAAATCTGAACGAAACTCCTTCATGCAACCTTTCCGTAGATACATGAATCGGGAGGGTAGCGGTCTTAACCAATATTTTAAGATAATTGCTGAAATTACTACGAAAAATGTTTTAAAGGGGCTCTACCCGGGCCCCTAATAGAGTTAGAGGAAATCGGAAGACGGCAAAATAATCGCGGGGAAAAGTTTGCTTGGGTGCGTCGGAGCTACTTTTGGCGCGAGATCTAAGCTCTACGACCAATAGGAGCCCAGATATTTAAGGAAATATGAAGTAACAAAATCCAAAATAATAGAATTTTCCGTAATAATTTTATAACTAATCTAGGAAGAATGATGTGTTATAGCTTAAAACCTTCCCTGGAACGATACCTATCTAACGGTATAAGTTCCGTAAAAATCCATGCGGTAGAACTCGAAATCTCGGCGTTCGGAACGAAATTTCCGTTTGGATTTTATATATATAATAGATGCGATAAATGTGTGCATGGAATTAGCTTTCAGTTTTTTTTTTTTTTTTAATAAAAATATATGAAGATTTGTTAGATTTCATCGTTTTACACTACATATATCAGTAAAAAATTATATTAAATGTAATATTAGATGAATCTAAAAATTCCTACTCAGTTGTGTAATACATATTTGAAAATATAAAAAAATGGGCAAAAATATCAGTATTTTAAAAAAGTAGTAGGGATTTTTAAAAATTCAAATTTTTGCATACTTTAAAAAAAATTTAAGTAAATATGCAGTTAAATTTTTTTATTCAAAATGTACTTTTAGGGGAACATTGAAATGCAGTTAGTTCACCATTTGAAACGTATTTTTAAAAAGAAACAAAATTGTTGAAAAGGTAAACTGTCCCTTAAACTTTCAAAAAAATCAGTTTTCAAATTTTGTTTTATTCTGAATTTTTTTTAATTTCTTGACAATATTAAAAAAGCATTCAAAAACCTGCATTATTTCTTGAGTTGTAATCTTTTACAGCCGGTGAGTACAATTGAAAGTCCGTAGATATTGAAACTTTAAAACGCGTTTTCTCAGATTAGTAAATATGGAGTTTGTGAACATTGTTAGTTTCAAACTATATAAGCTACAGCTTTGAGAAAAATAACCAAATATGCTTTTCTTTATAGTCTTCTTGTTAAAACAAAAAAAAAAATTTCACACCTTTCGGTTATTTATTTTTTTGCACTGGGGGAAAAATTAAACATTTTGAATTTTTTTATAAAATTTTATAACATTTTGAATTTTTTTGCTAAAATGAAATCTTACACAGAATGTTTTGTATATATTTTGGTTTTAATTTAAAAGTAAGTGTGTTATAATTATGTTTTGTTTAAAAATTGTTTTCTATATGCATAATTTAGAGTTTTATCATGCGCACAGCACTTAATGATTTTAATAAACGCATGAGCACGCATGCAGTTTGGGTTTCGCCAGATGGATGGCATGACCATGCAATCGACCAGCTCGACTCAGTTTATAAGCATTTTATCACAGTTCAATTTGTTTTCTGCTGCCTTCAGTGGTCTCAGGAAGGCCTTTGACTCAGTTAGTTTAGACTCCATTTACTTAGCATGCAGCAGTTGGATGTCCCGCATGGCTTTATTAATTATATTCGCTTCATCTATTCAGATGGTAGGACTTACTTATCTCACGATGGTATGTTCTCTTACCCGTTGCTCCAAGGCGAGGCGTTCGCCAAGGCGACCCTCTCTCGTCCACGCTCTTTTTCATAGTCCTTGATTTTGTTTTGCGGGCTACCCCTGAACGACTTGGTGCGATCTTGCGGGAGTCCATGCGCATATCTTACATAGCATATGCAGATGACATTGTGTTACTTGCTCGGGGTGCCGGCTGTTTGTAGGAGTTACTTTATATCTTGGCCCAGTTCTTACCATCCACGGGCCTCTCCATTAATTGTGATAAGTCCTTCACTTTTTCGTGGGTTTGCAATAAAAATAAAGTTATTTTTGTCTAAGATGCCATCTTTTACATCAACAATATTCCTCTTCGTTTTCTGGATTTCACTGAGGATTTATCTTATCTTGGCGTGTATCTGACTCCCTCAGGTCGGATTTTTAAATCACTGCCAGTGGGTGGTGACCTTGCATTGCTCAAGGCTGCTTCGTTGAAGCCACAACAGAAATTCTTCTTTCTGAAAAATATGCTTCTTCCGAAATATTATCACTCTTTGGTTCTTGGAAAAGTTTACGTAGGTCACCTGAGGAACTTAGACCTGAAGGTGCGCAGGTTCGTCCTGGACCTCCTCCATCTTCCTCACGATGTCCCATCAAGTGCCTTTCACGTTCCAGTGAAGTGTGACGGTATGGGACTTCCGTGTCTGAGGTGGACGGTTCTGTGATGGCTTTGCGACGTCTCTCAGCAGATCGCGAAAGAATCCTTCGGCTCACGACTGCCCCTGATGGCAGCCATTTAACAGCTAGAGCCAGGGTCGACACTTGATTCAGGGAAGACATGCATAGCCGTTGTGCTGTGCCATTGCAGCTCCGTCCCGTGTACTTCGTCTTGGCTCGAGGATGGATCTTCTCTCGTGTCTGGCTCTGACTACATTTCTGCAGTACATGTTCGTTATAATTGCCTCTTCAACAAATCTCGTGCAGCCCGGGGTCGCTTAGCTGATAAGTTGTGCTCCCGTGGCTGCCGGATTCCGGAAACACTTAACCATATTTCTCAAAAGTGCTTCTCAACCCACGGATTGAGAATTAATAGACATAATGCAATAGCTAATTACCTCGCTCACTCCCTGGGGCAGTAAGGCAGCACTGTCCACAAAGAACCTGTCTTCCGTAAGCCAACTGGGAGAAGACTTAAGCCTGACATCGTGGCCTATGGTATTGATCACACCTTGGTCATTGATGCTCAGTTCATCAGCGACCAATTCGATCTGCAGACTGCCCATATTAATAACGTCACCAAATATGAGGTTCTGTGCCCACATCTTGAACATCTTCGGCCGAATGGAGTTTACTTTAGTTTCCTGACATTCGACTGGCGTGGTGGCGCTTCCTCTGACTCTGCAAAATGTCTCAAGTCCTTCCACGTTCTCCATAATGCTGATTTCGAAGTTCTATATGCACGGATGCTCTCTTGGACTCACCGTATCTGGCATGTTTTCCAGTGCATGACTGTCAGATTCCTTGGCAAGATGAACTGTGCAGCTGATGCGAAAGTTCCATGATTGCGATACGGGCGAGCACTGGCCTAAGTGTGCCAATCATTTATTTGTTTTGTATGTTCTCAACTTTGTTTTGTACATTACTGAATAAATATATTTTAAGTAGCTAAATGGGTTTTTTGTCGATTTCTTTATTTTTCAAGGGCATTATTATTTGAAATAAGAGTATAATATACAATTAGTGTGAATAGCCTGTGAGCTCAATGCTTTCAGTATTATTGGGCACTTTTCTTTTTATCAAATGTGTAAAGCCATTTTATGGTAAATCATGTTCTATGACTTGAAAGCTAAATAAATCAAAAGTTTAGTGAGTTTAATTTTAAAAATAAAAGATGATCAGCAAATTAAAAATATATATATATTTCCGAAGCAAATTTCACATCTGTGTGATTTTGAATCAAATACATGATTTCAATATTTCTACTTCAGCAAAAATAACAAGCTAATAGAGTTTACAAAAGTATTTCATATGCAGTGAAAAATGGCTTTAATACTGGAAGGTATACTAATACAAAATAGTTTTTTTTAAATCATGCAAATTAGTTTTAAACATATAATTTAGTGGAAAATTTTCCAGATGACATTTATCAAATAACCGATTCTCAAACTGAATCAAAGATAAATATTTAAAGTAAATTTAACTTTCAGATTTTGATTTTTGACAAATGTATTTCTGAAACAGTAATCTTTATTTTAGTAAGCGTTTTCGGAATTTATTATTGCGATTGTCATTACATATGATAAAGAGTTAAATAAGAATAACTTCCTTTGTTATTTAAAAAAATTCATACATGTTATTGTGAAAACTTCAGATTTAAAAGTAGAAACACCATTAAAAAGAGATACCGAAACGATATTTCGTTTGCTGGTTTCTGATTCAGTCGGAATCCTCCTTACGTATATGAATATTTTAGAAAAAGTGTTTTATTATTGGAAATTGTGATAACTTTGAATTTTGTTTCTGATTATGCAATCGGACCAACACTCTCTAGATAAGGTAGAAAGCCTTGACACGTGCCAAGAAAACGTCACATATGGAAAAATCTGTTTTGTTGAAACAACTAAATTTTAGTTAATATAGCTCCAACCAAATATTTTGGTTAGAATGACCAAATTTTGGTTGGATTAAGCAAATGATTTGTTGAATTAACAAAATAATTTGGTTAATCTAACCAAAAGTTGATCATTCCAACCAAAATATTGGGTTTGAGCTATATTAATCAAAATTTAGTTGTTACCACAAAACAGGTTTTTCCGAGCAAAAAGCAGGGAAAACAAAAAAAAAATTCGAACAACTTGCATGCTTCGTTTTCTTTGGCTCGTGGATGTATTAATTATTATTAGAAAATAAGATTTAATTGTTCCACGATCCAACAAAATCGAACCATGCAAGTTGTTCGATTTTATTTTCTTTGTTTTGCCTGCTTTGTGTGACGTTTTCCTGACGCGTGTCAAGGCTTTCTCCCTTATCTAGGGGACGTTGGTGTTAGACCCGGTTAAGACGCTCACGATTAATACGCGATTCCGCTTAATACGCGGATTTTTTCAAGTACTTTGAACATCTCCATTAGACTAATTTAAAAATATCACGTTTAATACGTGAGCGGTTAATACGCGATTGTTTCCGTCCCATGAGGCAAAAAAATTTCCTTAAGACGCGAATTCATGCGACAGCGGCAGAATATTTCTTTTATGTTTTATGGGTTTGTTTAATTTTTGCTATTCTAGCAATAATTTTTTACACAAAGAATATTTTTTCTTGTTATATTAAGAATTAATGTTTGATTATAAGTGTAGTCATTATCATAAGTACTAAATATGATTTTAATAACTGGGGTGTGCTTCAAAGATATAATATTTTTGGTTTGTGTTAATAAAAAAGGGCTATCAGGAAAATTATATTTGTTTGTAATTTGTTCCTTTATTTTTAGTTGCAATGTATTAACCGACAATAAAGCCATATTTGAACCCATAATTCTTTTCAGTTATCATTTTAGTTGGTCCTATAAAAACAAAGAACGAGTTAAACTTGAATGCAGTTAAATTGTAATTTAAATATGCGTAAAAATACAATTTTAAGTACTAAACAAATAAATGGAAGCTATAAAGCTCATTTGGACAATAAGCGGTGTAAAAAAGCTAAGTTCCATCAACATTATGCGAATCATGTTTAATACGCGATTTTTGTTCGCGCGACTTTTGACCAGTCCCTTGAAATGAATCTTAACCGGGTTCGACTGTATTTTTACTTATGAATCTTAAGAAATAATGCCAGTTTAACGCGTTCAAAGTTTCAAATTTTCTTTTTTGCCTCTTAAAATACAGGATGCCCCACAACTCCCTGACATATTTTTAAATTCAATATAAAATCAAGTAATTGCCACAGAAGTGCGGTTTGGACTAAATTGCTTCTCACGATCAAAAAGTTTCTTCAAGCGAATAAAAATAATTAGTTTCAAACTTCGATCATGGATGGCGCCACTTGTACGTATGTTAGGTTTCTGTTATATCCCTACCAAATCAGAGTTAGTAGCGATCTGTATTAACAGATGGCAGCACCATAAAGAGAGAGTTTTGAGAATTGTAAGGCTTTGCACGTAGCCGAGAATATTCTGCGCAGTTGTAAAATGTGACTTGTTCTGAGAGCTGCGTTTAGCAGCTGCTGTACATATGTAAATAAAAACTATAAGTAATATTATAGTTATGCTTTCTTCCTTAGTTAAGAGTAATTAGTTATAATAAGAGAGCGGCGATATAAAAGTGGCGACGAAAATGGGATTTTACCCAAATTAAAATGCAGTGATTTTTTTTTTTTTTTTTTTTTTTTTTTTTTTTTGAAAGAGAAAAAGAAAAAGTAGCACGGAAAATGGCCGATAAAGAAATAATTTCTCTGGGACGCTTGGAAGAATATAATGCAAACGTTCCTTGGACTATTTACGTCGAGAAAATTGATTTTTATTTTTCAGCGAATAGCATAAAAAATGATGATATGAAGAAGAATATTTTATTAAGTTCTGTGGGAACAACAACGTTTGCTATATTACGAGATATTATTGTTCCGAATACGCTGAAAGAAATCAGTTACGAGGATCTTTTAAAGAAAGCAAAGAATCATTTTTCACCACGCCCTAGTGAAATTGTTGAAAGATTTAAGTTCCAGAAACGACTAAGGAAGCAAGGAGAAAATATAGCCGATTTCGTACGAGATTTGCGTCGTTTATCCGAACATTGCAACTTCGGAAATACGCTTAATGACCGCCTCCGTGATCAGTTGGTATTTGGGATTCAGGATGAGAAGATACGGCAAAAATTACTGGATTCTAGGGACTTAACGTTCCAAACAGCGATAGAAATAGCTGAGTCATTTGAGATAGCTGAGGCTGGAGTGAAATCCCTACGCATAGGAGATAGTACGACTGTCAATCAAGTGCGTGTTTCGAAAGGAGAGAAATCGAAAGTGGAGAAGTATACTCATGCACCTAAGCCTAAAGAAGATAAATTCGCGCCTGAGAAACCGTGTTATAGATGTTCTAAAAATCATAATCCCAAGTTTTGCCCTTTTAAATCTGCAGAATGTCATTTCTGCCATCGATTGGGGCATTTAAAAATTTGTTGTCGTAACAGAAACTTTGGAATGAAAAGTGAGAAACCTTTTAAGAACAGAAAAATTAAAACTGTTCAGGAAGAATATTGTTTAAATTTTATGGACGACAACTCCAATAAGGTGTCATGGATTAAATCGGTTAAAATAAATGGTGTAAATATACAATTTGAAATCGATAGTGGTGCGGCTCATACTATCGTAAGTAAAAGTGTTGCTCATAAATTGTTCTCAGGTAAGCTGCCTTTAATTAAATCTAATATTAAGCTACAAACTTATACTAAAGGCTCTTTAACTATATTGGGGGAATTAAAAGTAAATACTGTTGTTAATGAATATTGTATACCTGATTTAAGAATATTGGTAATTAAAGAGGAGGGTCCGAATCTAATCGGAAAAACTTGCTTAAAAGCATCAGAATTATTTTGGCCTAATGTAAATATGATTAAAAGCATTTCGAAAGATGATTTAATTAGAAATTTTCCTAATGTTTTTGCTGACGGGATCGGGACAATCAAGGGTCCTCCCGTGTCAATTAAATTGAAAAAAGATGCAAAACCAGTTATTCTTAAGTCTCGACCTCTTCCTTTTGCTTTAAGAAAAACTACTGATGTTGAATTGGAACGATTAACTAATGAGGGTATTTTAAAACCTGTTGATCATTCAGAATGGGCTAGTCCTATAATAATTGTTCCTAAGCCTAATGGTTCGGTTAGAATATGTGGTGATTACAGAGCAACAGTTAATACTAATACTGAAAATGATAATTATCCTCTTCCTAGAATGGAAGAATTATTTTTTAAATTATCAGGTGGAAAATTTTTTACTGTTTTTGATTTAAAAGATGCATATTTACAACAACCTGTAGATAATGAAAGTAGTAAGATTTTGACTATAAATACACATAAAGGTTTATTCAATGTGTTACGATTAGCATTTGGGATAAAATGTGCTCCTGGAATGTTCCAAAAAAAATTGAACATATTTTTTAAATATTTGAATATGTTGGTGTATTTTTAGATGATGTTATCATTAGTGCTAGTAATGAATCAGAATATTCTGAAAGAGTTGAAAGTGTTCTGAAATGCTTTTCTGAGCATGGTATAAGATTAAATAAGGAAAAATTAAAATTTATGGTTTCAGAAGTTTCTTATTTAGGTCATAAAATATCTCAGAAAGGAATTAGACCTATTCCAGAAAAAGTTAATGCTATTTTGAACGCTCCTATTCCAAATAATGTGTCACAATTGCGTTCATTTTTAGGCTTAATTTCTTATTATAGAAACTTCCTGCCTAATATTTCAGATATCTTAGAACCCTTACATAGATTATTAGATAATAATGTAAACTGGACATGGTCAGAAAAGCATGAAAAAGCGTTTCAAAAAGTGAAACAATTATTATGTACATCTCCTGTTTTAGAATTATATGATGTAAACAAAGATATAGTTTTAAACTGTGATGCTTCTGAATATGGTATAGGGTCAGTTTTAAGCCACATTGTTGAGGGTAAAGAGAAACCTATTGCTTATGCTTCGAGAACTTTAAATAAAACTGAAAGAAATTGTGCCATGATTGATAAAGAAGCTTTATCTGTAATGTTTGGTGTCACTAAATTTCACAAATATTTAGCTGGAAAAAAATTTAAAATTATAACAGATCGTAAACCTTTAATTCGATTATTTTATCCTGTTAAAAGGTACCTGATACATTATCACCTAGAATGCTGAGATGGTCGTTAATGTTAGCTGGTTATGATTATACAATTGAGTATAAAAATAATGAAAATGCTGACAAATTAAGTAGATTACCTCTCCCAGAAACTGTAAATATAGTGAGTAATCCTGCGGGAATAATGTTCGTTTCAAATAATGATAATTGGCCTGTTACTTCTAAAACTATTGCAAAGTGGACAACTGAAAATCCTGTAACTAAACAAATTTTAGAATGGGTGTTACATGGGTGGCCGCGAAAGATCAAACAAGAAGAACATCAACCATATTTTCGTAGAAGGGAGGAAATTTCCTGTCTAGAAAATTGTCTATTGTGGGGACATAGAGTGATCATTCCAGAGGAAGGCCGTGAATATATATTAAAATTACTACATTCTGTTCATCAAGGTATATCGAGCATGAAAGCGAAAGCTAAGGGGGTAGTTTGATGGCCAAATATGGATAAAGAAATTGAACAAATGGTAAATTCTTGTAATAGATGTCAGATTTTTGCGAGGGATTGTCCCAAAATGGAACCCTTGAAATGGAAATCTGAACTGCCCTGGGAAAGGATCCATATAGATCATGCCGGTCCTTTTGAAGGTAAAATGTTTTTAATAGTAGTCGATTCTTATACTAAATGGTTGGAGGTAGAAGTAGTACCCAGGTCTGATAGTAAAACTACAATTAAGGTATTAAGGAGAATTTTTGCCACATTTGGATTACCTGTTGAATTGGTCAGTGATAATGGTCCCGCGTTCACAAGTGACGAATTTGAGGAATTTCTTAAAAATAATGGAATTAAGCATACGCCTGTTCCCTGTTCCACCTTATCATCCGTCTTCGAACGGACAAGCGGAATGATGGGACATAGTGGTAAAAATTACAGTAATTATGATAGGTATGAAAGGGTTAACCAAAACCGTTTTTCGGGAATTAATGGAAAAATAAAAGAACAGCTTAATAATGATGATACTATAGAACAAAGCCAATCTCAGCCTTCGCATGATATTGTGGCAAGTACAGTTGTGAGTAAGAAAAATGATGTTGCGACAGATAAAACTGTAAAAGACAATTTGACTAAAAACAATGACGAGGACTGTAAGAAAAGTGCTCCAGTTCGAAGAAGTCAAAGAGCAAGATTGCCTGTAATTCGTTTGAACTATGAGGGGAGGGGTGTTATATCCCTACCAAATCAGAATTAGTAGCGATCTGTATTAACAGATGGCAGCACCATAAAGAGAGAGTTTTGAGAATTGTAAGGCTTTGCACGTAGCCGAGAATATTCTGCGCAGTTGTAAAATGTGACTTGTTCTGAGAGCTGCGTTTAGCAGCTGCTGTACATATGTAAATAAAAACTATAAGTAATATTATAGTTATGCTTTCTTCCTTAGTTAAGAGTAATTAGTTATAATAAGAGAGCGGCGAAATAAAAGTTTCAAACATGCATTTTTCTGATTTTCCGATTAGTTTTGACTTTGTAACACAGAAATGACGACTCCCAGCGAAAAAGCTAATTACGTAAGTTGGTACTTCGAAAGCAAATCGAAATTAATCTGAAAATCAGAAAAAAACATATGTTTGGAACCAAACATACGGACAAGAGGTGCCAACTATGATCGAAATTTAAGACTGGTTTTTTTATTCGCTTGAAGGAAACTTTTCATCGTGAGAAGCATTTTAGTCCAAACTGCATTCCTGTACGACAATTACTTGATTTATATTGAATATTAAAATGTGTCATGGATTTTTGGGACACCCTTTTCTTTTATACACACGGAAATTAAATTTTATTAGTTAGTAATTGGTATTTAAAGTTAAAGGAAAATGTTGGAGCTATAAGAATTAGAACATGCAATCGCGGGTAAACAGTAACGAAAACTTTAAAAGCGTTTTATTAATATGTTGAGCAAAAAGTTCTGGGAAATTTTTAATCTCATAGTTACCACAATGTGTATCGTTTATAGGAGTACTACTGGTACATCTATAGGAGTTCAGGAATTTCGGCTCCAAAATGCCTATTGAACAGTATGATTTGCGTGTGTTGATCCGGCATTATTGGTGAAAAGGTCTAACGATTCAGAAAGCCGTCGATGAGATTAATGAGGGTGAAGGGGCTGGTACGGCGACAAACTTCGTACTTCCAGCAGATCCAGAATCTGGCAGAACGATGGCAGAAAGTCGCGAACTATGATGGTCCCTACTTTGAAGAATAGTCCTTGTTGATTTTGTTGTTAATTTGCGCATAACAAAGCAACTTTCTCAAATTTCCCAGAACTTTTTGCCCAACCTAGTAAGAATAGAATTTCAAAATCAGTGGTCACTCATACGAGTACAATTTCAATCAATCAACTTCATATTTTTGCAAATAAATTGTCACGTATTTTTCTAGTGAAATATACATAAATTTTATGTAATTGGTGGTCACTCTAGCTCAAGCAGATTTCCATCAATTAACATGATCTTTTTGCAAATAAATCGGAGTATTTTTTAAAAATTAAATATGTAGATTTTATACAAATATTAATACTTCGTTTTTATGTGTAACTTTAAATAACGAAACTTTTGATGGATTTATAACCCTCTCAGATATTAATAATCTATTTTCGAAACAGGAAACCAATGCAATAATCTACAAGGACACAAACATTTCAACAGTTATAAAAATAGATTAAGCAGCAATCAATCATCGTGTAATCACCGAACACTTTTCTATATTTCCTAAATTATGCTACTCAAAATGAACAATTACATTCATAAATAAAATATGTTTATATATTATCCCACGCATGAAGAAAGAGTTCGACGTAATCAACAAAAAAGAACTGTAAAGGACTAAAAAAAACTTTTTTATTATTAATTCAGTTGTTCTGTAGATTTCAATAAGTAAACATGTAATGAAAAAATTATTGCTGCAAAACTATTAACTTAAAATTGTAAAACTTGGAGATTTAATAATATAATATTTAATAAGCAAAGAATCAGTATCAAGATTGGATTCAATTTACATAAGATAAAACATTAAACCTCCACTTTTTTTATTTCAACATTATAGCACAGTGAAATAACAGGAATTCCTGACCAAAGGATAGATCGTACTGGAATAATTCGGCCAAGCTGTGAATTGAGGATTGCTGTTGAAGAAAGATAAAGGTAAGAAATTTACCCATATCATTATATTCAGTTGATTTATTTTATTTAGCTAAATATTAGAGCGCGTGTAACTGTGCAAAGCAGAGGTGGCTTTTTTGCCAACAACTTTTGGTTCTATTTTACTTTCACTTGATACCATCTCATTAAAAATGTAATGCACAATTTCAAAAATGCCAAGTATTTCACTATTTTAGTATAAATATATTATAACTAAGTGG
This sequence comes from Maratus speciosus, assembly GCA_963932465.1. Lineage (NCBI taxonomy): Eukaryota > Metazoa > Arthropoda > Arachnida > Araneae > Salticidae > Maratus > Maratus speciosus. Next base: position 423,412,508 of record OZ010794.1, on the reverse strand, counting down.
CTATTAATCAGTCACTAATTTACACAGTCTTATATATGTTTCAATATCTGCTTAATAGCCAAACATACTAAGAAATAAAAGGATATCAATTGGAATATAATTGATACAATTCATTTTGAAAATTATTCGGAAGTATATGAATAACCATGTATTAAAGTCAACAGATCAAAGAATTACTGTATCGGCATGACTGCCAGAAAATTTAGTTATAGATAAAAGAAGCACATAGCTGATATAAAGTATAATTGAAAAACCACAACTGTTGCAAGATTATATCAAGTAGAAACCATCCAAATAAATTTCAATGAATGTAAGATAATTTTCACGGCAATCTATACTATTATCCTTTATTAGCGAAACCATAGAGGTTGTAACATTTGAAAATTAATCTGTAACGATGCAGCATCATTTAACTTACCAAAATTATCGGTTGAGTTACTCCACAGTTATGAACATACAAATAAACAACCATGTAAAAATAAAATAAATTAACGTGCGTAATCTGAATATACGTTGAAAATTGATTGATGGCGTTTCAAATCATTAAGGTGCATTTATTTGCTTTACTCGACGAAAAGTCGTAAATATTTCAACTTCGCTTACTTTTCCGAGCGTTCTGTGGTCATCAACAAAAGAAAGGGGATTCTCAATAAAGGAAAGAGGCAGAGATGAGCACGTCAACGACGTCCACTGGTGACCTCTGACGTCTAGACATCCTACAAAAGTCATAAAACCTGACTAGAAGCACCTTACCAATTAAAAGGTTTCGAGGGGAAAAAGTAGTCTGTTGTGTGGTTTAAGGTCCAGACAAACGACTTTTCTTCACATCGAACTTTTCGTGTGATAAGGCGCTTCTTTACATGTTTTATGATTTTCGCAGGATGTCTAGAGCTCAGAAGTCAGCAGTGCACCTTGTTGACAAGTTCATCTCCGCCTCTTTTCATTTCTTGATATTCCTCTATCTTTTGTTGAAGACCACAGAACATTTGAAAAAGAAAGACCAGTTGAAAGATTTATGACTTTTAGGAAGAAAATAAGAAACGGACCTTAACACTACACATCGTGCAACTGTAGCATGTTTTTAGTTATTTTGATAATTGCTTCGGTGGAACTGAAACTTGTAAACAGTTTATTAAAACTTTTCTTACTGTTTTTATAGTTTTTATTTAAAACCTTGTAGCAGTTTAACGAAGTACATTATATACATATCTCACAATTTAAATAAACGGCGGAAAAACAACAAAAACCATATTTCTTACTTTCAGTACATTAAAATATGTTTCGGTCGATATAAATCAAGCGTCAATGCGAAGTGCAATTCTGCTAGGTAAAGTCTTGCATCGGATTGGATAATCCGATTTAATTCGAACCCGGCCCGCGGTTCAGGTCGGATCTGTTGACACTATTTTTTTTGTCGTTGCCGGTCTTGTTGACTTTAAATGTTTCGGTTTCGGCTCGATTTCGGGTTGAGTTTTAATTCTTTGGGCTCAGATAGACCCATTTTTCAAAAGAAAGTCCTGAATATATTTCAATTGAAAAAAAGACTACATATTTGAATATTAATAAGTATATAATATATATACTCATTTATACACAAAAAGATAAAATTGATATTTAAGATATAATTGTAAACTACTTTTCCATAATTGTCATAAAATGTGGATTAATTTTCTTTAAATTCGGGCTTCAGATTGAATATTTCTGTTTTTTCGAGTGTTTCGGGTTCGTGTCGTGTTCTGGGTTGATGATTTTTTTTTGTCTTTTTTTAGTCGGGTTTCGGGCTTGCTTAAAGCAGAATTTTCGAGTTTGAGTCGAGTGCAATCCGACTCCATATATAGGTGATTTTATGACCGTATGATGGATATTATGAAGTAGCTATTGACCAAATAGCATGAAATTTGAAAAAGATATTTTGGTGGCTCATACCTTCTTCCTGACCAAACGTTCAGGACTCCCTCTATACCTTTATTATCTTTTTTTTTAATTCATCCCTTATATTAATTTATCATTGAAAGCAATGATAAAATGTTAGCAATGATTTGCATTTCTCAGAACATCAGTTTTCCTCAAAAGATATTATTGAGTTCAAAGAATACTCTCAATTACCAAGTAAATAAACCTTGAATTTTAAAAACGTGAGCTCATTAGGAAACGTTTATCTGTTAAAAATAATTGCAAGACTTTAACTCAAAGAAGGTAAAATAAGCTTAATGATTAAAAGTTTAATTCAAATTCCTTTGTAAATTTTGTATCCATCTTATAAGGAAATTTGTAGCCCCCCCCCCTCCCCCGAGCCCTTATTCTTTTAATCGTTTACAATTTTAAATAAAAACCACACAGTATTTTTAAAAAGTGTTCAGAATTTTTATATTGCGAACAAATTTTGCTGTTTTGCAAATTTAATGGCTGAACCCTTTGTATCTGCACTTTACATACCTGCAACATACCGAAAAGTCAATGTTACTTATGCAGTGGGCTTTAAAACAAGATTTATCTATTGCAACTATCTGCCAACACAACAGTTAATATAAACAGGGCTTAATTTGCGACGGAGCCCACCTGAGCCGAGCTCCGGTACTTCTCTGTTTTAGTAAATATTTAAACATTGGTCGGAATTCACAGGAGCTCATAAATACAGGGCTACGGAACCCAGTACAATAGCGCTTCCGAAAAACCGAAGCCTGCCACCTTTTAAAGAAAATTGAAAAACATTGTTCCATTCTTCAGCATATAAATATTAATTTCTGTAAATTTCATTCATTTTTTCATAAAAATGTAGGGGAGGCTAGGGAGGGTTGACCATACGGGAGGCTTGACACACCCATCAGTTTTCATATTTAAAAGAATTTCAGGGTTTTATCAACAGGTGTCAAGCAAAGCTACTGGAATGTTCAAACGACAGTCTCTGTTTCATACAGACAATCGAGATAGGTGTGGAAAAAATCAATTGTGAGGCGTTTTCAACCTAAAAGCTGTGTTTTTTAGAAATATTTTGTAAGCTTTTTTCAGATAAAATATATCACAGGAATTTAAGTAAGTAGGTTTTAAGTAAAGCAGAAATATCGAGCTTTCATTCCAGGCATAAAGATTACACAGTAAGTTAGACTTAACATTAAAAATGTGCTATTCTTTGGAAAAAGGCTATGTGGGGAGGCTTGACCCGGTCAATGTGAGGGAGGGTTGACCACATGTTCAAGACTCCTTTAAAATATTCACGGCGGGAAACGAGAATTCTCGTTTTCATTCAAAAAAAAAAAAATCATTGACTAACGGCGTGGCTTCTATCTTACAGAAAATGAATTTATATCATGTTGTCTATATTTTTTTAGATTGTAAGAGAGTGTTTATTAAGATCGTTCATTGAAAGTTATTTACCGGTGCATAAACTTTGGAAACCCATCTAGAACACCAATTTACAAAAGACTTTCAGAACAGGGAGGAGATTCTACTGTTTTAAAATAAAGATTTGATAAAAATTACCCGTCGGCTATGTGTTAATTAAAGGGTTTTGGAAATCTTTTTATTATATACTGTGCATAATGAAAGATTAATGGTTATTATATGAAAATGAATGTAAATTTATTCTGCAAAGGTACAGAAAAATGGAGTGATGGAAAAGAAAACGTTTAAAACTGATTAAAGAAAGATGTAAAAAATTGCTATTTGTACCGCACGAAAAAAATTAATGAAATATAAATGGGAAAGTCGATAGGAACTTTTTTCCATTTAAATATTACTTACAATAAGTAAATAGAAACAGTGGAAAATACTAGAGAGTACAAAAGGAGCAGTCTTAACCGTTTCAGGGGCAGTGGTATGTTTATGACAGCTAAGTAATGCTGATAGATATATTTTAAATTTTTATTTTGCTAAAGAAAAAAATGCTTTAAATTTTGCAATTAATGTACGAAATATAAATATGCAGATTGAAGTATCAGGGGGGATTGGGGGAATGGTGATTGTTAGTGCCAGTACCGCAGAATATATGGGCTCCGGTACTTTTTTTGTTAGAAATTAAGCCCTGAATATAAATCGTCCATAGTATTGTCGACAGACGGCGATAATGAAATAATTTTTCCTGCCAAAGTTTTATTTATCATTTGAAGAGTTTTGCATCGTTATTTTTAAAATCAACTTTCTAAATTTTATAAAATTAAAAAGGCTAGACATCTCCAAAAATAGATTTTTTTACAAAGGTAAGTTCATATACTTTATAATTTTGTATTAGTAAATTTACGATATTTGTGTGAGGTGTGTAATTTTCTGTTTATTGCAGATGTGAAAAAAGTTCCTTTTAGTCAATATTTTTTTATGTTCTAAATTTTTAAATTATTTTTTACATGCTTAAAATGATGTATTTTAACATCTAATAAATATATTTCTTCAAACCGGAGTTGTTGAGTCAAAAAGGGTTAACATAACAGTGAGATGTTATCTTTAGATCTTAAAAGATCAGACAATTTTTCTTATAAAATCTTTCATTTGTAAGTTTGTTATCAACTACAAATGCTCGCGTCCAAATCAACAATTATCGTTCTAATATGAACTAATAGTACGCCTGTAACTATCAGCTGTGTTTTGGCGGTTTCTCGCTATTTTGAATCATTTTGTTGTGTAGTAACAATAATTAACAATATTTTGCTAATTAAAGATAGAAATATAATTTTTTTGTAACTGAACTTTATAAAAGCACGTAGCTAAATTAATTACCTGTCTAAAAAATATATATATACACTGGTGTGCAAAAATTAAGGACCAATCACAAAATGCTAATTTTCAAATACGCGAACACTCAAAAGGAAATAAAATAATTCGAGTAATTACTATCTCTACAACACAGCTAGTCCATATAACATCTCATGTCACACATTGTCACAAGTGTCACAGTCACTACGGTGAAGTAAAAAAATAGGAAATTCCCTACATCTCATTATGAGTCTCAAATTATCACTATATGTGACTCCACTGAGACGTCACTGTGACTGCTACTTTGTGACGAGTCATCATGTGACTTTGCAATGTAATTACATTGCGACTCTCATGTGACTGTCATCTGTCGATTCAATATCAAAGTCATCGTGAACGCTGCATTGGGATAAGTTACCAAATAATGTCACATGATGACTTTCAGGTGACAGGGAGGCTACTCTGAAGTCACCATTGTGCTCTTTTGGGAAAAGCCTCCATGTGACTATAATGTGATATTATTTGGTGACTTATCATAATGCAGCGTTCATGATGACTTTGAAATTGAGTCTAAATATGACAGTCACATGAGTGTCACAATTTAACTACATTGTAAAGTCACCTGATGACTCGTCAAAAAGCAGCAGTCACATTGACGTCTCAGTGGAGTCACATATAGTGATCATTTGAGACTCATAATGTATGGAATTTCCTATTTTTTTTTTTTTTTTTTTTGGCTTCACCGTAGTGACCATGACTCTTGTGACCATGTGTGACATGAATGAAATGTTATATGGACTAGCTGTGTTGTAGAGATAGTAATTACTCGAATTATATTATTTCCTTTTGAGTGTTCGCGTATTTGAAAATTAGCATTTTGTGATTGGTCCTTAATTTTTGCACACCAGTGTATATACTACTTTAAAATATATCTATTTTATTTAACTCTCTTGAGGTTTTAAAAATTAAACTGACGAAGGAAAATTCAGTTCTTTTTTCAGTTTTCATAGCTTAACTTGTAATTTTCAGTTTAACTACAGACAGTGTTCTCTCTGGGTTTTGAGCAACATTCGCGATTTGGCGTATAAAAAAGAAAAAACAGTAGCCAAATGAAAAAAAAAAAAATATTTTTAGCAAAAAAAGATTCGGCGTGAAACACTGAAAAATGTTTAACCCCTTATTGTATCTCTTTTTTTAAATAAATTTTCTAAAACAACCTAATTTTTTGTAATTGCTTATAAAATAGAAATACGACTATCCGTTACAGAAACTATTAAAAATAAGTACATTCTGAATGTCTCCTAAATGTGTAAATGTTTCAGGCATTCTTTTAGCAATCTAAATAAAAATTCAAAACAGCGACGATCTTTGATTTACCATTATGAAAATATACACTAAAAATTTCTATGAGATTTCTACTCTAACAGATAGAAAAGATTGATCTGCCACTGATGACTCGCACACAACTAATAAATAGTACGGTAAATGGATATTTTCAAAGCCGCATTCCAGCAAAACTTTAAGTAATTTTGTTTGTGTTTTTACCGGTGCGATACCGGTGCTTAGATAGTGATCAACTGACAATAGGAAAATACCTATCGCATAATCCTTGCTGTATCTTTGGCTGTTGCTAGACTGAATTGGTGTTGACTCAGTATCTCTATAAATAGAGCAATATAAACGCCACGGTGCGATTGAATATGAAAAGTGACATCAATCGTTCAGTAACGCGGATAAGAATCTGGACTGCACTGGCACACGTTTCAAAAGACCATAAATTGAGCACTCTCAATTTGGCGAATCTGATTGTTCGCTTACTCGCCAAATGATGCATTTGGCAAAATGGCGAGCGGCAGCGAGAACTTTGACTACAGATACTAGTGAAATTTTCTTTCGTTTGAAGCGCTATTAGGGGAAAGTAGGGTAATGCCGCTCACTTAAGGGAAAACATGAATAGCAAGTCAAATTTATACAAAAAATCAATATTTTATGAACGCTGTATAAGTCAGGAACAATTTGCATAAAAGTTTGAGGAATTTTTTTTTATCGTTTTCTATAATTAACCATGCATTGAGCGGTAATGCTCGACATGGTAGGGTAATGGCGCTCAAAATTTGAATACAACATTTAAGTACGAGAAAAGTCACATATGTAGTTGTGTGGGCTATTCACACCGCAGCAGAGTTTATGCGACCACTTTCCACATATTGTGCAGCGAAACCACGTTTCGTTATCTCTCCCGAATTCTCCGCAAAACAGTAGATTTCTGTCTCCATACCTTTTTTAAATTCAGGTTTTTTGATTGTCACCACTTTTTTGAAATCGTAAAATTGACCTTGTTTAATGACATAATAATTAAGGCAAAAACAAGAGTAATTTTACCATTTCAAAAAAGTGACGTCAATCAAGAAATTTGAAGTTTAACCCATTAAAGCCGGCAATATTTCCCTCTTTAAAATGCAGAACGTGCATTTGACTCCAGTTTTTTTTTTTTTTTTTTTTTTAATAGCAATTTTTGTTTGATTTTATCACGAAGCTTAAGTCATCAAATAAAAGATAATGTTTCCGTTCAAAAATACTGGTATTCAAACAAAAAAAATGGTTGAATCTTTTCTGATACCATATGGTACCGCTCGGCTTTTGTGGGTTAAAAAGTAGCACACTGGCAAAATTGCTTCTAATTCCACGTGAGCGCCATTGCACTTCATAGCCATGTTGGGTTTTAATGCATTACAGTGGCATAACAACGCACTACAAAAATAAATAAATGCATGAACGTACAGCTAAATGTATATATTTTGTAGACGTAACGAGGGAATTAACATTTGAAAATAAGAATGTGCACTTACCTTCAAGTTAAATGTTGTAGCATTTTACAATAATACAACTGCAAACTAATAACGTGAGGAGACAAAAATACTTTCCTTCCGACGGTTACTATATCCTTACTGGGAACTTACGCTGAAGCTCGCTAGCTGCCGGTATCGATCGCACGTTTTCAATTCTATTCTGTAGTTATAATAGTCCTGTACAAAAAGTTTAATACAGAAACAATACCCTGTGAGTTAATTGAGCCTTTTCATTCACATTTCAGTCAAACGATCTCGTAAACTGTTAACAGTAAATATGCAACAACTTCTGCCGTAACAGTTAAGAGTTAAACTATGGATAATTCAAATGATGTGCTAGTCATATGATAAATAAAAATCCTACATTAAAAAAATTTTCCTGTATAGTATTTATCTTTGCTAAATACGAAAGAAGTATTTGTCGCCGTGTTTTTTTTTTTTTTTTTTTTTTTTTTTTTTGGATAATTGGCTAGACTAATTCATTGGACTTAGTGATCGGAAATATGACTTTGGAATTATACCACATTGTTGGCAATGAAGTGGTACAGCTGTGGAAAAATAAAAATAAACACCCCTTAATAACTCTGCCAAAAATTATCATAAAAGAAAGTTACTGATACCAGACGATTGGTAATAAACTCTACTTTTAAATGATGTATATAAAATTTGCTTAGGGGGCCATCTACATATTAAAACGAACCATTTTTTTTCAATAGCAGCACGCAATTCTGACAGCATAAATGAACTCTACACCCTTCCATTAGCCTAAAAACAAATTTTTATGCAATTCGTACGATAAGATTCCGAGAAATGAATTATTTTAAAGCGAGCATATTTTAAGGGCTGTATCCTAATTAAAGTTCGGTACCCGATTGTTGACCGAGAGAGCCACCTTCTTGATCAAGGCATCTTAAGCGCCACTCAAGCAGTCATTGAAGACTGCTAGATTACAGGATAGCAGTAAGAAATTTCAAAATATCTAGTCACTTCTGTCATAGACGGCCCCTTAACACTAGGACCGCCATAACGGTCATTTTGACCGGTACCAAATTAAAATACTCTGATTCGAACCAGAAATTTCTTTCTAAAATAAGTTAAACATGTACCACGGAGAAATGAGTTAAATAAAAAAGTTAGATAGTTTTTAATAAAAATTCTGGTGTAAAATATTTTTATAACTCTTGAGTAAAATTTCCTGCGGTTCTAGTGTTAAACAGTCATTTTGGCGTTTTTTAAACATAATTTGAAAACTATATGGAAAAAAAATGGGAAATTTTGGATCTCCATAAAGCAGGACTTAATAAATCTAAATCCATCAAAAAGAATTGTAGGTTGCAATTCATAGTTTTTGTTAATATTAATTTCATAATTCATATAAAAAAATTATAAAAATTGCAAATTCAACGTATTTATGTTTGGGTATTTTAGTATTATTGCTACACAAAAAATTAGCACATTAGGAGTATAATTTCAGGAGATATTAATAAAAATATAAAAATGTAATTTAACATTGCCCTAAATTTCGAATGCTTATAATTCAAAAACTTATCATTCAAATGACTTGAAGTTTGGTGTCTAGGCATAGTTTGAACAGAAGATTTGAAATATTTTGTTAAAATTGGGTATTGCTATTGAAAATAATGAAGTTTGGGTTCGTTTTAATATGTAGATGGCCCCTAAGCAAGTTTTACATACATCATTTAAAAGTAGACTTAATTTCCAATCATTCGGTAACAGTAACTTTCTTCAACGATAATTTGTTGAGGAGTTAGTAGGGGGTTTTTACTTTTTTTATTCTTCACGACTGTACGTACTGAGCACTCATTGTAAACATATTAAACAAACAACTGAAGGCATATTGGGCATTGAAATGCACAAGTCTACTCAATACTTATTTGAATATCACAGATCCACGCGCCTTAGAGCATTCTGAAGTGAGTAAATTATTTTTGGCTAACTCAGTACATTGAAACACACGTCATCAGGGATGTAGTGGAGGGTATACGGGGGTATACGCCGTATACCCTCTGGATTTTTTTAAGGAACACCGTATACCCTCTGTTTCTCAAGAAAGCTATAGTATATACACTAGGGTATACGCTCTGCCTTGAGCGTATACCCTCTGCTTAGAGAGTATACCCTCTGTTTTTTTTACGACTACACCACTGCACGTCATGCTCATTTATATGTACGTATGTTTTCACATATAAATATACATACTCACTTAATAGATTTATGTATGCATGATAATTCAAATACGTACACCTGCAGAACGAAATTCAGGGAGGGGCAAGCTTTTCAAAAAGAAGTGCCTGAAATCCGCAACCTCGGCCGTGTTTCTTTCTTTTAAATGAAGAATATAAACTTGGAATAATCTAAGCTTAGAACTTTTCCTCAAAACCCCTGTACAAGACAATTTTTAAATATATCAAGGCAAGAAACAATGCGAAAATGTAACACAAGACATTATTAACAATGCAAAAGTAAGCTCCTACTTTCTTTTTTCAAAATGGGAAAATCAAAGAGTGATGTTATATTTTTTTCTTCGGGGCTTTGGAAGCCCCCTCTCCCACCCTTACAAACACTTTTAAGATAATTTTTAAACACATGAATGTAAAAGCAACACGGAACATTAAATATTGCCATTCACGGGAGGCCTGCCTCCTCTGCAGAGGAATATTTTGCTACTTTTTCTCTTATCGTTTAAATATTTTAAATCACTTGGAAAGAATAAATTTTACTATTTTATTTTTCAATTCATTAGAGAAAAATAAAATATAATTAATTAAATTTTAAAAGACAGGGTGGGAACATACCCCCCGTCCCCTCCCCCTCCATTGACTGCGCCCATGAATACGTATTGCTGGATAAATTCACAACGATTTTTTCTTATGCGATACGAATTACGACGCCTTTTCTATAATTAGGGAAGCAAGAAAAGTCGCTTACGTCATCGAAGCTCCTGTCATCCATCAAGTAGCAGTGGCGGGGTCTATTTCACACATTTTTTTTTCTCCCTTCTGGTACGCCCCCACTAAACAATGAAAAAAAAAAATTAAAGAAAAAATGCGATAAGGTTGGCGGGCGTTGGTCTCCATCTATTTAAACTCTGACCTTCCTTTACCTGTAGCAACGCGAGCTCTTTACGGAAGGCGGAAGAGGAAATATTTTAAGGGGATCAAGACTCTTAAAATTGGAAAAAATGAAAAAAAAAAGAACCATTTTCAGAATTTAATATCTTAAAATGTATATGATTTAAAAACACAATTTTTATTGGGATGAAAGGTATAAGTATGTTCTTTCATTTCATGTATTTAAAAAATTACAAGAACGAGAATTAGTATTTATAGGGGGCTCCGAACTGTCAGACATTTGTTGAGCAGAAAATTGGTATGACAGATTACGCGCAGGATTTCAAAATAAATTTTGCAACCAGAAGGAATTTTTTGTGCCTAATTACATTACAGATTGTAGTAATTACCCTGAACCTAAATAAATTTGTATTTAAAGCATCCTTATATTTTTAATACGAAGTTGTATTTAGCTAACACAAAATTTTCAAAATTTCAACAGTATAATCATCTAAAATATATATATATATTTTTTAATAATAAAAATAGAATTTTAGGTTCAGTTTATACAGACTAACATGAAATATATGTTTTGAAAATTTCATGGAAAAATATTAAGAAGTTTTTGAGATATCGTGCGCGTTATGACCATAAACTTCATTTGGTGAAAAATGATTTCAAAGTTTCGGAAATGCCGCTTTAGCTATTGCGGGGGGATCATTCTAAAAGCCATAACTTTTGTACTAATGGGAATTTCGAGGAAATAATCACATCAAAATGTTCAGAAAAGAGAAGAGTTTAACATCTAAAAAAATAAAATTTTCGAAAAATTTGAAGCTTTAAGAGTCCTGAGACCCCTTAAAAACTGAAAAATGGAGAAGGAATATACTCCAGGGTTTTAACCCTTAAATGTGGGATTTTTTATTTTGTTTCGAAAAAATTATATATGATCCTCTGAAAGGACACAGGAAAAATAAAGAAAAAAATCAGAGATATATTTTTCATATAACGCGTCAATATTTTCTTCTCTTGCACATCTGCAATACAAGGAAAAACTACTGTCGTGTGGCTGTTTTAAGTTAAAATAATGCAAATTAGTAAATACTTTTAAGAAGTATGTCTCCAAATACCTTATTTTACATAATTATTTATTTTATAAAACTTAACCTTTAACCCTTTAATTCCCATGATAGAATACGTTCTCGAAATTACGTAGTTCAGAGAATCTGACTTTACACCAGAAAGTTTCAATGGTTAATTTCGCTTTATTTAAATACAGGATGTCTGTTTTACAATTAAATCAAATATCGTTATTATAATTTTCTAGTGTGAATTAGGTATATGCGAATAAAAAAAAAAACTATTAAATTCAAAACAGTGTTGTTTGCATATATGCAAAGCTGCGCGCTAAAGGGTTAAAATCGATTGTTGAATACATATCTGAATGTTGCACAAGCAGAATTAATAACAATCTAATATATAAAAAGGAAATTTTTGTCTGTCTGTCTGTAATTCTATACAAATCCACAGTTTGGAATCCAGAATTGTGAAATGTTACTTACATGTGTAATTAAAACACAACCGAGGCAACGCGGAAACGAAATAACTTATAATTAATTTTTAATTAATAAAAAATCACCAATTTAGCAGCAATTTCCTATCAAATTTAAACATTTTTCGTTATAGCAAATGCCAACAATTAAAAATCCACAATAAAATTCTTATCACAACAATTACTTTTCTATTGCAAGATTTCCATGAGAAAAATGAAAATAAAATAAATAGTTTGACGAATTAAAAAAAAAAGTTAATATTACTTTATAACTTTTCTATTGCTCGATTTTCACGTGAAAAGGGAAGATGAAATAAATAGTTTGACGAATTTAAAACAAATTGAATATACGTCATATTGGAAGTACAAGGAACGTCATTAACGTCATATGAGTTTGAAAAAAACGTATTGAAACATGGTAAAAACCCAATTTTGGAAATATTGGGATATTTTAACAATTTGAGGTTTTCTGAATTTGTTTTTGCCATTTTAAAACCTATTCTATATATATACTATAGGTGCAGATTGCCAAAATTTTTAAGGAGCCAGTGGCTCCTAAACCCAAAAAATTCAGTCGCCACATTGTGAAAAAATTGCATAAAAGCAATAACGTTTATACGGGAAAAAACTCAGGACTTCACAGTGAAAAATAATTTGTTTAATGTATACACGTGTACAACAAAACATAGACTAAATATATCAAATGTGTACATTTAATCACATTTTTTTTTTCAATTTGGGTATAAATTAAGTGTAATATAAATTTTAAACTATGTACAGTTCAGACTATAAAGTTGGGCAAGATACAGGTTAAAAAAATGGGCATAAGCTAAGCAATCACGGTAGTGGAGAATAATAGGAAAACAATATTTCTTATTTTCATTTTGTCCTAGAAGAGTACATATAAAAAAAACTGAGAATGTGTAAGTATTATTAATTTGCACTATAAAAATCAAGATACAATTCAAACGCTTGTTTTTGAAGAATACACAAGAAACTTTCCTTTTAAGAAAAATCTTATCACAGAGTATTACTGGGGTGATTCTGTTCCTAAGTTTTCGAAAATTTAAGACATTGGGTTCCGAAAATTCGGACATAAAAAAGTATCGCGAATTTCGACAAATGGTCGCCGAAAAAATCAATTTCGTCAACCGTTCGCAGAAAAAATCGCCCATTTCGCCAAAGGATCGAAAAAAAACGCAAATTTCGTCAAAGGACCGCAAAAAAACCACAAATTTCGTCAGAGAATCGCGATAAAACGCGAATTTCGTCAAATAATCGAGAAAACCGGAAATTCATCAAAGAATGCCGAAAAAACCCGCAAATTTCGTCAAATGATCACGAAAAAAAAAATCACACTGATTTCATCAAAGGACTGCGGAAAAACGCTAATTTTGTCAAAGGATCGTAAAAACAACGCGAATTTCGTCAAAGAATCGTAAAAACCTCCCGCAAATTTCGTCAAATGATGGTGAAAAAATGGACGATATTCCCATTTTTTCTCCGACCGGTCGACGAAAATCAATTATTTCTATTGCTGATAATTGTGGTTTTTTTCGGGGTGGAATGATGTAATTTGCCTCTTTTTTTTCCCCTCCTTTGACCAATTGACAAAATTTGCATTTTTTTTTTTCTATCGACCTATTGACAAAAATTGTGTTTCTTTCTATCGAACAATTGGCGAAACTCACGGTTTATGTCACGACAGATTGACGAAATTTGCGGTTTTATTTAGTGAACGATTGATGGTTTTATTCGGCTAGCGATCAACGAAATTTGCCGGATTTTTTCATGGCGGTTTCTACAAAATTCGTAACCGATCAAGAAAATTCTCGATTTCTTTCATTGGCCGATTGACGAATTGATTTTGCAAAAATCTGCTAAATAAATAAATAATAATTCGAGGAATTCTGCTAATTCGTAGAAGAATCGCATGCCGATATCTCGTGTCTATCTGTAAGAACATATCTGAATAAACCCAGAGCTACAAATTTAATCACTGGCGGCCAAACGTATTCTTTTCTCGGCTCAAAGTTTTCTGCGTCACAAGCTAACTGTGGTATATACCACTGCTGATGAATTAATTCGCGGCGCATATCAAACGTCATTTTTTTCCGATCTCGCGGACATCGCAGTTTTTTAGAATAAAACAATAAATTTACGATTCCGCGGAAATGTGGTGTCCAAGTTCAAAAAAAGATAAGCGGTAAATATCGCGAGGTTATGGAGAAGACATAATTCCGCGATTAGTAAGGGGAAAAAAATCCGAAAATCATTCGCCGAAAAAGGGGCATCCCTATAAGAAGCATGGCGACCGAAGTTAGTCGCCAAAGCAAAAAATTTAGTCATCACGTGACGACTGGCGACCGTGAATCTGCACCTATAATATATACGTGTATGTTTAATTTTGAAATTGATTTTTTAAAACAAACATTCTTAACCCTTAAATGCCGGGTGTTGCTTTTCGGCAACATACCCAATTTAGTCTCTAAAATACTATTAGAATAATATTGAAGCCTTAATGCTTAATGTTGCCAGTAAAATTCATTCTGAAAATATTATTAAATCGATTTTCAACATGTAGATGGCAACACCTGTGCTGTTTAAGAATAAAGATAGATTTATTTTTTCAATTGTTGCTACTTGTCCTTTTTGTTTTGTTTGGAAGCTTGCGAAATACCCTATTTTGTTCTGCAGTGAGCAAGTAAAATTTATTTCTTATTATAGTTCCTAAAATTCTTGTGTGTTTAATATTATAGAATTTTATCAAGGAAAATTATTTTTTCAATTAAAGACCAATATTGCCGATTAGTAACAGTGTATTTTTTAGCCGTAAACCATACTTAAAATAAAATATGATTTTTTTAAGTATTTTTCCCATGATTTATTTAAAAAATGTAAGCCGAAAAACATTATTACAATGATTTTTGGAAAAATCAGGCATTTAAGGGTTAAAATTCCGGGCAACGCCGGGTACTTTACCTAGTGTAAAATAAGATTGCGTTACTGGTACATTTTATTCATGCACCAAGATGAATACATTTTAAGCTTTAAATATGCTGAATACTCCGTATTTAATATAATATCTGCATATTTATACACATTTAATCCTAACGTGTGTGCTTGTTTCATATATCATATTACTTAATCTATCTCATATACTTAAATACCACCTTATATACTTACTTATTCTGTCTTACATACTTAAATATCCCCTTATATACTTACTAGAGATAACGGGCTCAAACTAAAAATTCTATTTCTTCACAAATTGAAAAAAAAAAAAAAAATATTTTATTTAAGAAACAAGAATGTAGTCTAATTCTCGAAAGGTGTTTAAACATCCTTCAAAAATCAGTTTGAAAAGGAATTGTATTATAAATAATTTGCATACGTTAAAAACACATAAACTTGCCCAATGGTACACATAAGCAAGAACATTTATATGAACTTGTACAAATAAAATTAGTGATAAAGCGTAATATCTACGTTTCGAACTACTTCGGCAGTCGTCTTCAGGATAAATATGATGTTGAAACGTTTAAATGTTAACGGTAATTTATCTTATAATATACCAAAAATCTGGCTTAATATTATAAAAAAGTCTTAATTCTTTACCTGTTTGGAATGTTTCAAATTTTCCCTCTTTTACCACCACCTTGTTTGAATGTAATCTGTTCCCCCGTCCATAGCTGGAGAGACTCCATGGTCTTAAAGCGAGATTTCGATTCATCTCAACTTATTTCATTATAAATTTTTCTAATGTACTCACCGCAGTTTTTCATTCATATAGGGGAGACTAGGGAGGGTTGACCCACTTTTTACAAAATTATTTTTAATTTTTTGAATATTGAACGTAGAATAAAATTTTATGTATCATTTTATTCGTTATACAATCAATTATCAAAATAAAATTGCTACATTAGTGTAATATATAATAAACTTGAAAAAGGATTGATTTTAATCATGAGAAAATAATGGGTCAAAGCTCCCCACATACGGGAGGCTTGATCCACTTTGTTTTATATTGAAATATTTGTGAAGAGAAATAAAATCAGATTAAAAAAGGGTAAAATAACTTTATGCTACATGATTTAATTATTATAAAAAAAATATTTTTGAAAATATGAGGCTTCAACAAACCTTTTTTAGGCGCAATCGGATGTCAGAGGGGGGAAATTTATTTTATGCAGGAATTTGTCCGAGCAGGTATAATTCTACAACAGGGAAAATGAAATTTTAATATTTAAGGCATTATTCTGTTAGAGACAGGTTCCGTTTTCATAGTGTTTCATATATTATTAAGTCCGGTAGAAGCAACTGTCGTGCTTTTTATGTCTCCTTGTCCTACTTTCTGTGACATGCGATCTGACAACTCTAGTTGTCATATACTTTGGCCTCATCTCACTCTATACATTGTGTTGAAATTTCTCTACATACCTTCCTAGTTTTTCGATTTTTGCTATGTTCTTTTGCAGCCACATAAGAACTTAGCTTATCATTAACATCTTTTAACCCTTTCAGAGGCAAAGTACTTTCAGTACTAAAATGTTGAAATAAATGACTGGCACCGGAATATACGAACAAGTTTATTTGGAAATATGAAACAGGCTATATTTCACATGCATATTAAATTGAAAATATTTTAGAAAAATTCTGATGCCATTGTGGAATTTGGGAATTAAAATAAAGTGGTTTCATAAACATACCACTGCCCCTGAAACGGTTAAGACTGCTCCTTTTGTACTCTCTAGTATTTTCCACTGTTTCTATTTACTTATTGTAAGTAATATTTAAATGGAAAAAAGTTCCTATCGACTTTCCCATTTATATTTCATTAATTTTTTTCGTACGGTACAAATAGCAATTTTTTACATCTTTCTTTAATCAGTTTTAAACGTTTTCTTTTCCATCACTCCATTTTTCTGTACCTTTGCAGAATAAATTTACATTCATTTTCATATAATAACCATTAATCTTTCATTATACACAGTATATAATAAAAAGATTTCCAAAACCCTTTAATTAACACATAGCCGACGGGTAATTTTCATCAAATCTGAATTTTAAAACAGTAGAATCTCCTCCCTGTTCTGAAAGTCTTTTGTAAATTGGTGTTCTAGATAGGTTTCCAAAGTTTATGCATCGGTAAATATCTGTCAATGAACGATCTTAATAAACACTCTCTTACAATCTAAAAAAATATAGACAACATGATATAAATTCATTTTCTGTAAGATAGAAGCCACGCCCTTGGTCAATGATGTTTTTTTGAATGAAAACGAGAATTCTCGTTTCCCGCTGTGAATATGTTAAAGGAGTTTTGAACATGTGGTCAACCCTCTCTCACACTAACTGGGTCAAGCCTCCCCACATAGCCTTTTTCTAAAGAATAACACATTGTTAATGTTAAGCCTCACTTACTGTGTAATCTTTATGCCTGGAATGAAAGCTCGATATTTCTGCTTTACTTAAAACCTACTTACTTAAATTCCTGTGATATATTGTATTTGAAAAAAGCTTACAAAATATTTCTAAAAAACACAACTTTTAGGTTGAAAACGCCTCACAATTGATTTTTTCCTCACCTATCTCGATTGTCTGTATGAAACAGAGACTGTCGTTTGAGCATTCCAGTAGCTTTGCTTGACACCTGTTGATAAAACCCTGAAATTCTTTTAAATGTGAAAACTGGTGGGTGGGTCAAGCCTCCCGTATGGTCAACCCTCCCTAGTCACCCCTAATTGATCAAGACAAGACAGGAAGTTTCATTTCTAGAGTTTTAAACATTTCAACATTATATTTATATTGAAGACGACTGCTTCACTGACTATTCACTTCTTTCAGGGGTGAAAAAACGTACTTCTTTAGAGTGAATAGTCACTTCTCTGAAAGAGTGATTATTCACCCCTGTTTAGAGAATATTCCCTTCCAAGGAGTGACTATTAACTCTATCAGAAAGTTAACAATTCCACTTTTGCTCAGAGTGAATATTTACTCTAAAGATGTTGGGCATATATAGACTCTGCGATAGAGTGAATGGTGACTTTTTTTTTATTATTTATTTAGAGTGTAACAGAAAATTTCATAATAATAAAATAAATGTGGAAATCTAACTGGATTTATACTTAACCCCTTGAGGGGCAAGCAATTACGTTTGTGAAATGCTGAATTCCCACCGGAATCTTTGAAAAATTCTATTTCAAAATAAGTAAAGGCAATTTTACGGCTTTTTTCCACCAAAGTTAGAAAAGTAAAATTTAATAAAATTTTTCTGGAGTAAAACTTCATTAATCGTAGGTGGTATATAATATATACCGGTGCCCCTCAAGGGATTAAGGGACAGTTTACTTAAAAATTGGTCAAAATGTCGATTTTCTTCTTTTAATATTAAATGAAAGCCTGTTTAATTGTGATTATTTTGACAGCTCATTTCTATCCATACGACTATTATATCGCGAGATATTGTAAATTTTGTGAGTATATCTAGCCCAATTACCCGTACAAATTAAAACTTTAAATGTCTTTTTCTCCATGTTCATATTTTCGTCACTTTCCTGTTTTAAAAATGCTAAGGTCTTTTTTTGTATTTGAGATACAGATTTAAGCTTTTTCGTGTTTGTTCTTCATTATATAGTATGTGATAAATCAGCATATGGAACAAGCCTTCAGGATTTTTGTTATTTAAAAAATTAAAGTTACATGAAGATGTGTTAGTTTTCATCGTTTTTCACTGTATACATCAGTAAAAAATTATATTAAACGCAATATTAAATGTATCTAAAAATCCATACGCAGTCTTGTGTAATACACATTTATAAAATCTTTAAAAAAACATTGGGCAAAAATATCAATAGTTGAAAAAGTAGTATGGATTTTTAAAAATGCGATTTTTTGTAACTTTTTTTTAAATTTTAAGTAAATATGCAGTTAATTTTTTTTTCTTTCAAAATTCACTGGTGAAATGCAGTGAGTTCTCCATATGAACCATATTTTTAAAAATAAACAAAATTGTTGAAAAGGTAAACTGTTCCCTTAACAGAAAATTTAATAAAAATAAAATAAACGTGGAAATCTATCTGGATTTATACTCAAAAGTGGAATTTCATTTCCTTCTAATAAAAACCTCTAAAAAAAAATTACATCTTAACCCCCCCCCCCCTTACTCCCAGCCACAAATTTACCCCAAAATCTAGGGAAGATCCCTACTTAGCAAAACTGTTTGGCCATATTCGATGTTTTCCAGGAAGGAAGTTATTACTGGATTCTGTATAATTAGGAAGAAAACAAATCAGCTGACGTCACTTTGCTTGGGATTTGAGAAGCCGCTGTTGAAAGTTGGAAGGGGGGAGTTGATGTTTTCAAAGCCAATTTGTGTGGGATGTTCTGGGTACAGAAATTTACTCTTTGTAATTTGCTTTACCTTATACGGAGAAAATTTTATAATTTGTATGCAAACTGAAGACTGAACTTCGAAGTATTTTAAATTTGCATTAAATAAGTATTATAAACAAGACGAATAAGATAATTTACGCTTTTTTCCAAAGCAGGTGCTATATATTTTTTCTTTTATTTATATACTAGCTGATCCGTTCGGCGTTTCCCGGGCTCCTGATGAATGACCTTTAAGTGAACCTCAAATTTGTATGATTTTATATATTTAACTCAATTTTGTTGATTTTATTTTTTTTAATTCAAAAATCACGAAAAAATATTGAATTGAAAATATATGCTATTTTATATTTTATTTTATTGTGTGGAAGCGAGCGAAATCCCGTAGAAACACTCAGCTTTTTACTGATTTCTTCGCAATTTTTACACATTTTATTTTGTAAAAAATATTTCTACGCGTTCGAACGTTTCAAAATTTTTGTAATTGATGTAAGTCTGGTCTATTCAGATTCAGATGCTCTAAAAAGATTGTGTTAAGAGACGGTCGTTTTGTTACTTTTAGAGTAGAAAAAATTCTTTTGTTTGGAATGATATACAAATATGGTTACATTTATTTTTCGCATACTTTATTGATTCAAATTAATAGAAGTCAATAAAATATTACTTAATATATGAAATAGCTGTATCTCAAATAACACTTAAAAGAAAGTTATTGTTTAAAAGTATGTAATAATATTTTTTTGTTGCATAAAGCATTCAACAGTAATAATGTATTTTTGCCCCGTACGGGGTGGGGCAGATAGAAATTCTTATCAACAAAACAGGTGGACAACATTATATTTTATTTATTTATTAAACTCAAGTATCATTTCATACATACTTCGCATAACAGCGGATTATATAGGCATACGCGTATGACAGAAGAATAGGAAAGCCAAACACCGGGGTATTCCATATTTTAGAATTGAATAATTTTATAATCATTTAATGGTTTTAATAATAACTTTGTGTTTTCATAAAAATAGATAACATACTAAGAAAAATAACATACTATTTTTATGTAAAGACCAATTTACAATTAGGAAGAGAAAATTTTGTTTGGATCAAAAATGATAACGATATCAAAAGACAAACTCCCCCTCCCCATAGAGATATCTTACGATATCATGTGCCAGACCCCCCCCCCCTCCCCCCTAAAATGATAACGATATATATGCATAGCCCCTTTGTGCATGCGGGGTAAAACCGCGACGAAACACTCAGGTTTTTACCGATTTCGTCGAAATTTTCACACATTTTATTTTGTAAGAACTATTTCTATACGTTGAAATGTTTCCAAATTTTTGTAGGCGATGTAAATCCGGTCTACTGAGATCTCTTAGAAGATTGTGTTTCAAATATTTCGTTGTTCGTATTTCTAAATTGTTTTCTTAAGGGGGCTGGTTACTCAGCTTTGGAATTCTCCTCTATGGTGTTAAGTCTATGGACTTTTGATGCATTCGTATATTTAAAATACTTTCTCGGGAAATTCATATTTTTAACATCTTTTTTTCTGTGTACTCTTCTTAAAGGATGTCTCTTTTTTTTCTTAGTTTTCAAAATATTTCTAAAATCTATGCTGAATTTAATATTTTATGCGTTAAAAGCGGGCGAACTATGAGTAAGATTTTAACACTTCCTATAAAATTAAGTCTATACTTTAGAAATATTTTGAAGAACTAAGAAAAAAAGAGACATCTTTTAGGAAATGTTCACAAAAAATAGAAGTTAAAAATATTAATTTCCCGAATATATATTTTAAATATACGAATGCATCAAATGCCCATAGACTTAAAATTAGTGAGGGGAAATCGGAAGCTGTGTTAATATTAACTATTATTTGATAAGATAGTTTTTGTTTTTAAATTACACACTTTATTTTTTATTTATATTTTCTACTGTTTAGTGATTTAAATATTTCATTGTTTGTATTTCTAAATTGTTTTCTTAACGTATAATTTAGTTAATATTAAATATTATTTGATAACAGAGTTTTTGTTTTTAAATTATCCTCTTGTTTTATTTATATTTGCTACTGTTTGGTGTTTCAAATATTTCGTTGTTGTAGTTTAACATCCAGAAGGCATAGTTTGGTGAGCATGTTTTGGCGCATAATTAACTCTATTGTTTTTGTAACTAGTAAACAGAATGCAGGGCCGAAACTAGCCTTTTTTGCACCCGGGGCAAACATGGATTTTGACCCCCCCCCCCCCCCCCCCCCTCTTCCACAAAGTATATTTACAAAGAGAATTTTACTAATTTAATAATAGCCGACTTATTTTAAAATTTAAAATAAGTAATCATAAAATATGTAATACTGAACTACGTAATCTACAGTGGCGGATCCAAGGGGGAGGTCCCTCTGAACCAGTGGCGTGGCGTCCGGTCATCGCTGGATGCGGCGATGACCAAGCAATATTTTAAAACTCTTAATAAGCTTTTTAAACTCTACGATCCAGTTTTAGCAGAACATTTGGAGTTCATGTATAAGTGAAGGTAAGATTTAAAGTTTCTTTTTTGAACATTCAACCATTGAATTTTAGAGTTAATAATTTTTCACCACAAACCTAAATAATTGCGATGACCACCGAAAATTTTCACGCCACGCCACTGCTCTGAACATCAACAAAAATATTCTAAAGATCCTTTTTAAAATGACATATTGAGTAGAGTACCAATTATCAGAGTCCCGCCTAACCGAGTTTCCGCTTTCACCGAGTTATTTTCTTCTGATGGACTAATGGCTTCTATTATTATGAAACAGCCATTATAAATAATGTGTTAGGTGAAGATGAAAGAGCAGTCGTAAAAAGTTAGAACTCTGATTTTCTGGTCCGAATGGGGGAAAAAAATGGCCATAATTTTTTTCAAAAAAAAAAAACTATGGCCATTTTTTTCCCCCATTCGGACCAGAAAATCAGAGTTCTAACTTTTTACGGCTGCTCTTTCATATTCATCCAACACTTCATTTATAATAGCTGTTTCATAATAATAGAAGCCATCAGTCCATCAGAAAAAAAGGATCCTTTCCAAAGGTATAATCCTTCATTTGGCGCCCCTTCGTTCTGGCGCCCGGGCACATGCCCACTCTGCCCCCTCTTAGTTTCGGCCCTGACAGAATGGAGCTATAATAATCTCGAAGCCACCGAGTTCGTGCGATGCCCCGACTTACCCGAGCCCGCTAGCCTGCTTAAACTTATTGAATTTAGCTTTTAAGTTTTTTCTGGGGGGTGGGGGATATTCCGTGGTCAGCTAAATTCAAGGCGTCGACCAGCGGGTCTGGGCGGACTGGGGGGTTTAATACATCGGACAACCGCAGTGGCTTTGGGATCATTATTGCTCTCAACCGCTAGCAAACCCGATCACGGATGAGAACATGGGAAAACGCCACTGGACAAGTTGTATTTATCCGTTCAGAGGCAAGTAATTGTGTTTCTTTAATGTTGAATTCACACCTGAATTTTCGAAATATTTTATTTGAAAATGAGAAAATGAAATGTTATACATTTTTCTTAAAAAATTCTTAAATGTAAAATTTTGTTGCAAAATTCTGGTACAGATCTTAATTAAAATTAAGTGGGATAAAATGTAGGGTTAGCCTAAATGATTAATCGGGTTTTAAAAGACTTTATTTACAAGCATACGACGTACAAAGACGGGTGATACATGAAAAGATACGTACACTCACCAAGTTTCTGGTACAGACTAAAAATGTTCAATGTGTGCTCCCTTAGTCACCCGGCACACATCCCAACGGAAATCCACTTCCGCCCATATGTTCAATAGAATGTTCTGTCAATGTCCGTCATAGCAGCAGTGATGCGTTCCTGCACGCGAGCCACGAGGCAGGTTTTTAAACTTGGTGAGTCCGTGTATCTGGCCATGTATCATCTTTCTCTGTAGGTCGTATGCCTCTCAATACACAGTGTTTTGAAACCCGATGAATCATTCAGGCTAACCCTCTGTATCCCAACACCCTTCAAGGAGTTAAAAGAGTAAAACTGTAAGGAATATTTGGCGATTTATTAGCTGCGTTTTTTCTAATGGAAAAGTGCCTTAAAAGTGATTTATTAATTTACTAGCTGTTTAACACGTTCTACGCACGTGTACCATGAATTTAATTCTAAAACCAAAATTAAAAATAACTACTCGATTTAGTAGAATATTTTTCTACTACTGCGCATTTTTTGTTAATGAAATTTAATTTATCATGTTACTATGGCAGCAGACGATAAAACGATACCTTTGGAATAAGAGAATAAATAGAATAAAAAGTTTTGTTGATGTTTCTGATAAAATGTTTGACTCCGTTTATTAAAAAAAAAATAATAATAATTAAGCGCAATTAAATAATCTCTAATTATTTGCATGTGAGGTAAAAGGATCATCGTAATACCCGCTACAGCTTTTTAGTATTACAACGTGGCGTGCGTAATATGTATATCTCACATTGGTTAAAGAACTCGCGCGATTGCGGGTTGAACATTAAAAAAAAGGATTTTATTGTGAACTTTTAATTGTTGGCATCTACTATAACGAAAAATGTTAAATGTGATAAGAAATTGCTATTAAATTGGTGTTTTTTATAATTAAAAGTTAACTATAAATTATTTCGATTCCGGATTGCTTTAGTTGCCTCGGCCGTGTTTTAACATACATGTACATAACATTTCACAATTCTGGCTACTAAACTGTGGATTTGTATAGCATTACAGACAGACAGACAAATTTTCATTTTTACTTTCTTCTATCTTCAATAGAAGAAGGTATTGTAATAGAAAATTTTTGAGACTTCCGATTTTCGACGGATTTACACGTTTTAGGGATCAGAGATCCTAAAAAACATGTTTATAGAAAATGTCTGTCTGTCCGTGTGTCCATATGCCCGTGTGTCCGTATGTCGCCATTGTACCATCAAAAATTGTATGAAGTTATGCATAGAATTGAACCAATTTTATTTTTAAGTTTTTGGCTATGGCAAGCAGGTCCTCCATTAATTTGGAAAAATTCAGCCGGTAGGGGGCGCTGTAATAGCGAATTTTGTGCGTTTTGAATATTGTACCATCGAAAAGTGTATGGAGTTATGCACAGAATTGAACGAAATTTTTTGTATATGTTTTTGGCCATAGCAAGAAGGTCCTTCCTGAATTTGGAAAAATTCCGCCGGTAGGGGGCGCTATAATAGCAAATTTTGTGCGATTTTTGTGCATTTTGAATATTGTACCATCGAAAAGTGTATGAAGTTATGCATAGAATTGAACCAATTTTATTTTTTAAGTTTTTGGCTATGGCAAGCAGGTCCTCCATTAATTTGGAAAAATTCAGCCGGTAGGGGGCGCTGTAATAGCGAATTTTGTGCGTTTTGAATATTGTACCATCGAAAAGTGTATGAAGTTATGCACAGAATTGAACGAATTTTTTTTTATATGTTTTTAGCCATGGCAAGAAGGTCCTCCCTGAATTTGGAAAAATTCCGACGATAGGGGCACTGTAATAGCAATTTTTGTGCCATTTTCAATATTGTACCATCGAAAAGTGTATGAAGTTATGCACAGAATTGAACGAAATCTTTGTGTATGTTTTTGACCATAGCAAGAAGGTTCACCCTGAATATTGAAAAATTCCACCAGAAGGGCGCTGTAATAGCAATTTTTGTGCAATTTTCCATATTTACCATCGAAAAGTGTATGAAGTTATGCATAATTCTAATAAAAATACTAATAAAACTAATAAAAATGAATTATTGGTATTTGTAACAAGATTTTGATATATTAATATACATGAGATAGGAGAAAGTTTTGGGATTGGCACAACCAACTAGTTATATATTAGATAATTAAATTAAAAAAAATATTAACATTTGTATTGTTATAAGAAGCACACCTGGGTAGATATATATATTTTTTTATTTCTAGCATATCTAGAAAGTCAGTGAGAAATCGATTATAAAATTCCATCTTTGCATGCAAAAACCAAGTTGAGTTAAATAAAAGAATGTAAAAAATGCTAATGTAACAGAAATTCATTTTGATGATAAACCGTGTAGCCACATGTTGTGGAGTTCCTAAAACGAAATTATACGTAGATTCTGTATAACTAGAGCCTTTGTATAACTAGAAAGAAAACAAATCAGCTGACGTCATAGGTAGAGAAAAGGGGGGAGACAGGAGGTGACAAAAGCAATCTTCACTGGTCAACAAATTTGAACTTTTGCTCTGTCCTAACACAGAAATTAGGTGTTTTTTATGCCGTTTTTTGTGCTGATTCCGAATTTAGCTTTAGATTTACTCCAGCACGTCAAGTTTGAGAGATATTTGCATACTTCAATTTATGCAAATTTAGAAAAATTTTATACAATTATTTGCAAATTTAAGGTATAAAGCAATATCAGACAGAGTTTTTTGTTTTATGTTATGATTACTACCTAATTTACTTCACAAAAACGTTGTTTCTGAGATTATACTGACATGTGACTGTGAAATATTGTACCTAATTTGCATATTTTTCATGTTTTTCTAATAATGTTTCTTGACGTTCAAATATTTATGCCACACGAGTACGCTAATATGTTTCTAAACCAGTTTTATGAGCTGATTTCAAATCTTGTATCTATTTTCTTTTATCACGTCTAGTTTTTGAAAAAAGTGAAATTTTAGTTTTCGGACAAAAAAGCCGGAAATAGCTTTTTATGATACTTTGTATGATAAACTTCAACTAGTTAGGATAGATTCTACTACTTATTTCTTTTTTTCGATTATATAAATTTTTGTTTATGTCTCTGATATGAATCTGACCCTGTTCACCTTCTTGTCAATGAATTACACCCCCCTAAAAAGCATCTTATATCAAAGCTGTGTTAATGCCGTGCAAAAGTAGAAATTCATCTTACTCAAAAACTATATACCATAAGAAAAGACATGCCATAAGAAAAGAGACTGCAGATTTGAAATCCGCATAAAAATCTAGTCTAGAAAAACATTATGCAACTATTTTAAAGTTGATAGTGATGTAAACATTACACCATTGAAGAATATGCAAATTAGGCTTAATAACTGATAAGTAAATGTTAAGAATATGCAAATCGTGACATTTATCTGAAGCAAATAGTCAAGTAGTCATTATCTAGAAAACGTAATTAGATGTGACCCATATTGTATCTAAAATTTGCATAAAATAGCACAAAAAAGCTTAAATTTGCATACATTTAAATATGCAAATTTCTCAAAACCTCGACCACCTAAGAGATAAACGGAAAGTATATTCGGAATCAGCGCCAAAAACTGATCTAGAATCAACTAATTTTACTTCTAGGACAAAACCACTGTTGTACAGTGCTTTCAGAGCCTATTTGTTTGGGAGTGTTCTCAGAAAAGCGATCTCGAAAAAATGTGTTTTTAGAATCGTAGATTTTTAATGAAATTTTCCTTTCACGTGGTAAATAAGGATTTACAATGTAATACTGTATCAAGTTTAAAAGCATTTGAATTATTCTGCATTTGTGATGAACAAATATATTCCTTTTTTCATGATATGTGGAACTCGCATCACAAATAAATGTATAATTACTGTGTGTTTTATTGTCAGTTTTAGTTTTATTTCGTCACAAGGGAATTGTTTAATTCCAATGAGTAAAATTTCCTTAAAACTGTAGATTTAATTATATTGGCACATATTTTCTAGACTATTTTGGCTCCTTTGTTGAAATTTTTAGAGATTCGTTTTGCCCATATACTTATTCATAAAGTTCTTACAGCATTTCAATTTGCTTAAAAGATATAAATTTATTCTTTTTTACAATTTCTTAGATATCAGGAACTTATTATATTAATTACGATGTCAAAAATTTGTGACTTTGAAATGTAAATTTTTTTTATTAAGGATAATTATATTATCTTTCAATTATTTACATCTTATGCTATTAAACGAATATAATATAAGATGCATCATTTAAAGTATCTTTTTAGAATTTCTAAATTGATTGCTCTACGTATAATGATAACTTAATTAACATTAAACTATTTAATGATAAAAGAGTATTTTAAAAAAATATATATATTGCACTTTTCTTTTTTTTTTCTTTTTTTTTTTTTTTTTTTTTTTTTTTTAAATACTTTATACGTTTTATTGTTTAAAATATTTCGTTGTTACAGTTTTAGAACCAGTTGGCTTACTTTGGTGAGCATTCTTTTGCGCATCCTTAACTCTATTGTTTCTGTAACTCGTAAACAATGGTGACCGTAAAGAGTATTTGGCGATTTAGGAGCTATGTTCAGCAAATATGAAAATGCCTGAAAATTAATTCATTAGTTTATAACTAAATTCTAAAAATATTAAAATGATGTATTGCCGTCAGAAACACATCTGTTTACATAATATTTATAATTCTAGAATATCAAGAAGCTTGAAAAATAAAATTCTATTCCATTTTTACATACAAAAACAAATTTGAGTTAAATAACAGCGTGTAAAATAAGGCTAACGTAATAGAAATTCATTTTGATGATAAACCGTGTAGTTGTACATTGTGGAGAAATTATACTTAGATTCTGTATAATTAGAAAGAAAACAAATCAGCTGACGTCATAGGCTGGAGGAAGGGGAAGGAGAGGAGTGAAAAAAGCAATCTTTCAGAGCTTATTTGTTTGGGCTGTTCTCCGAAAAGCGATCTCGGAAAAACGTGTTTTTGGACAAGTAGATTTTTAATGAAATTTTCCTTTTCACGTGGTAAATAATGATTTAGAATGCAAATACAGTATCAATTTTAGAAACATTTGAATTATTCTGCATTTGAGATTAACCAAAATATTCCTTTTTTCATGATATGATGGAACCCGCATCACAAATAAATGTATAATTACTGTGTGTTTTATTGTCAGTTTTAGTTTTTTTTTTGTTTTTTTTTTTTCGTCAGAAAAGAATTTTTCAATTGTAATCAATAAAACCTCCTTAAAACTATAGCTTTAATTATATTGGTGTCCATTTTCTAGACTATTTGGGGGTCATTGTTGACATTTCTAGAGATTCCTGTAGACCATGCCCTTATTTTTAACAGTTCTTACTGCATTTTAATTTGCTTAAAAAATAAGTTCATTCTTTTTACAATGACTTATATATCGATCTTTACGTATCGAAGATTTCTTACACATCATCATACAAAAATAGTAAAAAAATTGTAATTTTGAAATGTTGACATTTTTTCTTATTCAGTATATTTATATTATCTTACAATTATTTACATCTGAAGCAATTAAACATGTATAGTATAAGAAATATGGTATGTAGCAGGAATACCGAATCTAAGCAAATCCTTTGCAAAAAAACATTATTATTATTACTGTATAACTGCGCAAAAAAATCGTAAGAAGTGGAAAAATTTTAGGTAATTTTTTTTTAAGGGTCCTGTCCCTGCCGGCGAAGACACTCACGAGCTAATGCTAATCCTATGGGGAGGGATTTTTCTAATATCTCGTTTGCATTTCGACATTTTTAAATAATTTTTTTTTTGCATTGGATAGCCGAGGTCCGTCTCTACAGCGCACTTTGGTTACTTTTTCGATTTTGGTTGCAGATATTTTTTAGAAAGACACTTTCATTTTTAGAACCGGTTTTGAAAATGAAAGTAACTTTATTAAAAATATCTGCGACCAAAATCAAAAAAGTAACCAAGGTGCGCTGTAGAGACGGACCTCGGCTATCCGATGCAAAAAAAAAATTATTTAAAAATGTCGAAATGCAAACGAGATATTAGAAAAATCCCTCCCCATAGGATTAGCATTAGCTCGTGAGTGTCTTCGCCGGCAAGGACAGGACCCTTAAGTTACAACATGCCTTAAAATTGCACGTCTTTCTACAGAGAAAGAATCCAGAAAGTTTGGGAATATTTCATATGACGAGTGGCAAATCTAAACGTATTGATTGAGATGAAAATTAATCTTCATCGGTTAGTGTGAAATGGATAAGACTTCTTCACTGAGATGTACGTGACGGTGAATGACCTTCCGTGTTTTGTTTTGAGGCTATGAAAATAATCCGTAGCCCTGTTAGTGATCAGAGCACGTGGCTTGTTTCCACACCAACATCCCCCCTTCTCTGAAAATGGATTTAGAAAGTGGAAAATTAAACAGTCTGCGTACGGCGGGATTGCTGTTATTATCTGCCGCAAGTACAGCTGTTTTTAGAAAGAGAGACTGCAAAGATATATATTGTGCAATCACTCCAAAAATATTTTTTATTGAGAAAACACAGAAAACCCTCGTGTATCGTAAAATGTCAGACAAGGCTAGTACGCAAACATTGAGTCACGGACAGGATTGCCAGAATAATACTAAAATTTAATTTTGAATGCTACTATTTTCAGTAAGTATTATTGTACATTTGTTTAGCTAAATTTTTAGAAATTCAATTTGGTTTAATAAATTACAGGGAAATATTTTTAAAAACTTGCTTTATTTCTTTGTCGAGTTTTTAAATTGTGATTTTCTTACTGAATCATCATTTAACTGTAACAGTCAAGTCAGTTTTTTTATGAACGCTTATGTAATTGTCTACATGGTCATTAATATCGGTGTTATGCCGTATTCCATGAACTGCTGATACATAAACTTGAAAAATATCTATTCAGTAAGTACAGTAAAGCCTCGATTATCCGCGAGCCGATGATCCACGGTGCGGTTTATCCGCGAAGCGAAATTATTTTTTTTATTCCAGCCAATAGCAAAGAAAATATAATAAACCCTACTAATAAATATAAACAGAAAAATTCATGTATTCGAAAGTAATAGAAGAATATTTCTAGATTCGGTTGCCATGTTTGAAATATCAGATATAAAGTCTTGATGTCTTTTCTTGATTTTATTAAACAAACATAAACACAGCAATTAAAATATTTAACAATTAAATACGACTATTATGATAAATTCCGGAAGAGCACATCAAGAATAACTTCATTTTTGAGATAAAAAATATTCCATACTAAAAGAAAAACAATAGTTTACAATTTAGAATAAAGAAAAGGTGTTTCCAAAGCAAGAAGTAAAAGCAAGTGACTGATTTTTTTAAGAAGGTGTAACTCAGCTCTTTTTGTACTATGGCATTGTTTCTTGTTTACTGTTCTTTATTTTAGTGATTTAGACGTAAAGCAATTGTTGCTGATGTACTGTGCATATGTATGTATTTTAAACGTTTTATTATGTTTTTTGTACCTAAAACATTGTTTTTATGTTGAATTTTCTTTTTTTTCGTGTTTGCATCCCCATTTTCAGTCTTTTTCGGGTTATCCGCGGTGCCCTTGCCACCTAATTCCGCGGATAATCGGGGCTGTACTGTAATTGTGTTTTTTGAATAATTTTAATTGTAGGAAATATTAGTATGCTTTGTAGAAAATGAGTCGGGCCAACCTCGGCCGAAGATTTCACTGCCTAACAGGAACTGCTCAGATGTGGAATTCACGCCTGTGGAGCATAGATGTCTGTAAAGGTGAAACCCCCACACTTTTTAATTTAAAGATTGGCCGGATGTATCAATGGCCGTACATCAATTCTCTTCGTAGCATCCATTTTATTGAACTCTCACCCTGAAAAATTAACTGCAAAAGATTGTAAAGGTTAAGATGTTTTTATTTAAACTTCATGAAAAAAGATTTTTGATGGGTGGTCCGTTGACAGCCATACGTGTTTACACTAGCAAGCAGAATGTACCACTTACAAAGCATTCCATGCCAACCTCCTATGAAAGCAAAGCCAATTTGAGAATTAACAACTACCAAAATTTTCCTTTAGTAGAAATGCTATGGGGGAGATTTAAATTATTGGCGAAAAATATCACCAGAACTATATCTCGAAATTAACCTCCAGTAACCCTGTGAATCATCTGCCAAAAGTTAAAATATATTTATATTACTGCTGACATACATATGTTTGCGTTAAATTTATTGACGGAATATAATGGTTTAATTAGGTGATAACTCTTGTAAATAAATAGATCAGCTTTAAATTTTATAGAATGATAGGAAAGTAACTATCATAAATCTTGTCAATATTTTAGTGCGTTGGATGGAGCTGCAAAATATCGAGAAACGAAAATGATTCAATCCATATAATTTTTTTATTATTTATATCTGCGTTAATGAAAAGAAAATTTTTAACGGCCTTAGAATAAACACGATAAAATGTATTTGACCATGAGAAGGGAAAAAATTACTTTTTAAAGAATAAAACTGTTACGACTTTTTGAATACAAAGGAAAAAAAAGAGTAAAGTTTAATTGAAATATTAGATTTAAAAAAAAATCCCTGACCGCTCGGCCTACAGGCGCAGGTAGATTTGAAAGTTAAACGCTAATTTCAAAAACAAAAACTAAATCATGATTAGAGATAAACCCACTTTAACAATTTTATCTGTCCGCTTTTGACGCGTTTTTATTTCATTTTTATATAAGAGACTGGGAAAGTGTTATTTTAAGTTTACAACATTAAGTCAGACTCAATTAAACAGGTGATTGATATGCATGATTATTCAGATAGTGGCAAGTCCTCAAAAGCATTAAAAAAATAGTGTTTGTAAAAGTCAACCTTCAAATGAAGAAAATATGAACCACCTCATGCGGGGGGGGGGGGGGGAAGAGCTTTTTCCAACAACCCTATGGCAAAATTCTCTTTTTTTTCTGCACATCTTTGATGAAATTCGTGTTTTTTTTTCGCAGCCTTTTGACGAAATGAGTGTTTTATCGGGATTTGTTGAAAAATTTGCTTTTTTCTGCGCCCTTTTGACGAATTACACCTTTCGCGTTTCTTTGACAAAATTCAGGGAAGAGTGCCACTTGGCAAAAAAAAATTGTTCAAAATCTTGCCAAAAATCTTTTCAAGATGGCGGAAAAACATTTTTAAATCTTTGTTATTTATAAATCAATGATTTTGCCCAAAAAATAGAAAATGATGTAAAAACATGGATTTATAAATAACATAAAGATTTAAAACCGAAGTTTTTCCGCCATCTTGAAAAATTTGTTACAAATGCCGGTAAAAATCTCGCTCACAACTACCAAAAAACTTACTAAATATAAATACCAATAAATGAGACAGCGATTCAGAAAAAAGGGGAGTTTCATACAGAAAAAAATATATAAAAAAAAAAAAAAAATACTTACACAAAAAACAAACAATCAGTTAAAATTTACAAAAAAAAAATCAATTTAATGTTTATGGTGAAATTCTCGTTTTTTCTGCACATCTTTGATGAAATTCATGTTTTTTTCGCAGCCTTTTGACAAAATGACTGTTTTTACCACAATCCTTTCACGAAATGAGTGTTTTCATCGGGATTTGTTGCAAAATTCACGTTTTTCCTGCGCCTTTTTGACGAATTACACCTCTCACGTTTCTTTGACAAAATTCAGGGAAGAGTTCCGCATCCTGTGCCGCTTGGCGAAAAAAATTGTGCCAAAAATCTTTTCAAGGTGACGGAAAAACTCAATTTTTAAATCTTTGTTATTTATAAATCAATGATTTGCACAAGATAAATAGAAAATGATGTAAAAACGTGGATTTATAAGTAACATAAAGATTTAAAAACGAAGTTTTAATGCCATCTTGAAAAATTTGTTACGAATGCAGGTATAATCTCGCTCACAACTGCCAAAAAATTTATTAAACATAAAATAAAAGTAAAAGGATAAATATAAAGAAATACCAATAAATGAGACGGCGATTCATAAAAAAAAGGGGAGTTTCATACAAATTAAAAAAAAAAAAAATCAATAATTTAATGTTTAGAAAAAGGGATCCTAGTCAGGGTCTGAAACATCGTCAAGGTATGGTACTTCTCTTCTAACTGAATTAAATTTAAATTTTGATGGATGTTTGGTAATACACCCTCGATGTTTTCAGACTCGGAATTTTTTCGACAGCCGTTGGCTGAATCGTCTGTCTCTAAAACGGTAAACCATGTAAAAATCGATATATTCACCAATAAAGGGTGCATTTTAAACAGCTAATGCAAAAATCCTAATAAAAAAAAAAGAAATAAACAGCAGAGCAAGCGAGACTTACCTTACAATCAAAATACGTTGACAGAAGCACAGGTGCATCCGAATGTATGCAGCAAATTAGTTACGTAACAGAAAATTTAGCTGACTAACGGTTCACCTGATACTGATGAACCAATAAGCTTCAAGATCCCCCCATTTCAAAATTTACATTTTTTTTAGTATCTTATGTTGAAACTTGCACTTTTGCAACCTTTCGATGAAAATCTCGTTTTCTCTGTGATCCTCTAATCAAAAAACATATTTTTTCTGTGATTATTTGACGAAATTCACGTTTTTCGCGATACTTTAATCAAATAATGCATTTTTTCTGCAGTCATCTGAAGAAATTCATGTTTTTTCCACGAATATTTGGCGACATTCACATATTCCATGATCCTTAGA
Source organism: Maratus speciosus (assembly GCA_963932465.1). Lineage (NCBI taxonomy): Eukaryota > Metazoa > Arthropoda > Arachnida > Araneae > Salticidae > Maratus > Maratus speciosus. Next base: position 423,378,495 of record OZ010794.1, on the reverse strand, counting down.
TGAAACATGCATTCTAAAGGACCCTTTGGGAAAAATTGTGTTTTTTTCTGCGATCCTTTGACGGAATTCATATTCGTTTGATGAAACCACCCTTTTTCTACGATATTTTGATGATTTTTGCAATCTTTCGCGGAAAGCAGACAGATGATAGTTGCAAGCTCCTGGCTATATGTTTTTTTCATGCTGTTTGTTTCTATACATGGACTAAATGCACAGTAGGTCATGGGAAACGATTAGAAATAAACTCAATTTGCAGCTGCTTGTACTCGCATTTTTATTTTGTCAAATTCTGCTACCACCCCCCACCCCCCTTCTCGTCCTAAAAATGTCAACAAATTTTAATACTGATTTGCATCAATCTCAGGGATGATAAATTGTGCCGAAAAAATGGAATTCCCTGTTTTCGCTGGAAAGTGGCATGTCTGTAAATGCTTTTAAAAATATATGCATAGCTGAAAAAAAAAAGCTGTTGCATTTTTCAAACAGCAAAAAATAATTCACAGAAATATATTAAATTCAGAAATATATAAAAAACACAGAAATATATTAAAATAATATATAAAAAATGCAGCATAGGTGAAATAAGAAACTTAAAAATAAAACAAAAAACATATGGCATTTCTTTAAAAAATCAGATGTTTATTTTTTAATTTTAGATGAAACTTTAAAATTTGATTCATATATTTGGCCAAAACTAAAACACCATTATGTGCATCATTGAAAGTAATACACATACAAAAAGCTATGTTTTTTAACGGTACAAAAATTTAGTAAAATTTAAAAAAAATGTAATTTTGATTTTTAAATCTTTATTATAATGAAACGTTCCTGTGAGTGATAAACACTTTATGAACATGAACTTAAAATAGGCATAGTTTAGATAAAAAATAAACAAAAAATTGCGCGTATGGGTGTTTAATTCTGTTCGGTGTAAACTCAGCTGAGTTTATCAGGCAAACTGAGAAATCCGTTAATTGCCGCGATCGCGCAATTCTTTTCCTGGTCAATTGGCGCCTTCTTTCCGAAAGCGATTCATTCGGAAAGTCCATAATAAAAATTAAAAAAACTTTTAAAACATTCAAAAATAACTATTGACAGATCAAAGCAAGTAGTGGCGAAAAATCAGCACGTTTATCCCTCGGTTTTTCCTAAAGAAACAGCGTTTCACTGTTGCCACTACAGAAGAGTGAAATACATGAATCATTCATATGAATCAATATTCATATGAATGATTCATATGAATAATGATGAATAATCATTAAATAATGTTTTTTAAAATATTTATTCAATAAATTACGTAATATTTCATATGTATGTCGTAAACTGACTGCTTGTAAATGTAAACAGTCGTAAATAAAATTGCTGCTTATGAATAAATGTAAACAATAATGAAAAACGCATTTCAAAAAACTTAAAGGCTTTAATATGCTTTTAAAAATATATTTACAGCAGAATCAGATGTTAGCCGTATTTTTTTTTTATGAATCGTCAAAGAGTCATTAATTTGTTTCTTAATTTGCTGGAATTTGAATCTGAATGGCAACAGTATCGTTTGTTTAGATTTGATTTCTAATAGCTTAATTTTAATTTAGAACTTAATACATTATAAATGGATATTATACACATGTTTTATATGAAAATGTGCTGAACAGACATGATTTTAAGTAGAAAAAATTATCATTTAGCTGTCATATGTTAAGATATGTTTTTCATTAAGCCTAACATGGCGTTTAGCTATGGTCGTTTCGCAGACCAGAGTGGTTCGCACCGGCATCGTTCCGCCGGTCAGCTTTTATTATAAGTAGATGGTTTTATGACAGTCATTTTAAGTTGGTATTCCAAAAAATACTTTTCCATGCTCAATAATTCGAAATTTTCTGGCACATTTTCAGATTCATTTTTCAAAGAAAAAATATGAAACTTGCTGACGTGATTTTTGAAGAGATTTATAAGCGACCTGTATTTTTGAGCTTCGTTTAATTAATTAAAACTTCATTTATAAACAATTATTTTCTAAGTAGGACAATATTTTTCGTTTCCAACATAGTCTCTTTGGGAAATTCGGTTCAAAATGCCCACTTTTACATAATTTTTTGAAATATATTCTGCTTCTATCAAAAATAGATCATTACGGTACATTATATAGTTTCTGAATAAGATAATCTACCAATTGGATGAGTTTGAGAGCAAAAATGAATTGCAGAAAATAAGCAGTTTAGATTTGAATACAACCTGAATACGATGATTTTTTTTCTTCAACCGCTATGTATTTTTAATTTGTTTTTTCTGTAAGAATTGGTCCTATTAAAGACTTGTCAATATAAAAGTTGTAGATAATATGAAGACAATTTATAATAAATTTAATTGAATTTTATATCTTGAGAATTGACGAAGTTATGAATTTTTTTCCACCAAAAACCCTATTTTTGCGCCCCTTGAGCTCATTTTTAATTTTATCAAAAATTTGTGATACATAAACTTTTGGCCCTATTTTTAGAAGCAATAAAAACTTTCAACTGATTTGATACGTACAAAAATTAAGAAGTTATGGGGTTTTTTTTTTCAGTTTTCACAAAACCCCTCCCTATTTCCATCCCCTTGGTCCGATTTTGCCCATTAACGAACTCGACCGAGATTTTATGTATAAGTTTAAAAGAGATTTGTGCAGAATTACGGAAGTTATCGTGTCCATAAAAAAGTGATATATATATATATATATATATATGAGAGAGAGAGAGGGGGGGATAGATAGATAGATAGATAGATAGATAAAGCTTTTTACTGAGGGTGGTTTTGGGTTCTAGGGTTCATGATCGGTGTAGATCTACAAAAAAATTTCAGAAATTCCAACATAGGGGAGAATGTAATAGGTAGTATTTCACACGAAATCTACCTAAAAACAATGTATGATACTTCATCATAATGTCCCTTCTGGAGAACTTTATTATGGTCTAAAAGTAGCGGGCTAAAAATTTAGATTTCGTAACGGTCCAGGCCAGGCTTGGATAGAATTGTTAACTTTATACCGGGGCGTCCAATAAAGATTTTGTGCGAACCTGTACAGAACTTTGCTTGGAAATTTCGGCCCGTGTAGACCTCTACTGTGAATGTCCAAGACGGGATTCGAACCAGATACAAGAGCAGTAAACACTAGACAAGCAAGCGTACATTATCGTCCATACAGTTGCTTATTGAAAGTGAACAGAACTAATTTTTCTTCTTGGCTGTTATTTATTTATTTTAATTTATTTAGATTTAAAAAAAATCATTTTCACTATTAAACAATACAGACCATTTTTTAGAAGTTAAGAAGAAATTATTGTTTTCATGATTATTTTACACAAGTAAATGGTTAAATTTTAAACTAACTATGCAGGACATATGCATAAAAAAAGTCTCCGTTTTAAAAAAAAAATATTCATAAAAATAGTATCCTCCCTCCCTATTTTAAACCGTTATTACCGCTTAAAAATATTATCAAAATTAATTACAGTGAATGCTTGCTCTGCAGTTACGCAATGTTTTAAAGTTTTCTTAGCAGTGTGCCTCTCGTTTACTTCCTACTTTCTTATAGAAAAATCCCGTTTAAAAATCATGTTTTTTTTGTTTTGTTTTTTTACAAAAAAAAAAAAAAAAAAAAAGTAAATAAAAAAAAAATTCTGCATGTCAAGATGAACATTTCAAAATATAGTTTATGAGATCAAGTTTAGCTGCATTATTCTTTTGACTTCGTTTTTATACCAGGTGTCATAAAATGGACTGACTGTTTTTAAAAATCACTAACTTGCAAATAATGACAGATACAGTCGGACCTCGTTATCCCGACACCCGGTATTCGCGTCACTCCGCTTATCGTCAGTTTTTCAAAGTCCCGATTTTCAGTATATGATTTTAATGTAAATAATCACCACATTTTACGTCGTTGAATAATTTTCTACTCCGGATATCCTGACGGTTTAGGAAAATTGTCCATTTTTCATAATCCATCTTGTAAGCACGGTAATTAAGCGGTAAGAAAATTCTTAGCCAAACTTTTCACAAAATGTCTAAAATACCCAATGAGATATATGAGAAATTTTACTTCAATCCTTTATCTGAATAAATAAACTCACACACGATGAATGAGCCACTTAAGTTCCAGATAGACGTAGATCCAGATAGATCTATTCGCGGTCTTTTTGTTCTAGTCAGGTGGCACTTTCTTGTGGTTACACGGCGTTTTTCATACGACTAAAACCGAAGCATTGCATTGCATTGAAATGATCAGAAATTATCTAACATCCATTTCTGAAACAACGAATATTGATTCAATTCATTATATAATATTGAAAAAAGAATTGTAGGAAGCACATCTAGGGATAAGCAAACCGCAATTTATCAATATTTCATGTAACAATAAAAAAAAAAAAAAAAGTCACTATAAATTTGATTGTTATTCTTTTCAATTTTATTTTTGTGCTTATTTTGTTTAATAATAATGTTTTATTACTTAAAACTGCAAGAGCAGTTATAAATTTAAAATTGTCTTAAATTAATTAATAATACAGCTTATTATAAATATATTTTTCTCCAACTCCGGTTACTGTGACACTCCGCTTATGACGACACTTTTTTCTTGTCATTAAAGTGTCGAGATAACGAGGTTCGACTGTATTAAAAAATGCTTGCAGGAGGGTTATGTAAAATATCAGGAGTTTTTTTTTTTTTACTGAGATTCCCGTTTTAGTTCGAAGTAGCAGCGATAGATGGCGCTGCAAGCAATAGGTGCTCAATCGAGGCCAAAACTGAAATTATCCGGCATTGATGCGAAGGAAGGATATTAAATATACGGAGTGGGACCCTAAGAACAACATTGTATTGGGGAATGGGAACCGCTCCACTTATTTAATCGACTTCCTTCGCATCTATGCTAGATAATTTCGGTTTTGATCTTGATTAAGCGCCTGTTGCTTGCAGCGCCATCTATTGCTGCTATTTGGAAATAAAACCGGGAATCGCAGTAAACAAAACTCTTGACATCTTACTTAACTCTTCTCCAAGAATTTTTTTTAAATACCTGTCACCATTTGCAAGGTACTGAATTTTAAAAACAGCCAGTCTATTTTAGAACACCGTTATATTAAGAAATATGAATAAAAAAAATCCTTTTCATTAAAAAAATTGACATAATTTTTTTCCTCCCTAAATTGGCTCTCGTTTGCTTCTAATTGTTCCTATATTTTCTCATGTAAAATCCCCTTTCTGGGATCATTTTCAAAGAGTTATTACCGACTAGATAACTTCAATTGCTATTTCTTTAAAGAATTTATCATCTTACTTAATAACAGAATTTTGGGATTAATTAAGAGGAAAATTTCTTTGCAAAAAAGTAGTAGGCGTTTCTCAGAGAGGCAATCAAGCTATGCTATATATTTATCTTTTTTAGGTGCGTTCGTAATTATATGAATATGTAGCACCTTTAGTCGTCATCTGTTCCGTCTATTTGTCTGTCTCTCCGCATAAAACAGCTTAAAAACTACCCAACCAAATGGTTTGAAACTTAATATATAAATTCGTTTCAAAATTTCGTCGAGTCATTTCAAATTTTATGAAAATTTAATCAAAACTTAAAAAGATATTAATAAAAGTTTTCTACATTCTATTAGATCCTATCATACGTAATTAATTCAATGATATCCCATGATAGTTATTGATTCTAGGTTGCCATGGTGATGATAAGTCCTATTTAAGATGGAGTCCTATTATTTCCGTATTACTGAATTTAATATATATTATCTTAATAAATTTTGTATTCATGCATTTTTGCATAAGAGTGCAACAGCTATTGCACCAAGATCTGAATATTTATAAAACTAGTTATAGTACGAACGCACCTCATTTGCCACGTTTGACGTTCCGATTTCCGACTTGTTTTTTAATTACAGATAAAATTGATTTTTAAAAATTCTGCTGATTAATTTGATCTTTTCAAGCAATAATCTGTGATGATCAGATGATCAAGTATACTAAAGTTTAAATATAAAAAATTCATCTTCATTAACTACATTTCTATTTCTCAAATTCTTAAAACATATTTTTAAAAATAGCATGCCCCTCCCCCGAATTTGAAAAAGCATTATCGTTGAAAACTAGTATAAAACATAACTACACCTAATACTTCCTTATTTTTTGAATTACATAATGTTGTGATGTTTTTTCTTTAGAGCTTGTCTCTCGTTTGCTTCTAATCGTCCCAACTATCCCATGGAAAAATCCTTTTTCTGCTCCCGTTTAATTCCGGGCGGGGTTATAAATATGCGAGCTTGCAGATTGCGTGACGTCTGCCGTCATCGTCTGCTCGATAACGATTTTCATTTATAGGCAAGGCTCACATTCCGTTCTCTCGGGCAAATTCCATCATTTGTCGCCCCTCCACTCCCCGACATCATATTTCCTTCTCACTTTGGATGGCAAGAATGAACTCATGGAATATTTTCCTATCATTTTCCTATTATATGAACTTTCCCTGCACATATATATATCTTGCATATGACTCTTCTTTGTTTTTTTTTTATATTAACTAGGGGGCTCTGCCCCCTACGAGCTACGCTCGCCAACCCCCGTTCAGACACCCCAGATTCTAAAAGCATGTTAATTTCATCGGTCTTAAAAACATTGAATTATAATTTAAAAAAAAACAATGACGGTAAATGGGGTTTTATTCAATTTCCTGTGATCGGAGATTTTTCAGACGTAATCAGCCGCTGCTAAGAGATACAATGGTTGTATTGGTCTTTGATTAAAAACAAGAAAGAAAAATCATGCGTACAGTATAGATTATGAAACACTTTCCAACACTCCCTGAAAGCTTTAACAAAACTTCGTTATTTAGGGAAATAAGGTAAATAAGATAACTAACTAAACATTAAAAAAACTGATTTCAGCAGTTACCATCCATAGCCAAATATTTATTCCAATTCTTCCGAACAGCCCTGTATTTGATCTGTAGGCTGATATATATATTACATAATAGAAAATTTAGTTTAGCATGAAAACGCATAACAGTTTGAAATTTCTCTTTCAGCAATTTATACTAATAGAGGGAAACATACTTGAATACTTTTGTTCAGACCTGTTGTTTACCTAGTACCTTTATTACATGCCACTATTTAGCTAAACTTAATTCAAACTAAATCACTCTTAAAACTACTGAAATCGAATTTCCAGAATTTATCATCTATAGGCGGCCATGCATCCAATTCTTTGCGTGGCCCTGTATATCATTTTATCTATATTCTACAAACATTTCATAGAAAACTACATGCAGTTCAGCATAACATATTTTAAACCCACCTTTCAGCAATTTACGGTCATACTCAGTAACCTTTACGAATTCTTTTGCCTATCCCTGTATATCTACTATAACATTTACACACACCACATAGTATGCATAACTATAATGAAACTTAAAAACGCATATCATAATTAAAAATGCATTCCCTGCCATCGCCGCTAATATACAGTAATTCGGATAGAAAATACTTGTCTGAAATGTTTTGTATGTTCCTGTAAATGCTATGCACTTCGTATTATACATGAAATAACTTAAGTAAGACTCACCGACGTATATCAATTTTATTATATATGAATTTGTATAATTAAAATACGCCGCAAACAATTTACCCCTATACCATTTGTAATGGAATTCTTTTGTGTAGCCCTGTAAATGAATAGTAACTATTCGTTGCACCGCATATGCTACAGAATATTCTGCATATTTTAGTGCACTTCGTAAATGCATATATTTTTTATTATGTTTGAAAGGGTGTAACATCTTTAAAATTCATTTGAAATGATTTTATCCCATTGGCCGTAATGTAACGGAATACTTTTGACTGTCCCTGTAAATGAACTAAACATGCTACAAACTTCATTTGAAATAGGGTTTGTGCTAAACCAAAATTTTCAGTGCTATCCGAGTATATTTACGAGAGTTAGAGCGCGAACAGACAAACCGAAATCAATAACACTTTTCAACTTGTTGGCAAGTGTTAAAAATTAGTTAAAAATTTGAAAGTAAGCTAATGTAAAATGAATGAAGTGCACAGAGTCTTTGTCTCTCGGTACTTTTTAACAACGCTATGAGAAAGTTCTTTTAAATGTATCGTTTTAAATCTGACGTAATTTTTACCGAAGCTTCCTTTCTCTTTTTAATATTCACATGAAAATACTTTTGTTGTTAGAAAGGAAATATTATTTTCGCAGTCATAGAATTCACGATAATAGTTGAAAAGATTATCTCAAAATATGAAATAAATGTCTCGTGTAAATGTATTTTTTAATTTAAAGTGTTTTGCCAACTTTTATTTATTTGGCCTTTTTGAATATGACGTAATTTCCTTCATTTGTGACTTTTAACGCATAATAATGAATTTAGTATTCAAAAATTTTCTTTCCCTTTTAAAATTCACGTGTAACTGTAGTTTTTATGATGTAATTTTCAATATTTTCCTGATTTTTAACACGTAATCACTTATTTCTAATTTGAAAGTTTTTTTCTGTTTATAATAGCCACATGTAAATAAATTTTTTATTTAAATTAAATATTATTCTTTGCGCTGTTTTTAAAATTGGCAACAGTTTAAAATAATTGCCCTTTTCTAAAATGTGTAAAAAATATCTCTCGAAATGCTGAAAATTTGAATTTAAAATGGAAATAAATCCTCAAAAAATTAGTCAAATTAAAAAGAGAATTGCAGTCTGCACATCGGGAACTTCCAATGTATAAAATGATCTAAAAATGTTTAAATTCCCATGTATAGTTTTTCTCCTATAAAACTTTTTTAATGGAACGATTTTGACCATCTTTCACATTAAATATCTCTTAAAATAATTATTCGATTTAAAAACTGTCTGCATCAGCGTGTTTATCAAACATGTCTCTATAATAACACCGATTTTCATATTTTTGTATGAAACAGTTTTCTTAATCTTAACGAAGAAAGACGCCCGGTCATAAAAAATAGGGATGCCGATCTAGTAGGTGTATACCCGGATGATCTACGCAGATTTTCATTGGTCCATTTCCAAATCAAAACTTTTTTTTATATATAGAAGGATTCAAAATGAGTGAACGAAAATTGATTTGTGTTTAATGACTATATTTTTTCTGTTCTATGTACTTCATTTTTAACAATGTACAAGTTAGTTTAAAATGTTTGCGACTTTGATTTATTCGTCTCTTTTAAGGAATGTATTTCTATGATTTTCATGCTATAAAAATTTCATATTGCAGTTGGAGCAGGATCTATGCGGAACTTGAATCGACGATTCTATGTATCTTTACATATAAAAAAAAATTAATTTTAATTCTACTTAAAACTTTAATAGCTTTTTTTCTAAAAACACTATTTTTGAAATCGGCAGACACGATTTCTCAAAAACTAATGCACCAATCTCATTGAAATTTTGCAAACTTCTTCAAAATAGGATTGACTAGTGATTGAACTGAACGAAGGTTTTTTTTCCGATTACTACTAATTTTACAAGGCTCTCTCGGGCAAATTCCATCATTTTTATCCCTTCTTTCTCTGACATCATATTTCGTTCTCGCTCTCGATGACAAGAATGAACCCAGAGAATATTTACCTTTCATTCTCCTATTATATGAATTTTTCCCTATCATATATATATGCTGCATGTGAATTAAAAATGAGCGATTAAAGGATCATTTGAGTTTAATGAAGCCATTTTATTGATGTTTTATGTTGCCCATTTATAATATTTTGCAACTTAGTTAAAAAAGTTTAGGAGGGTTTATCCATCAGTTTCAAGGTTTATTTTTCTATTATTTCTCTGTTACACGAATTTCCATGATAAATTTATGGTATATGTTACTTTTTAATTTTCCCTTTTCCGTTTTTGTATAATTTAAAAATTATGTTTAATAGCAAAAAAAAAAAATAAGACAAACACATTATAAGTAGATTTTATTTACGCTCCAGTATAATTAATATAATTTTTTATTTCATCTATCTTCTTGCTGAGTACCTCTTTACTTATACATACATTCATTCTTTTCCTATTTATACGCTACATACAAATATTTTAAGTTCCTACATCCATATTTACATACCAAAGATGAGATGGGTTCAGTCCAAGCCCGTGAGCCCGAAAAGGACTCGGGCTCGATTTTTATACTATTCTTCGGGCTTGTACTCAAAGTCAAAATTTCAGTTATTCACAAACTAAAAAGGTTTTTAAAAATTGCTATTTGAAAAGAAAACGAATGTAAGTTTAAGTTTCTTAAAGTGTTTTAATCCTTAATGGACGGTAGCTTTAAATACATGATTCTATTAGGTAGCTTTCATTACAAAAAGTAAAAAGTTACCTATTGCAGCCGTCCAGAGGAAAGCACTTCCGAAAAAATCTAGTATATTTTCACCGATCATGACCTCCCCCCACCCCCGGACACCAAAATCACCCTTCGTTCAAATGTGACTTATATATATATTGTATGTATATATATATACTATATCTGATTTTTGTCATGTGATAACTCTCGTTTCATGCTTTCTTTTGCCGCAGGAAATGTAAAAAAGTAAAAATCGATTTTTTTTTTAAATGAAGTGTATAAACCCCCTTGAGAAAAGATTCAGTGGCTTTAGAGCCAAAAAGATCATTAGGCTTGGCAGGTGGCAGGTAGACGACACGCCTCTTCTTCAGAATTTGGAAAAAGCAAAAGCAACGCCATTTTGTTGCTTTATATACTTTCTCTTCGACTTAGGTTTTGTTAACGGAAATAGCTCATTTACAGAATGATCGATTACTCCTTTGAAAAGCACGCGATTTCTCTAGTCGTTTACTTTTTTCACTAAAGGGACGGTCCCTCAAGACAACTTGTCAACATCTGGAAACCATATGTTGACAAAGGTTTTACGTTCAGTTTAAGGCGATTCTGAAAAAAATACTTTTCCCCGTTCAACAACTCGAAACTTTTTGGAACTTTTTTTGTTTCATTTTTAAGTGTAAAAGCGATTTAAACGCAATTTGAATTATTGAAGTTATTTGTCATCGAATAGTTTTTTTCACAATTTTCAGAAGCATAATTTTAGTTATGAATAATAAGCATATTTTTAAAGCGGTTCCCAAAAAAGTATATTTTTTCCCCGCTCAATGATGTAATTTTTTTTTTTTTTTTTTAGTTTAAAAAAAAGTAACAACTTTATGTAATTTTTGTAATATTTGAAAAACTTTGATGCTAATTAATAAAACATGTCTTCTACTAAATGAAAATTACTAATAGAATAATTTATCTGTATAGATATGTAATAATATAATTCATATACATTTTAGCTAAAATAGGAGCCCATTATACGTATTTTATAAATTTAGTTTTTTTTTCCTTTCACATCAAGAGGGTATGTTATTTCCATTAAAATGTAAAGAATATTCTTCATTTCTACTATCCATTCATATTTTAATCCTTTCTTACAATAAAATTTTCTTTCCCACATGATCAATGAGATGTCTCCTAAAATACACATCGTCAAATAAAATTTGTTGCAGGGAGTTAGTGTGTTAAAAAATCACTCTCACTTTAAAACAAGAAATGCGGTATGTATACTCGTATTATGTGTTTTATCAATTAAAGTTACAATGCCTCTTTAAATACGTAATGCAAAACTGAAGAAAAAAAAAACTTTTACTTATGTAACATCATTATTTGCACTTATTTCATATTTAATCAAACTAACAATGCGACTTATATACGATTTAAAATTGAAGTAGTATTAAGAAATTACTTAATATACTAAATTATTATTCTGCAACATTTTGAATTAAATATATGTTTAAGGCTGTTCTTTTTTTTTTTTTTTTTAACTAATAATAATACAGCTGAACAGTGTGAATCTTCTTGGCACATTAACAAAGTATTTTTTATAAGTTCATGAAATTTGCACACACTGTTCGTAATCGTATTAAAATTCTTTAGAATTGCACAGTATTTTTTATTTTATTGTAAATGTATTTCCTCTGTAATCAGTTGTTTACCAATACTTTTGTTTTTAACATCATTCAGAATCTACAACTTTGGCACCATTTTCTAAAACTTTCTTAGCCTTTAACGGAAACAGATAAAGGCTATTCGACTTCTTATTACATAAACAAACATACCTGCAAATGCTTTGCATTTAATCATCATTTGAATGCATCAAAAAATATCAAGTTTTGATCTGAGATTAAAAAAAAAAAAAAAAAAAAAAAAAAAAAAAAAAAAAAAAAAACGAAAGAAAAAGCTGTAAATCCAAGATCCAAAAATCTTTAATCACAAATCCATTCGGTTAAACATCCAAAGTATCCAGCAAACCAAATATTAGTCAAAAGGGCCAAATATCGAATCGTGGTCAAATATTCGTAGAATCACTCTGTCAAAAATGTCAGTTTTGGAGGTTTGTGGCTGTATTTTTCATTATTTTTTAATTTTAGGGGTAGCGATATTACTTGTAATGATCAAATTAAATGGATCAAAATTTTTTTCCAGTTTTTCAAACTATTACATAAAAACATATGCTCCCTTCATTATACATAATTGTGTTGGTCTTTTATACTTCATTTATATCTGGGCCTTTTTTTTTTAATTTGCAGTTTTCTTAGCCCATTCTTTCGCCTTCGAGAAAAATGACTAGTATATAAAGGAAAACTTTGTGTGGAGCATGTATAAAGAAACACTCTTTTTTATCAATTGTTATGAACTTACATATATATACATTTGCAATATACCATCGAAACTCGTTTAGATGAACATAGCATATATTCATATAAGTATTAAGCTTAACGCAAAATACTTTTAACATAAACTGTGTTCATATCCACTGTCAAAATTACACAAGGATTTAATTACTGATAATGTGAACTACTTACATCATAAACAAAATTTTAATCCGCCCGTCAGTTTCATGTTAACAAGATTCAGCTATATTTGTATATAAAAAACAAAACTTGCTAAAATTAAATCGGAAATGAATGAAAAGGATTCCTTTTAGAAGGACTTCCGTCTTAGCAGATAAACGTATTCCATCTTTTATGGAATAAAAATTGCTATGACGGAATCACTATAGGTATTCAAATAATTTTCCATTTTACCAGATATAATTGTTACATATTATGTTCAAGGTTGAGAATAGCACAATTGAGGTTTACTCTAACAGAGCGAAAAATGTCTGGACCAGTACACAAACCTGGATACATTAGCTTATTGTGCTATTGCTCAACCTATTGAGCTATCCGGACGATACCTGGTTCATATTTTTCAATCTTATTTGTTGGACATGAAAAATTCCTTCATTATATTAGGTATTATTTCGCCTTTATCATGAAATATTTCTATTTAAGGCCGTTTTCACTGTATAATTCACTGTATAACGAACGGTGTCCCTGCTAAGACGTAAAAGACTTTGAAAAGCATCTTTTCTTATCCCTTGTGATTTTGTGTTAGCGAGTTACACTCCACTCGGATGAAAATGCTATACTTTTAGCATACACGTATGTGAAATTTATATATATATATATATATATTAATTTTATAAATTATTGGTATTTAAATTCAAAAAATTACAAATCTCAGTATTTGTGTTTGATTTCTTTGTAATAATCCGTGGAAAGATTTATAACGAAACTATGTAAAGGGTATTTATTATAAAGGACTGAAAAAATTTGAAATATTTATAACTCTGAAACCACTCGGCAAAGGAAATCGGAATTTCTGTCTAAAACAACTTTTACCTTAGAATGCATTACATTTTATTGAGAGTCCCAAATGCAAACTACCTACTTTCTGACACATTTTTTATTTCGTTTTTGCTTTGAAATGCATGATTATTATTCAGGTGTTATTCTTATTCAGGAACTATGTAATCAAACCGTTTTTTTTTTCCTTTTTCATAAAGGTAGACGACTTTCAGTAAATTTTGTCAAAGTTGGCTATTTGATTCGGACGCGACAGTAGAAGAAAGTAAAAAAATCTACCGCTGCAGGTGATTTACCGATTCTAGCTGGCCAAAATTATTTTTGTCGTCATGCATCTCCATGAAATTGAAAAATGGTATAGATATTCCTAACGGTATGTTTGGTATTTCAAAATGAACGAGTAGCAGTCATGTTCGTTACAGGAACATTCATAAGAATTTCATTACATTACGGCCTATAAGGGAAAATCGTTTGCGGTGGTTTTTAATGATGTTTCATAATTTCAAACACACTAAAATTTATATACATATTTATGAAGTGCACTACAAAATGCTTGCTATAGAATATGGTATGGATAGCATTTATCGATCATTTACAATTTACAGGGACACTAAAAAGAATTACGGTTACATTATGGTCTATGGAGAAAAATCGTTTGTAGTGTATTTTGTTTATGTTACACTATTTCATACATATTTAAATTGATATATATCTCCAAGGAGTTCTTTAAAATGCTTACTATTGAATTTGACATGCACTGAATTCATCTTTTATATACAGAGGTCAAAAAATAAATCAGTTAGATTTCTCTCTAAGAACAATAATTGCTGGAAGTGCGTTTTCAGTTGTGGAACGTGTTTTTAAATTTTAAAAAAAATTGCATACTATTGTGTATATATTCAATACATATACAGGTATCCACAAAAAATTTCAAGTACATTTCCGTTTATTGACGGAAATTGCTGAAAAGAATTTTCAACTGTGCTATGCGTTCCCTAACTGTTCTAAGTTTTAGCATATTATGCATTATATGATACATCTATACAGGGATAAATTCATATACAGGGATGTACAAAATTTTCAGTTATTTTTCGCCTTAAGCGGAAATTTTGTTTTCAAACGTGTTATGCGTTTTAATAATTATTAATATGCATCGTTTTTCACGTTATTAAACTATAAAGTTTTACTATAGTAGTCTGAATGCGCTGAAAAATGTTTCATAATCTGCTTAACGCATGATTTTACGTTCTTGTTGATAATTTTAATGATACTTTCTTAACGATATAGAAGCTAAAGGCTAATTCCATGAAAACTTGTCATGTCTGTCACACAGCTGAAAATCGCTATGCTTGTTGTCCACCGTTATTTTCGAAAAGTTTGCGTCGCGTTATTCAATTGATGAGATATATCCGATAAAATAAGTCACATTTCTCCGTTCTAAAATACTGGTA
Source organism: Maratus speciosus (assembly GCA_963932465.1). Classification (NCBI taxonomy): domain Eukaryota; kingdom Metazoa; phylum Arthropoda; class Arachnida; order Araneae; family Salticidae; genus Maratus; species Maratus speciosus. The sequence goes on along the minus strand of OZ010794.1, from coordinate 423,363,316 downwards.
GCCAAAAATCGTAAAATGTGACAGACATGACAAGTTTTCATGGAATTAGCCTGAAGTGATAAAACTATTTTTGTATTAATTATAATAGCAAATCATAAAAATTATTTTTTTTTCTAAAATTCTATTAAAATTTGAGATACGAAACAAACATTTGATACGTAGGCGTAACTTGGGCTCTATGGCTAGGGGGGGGGGGGGGTGAGTTTTGAGGCCCTTTTCTACAAATCTATAACCCCCCTCCCACCACCACCACCACCACCGCCTTGCCAGGGATCTGTCCAGACTTTTCTCTCAGGGTCCTGTTTTTGTGAAATTGTGAAGAGCTTTTTTACATTTGTGAAAATTCTAGTCCGAATTCTGAGAATTTGAAACGAACGCTATACTCAAGGTTCTTTTTTATATATTTTTAAGAAGATATATGTATGTCAAATACATATTTTTTCTTTATATATGTAAAGGTGACAGGTCAGATTTTACTTTTAAATGATTAAATTTGTGAAAGATTCAGTTTAGAACGGGAAAATATTTTGTAAAAAGACTATTTTTAAGACCAAAGAATTTTGTGAAAGGTCCTTTTTTAAGATGAAAAGTTTTGTGAAGGGTCCTGTTTTGAGATGAAAAAATTTATGAAGGGTCCTGTTTTGAAATGAAAAATTTTGTGAAGGATCCTTTAAAGTAGGGGTGCACAACCTTTTTAAGAGAAGGGTCACTTACAAAAATGTTTGGGTTGTCGAGGGCCACATCAGTAACACAGCAATCATTCTATTTCGGGGAGGTGGGGAGATCTGTGGCCTATAAAAAACAAGATTTTAGAGAAGTGGCAGTTTTACCCCTTTAGGTTTGCCTACCCACTACATACCATACCCAATTCAGCTGACAAAGATATATCAACAGCTTATGTTTGTATATATAACAGAGATATAGCAAAAATTATTTTCAAAGAGTGAAAATATTCCTTGTCTTTATTCGGGGGGATTAAATTTTGCTTTATTAAAAGTAGTAAAAAATAAACATATGCATGACAGTGGCTAGTGCCAAAAAAAAGTGAACTTTACGATCGAAGTTAAATTGACGAAACTCTCAATTTTTCTGCAGCCGATCAACAAAATTTTACATTTTCCCGCGCCTTATCGACAAAATTCGCGATTTTTCCACACTTTATCAACGGAATTTGCGATTTTTCCGCGCCCAGTCAACGAAATTCGCAATTGTTAACTGACTGACGAGATTTAAAAAAATTTTCCGTACGAATTGTCGAAATTCACAACTTTTTCTCGCGATTTTACCTTAGCTAATCGAAGAAATGTGCAATTTTTTCGCACTTAATCGAAAAAATTCACGATTTTTTCTCTGCTCGATCAACGATATTTGCGATTTTTCCGCACCCGATCGACGAATTTCGCAATTTTTCCGCGCTTTTTATAGACAAAATTCGCAATTTTTCCGCGCCCTATCGACAAAATTCGAAAATTTTCTGCGCCCGATCGACAGAACTCGCGATTTTTTCGTGCCCGATCGACAAAATTCCGGATTCTTAACTAATTGATGAAAATTGAAAATTTTCCCTCGACAAATTGCCGCAATTCACAACTTTTTCTCGCAATAAACTAACGAAACTCGAGATTTTTCCGCAGCCGATTAATAAAATTTGCATTTATTCCATGCCCTATCAACAGAACTCGCGATTTTTCCGCGCCCGATCGACGAAACTCGGGATTTTTCCGCACCCGGTAAACTAAATTTGTAATTTTTCCATGCTCAATTCACAAAAACTCACGATTTTTCCGCACCCGATCAACGAAAATTGCAATTTTTTCGAGCCCAATCGGTGAAATTATCATATCTTAAATGACTGACGAAAATTGCAATTTTCCCGCGGCAAATTGGCGAAATTCGCTGTTTTTTCCAACGATAAACTGACGAAACCAGTGACATTTCCGCTCCCGGTCGACGAAACGCTCGACTTTTTTGCGCACGAACAACAAAACGCGCGATTTTTCAGCGGCCGATCGAAGATACTCATGATTTTTTCATGCCTAATGAACGAAACTCTTGATTTTACCGCACCCTCGAAGAAACTCGCGATTTTTTCGCGCCCAATCGACGAAACCCGATTTTTCACGCTCAGTCAACGAAATTCGTAATTCCTAATTGACTGATGAAATTCGCAATTTTCCCGAGTTAAATTGGCGAAATTCACGACTTTTTCTCCAGATAAACTGACGAAACTCGGGATTTTCCCGTGCACGATCAACAAAATTCGCGACTTTTACGCGCGTGATCGATGAAACACGCGATTTTTCCGCGCCCAATCGATGAAATTCGAGGTATTTTTCAACTAGCGACTGACGAAATTAGAAACTTGGGAATTTTCTATATTGATACAAATGTTATCGGCCGAGCGATTAATGAAATTCGCGATTTTTAACTGACTGACGAAATTTGCAATTGTTTTCCGGGACAAATTGACGAAAGTCACGATTTTTTCCTGCAATCTATGGTAAAAAATCTCAATTTTTGCCAATTATAAATTGACGAAATTCGCGGGCCACTTGTTAACCCGTCGCGGGCCACTTTTGGCCCACGGGCCACAGGTTGTGCATCCCTACTTTAAAGGACCCAATTTCTTCTTAAACAGATCCATGCTTACCCATTACACACACCTAAATTAAATACTTAAAAACTTTAATATTTAAACAATAAAATTCAAATGTTCAACGAAAACGTAGAGTAAGATCATAAATTAAACATTTTATTTATTTAAAGCATAAAATGTTTTTAATTTTACACCTTTTTAAAATGAACTTCCCTTAAAGACCTAAATAATAATATTCAGTTTTATTTTATCCTAACTAACCCGGGGAGTCTTGCCGGGTCCGTAAAAAATAGCATGAACGCGAGAAAACTCTAAAAATCGCAAAAAATAGCGGCACGAATTTCATACAACATTTATTGAAAAGATAACAAAATGCACTATATTGCATTAGAAGATTGAAACCTGATTAATCTCACTGATGTGATAAAACGCAGCAAATTATGAAAAAATGCTAACATTTAAAAAAATCGCAGAGGAAAAAAAATACCATTGGGCTAAAATATTAAAACAGAATTTCTTTTATGAATGTGAAAAAAAAAAATTGCAGTAGAACGCGAAATATCTGTGAAATAGCATAAAAATTTTCAAAAATGTCTGTACGAATTACGAACAAATGTTATTCAAAACAAGAAAGAATTTATTATATTGGGCTGAAAGATTAAATTCGGATTGCTTTTACTAATGTGAAAAATTGTCAGTAAAACCAGAAAATAATCGCATTAAAAAGCGGTAAGAATTCAAAAATCGCAAATAGCAAAATTTTCTGCAGTAAGCTAAAACATTGTAAATCGAAATTCGTACACGAATGTCAAAATATCGTCGAGAAATGCAAAAAAGCTATAAAAAACGTATTAAAAATCGTGGAGGACAAAATTTACTATATAATGCTAAAAGTTTGAAACCAAATTCGTTTTCAAATGTCAAAAGAAAAAAAAAAATACACAAGAAAAGAAAAAAAGATGCAATAAATTTTATTAAAAATCGCTAAATATTCAAAAAGCGCGAAGAATAATTAGTATATTAGGATAAAAGCTTGAAATCAAATTCTTCTTAAGAATGACAAATATCACTACGGAACAAAAAAAAAAAAAAAAATGCTCAAAAATCAAAAATCACACAGGACAAAATTTACTATATTAGGCTAAAACTTTAAAACAAAAATTCCATTAAGAAATTTTTTTAAAAATCACTGTGGGGCGCGATAAACTTCTAAATACCGCATTGAAAATAGCACTGAAATTTAGTAATTCTAAATAAATTAGTAAAAATTCAAAAATCGTGGAGGACAAAACAGACTTTATAAGGCTAAAAGTTCGAAACCGAATTCTTTTTCAGAATGTCAAAAAATCGCGTGAAATGCAAACAAATGCTAAAAGTAGCTAAAAAATGCATTGAAAGCAGCATTAAAAATCACAGAGAATAATATTTTATATTAGGCTGAAAGTTTAAAACACAATTCCTTTCCCTTATGTCAAAAAATCATCAAGGAGCGCGAACAAAACAAATGCTAAAAACTGCATTAAAAACACATACACAAAAAAAAAAGCAATTTGACAAATTACAACGACTATTTGGAAAATTATTTTTTCAAAGACTAAAATTTAAGACATATAAAATCGCACGGAGTTGATCATACATTACGTACGCCATGAATTAAACATTAATAGTGTTATTACACGTAAAAATTGTAAGCGACAAAATCGCCGGCGACTTGTCAGATTTCCAGAAACTTACGTATTATCCACCTGAAACTTATGTATTATCCAAGCATTTCATTGGCTGTTGGGGAAAAGGCTTTTCCATCGTCAGATTTCCAAGAAATCTGACGACCAATTTTAAAGGAAATTTCATTTTTAAACTTCTAAACATCCCATAATATTACTTTTTACATCGTCCTATAGAGAAAAAAATGTACTTTTAAATGCAATTTGTTTGAAAGCTGTATCTCAATTTGTTTCTGAGTTATTAATTTTTATTTTTTTGTAGTTTCTATTACTTTTTGTCATAGTGGCAACAGAAGAATCCATCTCTGTTGAAAGTAAAGGAAATACTGATTACTGTATAGACCCATCAGAAAACGAGTAAAATGCGGATTCCATTCAACCAATAAAAAGCTTCAGATATGTTTTTGATTTCCTACCCTGACGAGGACAATAAAGATTTTTCCAAATGGTTAAAAAAGAAAAACGAGGACTAAACATTTATTCAAATGAAGTGGCAGAAATTAAATCAAGTGGCAGAAAATTTTGGTCAAGTTCGTTAATGCGCAAAATCGGACCACGGGGATGGAAATAGGGAGGGGTTTTGTGAAAATCGAAAAAAAAAACAAAACCCATAACGTCTTAATTATAATATATATCAAATCAGTTTAAAGTTATTATTATTTCTAAGAAAAGGGCCAAAAATTTATGTATCACTGCTTTTTGATAAAATTTAAAATGTGTGAAGGGGCGCAAAAAATAGGGTTTTAGGGAGAAAAATATTCATAACTTCGTCAATTCTCAAGATATCAAATTCACTTAAATATATTATAGATCTTAATACTAATTATAACTTTTATACTGACAAGTTTTGATAGGACCAACTCTTACCAGAAAAAAAAAGGGGGGGGGGGAAGAAGAAAAAAATTCATTACTTCATTTTATTCACAAGATATCCAATCCGCTTAAATTTATTTACACCTTCTTAATATTATCTACCACTTTTATATTGACATGTTTTTGATAGGACCAACTCTTACAGCAAAAAGAAATTAAACAAAAATAGGGTTTGACGAAAAAATTATCGTATTAAGGTTGTACTCAAATCCAAACTCCTTATTTTCTGACTCATTTTTAAATTCATTTTTCTCTCATACGCATCCAATGGGCAGGTTCTCTTATTCAGAAATTATAAATGGGCCGTATTGATCGATTTTAGGATAAAAAGTAGAATATATTTCAAAAAATGCTGTCAAAATGGGCATTTTACACCGAATATCCCTAAGCGATAGTGCTGATAACGGAAAAAAAATGGTCGTACTGAGAAAATAATTGTTTGTAAACCAAGTTCTGATAATTTGAATGAAAAATAAAATACAGGTCGCTTATAAATCTCTTCAAAAAATCACGTCCGCAAGTTTCATGTTTTTACTTTTAAAAATGAGCCTAAAAATGTGTCAGAAAATTTCGAATTGTGGAGCGTGGGAAAATATTTCTTTTATACCACGTTAACATGATTCTGATAAAATCAGCTCTTACATAAAAATGAAACTAAAAACTTTCAAAAGTGGCCAGATAAAATTATTAAACTGGGTTTATTTTTCATCTTGATTTTACTTTTGTTGGTGAAATTAGTACTTAACTTCAAAATCTACCCCGCCTGTAGGCCGAGCCGGAAGGGATTTTTTTTTTTTTTTAGTATAATCAGTTTCTCAGTCAAAGTTCGGCTCAAGGGGATAGGTGGGAGGTAAGTTGTTGACAGTTAGTCCAGTGGTCACCGTATATTTAAGTCATTGTTTAATTGAATCAGTATTTTTAATGAATGCAATCATGACCTCATCTCGTCTCAACAAATTAAGTTCCCCCTTATTTACCCTTTGCACTGTTATTTAAAAGAAAATCATTGTCGCTAAAACCTATCAGGAACTTTCCCACCCCCACTCCTCCAGAAAAATATATCCTGTCTATGAAGTAGAATTTTTAACAGTCATTTGAAACAATCTGATTCTTTATGTAGCTTAAGGTTATTCGCGACAATGCGACCGCTATCCTTTTTTGAAACTGTTGAACAATTTTCACTTAACCCATATATCTACTATGTGTTTCTTCATTTTTAAATATAACAATAACCGTTTAAATGAAATATTTTCGTTAAATGGAATATGATTCAAGAAAGTGGTAAATTTCGATTAATCTAAAAACACTAACACTTGATTTTGATTCATAAAAGTGGCTAATACGATTAATTAGTGATTCAAAAAACCAGCTATTACTGCATTTTTTAGGTCTGGGATGGGTTTTAAACCCGACCCCCCCCCCCCCTTCACACGCACACCATTCGCCTCACTACTGATAAATACGATATTTAATGAGTAATTTTTACGAGTTGTTCTCAAATCCATTTTCTGGCACAATTTTTAAAATCATTTTTATTCGGAAATGTAAGAAATTAGCAAGCTTGTAATAATTGCTAAGAAACTATATAATACAGCGGTTTTTCTCGTTTTTCGGTAAAAAAAAAAATTTTTTTTCAAGAAGTGCCGCCAAAAGTGGCATTTTATACGAATTTCCGGACACGACAGGGCAGGAAAGGGAAATAACCGCCGTTCTGAAACAATAATTGCTTATAACTCAAGAACGCAATTAATTTATTGAAGAACGAAAATATTGAATTACAAATCACTTCAGTAATCATGCCTGCAAGTATCACTTTATGTTTAAAAAACGTATCAATGTTTCGCGTTCTTCAACAGAGAAAAATATTTTTTTAAAACCTCTTTCTAGTAAATTTTTCTAACACTTCCTAACACTAAAAATTTGACTTTCTACAAGTAAAAAGTAGTACTTTAATTTAAAACATTTTATTCATTCGGCCTTAAATTACTTAAAATTGCATAGTTGGAAATTAAAGTACATAGTAAATCAGATGTTTAATCAAATATTATACATTTATTTACGAAGGAAAAAAAAAAAAAAAGAGAGCCGATTAATCATAAGATCAGAGCACTCATTAGATATAGCACTTTGGCATTAAAGTGAAATTTGTCACAAAAACCCAGATTTTCATTCTATGTTCAACATAAAATTATTATGAAGCTAATTTGAATTAGTTCAAATATGTTGCATCAGAATATGCTCGGAATTATACGTACATATATGTACATATACACTATATAGCCATTAATGACCGGCGACGGCAACTTTCAATTTTAGACATTTTGTCGAATATTTATAAATATACTTGACAGATTCTTCTGGAATTTCAGGATAAAAAAGAATAGGTATGACCTCATATTTAGCAATGTCGATTCGTTAAGGGGGGCAATTAGGGGGCCAACAAAAAAATCAAAGAAAAAAATAATACTTGGGATCACCCTGTAAAATAAAATGCACGAAATGATCTATCCGCTACCGAATATACATAAACAGACATTGTGCAATATGTGTATTCTTTTGTGTAAGAATATCACTTATATAGAGATATAGCAATTTATTTTAAAAAATAAAAAAAATCTTGCATGTTTTTTGCTTATAACATGCAGGGTTTTCAACCAATTTAACACCGATTTCAGAAAAATTGGCAAAATATAGTAGAAACAATATAGTGCAATTGGAATATACATATATTAAATATTTTAGGAAATATGAACAGTTGTATGAAATAATTTTTATCTGCGCATGCGCGAACGATAACAAGGATCATTTTACATAATTTAATAGTCAACTCTATCGAGCAACACTAAAAAAATCTAGTCAAATATCGTAAAAATTCAGAAAGATGATCAATCCTGAAATTCCAGAAGAATCTGTCAAGTATATTTCTAAATATTCTACAAAATGTCTAAAATTGAAAGTTGCCGGTCATTAATGGCAATATAGTGTATATGTGTGCATGTGTGTTTGTATTTTTAAGTTCGACAATGTATGCCAATTTATAAGAGGGAAACGATTCCAGACCTTAAGAAAAGAACAACCAATCTGAATAATGGAAAGGAAATGAAGAACAATACAAAGAATGAAAACATTAAAAAACTGGCTCATCTACAGAATTTCAATTATCATTGTTAAAAATGTATACATTTTTATATAAACATTGATTAGCTTAAAATAATGGTTACGCTCCGGACAATATGAATTTCAGACGTGGGATTATTAGATAGGACATTTTAAAAATCTTTTATGTCGTCGAATTTTGACAGGGACCACCTAGTGGTTAATAATGTTTCAAAATGTTTAGTAAAATATAAATGCTTTCTAAACTTTGACGTAAAAAGCAAAACATCAGTAAACATGACAATTGAAGTGATCTAGATTCAAATAGATTTTTCATTTTTCGATAACTGAATTATATTTTAAGTGATATGCGATTTTTGTGACGCTGAATTTCGTTTCAAAACACTAGCTTTGACAGCATTTTCTAAAAAATCGCAAGCCTTTATTGAAAAAGGAAAAAAAATATTCGATTTCATAGCTTCTGAATAGAAATACACCTGTCAGTCTCATGATTTTACAATCAGAAAACGATTAGCTTCTGAATAGCGTACCTATCGTGTGTACCTGTATTAACACGTACGACATTTACATTAATGTAAAAAAATGCTGTTAGATTCTTTAGCAACCTTATGGAAACATCTGAACAATTCAAGAATGTAGCTGAAGCTGAGTACCTATCAGTCCAGCTTTAACAACCCAAAATGGATTTAGATTAGGCAGTTTAGCTTTGAAAACAAGCTTAAATGTCATCTCAGATAGCTACTTTCTAACGCATTCGTGATTTCTAAACTATACTGAATACTGTCATATATTATTTCTAATGTCAACATCCACTTTTATAAGCACATACAAAACACAGACGATGGATAAGATATTATTCAAAAAAATTGTCAACAGAGACTTTAAAGAGCACATTCACATATCACTAAAACACGTTGTTTTCTTGAAAATTGCTGTTAACCCATTCGCTGCCAAAACTATAAAGTAAAAAATTTCAAATTTCTTGTTGAAAGTCGTATGCCACCACAAATTCAGAAATGTAAATTTCGCTTTACTAATACAGTAAAATTTCTGCCAATAAATAAAGCAATTTTTTAATTCTAAAATAGTGATGACAAAGTAATAAATAAATTAAAGCCACGAGTATACTCGTGGTTGGCAGCGAATAGGTTAATTGAAAATGAATGAAAAGACGTATCCGCAAAAAATCTCAATGATTACAGTGAAAAAAAAATTCGCAAGTTTTCATACATTTTTATTAAAATTCTAAATTTTAGTTATTTTTTTTCCATTTTTCTATAAAAACACAACGCCTTTTAGAAAATAAATTTGATTTTTTAAAAGATTTTTGAGGCAAGAAAATAACTTAAAACTATTCATGAGGTAACAATCGAATGAAAACAACATTTACATTAATGTAAAAAAATGCTTTTAGATTCTTTAGCCACCTTATGGAAATATCTGAAGAATTGAAGAATGTAGGTAAGAAATTGCCTAATTATATTTGAAATATTTATGTAGGGGAAAACGAAAATATCTTTATCGAAATAAGAAAGTAAAAAGTACGGAATCTTTGCAATTAAAATTTTAAAATGAAACAAAACCCACTTCAGACATAATTGACTAAAATAAGAAAGATAATGTTTTAAATGAATAAAAAAAAAAAGAAATTACGACCGAAATATAATTACACTTATTCACTCTTAAATACATTTAAAAATTAATTTTCTTGCACAAAATGTATATAGTTTACTCATAATTTCTCATATATTTATTTCCCAAGTTGCCAATTATTTTTTCTGAAAATTCATCTGAACTTTAACTTTCGATTTCTAAGATATACTCATGCAGCGGCTAATAACATAAGTGATTTTTTTTTCTTGTTTTTTCATATAGAATTTTCACTTCAAAATTTTATTAATAATTCAAATTAATTGTAATGTTGATAAAACCTAGCGATGAATAAAATGATTTTTTTTAAAACACGATTCTTGAAGTCAGTAGATAAGTTGTATAAACAAACATTCATGTATAAAGTAAGTTATGTAGACAAGCCATTTTCAGTTCTCAATTTTTCTTCTAATAGATCATTATTACATCCCTAATTTTGTTCTATGGAAATCTAATATTTATTAGAAGATTGCTCCAATTATCATGAAATTCATATATATTATTTGTGAGATACAGATAGATGCCTCTTGGTCTTGTTGACAAACAAAAATTTTCAAGAAATATAACTTTTTGCTTTCTTTTGTGTAATATGTTATTGAGTTAGCTCAGCTCCTCAAATAGTAAATAATAATAATTATTGTTATTATTTAAAATTTTAAAAATGATTTTAGTAGGGTTTTGATTATTCATGTGAACTGGAAACATTCTAAATTTTAAGCTTACTATCTGAATGCAATCACATTACATTACGCAACACATGTGCTTATACTACGTAAAAAAATAAATATTTTTTCACATTTTAAAAATATCCTAGCCGGCGTAGTCATCCGTCCGTAGTAGCCCGGCGTAGCATTTTTCATAGCATGCTATTTTCTCTCTCTCTCTCTCTTTTTTCCTTTTGAATGAGGAGGGGGGGGGAGGGGGGAATTTAATTCAATTCTACATTTAAAAAAGGTTCAAAATGTTAATTTTGATAAATATTTCAATATAATCAAGTAATCACGCTTAGAATTTACAATATAGATTATATGAAAATTACGGAAATTATATCTTGCAAGTTACCTAATTTTGATGCAATAATAGTACAATGCCTTTATAGTAAAAGGGTATACGGGTAGTAAAATTCAATCGATCTAGATAATTTTGGATAAAAATTTAGAGAGCTTGCCACTATTGTCAAGTCAATGTTTGTTTATTTGCTTGATTCATTTAAGACTTTTCTGAAATGCAAACTTGATATTTTCTGATACATTTTCTAATTCATTTTTGTTTGCAAACGTGTCAAATTGGCAGGTGTACTTATTTAGAAACAACGCAATCGAACAGTTTTCCTTTTTCAGAAAGAAAGAGGAATTTTTAAGATATGCAGTTAAATTTGGTGTTTTGATTCGAATTTCTAGACGTGACAGCGCAGGAAAGGGAAAAAATTGTCGTTCTGAGATAATAGCTTCGGCCATCTGACTGTGGTCAAGTTCTATATGTGACTAATCTTCTGCTTATGTTTTAGACAAATCTTTTATTATATACCCTGTACGTATGTTCAATCCATGCTCAAAATTTCATGTTATTTATATGGTCATGATATTTACTGTTTTACATGTTATTTACATTTTAAAGAAATTCAGAAAATATTATTTCATACAGATCAAGAATATGAAAAATTTTCAGCTTTTTGATAAAATCTTTAATAAATGTAGAAGTCATATTATCATGCTTTAAATAACTTTTTAAGAAAACATAAACTAAAAGCCATTAAATCAATTTATTTAAACAAAACAAAAATAATATTTTTTTTTTATCATTTCGGATAGCATTATTTTCCCCTTTTCCTCCACAAAAATGAAGTATTTTACTTGTGTTTCTGAGAAACTCAGTTAAAAGTTATAATGGCAAAATGTAGTTAATATTTTGAACACTATTTAAAAATTTAAAGTCCAGAGAGTCATTAAGACATTCCCGGATTCATGCGAATAATTGGTGTTAATTTCATCGCGCTGCTTTTCATATTCTCTAGGAATTGTGAAACAAACAAACAGACAAATTTTTATATAAAAGAGTATAAAAAATAGTTTTTAGAAATATTTCTATAAATAATGAAATTCATAAGTCATACTTATCATTAACGAAAACGTGAAATTTGTTACAATTTTTATACTTTTTAAACATTATTTTATTTCAGCTCTCCAATAATCAGATAAATAACTCTATTTAGAAATTATCTTGGGTCAATCTTAAGATGACTAATATACTGTTTAATAGTTTAATAAATATTAATTTTAAAGAAAAATAACCATATTATAACCGTATTATGGCATACAAGTATGCACCAAATGTTACACGATGGTATGCTAAAAATATTCACTTTTTTTTTTATTTCTAGCATCTTGTTCTGAACAATCTTTAAAAATAGGATAAGGAAGGTATGTGGCCATGGTCAGGGGGTATATATCAAGTTATTTTTCGTTGCGCCGAAAATCTCAATTAGCAGAAGTCCTAATGGTTTTTTTCACGGTGAGGAGTGACTCGTATTTGGAGGGAGAAATTTTGCTCCGTATGTGAATGTCCATCCGATAACGACGTAGTTTTTGGTCTGGTTTTTCGCGTTTATTTTGCCGTACGATCATTCATCAACAGTGTGAGTAATTAGGAATGATATATGTCTTTTGGCTCTAAAGGGAATACCTGTTGAGAAAACTGGAAAAGATGACATCCTTTAAGAAGAATACACAGAAAAAAATATGTAAAAAATATTAATTTCCTGAGGAGATATTTTAAAAATACGAATACTTTCCACGCCCATAGGTTTAACTTTAGCGAAGGGAGTCTGAGATCTCACTGACTAAAACCCTTAACATTATACTGAAATTTCGAGACAATTGACCATGTTTTACCACGAAAGTAAAAAGAAAGTAGTTGCCTTCAAAGTCAAAATAATATGAGCAAGCTATCAAATAAACAAGCATATCATTTTTGTATTATAATGCCATTTACAATGGGGGCCACCTCCAAAGCAAACCCTCTCCATATAACTATATAGCCATTAATCACTGGACACTTCCAATTTTAGACATTTTATCGAGCATTTAAAAATATACTTGTAGGATTCCTCTGGAACTTCAGGAAGAATATATTTGGCCTCAAATTTATCAACTTCGATTTGATACGGAGGACAATTAGGGGGCCAACAAAAAATAAAAAAATATAATAATATTTGGGATCACTCTGTACATTAAAATGCACGAAATGATATATGGCTGCAGAATACAAATATGTGGATACCGTACAACATATTTACTGATTTTTGTAGGAATAGCACGTATATTCACAGAGATATAGCTATTTTTTTTAAGTTTAAGAAATTCTTGCATGTTTATAGCTTATATCATGCGGAGTTTTGAACCAAAATTAACGCCAGTTTCAGAAAAAAATTAAATATGAGCAGTTGTATGAAATAATTTTTATCTGCGCATGCGCGAAAAATAACAAAGACTTTTTACATAATTCAATAGTCAACTCTATGGAGCAACTCATAAAAATAAATTCATTCAAATATCATGAAAATTCAGAAAGATATCATGGATAGAGTGAGATGATTTTTAGTTGCTCTCTAAAAGCAGTTTAATGATAAGGGATTTTTTACAAATTGTCAATTTCAATTTTAATTTTTTACTGATGCTTTAGTTTTTCTTGGATAACCATCAGAACGAGTCTATTTCATGATAAAAAGAAGTATCAAAATCGAAGCATTTATTCCAAATCTACTGGTTGATATTTATTAAATACTAACTTTTTTTGAAAGACAGTTAATAAAAAAAGAAAATTTGTCAAAAATCCCTTATCATTCAACTGCTTTTAGACAGCAACTAAAATTCAGCTAGATGTAAATTTCCAACTGGGCGAAAAATGTTCGGACCAGGATTCGAACCTGTGATCTCCTGGCTGAAGCTGTCAGTGCTCTGCCATCTGAGCTATCCCGGACGAATCTGGTGGAATTTTTTCACCCAGCTAACCTTAATGATTATAGCATCATGTCTGAAACTTGGTTCAGTTCAACAAAATAAATCTCAGGTAATGGAACTCCAGAAATCGCTGGATACGAAATTACACTACATTAATTTTGACACAATTATTCTAATTGGTAAATAAATCATAGATGGCAGATCTCAGATAACAGAGCACTGGCTGCTTCAGCCAGGAGAACCCTGGCTCGAATCCTGGTTCGGACACTTTTCGCCCAGTTGGAAAATTACATCTATTATGATTTATTTACCAATTAGAATAATTGTGTTAAAATTAATGTAGTGAAAAATCAGCTCACTCTATCGCGGATGTTTTCTGAATTTTCACGATATTTGACATATTGATCACGATATTTTTTGTGAGTTGCTCCATGGAGTTGACTATTAAATTATGTGAGAAAATATTTGTTAATCGTTGGCGCATGCGCAGATAAAAATTATTTCATACAACTGCTCATACTTTATAAAATATTTAATATGTCCATATTCCAACTGCACTGTATTGTTTCTACTACATTTTGCTAATTTTTCTGAAACTGGCGTTAAATTTGGTTGAAAACCCTGCATGATGTCAATAATATTAATAATTTTTAATATTTGACAATTAAATATGAATAAGTTTTCCTGAGAGAGTTTAGTACCATATCTGTTAATATTTTAAACACATGGTATCAAACAGAAAATAAATCATTAAAATTTACCGCAAAAACTTTCACTTCAAATTTCATCAAATGTAATTTTTGTTACTTAACATGTTCTTCCACTTAGCTCTTCAAATATTTTTTTTTTTTCTATTTTTTGTTGGCCCCCTAATTGTCCTCCTTATTAAATCGACGTCGATAAATATGAGGTCAAACATATTCTTTATAATCCTGAAGTTCCAGAAGAATCCAGCGAGTATACTTTTAAATATTCGACAAAACATCTATAATTGAAAGTGTCCGGTGTTTAATGGGTATATAGTGTATACATATATATGTGTGTGTATTACGATAATTTGTAGCACGTAATGAAGTTTGAAGTAATAAAAGTAGAGATCGTACTATGAGACTCTATCATAAGGCTTTTAAAATAAAGCTTTTGTATCATTCCATATTTAAGAAAGATAATTAGCACCATTTGATCAACTATTTAGTGGATACCTCTGGAATCGTATTAAATAGCACTTACGCAGTCGTCCCTTACCCCTCTTGGCATTTGATCAAAATACATTGGCAATTTCCCGAGAAATAAAGGAGCAGCTCTTCATAAAAGAAGTTTTTTATATGTTTCTTCTAGTAGAATACCATTGTAAAAGCATCCACCAAAAATCACAACTTATAGCGATATTACACGACATCTACCTTGGTAGTTACTTCATCTTAAACTGCATTTTAGGAAAATATTTTATGAAATATTCTATTACTTCGATGAATCGCTTCCAGACAGCAGACATAGATTTTAAAGACAACTAATGACACAAAATCTGAGCTCCTAAACTCATGTTTTGGCATTTTATACTACGGCAGGGAAGGGTTTTCCCTGCACTGCAGATATTGGGAGGATCAAATACCGGCAGCTAGGCCGAACTGTACTTTAAAGGCGTGAAAAAATGGAATCTGCGGTTCTCCCGGAAAAAGCACACCAAACGATATTCAGAATAAAAATTTAAAAAAAAATGGAACAAAACAGGTAATTTTAATAGAATTCATATCGGCATTTAAGTTTGAGAAACGAAATACCTTGAAACAAATAATAATTACGGAAAATGTTTTTTAGAATAGATTTTTGAAAAGGAATAAAATATGAAAATGCGCATTTAAAATAGAAATGAATTTAAGTAAATGGAATGAATGGAATATTGTTTAAGAGAGGGAATAACTTAATAAACTAGGATTGTAGAATCATTTCAGAAAGGACATTTTTTATGGAGTAATATTAATGAAGTGCGGGAATTTAATTTTTGTAATATATGTATTATAAATAAACTGGAGCATCCATTCAAAAGTTATGCATGGATGTACTTAAGAGCCATTATTTTGAAAATCAGACAAAGTGCGATAGTTGTATTATTTGATTTGCTAGATTTTTTTTATGTTGAAGTAGATCATATTTAATGAATAATGTGCAATTTTGAAGACCTGAAGAAATTTCCTGTTTCCTGTAGAAAATGTTAAAGTTCAAGATCATGAATCCCATTTTTCATGAAAATTGAAATGTCAGCATGTTTGGATTGCTATATCTCTGGAAAGCAACAATACCCCAAAATTCTTTTGTCATAAACATTTAGTATAACACTACCTTCTTAGTAAAATTTACTTGGTTCCATGGGGCATTGTTAATTTTCATTGTTATGTTGCCACAAAATGCAATCAAAATGACTTTTTGTCCGTTTTCTGCTCTTATTACCTTATCTAAGCAATTGTACCCCAAAATTTTTCTTATAGAATATGAAAGTTTACTATTAAGACAAGCTAAGTAATATAGAAATTTACCGAGATATCGATGCTGTTAGCAGATGTAATCTGTTAAATATTCAAAAGTTTCAAAATCTGCAACTTTTGAATTAGCCCTATCTCAAAAAAGCATCACAGTTGAATAAAACAAAATATAGCAGGCAGTAGTTGAACATATGTGCTAAAACATGGAAACAAAAAAGAAGTGAGGTCTCTTGCTATTTTCAAGAGAAAAAACTGTCAAAAGTTACAAAAAGGCAGTGCAATGATCAGGCCCCTAGAAGGAGAAAGAAAAAAGGTATGTTCCATTTCCTCATAGGGGAAAAATATAGGAAAGGAAAAAGAAATGGGATATTTCATTTTCTGATAGGGAAAAAGCCTGTTATTGACACTGCCTTTTTGTAACTTTTGTCATTTTTTTTATTCTGAAAATAGCATGAGACCCCACTTCTTTTTCGTTTCCATGTTTTTGTACATATGTTCAACTACTGACTGGTATAGTATGTTTTATTCAACTGCGAGGCTTTTTTGAGATAGGACTAATTCAAAAGTTGCAGATTTTGAAACTTTTGAATATTTAACAGATTATATCTGCTACCAGCATCAATAATCCCGGTAAAGTTCTATATTACTTAGCTTGGCCTAATAGTAATCTTTCCTATTCTAAAAGAAAAAAAATTAGTGTACTATTGCTTAATAGGATAATAAGTGCTGAAAACGGACAAAAACGTCATTTTGATTGCATTTTGTGGCAACATAACAATGAAAATTAACAATGCCCCATGGAACCAAGTAAATTTTACTAAGGAGGTAGTGTTATACTAACAGTTTATGACAAAAGAATTTCGAGACGTTGTTGCTTACCAGAGATATAGCAATTCAAACATAGTGGCATTTCAATTTTCATGAAAAATGGGATTCATAATCTTGAACTTTGACATTTTCTACAGGAAACAGGAAATTTTTTCAGGGCTTCAAAATTGCACATTACTCATTAAATAGGATCTACTTCAACATAAAAAAAAATCAAGCAAATTAAAAGAAATACAACTATCAAAATATCACTTTTTTGTCTGAATTTCAAAATAATGGCTCTTAAAAAGAAGAACATACCACCATATCAAGTTTCTTCGCTGGAAGTTGATGAAAATACTTTTAATTTGACTTATACGAAATATATGATTCAAAGAAATGCTAATTCACTTTTTGAAGAGTTGTGTAAGGTAAAAATTTCCCTATTTTTATTCAAAATAAAACAAGAAAGAAAAGAAAGTAAGAAAAGAAAGAATGAAAAAAAAAAGATAGCAAAGAAAAGTAAAAAAATAATAGAGAAGAGAAAAAAAAGGGTACATATGAAATAAAGGGCAACAGCCTAAAATAACTTCTAAATATAGTTTTCTTGGATGTTGGATGCAGAATTTATCTTTTAGCTTAATTTCAATCATAATTTTCTTCACTTACGTATAATATTGAACATTGTACTTAAGTATAAGTAAAACAGTCAGCACTTTATGTATCTTTATTATCACTTTCCCATGTAAGTGTTCGTAAATATTACTTAGAAATATAGAACCTAATTTTTATAGAATTTCCCGTCCTCCTTTTAGAATATCTGACTACACTGACATTGACGAGATTTTGAAACATATGTACCACTACCAAACAGGAGCGGAAATGATTTTTAATGGATAATATAAACATGAAATAAACTAAAACAAGATTTTTTGTTAAAACATCCCATGCAATAAAATTTTTAAGCACAGCAACTTAGAAAGCAATATAGAATTTTAATAATTAAGAAATATTAAAAAATCCAAAAGTAAATTTCTATTGTATTTTTTTTTTCTTTTAAATCTTTTCAAAATGTAAAACTGAAACTGTTTAATCTCTTTTTTGTCAAAGGACTTCTTTTGTTAAATCCTACATTTCAGATACTTTTTAAACAGGTAGATATAAAATGAAATTCATAAAATATGAAGAAAAAAATACTTCAAGAATATTAATTTGAACCAAGAAATGTAATTTATTTTGCTTGCATATATTTCATAATTATTTGGTATTTTTTCACCTTCAAACAAATTCATAAAATTTGATAAAAAATTAGTTCAAAGGTATTAATTTGAAACACGAAAAAAATTATTTTTACTTAAATTTTTGTCAAAATTATTTAATATTTTTTTTTTAAGTTCGAACCAATTTATACAACATTATTATAAAGTAATTCAGGTTAATTAACTTAAACCACGAAATATAATTTTTCTTACTCGTTTTCCATAATCATTTAAAGAAAATTATAGTCAAAAAGTAGCTCAAGAACTTTGTTTTGATGTAGTTCCACTGATTGATGCACTGTATGTAAAGGGTTGTATTTCATATTTAAAGATTGGGTGTAAGATATGTTCCTGATAGCATCTGGAGTCGATCTTAACATTTTTCTCCACTGTCTTTATTTTTAATTTGCCATTATATGAAAAACCATCAACAATCATAAATCCCTTAGAATGTAAACAAGACTTTCATGCATGCAAAAAAAAAAAAAAAAAAAAAAAAACTTTTAGATAACAGACGATAACTAACATTTTCATAAACGTAATTCTTCAAAGAAAAAAAAAATCCAAGCATATAATGCTTGTTACGATATATTGTTTTTTGCTTTGTCTTGATGTAATTCTACTGATTGATGCACTGTATGTAAAAGGTTGTATTTCATATTTAAAGATTGGGTGTAAGATATGTTCCTGATAGCATCTGGAGTTGATCTTAACATTTTTCTCCACTCTCTTTATTTTTATTTTTCCATTATATGCAAAACCAACAACAATCATAAATCCCTTAGAATGTAAACAAAACTTTTATGCATGAAAAAAAAACAAAAAACTATCAGATAACAGACGATAACTTACATTTTCATAAACGTAATTCTTGCAAAAAAAAAAAAAAAACCATCCATGCACATATAATGCTTGTTCCGGTATATTGCTTTTTACTTTGTCTTGATGTAGTTCTACTTATTGATGCACTTGATGTAAAGGGTTGTATTTCATATTTAAAGATTAGGTGTAAGATATGTTCCTGATAGCATCTGTAGTTGATCTTAACATTTTTCTCCACTCTCTTTATTTTTAATTTGCAGGTACATTTCACCAGCCCGCACCTATGGAGTTAAGGAAATTCAATCATGTCATTCGTTAGTACTCCGTTAGTACCGGTAAGTACCGAGAGATTTTCGTTTGTACCGCTTCCGTTACGGAGTTATGGCCGATTCTTTAGTTGCGACGCGCGGGCTGGGGAAACATAGGATTTCCTACAGGAAAAAAATCAAGGTACTCCGATTTCGCTAAAATTTTGTGTGTCGTTAGTACTCCGTTAGTACCGCTAAGTACCGAGAGATTTTCGTTTGTACCGCTTCCGTTACGGAGTTATGGCCGATTCTTTAGTTGCGACGCGCGGGCTGGGGAAACATAGGATTTCCTATAGGAAAAAAATGAAGGTACTCCGATTTCGCTAAAATTTTGTGTGTCGTTAGTACTACGTTAGTACCGGTAAGTACCGAGAGATTTTCGTTTGTACCGCTTCCGTTACAGAGTTATGGCCGATTCTTTAGTTGCGACGCGCGGGCTGGGGAAACATAGGATTTCCTATAGGAAAAAAATGAAGGTACTCCGATTTCGCTAAAATTTTGTGTGTCGTTAGTACTACGTTAGTACCGGTAAGTACCGAGAGATTTTCGTTTGTACCGCTTCCGTTACGGAAATATGGCCGATTCTTTAGTTGCGACGCGCGGGCTGGGGAAACATAGGATTTCCTATAGGAAAAAAATGGGGTACTCCGATTTGGCTAAAATTTTGTGTGTCGTTAGTACTACGTTAGTACCAGTCAGTACCGAGAGATTTTCATTTGTACCGCTTCCGTTAAGGAGTTATGGCCGATTCTTTAGTTGCGGCGCGCGGGCTGGAGAAACATAGGATTTCCTATAGGAAAAAAATGAAGGTACTCCGATTTGGCTAAAATTTTGTGTGTCGTTAGTACTACGTTAGTACCGGTAAGTACCGAGAGATTTTCGTTTGTACCGCTTCCGTTACGGAAATATGGCCGATTCTTTAGTTGCGACGCGCGGGCTGGGGAAACATAGGATTTCCTATAGGAAAAATATGGGGTACTCCGATTTGGCTAAAATTTTGTGTGTCGTTAGTACTACGTTAGTACCAGTAAGTACCGAGAGATTTTCATTTGTACCGCTTCCGTTAAGGAGTTATGGCCGATTCTTTAGTTGCGGCGCGCGGGCTGGAGAAACATAGGATTTCCTATAGGAAAAAAATGAAGGTACTCCGATTTGGCTAAAATTTTGTGTGTCGTTAGTACTACGTTAGTACCGGTAAGTACCGAGAGATTTTCGTTTGTACCGCTTCCGTTACGGAAATATGGCCGATTCTGTAGTTGCGACGCGCGGGCTGGGGAAACATAGGATTTCCTATAGGAAAAAAATGAGGGTACTCCGATTTGGCTAAAATTTTGTGTGTCGTTAGTACTACGTTAGTACCGGTAAGTACCGAGAGATTTTCATTTGTACCGCTTCCGTTAAGGAGTTATGGCCGATTCTTTAGTTGCGGCGCGCGGGCTGGAGAAACATAGGATTTCCTATAGGGAAAAAATGAAGGTACTCCGATTTCGCTAAAATTTTGTGTGTCGTTAGTACTACGTTAGTACCGGTAAGTACCGAGAGATTTTCGTTTGTACCGCTTCCGTTACGGAGTTATGTAGAGATTCTTTAGTTGCGACGCGCGGGCAACATGGGATTTCCTATAGGAAAAAAATGAAGGTACTCCGATTTCGCTAAATTGTGTGTGTCGTTAGTAATACGTTAGTATCGGTAAGTACCGAGAGATTTTCGTTTGTACCGCTTCCGTTACGGAGTTATGGCAGATTCTTTAGTTGCATCTCGCGGGCTTGGAAAACATAGGATTTCCAATAGTAAAAAATGAAGCTATTCCGATTTCGCTCAAATTTTGTGTGTCGTTAGTAATACGTTAGTACCGGTAAGTACCGAGAGATTTTCGTTTGTACCGCATTCGCAGGGCCCGACTAGGGGCCCCGGGGCAAGCATCATTCTGCCCCCCCCCCCCCTTCTATACATCTATAGAATTCTTTTGGAATAATGTGGAAGTGGCTAGTACTAAACTTCATACGTATTGTATGCATGCATAAATTTTGTATACGGTACTGCTCCCATCTGTAAATAGGATATCACAAAATGATGGTCACAACTTTAAGAAAAAATACTAGTAGGATAATAACAGAAAAAATGATAGATTGGTTGACACGAGTATTTTTTTTTTTTTTTTTTTTTTTTGCTTTGCTTATCTACGTACGTTATAAGATGTCTAAAAGAAAATGCCCCAAATTGATCATAATGAATGGTTTTAACTTGTCACATTGCGAGGAAAACGTTCATAAAGAATTTCTTTTGAAAACAATAGAATACTAAGTTGTAATAAAATTTTAATCATATAGTTTGTTTTTTGCGTGAGTGCAGGGGGTACTAGAAGTAGAGAAGGGAAGGGGGACCGCACTTCTTCCAAAATGTTTGAAAATATAGGAATTTTGGTCTCTTTTGGCTAATTTTAATCATTTGGCACCTTTTAATGAAAATCCTGATTACTCTTATGGGGGGGGCCCGGGGCAGCTGCCCCGCATGCCCCTGCGTAAGTCGGGCCCTGCGCATTCGTTACGGAGTTATGGCCGATTCTTTAGTTGCGGCGCGAGGACTGGGGAAACATAGGATTTCCTATAGAAAAAAAATGAAGGTTCTTCGATTTCGCTCAAATTTTGCGTATCGTTATTACTACGTTAGTACCGGTAAGTACCGAGAGAATTTCGTTTCTACCACTTTCATTATGGAGTTATGGCCGATTCTTTAGTTGCAGCTCGCGGGCTGAAGAAACATGGGATTTCCTATAGGAAAAAAATGAAAGTTCTCCGATTTCACTCAAATTGTTGCCTGTCGTTAGTACTACGTTAGTACTGGTAAGTACCGAGTGGTTTTCGTTTGTACCGCACCGTTGCGGAGTTTTTTCTGATTCTTTAGTTAAGGTGGGAAGGTTGGGGAAACATGGGATATCCTATAGGAAAATTATGAAGGTTCTCCGATGTTTGTGCTTCATCAAAATGTAATGGAAACGGTAGAAACGAACCAAGCTAAAATATGATTTCCTCTCTTGTGCATGCAATCATAAATTAATTTTCATTTGTATTAAATAATCTTGGTGGGTTTAATCGCGCCGATTTATTAATTTGTTTATTATTATTATTATTTTGAATTACCAAAAATATGTGTTACATTTGAAAAATTAGAAAATCTCTTCTAACATAGGGAACATTTAGAATGAACACTAAATCATTTCAAAGCATACTAAGCATAAATAAAGCTTTGTTCATTTTATTCGTCATATAAAAGAAATATAAAAATTCTACACGTCTGATCTGTCAAAAACTGTTCTGAAATTAAACATATTTTTTGTGAGCATAATTTTAGGAGTGATTCTTTTGTAAACTGTTAAGTTTCGTGGTGCTGTCAACTGCAAGTTACGTTCGCCAAACCCCGTTCAAACTCGGTATTTTTTTTAAACTTTCTATTGTATCGTGTTTTAGAAGATTTACCCGGATATGGAAGATTGAATTATATTATCACGGACAGCGACGATTTTCTGTAATGAGTTTGCCATGCTTTTTAGTTTGACTGGGTTATTTTTCAGTTCCCATATGGCTGTTGCGACAGCTGACGGCTGTTTTTGGAAATGATAAGTAAGACGAATTACCCATTTGAAAATCAACTTGTATAAAATAGTTAAGTAAAAAATGTCAGTGTCTCTTGGACTTTTATAACAATGCTAAGGACGATATTCTTCGTTTTGGGTTTGAGGTTACGGGAATTCGTCTGCTTGGGAGTAACATTTAGAACCAAGGCATCTAAAGGTACCGTGCTTAGAAAATTTATGCTCATATTTTAGGTTTATACCAAGTTTTAGATATTTTCAGGAACAGGTTACAAGAATTCTTTTTTTCTTTTTTTACTGCACCTTCATAATTATTACCCTACTGAAAAGAAGGGTTATGTGTTTCACGCGTATCTGTGTATGTGGATTTCTTTATACCGTCGAAACATCACAACGGCTGGATGGATTTCAATGAATGAGGTCTCTATCAATTCGTCTTAACGGCCCGATGGTTATAGGCTAGGTTTTGTTTTTATAAATTCAAAATGGCGGCCGTAAAATACAAAATGGTGATAGAGACTAAAGAAAAAAATTTACGCACCCTATTTAGTGGCATATCATTGGATAGGTCTTTCAAAATGAAGACGATGTTTCATTGACTATTTTACAGTCAGAATCTCCATTAAAATATTATACAGCCTGGAAGTTGTGCATGTATTGTGAATCTCTAGCTTCACTGCAACTCTAACCATCATAGACATCTATAGACTTCATCAAAACAGTGTTTATAGATAGGAACTAACAATTAAACACAACTTAAAAGTCATCAATACAAGTAAATAAAGAAAAAATATCTAAGTAATATAAAAAAAAAAATATTTTAAGTCAATTCCTACTTAGGTGAATAAGAGAATTTTTTTTCTCCCATTCTTCTTTTCGAGTGGCGCGAAGAGAGTGGTGCTTAAAATGCCTTGATCAAGAAGAGGGCTCTCTGGGTCTTAATATACGTACCTTGATCAAGAAGAGGGCTCTCTCGATTTATGAAATTTAATTAAATTATTTAATGAATTAATATTTGAAAAAATCTGGATTAACATCAAGTGTCATCCACTACAGGTTTAAAAAATTTATTTGAGCTTGATTGGATGAATAATAAGTATTTTATTAACGATTGAAAATTTGAACAAGATATACATAGCGAAAGTGTGTGCTAATAGTAGGAATTGGAGAAAAAAAAAGTAGTTTCACGTTGATGAGAAATAATTAATTAGTTCGCTTTTTACTCAGTCGGGATTTTTTTTTATTCAATTGTTTATTTTCATATTATTTTTTAATTGTAAATTTTAATTAATGACTATATATACGAATTTTCTGAGTATTTTACGTATGCATTTTACGTTTTTATGCTGCATCAAAATATGATGAAATATGTAAGGGGCTATGCATATATAACGTTATCATTATAGGGGGGAGGGGTGTCTGGCACATGATATCGTAAGATATCTGTACGGGGAGGGAGGGGGGTTGTGTTTTGATATCGTTAACATTTTTGTTCCAACCAAAATTTTCTGTTCTTATTTGTAACTTGGTCTTTACATTAAAATAGTATGTTATCTTTCTTAGTATGTTATCTATTTTTCTGAAAATACAAAAGTTATTGTTTAAATGCTTAAATGATTATAAAATTATTCAGTTCCATAATATGGAATACCCCAACGTGTATGCATATATAATGCGCTGTTCAACAAAGTATAATGCGACGTATGTTTCAAATTATACTTGTATTTAACAAGTAAATAAAAGAGAATGTTGTCCGCCTGTTTTGTTGATAAGAAGTTCTATCTGCCCCATCCCGTGATGGTTCAAGTTCAAAAAGACATTATTACTGTTGAATGCATTATGCTACGAAAAGCTATTATTAAATACTTTTAAACAGTCTGTTTCTATTAAATGTTATTTGAGATTAAGTTGTTTCATATATAAACTGATATTTTATTGACTTCTCTTCATTTGAATCAGTAAAGTATACGAAAAATAAATGTACATTTATATATCACTCCAAACAAAAGAAAAAAATTCCAAAAATCAAAAGAATTTTTATACATTTTTATTATTTATTATTATGATAACGATATCATTACTGGGGGGGGGGGGAGGTTCGAGGGATGATAATATGTGATATCGTAAGGGGGGGGGAGGGGGTCCAAAAATACCAAAAAGTTGATAACGTTATATATGCACAGCCCCTAAAAAAACTTGCTACACACGTTACTTTTACGCCATGTGATTTCCACACGTCACATGAGTATTGTAAATAAAAAGATCGTTTTTAATGTATCATTTTAATATTTCACCAAATTTCGTAACGTGATTTTACACGACCCAGGTTCGACCCATTGTTCTATTCCGCTCAGTTTTGCGCTAATATTAATACTTTCGAGTTCGGGTAGGTTTCGGATTGGGTTTTGACTCTTTCGTGTCGGATTCGAGCTGATTCTTTTTGGCAAAGAGAACATTATTTACAAAATTCAGAAAAAAAAGTTTCATATGAAAATATATAAACAGTCGAATCTAGTTAACACGAACACGCTTAACGCGAATTACTTTAAACACGAACTCTTTCCAGTTCCCATCAAGTTGTATAGGCATTTACTGCGATTTTAGTCCGTATACACGCACTCGCTTAACGCGAAATACTGTTTATCACAAATTGAAAAGGATCGGTCATGAAACATTTCTTCTCATAGTACGAACGAAGTGAGTTTTCCCAGCTTTTCGATGCAATTTTACTGAGTTCTATTTTTTTTAACTCCTAATTTTCAAAAGAATGTTATTATCGGAAGAGAAATGTCTTTTGTTTTGATAGCCGCAGACCAGCGATTGCAAAATTGTCAGGCGATGCCTTCTTCTACCCACTGAACAGATAAAATTCTATAGTAATAACTGCATTGAGAGGTGAAAAAAAGGACCTAACGCTAACTAAAATTGTTTACATAAGCTGATTAAACTGATATATCACTGTCGCGTTGATGAATCAATCCTCTAAAATGAATCGAGATGACTGTTCGGAACTTTGGTGATTTTCTTTGAATGTAACGTAAATACCAGCCAGTTTCCCTTGAAAAGACTTCCACCGAGTTGTATCCCATGTGTTTTTCTATATTCTTGATGGATCGATCTTAGAAAACAAACCCAATTTCAACAATGCAGTAGATTTTGAAGGTACGCATGCATATTAATTCTTGTAACATGGAATATATAATATTTTTAAAGTATGGATAATGCGAACTACTTTTAACATGAACAAGAAAAGTTTCCTCATGAGTGTTCGCGTTAACGATGTTCAATTGTATTTGAATATTAATGAGTATACGTACATATATTAGGACGTAGGTTTCAAAAGTCGCCTTATCCAGAAAATCAAATTTTGGGAAATGGACAAAAAATTCCAACTGCGTCCATTGGTTTTCATTATAAATCAAGATATTGCAATTCCAAAATTACAAGATAAAACTAATTTTTTTTTCCAATTTCTAGTATTTTTTCGGTGCAGGTTTACCAATAGAATAGATTGATAGAGAAAACAGGTTTTTTTTAATATTGGAAAAGGCGAGATTTGGAACTCACGCCCTCATTCATATATGTGCTCCTTTTTCTGCTTAAAAATTAAAATTGAAACTATCGACATAGTTTTAGACTATTTTTCTATAATTACATTAAAATATTGATTTTTTTTTCATTTTTGGTTCTGTCCGGGTTACTGGGTCGGTGATGTTTTTTGTAGATCGGGTTGAAATAAATTGATGGGGAGTTGAAATGAAATCAATTGAAATTAATAGATCTCCCTTGCCGGGGAGAACATGCTACCCGGCTAAATTTAGAACATGCTAAATTTTTATTTTAAGTTTTTGGCTATGGCAAGCAGGTCCTCCCTGAATTTGGAAAAAATTCGCCTGTAGGGGACGCTGTAATAACGATTTTTGTGCGATTTTGAATAATGTACCATCGAAAAGTGTATGAAGTTATACATAGAATTGAACCAAATTTCTGTTTTAAGTTTTTGGCTATGGCAAGCAGATCCTCCCTGAATCTGGAAAAAATTAGCCGTTAGGAGGCGCTGTAATAGCGATTTTTGTGCGATTTTGAATATTGTACTATCCAAAAGTGTATGAAGTTATGCATAGAATTGAACCAAATTTTTATTTTAAGTTTTTGGCTATAGCAAGCAGATTCTCCATGAATTTGGAAAAAAATCGCCGGTAGGGGGCGCTGTAACATCGATTTTTGTGCGATTTGAAATACTGTACCATCCAAAAGTGTATGAAGCTATGCATAGAATTGAACCAAATTTTTATTTAAAGTTTTTGGCTATAGCAAGCAGGTCCTCTCTTAATTTGGAAAAAATTCTCCGCTAAGGGGCACTGTAATAGCGATTTTTGTGCGATTTTGAATATTGCGCCATCGAAAGATGTATGAAGTTATGCATAGAATTGAACCAAAAAAATTAAGTTCTTGGCTATGGCAAGCAGGTTCTTTCTTAATTTGGAAAAAATTCGCCTGTAGGGGGCGCTGTAATAACGATTTTTGTGCTATTTTGAATATTGTACCATCGAAAAGTGTATGAAGTTATGCATAGAATTGAGCCAAATTTTTTGTGTTTATTTTTGGTTATGGAACGAAGGTCCTCCCTGAATTTGGAAAAATTCCGCCGGAAGGGGCCGCTATAATTGGGATGCCTGTACCATTTTCATTATTGTACCATCGAAATGTGTATGAAGTTATGTATATAATTGAACCAAATTTTTTGTGTATGTTTCTGGCTATGACAAGCAAGTCCTCCCTGAACTTCAAAAAAATCCGCCAGAAGGGGGCGCTATAATGCGATCTCTGTACCATTTTCATTATTGTACTATCGAAAAGTGTATGAAGTTATGCATAGCATTGAACCAAATTTTTTGTGTACGTTTCTGGCTATGGCAAACGAGTTCTCCCTGAATTTGGAAAAAAATCTGCTGGAAGGGGGGCGCTGTAATAGCGATGTTTGTGCCATTTTCTTTATTATACCATCGAAAAGTGTATAAAATTATGCATACAATTGAACCAAATTTTTTGTGCATGTTTTTGGCTTTGGCCAACAGGTCCTACTTGAATTTGGAAATATTGCGCGGTAAAGGGGCTCTGTGATAGCGATTTTTGTATAATTTTCTTGATTTTTCGTACTTCTATTGTCCATCGGCGACTTGTGCAGCGGCGGGAACTTGCTTCCTGCTAAGCCGGCTATCCGCAAACATCTGATAACGACAGAATAAGAAAAACTATTAATTTTAACAAATATCATGATATAGATTAACTGGTTTTTAGCTCGTTTAATCGACTGAAGCAGAAATTTAAGATGAAAATCAAAGTTGATGTTGTATTGAACTAATAATATTGAAGTATTAACATGTGTAACTAGTTTTTGAAATATTAAGATGTATAAGATAGAAGAACGTTTTGGAATTGGCACATCCAACTAGTTAAACATGACCTCATTTTCATCATTAAAAGTTTTTCACATGTGATAATTTAATTACTTTAGACACTTTGTGTATGATAATATTTAATATTTAGTCATTTTACATATGACGTAATTGTTAGCATAAAATGGATTTCGTGTGTAATAATTTAACTATTTTAGGCCTTTACTTTTTAAATATTCAATTGTAAATGCAATTTTTCATGACGTTATTTTCCTGATTTCCTACTATGATCATTTAATTATTATTTTGAAGTTTTGTTTCTGTTTTTCATAGTCACGTGGAAATGAATTTTTCTTTCTTTTTTTTTTTTTTTTTTTGAGAAAATATAATTCTTTGAGCTGTTTTACAAATTAGCATCAATATAAAATAAAAGACTGTTTTCTAAATATGAAAAACATATATGTTAAGATGATAAAAATTGAAAATTGAAAAAGAAAAGCTAGTAACAAAAAAAAAAAAAAAAAAAAAAAAAAAAAAAAAAAAAAAAAAGCGCATTCTACACAGCATAAGTTTATGAAGTATATCCCTAGAAAAAAAATAATTAAATTTCTATGTTTAGTTTTTGTTCCTATAAAACATTTTTAATGGGAAGATTTTAACCAAATTTAGAATTAAATAGATTTTTAAATAATTCTTTGATTTAAAAATTATCTGCTTCAGCGTGCTTATCAAACATTTTTCTATAATACTACCTATTTTTATATTTTTGAATGCATTTTTTTTTTCATAATTATTAGCAAAGGAAGACCTCCGGTCACAAAAAATTCATTTACGGGCGGCGGCGACAGCGTCAATAATTTTTAAGAAGTTGTTGTCTCTATGACAGTTCTTATCGGACTGAAGTTCCAGAAATTTGGTTAAAAATACCAAATTTGGCACTATTTTCTCAGAGACTATATTTGCTGTTATCAAAAAATAGAAAACACTGCTTAGTTTCACAGTTTCTGAATAAGAGGACCATTTTTACTGACTCATTTTTAAATTCATTTTTTGCTCTCAAACGCATCCACTTGGCAGATTCTCTTATTCAGAAACTATATAATGTGCCGTATCGGTCGATTTTTTGATAGAAGCATAATATATTTTAAAAAAAGTGATGTCAAAGTGAGCATTTTGAACCGAATTTCCCGAAGCGGTAGTGTTGGAAACGAAAAATATAGTCATACTGAAAAAATAACTGTTTATAAATCAAGTTCTAATTAATGGAATAAAAAATAAAATCACAGGTCGCGTATAAATCTCTTTAAAATCATGTCAGAAAGTTTCGTGTTTTTTTCTTTTAAAAATGATTTTGAAAATGTATCAGAAAATTTCTAGTTGTTGAGCGTGGAAAAATATTTTTTTGAATACCGCCTTAACTTGATTCTGATAAAACCAGCTTTATATAAAAAAGGAAATAAAAAACTCGTCAAAAGCGACAAGTTTAAATTGTTAAATTGGGTTTTTCTCTAATCATGATTTAGTTTTATTTGGTGAAATTAGTACTTAACTTTGAAATCTACCTGCGCCTGTAGGCCGAGCCGCCAGGGATTTTTTCGCGGTTAAAATTATAATGAAAGGTAGATGTACCTGCATATTAGTTTGATGCACACGTTCATAACGTTTTCTTTCACTTGGCTACACTGCAGTGTAAAGATATTTTGTTATCCTCTGTCATTAGTTATTTGAAGATTGTGTTTTGGTACATTTTACTGGTCTTCCACACCCAGAAAAATACATTATACGCTCACTATCATTTGTACTATGTTGGTATTGGTTACTATTTGAATATATGTACCTCTTCGATTTTTTCGAAATTAAGTTGGGTAGGGGGCAGTAAAAAAAATGGTCCTCTTATTCAGAAACTGTGAAACCAAACAGTGTTTTCTATTTTTTATAACAGCAAATAGTCTCTGAGAAATTATTGCCAAATTTGGTATTTTTAACCGAATTTCTGGAGCTATAGTCAGATAAGAACTGTCAATAGAGACAACAACTTCTTAAACATTAATGACGCTGTCGCCGACGCCGTAAATGAATTTTTTTGTGACCGGAGGTCTTCCTCCGCTAATAATTATGAAAAAAAATGCATTCAAAAATATAAAAATAGGTTGTATTATAGAAGAATGTTTGATACGCACGCTGAAGCAGACAATTTTTAAATCAATAAATTATTTTAATATCTATTTAATGCTAAATTCAGTTAAAATCGTCCCATTAAAAATGTTTTATAGGAACAAAAACTATACATAGAAATTTAATTATTTTTTCTTGGGATATACTTCACAAACTTATGGTGTGTAGACTGCGTTTTTTTTTTTTTTTTTTTTATTTAACTAATTATTTTTAGTTTTTTTTTTTTTTACAATTTTCATTTTCCATCATCTTAACATGTGTTTTTTTCATATGTAGAAAACAGTCTTTTTTTTATATATTGATGCCAATTTGTAAAACAGCGCAAAGAATTATATTTCCTCAAAAAGAAAAAAAAATGTATTTACACGTGACTATTAAAAACAGAAATGAAACTTTAAAATAATACCTAAATGATCATAGTAGGAAATAAGGAAAATAGCGCCATGAAAAATTGCATTTACTATTGAATATTTAAAAAGTAAAGGCCTAAAATAGCAATTACGTCATATGTAAAATGCCTAAATATTAAATATCGTCATACGCAAAATGTCTAAACTAATTACATTATTACGTGTGAAAAACTTTTAATGATGAAAATGAGGTCATGTTTTAAAAGCTCAAATAATAATATTGCCAAACACTTTAAAATTGACTAATATATTTATACGTAAAAAAGAAAAAAATAGTAATTAAATTAAAATTTTTAAATTATTACACGTGATAAATGAAAATTGCGTTATATATTAAAACGATTTTCGTATGGGGAATATTCATGACGTCACATTGGAAATGAAATGGTGTAAAGCTAGCCGGCTAGCAAATTTGTCAACATATTTGATCATTTGATGCAGAATACATTCAGGTAAATGCATAAACAAAATACTTTCAATTTATTTTGAACGAATTACTATTCGATAAATACATATTACAAAATTCTGATATGCTTAATTATTAAAATAAAGAATTTACATTTTCAAAAAACATTCAAATATGCATGATGGTGCATTAAATTAAAGAAAAGAATTCATGCATAAGCTAAATCTGTTCCAGAAAATATCTAAAACTCAATCAAACATAAAATATAAGCGTAAAATTTCAAAACACAGTGCTTTTCAATACCGTGGTTCTGAAAGTTATTCCCAAAGAGAAAGAGATTTTTAAACTCGAACCCAAAGGAACACCAACACAATATCATCGTTACAAAAGTCCGGGAGTCAGCGACATTTTTAACATAACCATTTTTACAAGCTGATTTTTAAATTTGTATTTGATATTACTCATCATTCCAGAAAACAGCCGACAGCTATCACGAAATCGGTGAATGAGGCCATGGTAAGACGTGGTCCTATCTCCCGGTCCCAGGCCCTTGCAGGCCCATTTGTCCCTACTCGGAGCGACTCGGAGGCCAAACCCGAAGGTCGCCGCCAGGAATGGCCCGCCAGGGCCGCCCCTCACAAAAACTCCGGTCAGCCGGCGCACTGCCCAACGCACGTCATGCCGGTTATTCCCAAAATAAGATGAAATAGTCGTATACGACCGTCCCCACCAGTCAGACAGAAGAGACAGATGGTTCCTTCGCTTGGTTCCCGACCCAGTACGCCCCGACAGCCCGCGAGAACCGAACACCTATAGAGGAGTCGGGCCCACGGATCTACACGAGGTTTTCCGAGCCAGAGTTACTTTACGGAGGTCTCTCAAGATCAGATGCCATTATCCGGCAGAGACATATATGAGATACAACCTAATGAGGCCATGGTAACCGAAAAATGTCCCATTAGCACGGAAAATCATCGAAACCTGATAACATAATTAGTTTCCGTTCGTGTAACATCCTTCAGTTATCCATAATCGGTAATCTTTTTAAAAAGGGGTATATTATCATGTTTTTAGAGTCTTTTTAAAACGGGGTATATTACCATGTTTTTAGAGGCTGCAAAGTGTGAACGGGGGTTTCGAGCACATAAGGCAAATCCCCCTACTTAAAAAACAGAAACAATCCAGAAAATCCCTCTCAACAACACCAGTGTTTCAGATGCAAACATAGATACGTTTTTACACAGAGACGTGGCGTACCCAGGCAGGGGGGGGGGGGGGGGGGGCTGTGAAAGCATCGCCTTTTTAAAGGGTGAAAATAATAATAATTTTTTAAAAAGCAGAAATATATTTTAATATAAAAGGTAATTTTTAATTGAATTAACTATTGCATAGGTGCAATTTGTATGATAATTTTGTTTTGAATTTTTTTGGAGTATTTACGGATTCTTTGAAATCCAAATGGACTACTTACTGACAAAATTTTAATGCATTTTTGTTCGGAAGCGCATGAAATGAACTGGTATTATTCAGAAACTATATAATCGAATGATATTTTCCATTTTTGTTGGTAAAAGCAGAAGATCTTTCAGGAAATACTGTCAAAGTGAGCGTTTTGAATTCAATTTCCTCACGTGATACTGCGAAATATGAGAAACAGAATCACTTCTAACTTGATAAGTAATTTATTTATCGAAAAATGGAAAACTTATTTCGATTTCAAATCGCTCCAATAGTCAAGTTTGCGATTTTTATGCCTTTACTTTTAAAAACAGTCAGAAAATTTGTCAGAAAATTAGCCTTAAATAAAAGTGCAAAGAGACTTTTAAATATTATCTTAATATCTTCTTAATATTTAATATATCTAATTACTTATCTAATTATGTAATTTAATATATATTCTTAATATTATCTATAACTTATGTAGAAAATTTTTTGATAGGATGAACTATACAGTAAAAAATTTGGATGGGTGGATTTATAAAAACATTCAAACCACATAACTTCTTATTTCTAAAACATATCGAATCTGTTTCAAGATTTTATTACTTCTGAGAAAAGGACCAAAAATTATCTATCTCTAATCTTTATTTAGTTTTTATTGGTGAAAGTAGTATCTTCGAAGTTTAGTTACTTCAAAATCTACCTGCGCCTGTTGGCCGAGCCGGCGGGGATTTTTTTTTTTTTTAAATAGAGAGATTTGAATCCCTTTGTAGAAAAGGAAGTACAGCTTATAGCTTTCATATACAATAAATAATTCAAATCGTGAAAAATGTTTGAAATCTTCAGAAATGAACGATTCCAGATATTTAAACTTTTTAGGCATATAAGAAGTTTTTAATTTCATAAAATGTATTTTTTTCATCGGTTCACTATCATCATCACAGTCTAAGTATTAATATCTTAGACTGAATCATTTATTTATCAGAAAAAAAACTCTAATTATCTATAGAAAAAAAAAATTCTTGGATACTTTCGTAACTACAAATAATATGTAAGTTATTCAGAAACATTAAAGTTATTTCTTTTTAAAATATTCATCTTTTTTCTACTCGATAATTTAATAATATAAATATACTTGTCAGGAGATGGAATTTTTACGTGCCTAAAGATTCTCATATAAGGCTTGCTATCTTTTTATTTCCTTAATCTCTAATCTGCATCGTGGAAATTTCAAGCGCTGTATCACTCACGGGTTCACGTAAAAGTGAGGTCAATGCTATTGATCACACATTAATCGAAAGTGTTGTAAATGACAGACATAACTCTCTGCACCTCTTAATAATGACAGTTTAGTTTCAATAAATTCAACTGAACATCTAACAGCATGTTTCTTAAGAGAGCCCATTTACTTTCAGAAGGTTTCTCCTTTTCATACCGAATATTGATGAAAGTTAAAGTGTATACCAGCTGATAAACAAAAGTTTTAAATAGAGTTTTTCCGAGATATTTACCAGTAATGAAGCTTTATGAGGCATCAAGTATGCCGTGCCAGATTCTACTCAGCAAAGAGGAAATTGCTGGCTAGCAGCAAGATAGGTGCTGGCAATGATGGAGAAGTGCTGGCTAATGGTCTACCACTGCCTGACCACTGTTGGACAGCTTCGGTCAACTTTGCTGTTGGAAATCATCAGATAAAATTCTGGAGGGCTTACGTTTTATCTCCTGCGCTGGCCCACCACTACATGGAAGTGCACGAACTTTTGCAGTATTATTGCTGGGAAACCGTACGATAGGTGGCGTTGCGAATATCGAAGACATTGAGTATTTGAACACAAATCTGAAATGAATATCTTAACACAATTTAAGCTGTGAAGCTAATTTTTTTTTTAAACTGTAAATAATATAGCACCACTGCCACCAACAAAATAAATAAGTAAATGAATAAATAAATAAATTCTCTATTTCAACGCACTTTTTTCTCCTTAAATCTGGTTTTACTACTTTACAAAGGATTTCGGTTTTCATAATTTACACAGTTCAGAATCAATAATAAAAAAAAGCGTATAAAATATACAGGATTTCTATACAATACAATAATTTCTATACCTGTTTAATGATTGGGAAAGTAAATCACAAAAGAAACAAACTTGAAATAGTGTAATGAGAGCTTGAAAACGACGAGCGGTCGTAGCATACGCTGAAAGTACTTGTTCATGTCCGATCACGAAAACCAAGCAGCATCGAGCGCGGTTAGTACTTAGGAGGGTGACCACATGGAAGCCGCTGCAAGTTCAAATATTGCAATAGATATTTCTATAGCTCTTGGTGAAACTAGCTTATAGAAAAGAAAGCCATAATACTTTGTTTATTTATAGAATTCTATAAGAAATTTTTGTAAGTGAAAGTGCTGGTCCAGAAAAGGAATAGCAGTGAGATAGGTGCTAGCACTGCAGGAAAAGTGCCGGATTGAAGTAATATGATGACATACCAACGCTGGTCTGCTGTTGGCCATCACTGACGGGCCAGCTGAATTCTGGACGGACATTTTTTACTGATTCAGCTGACTTTTTTACTGACTTTTTTACTGACAGCAATGGCACCATTGCACTTTTCCGTTGATGGCAGTGCTGGCTGCCATCTTCTTTCCAGCTGATGGCCTACTGTTTCTTTCTTTGCTGGGTAATAATAAACACACAGTATTTTAAATAAGGTTTTTAGCAGAAGTGAGATTTGCGTCGGGTAGGGGTGGGGGCATGTTCTCCCTGACAAGGGAGATCTATTAATTCTACTTGATTTAATTTCAATTCCCCATCAATTTATTTCTACCCGATCTACAAAAAAAAAAAAAAAAAAAAAAAAAATCATCAACCCAGTAACTTTGACAGAACCAGAAATTAAAAAAAAAAAAACTCAAATATGGGGATGGGGGTAATAATAAACATACAATAAATTACAACATTACATTACAATAAATATTTTAATGTAATTATAGAAAAGTAGTCTAAAACTGTGTAGATAGTTTCAATTTTAGTTTTTAAGTAGAAAAAGGAACACATATATGAACGAGGACGTGAGTTTCAAAACTCGCCTTGTCCAATATTTAAAAAAATCTTATTTTCTCTATCAATCTATTCTTTTGGTAAACCTGCACTGAAAAAATGCTAGAAATTGCAAAAAAAATTAGTTTTATCTTGTAATTTTGGAATTGTAGTAAACTCTGTTCAAGGCGGAATCAATCGGGACCGAGAAAATTTTCCGTAGTAAACAATATTCCGCCTTAGACAAATTTTACTCAATTCGCAGGCACTTGAAAATCTTTCCTAGTTAGAAAAATTTCTGTCTTGCGCAGAGTCCGCCTTACAGATAGTATCTTGATTTATAATGAAAACCAATGGACGCAGTTGGAAGTTTTTGGCGATTTCTCAAAACTTGATTTTCTGTATAAGGTGAGTTTTGAAACCCACTTCCTCATATATGTACGAATACTCATTAATATTTAAATACAGTTAACGAGAATACCCATGAGAAAACTTTTCTTGTTCGTGTTAAAAGTAGTTCGTATTATCCATACTTTAAAAATATAATATATTCAATGTTACAAGAATTAATATGCATGCGTACCTTCAAATTCTACTGCATTGTTGAAATTGATTTTGTTTTCTAAGATCGATCCACCAAGAATATAGAAAAACACATGGGATACAACTCGGTGGAGGTCTTTTCAAGGGAAACTGGCCGGTATTTACGTTACATTCAAAGAAAATCACCAAAGTTCCGAACAGTCATCTCGATTCATTTTAGAGGATTGATTCATCAACGCGACAGTGATATATCAGTTTAATCAGCTTATGTAAACAATTTTAATTAGCGTTAGGTCCTTTTTTTCACCTCTCAATGCAGTTATTACTATAGAATTTTATCTGTTCAGTGGGTAGAAGAAGGCATCGTCTGACAATTTTGCAATCGCTGGTCTGCGGCTATCAAAACAAAAGACATTTTTCTTCCGATAATAACATTCTTCTGAAAATTACGAGTTAAAAAAAATAGAACTCAGTAAAATTGCATCGAACAGCTGGGAAAACTCACTTCGTTCGTGCTATGAGAAGAAACGTTTCAATGGCCGATAATTTTCAATTTGTCATAAACAGTATTTCGCGTTAAGCGAGTGCGTGTTAAACGGACTGAAATCGCAGTAAATGCCTATACAACTTGATGGGAAATGGAAAGAGTTCGTGTTTAAAGTAATTCGCGTTAAGCGTGTTCGTGTTAACTGGATTTGAGTGTTTATAGATATTCATGTGAAACTTTTTTTCTGAATTTTGCAAATAATGTTCCCTTTACCAAAAAGAATCAGCTCGAATCCGACACGAAAGAGTCAAAACCCAATCCGAAACCTACCCGAACTCGAAAGTATTAATATTAGCGTAAAACTGAGCGGAATAGAACAATGGGTCAAGTCGGAGTCGTGTAAAATCAGGTTATGAAATTAGGTGAAATATTAAAACGATGCATTAAAAACGATTTTTTAATGGGCAATACTCATATGACGTGTGAAAATGCCATGGCGTAAAAGTAACGTGGATAGAAAGTATTTGTTACATATTTCATCATATTTTGGTGCAGAATAAAAACGTAAAATGCATAAGTAAAATACTCAGAAAATTCGTATATATAGTCATTAATTAAAATTTACAATTAAAAAATAATATGAAAATAAGTATGAAGGTGCATTAAACTAAGAAAAAAAGAATTCTTGTAACCTGTTCTTAAAAATATATAAAACTCGGTATAAACCTAAAACATAAGCATAAATTTTCTAAGCACGGTGATTTTGGATGCCTTGATTCTAAATGTTATTCCCAAGCAGACGAATTCCGTAACCTCAAACCCAAAACGAATAATATCGTCCTTAGTTGTTATAAAAGTACAAGAGGCAACGACATTTTTTACTTAACTATTTTATACAAGTTGATTCTCAAATGGGTAATTCGTCTTACTCTTCATTTCCAAAAACAGCCGTCAGCTGTCGCAACAGTCACATGGGTACTGAAAAAATAACTTAGTCAAACTAAAAAGCATGGCAAACTCATAACAGAAAATCGTCGCCGTCCGTGATAATATAATTCAATCTTCCATATCCGGGTAATCCTTCTAAAACACGATACAATAGAATGTTTTTAAAAAATACCGAGTTTGAACGGGGTTTGGCGAACATAACTTGCAGGTGAGAGCACCACGAAACTTAACAGTTTACAAAAGAATCACTCCTATAATTATGCTCACAAAAAATGTTTAATTTCAGAACAGTTTTTGGCAGATCAGACGTGTAGAATTTTTATATTTATTTTATATGACAAATAAAATGAACAAAGCTTTATTTATGCTTAGTATGCTTTGAAATGATTTAGTGTTCTCCCTAAATGTTCCCTATGTTAGAAGAATTTTTTCTAATTTTTCAAATGTAACACATATTATTGGTAATTCAAAATAATAATAATAATACACAAAAAAATAAATCGGCGCGATTAAACCCACCAGGACTATTTCATGCAAATAAAAATTAATTATCATTCCATGCACAAGAGAGGATACCATATTTCAGCTTGGTTCGTTTCTGCAATTTCCATTACATGGTGAAGAAACAGAAGCAGCATTAATTATCATTCCATGCACAAGAGAGGATACCATATTTCAGCTTGGTCCGTTTCTGCAATTTCCATTACATGGTGAAGAAACAGAAACAGCAGCATTTGAAAATCACACGGTAGTTGCCGTTACTAACGACATGCACAATTTGTGC
This sequence comes from Maratus speciosus, assembly GCA_963932465.1. Classification (NCBI taxonomy): domain Eukaryota; kingdom Metazoa; phylum Arthropoda; class Arachnida; order Araneae; family Salticidae; genus Maratus; species Maratus speciosus. The sequence goes on along the minus strand of OZ010794.1, from coordinate 423,324,499 downwards.
GAAATCGGAGAACATTCATAATTTTCCTATAGGATATCCCATGTTTCGGCAGCGAGTCCGCCGCAACTAAAGAATCGGCCATGACTCTGCAAAGGATGCGGTGCAAACGAAAATCTCTAGGTACTTACCGGTACTAACGTAGTACTAACGACACACAAAATTTTAGCGAAATCGGAGTACCTTCATTTTTTTTCCTATAGGAAATCCTATGTTTCCCCAGCGCGCGAGTCGCAACTAAAGAATCGGCCATAACTCAGTAACGGAAGCGGTACAAACGAAAATCTCTCGGCACTTACCGGTACTAACGGAGTACTAACGACACACAAAATTTTAGCGAAATCGGAGTACCTTCATTTTTTTCCTATAGGAAATCCTATGTTTCCCCAGCCCGCGCGTCGCAACTAAAGAATCGGCCATAACTCAGTAACGAAGCGGTACAAACGAAAATCTCTCGGTACTTACCGGTACTAACGGAGTACTAACGACACACAAAATTTTAGCGAAATCGGAGTACCTTGATTTTTTTCCTATAGGAAATCCTATGTTTCCCCAGCCCGCGCGTCACAACTAAAGAATCGCCCATAACTGCGTAACGGAACCGGTACAAACGAAAACCTCTCGGTACTTACCGGTACTAACGTAGTACTAACGACACACAAAATTTTAGAGAAATCGGAGTACCTTCATTTTTTTCCTATAGGAAATCCTATGTTTCTCCAGCCCTCGCGCCGCAACTAAAGAATCGGCCATAACTCCCTAACGGAAGCGGTACAAACGAAAATCTCTCGGTACTTACCGGTACTAACTTAGTACTAACGACACACAAAATTTTAGCCAAATCGGAGTACCCTCATTTTTTTCCTATAGGAAATCCTATGTTTCCCCAGCCCGCGCGTCGCAACTAAAGAATCGGCCATATTTCCGTAACGGAAGCGGTACAAACGAAAATCTCTCGGTACTTATCGGTACTAACGTAGTACTAACGACACACAAAATTTTAGCCAAATCGGAGTACCCTCATTTTTTTCCTATAGGAAATCCTATGTTTCCCCAGCCCGCGCGTCGGAACTAAAGAATCGGCCATATTTCCGTAACGGAAGCGGTACAAACGAAAATCTCTCGGTACTTACCGGTACTAACGTAGTACTAACGACACACAAAATTTTAGCCAAATCGGAGTACCCTCATTTTTTTCCTATAGGATATCCTATGTTTCCCCAGCCCGCGCGTCGGAACTAAAGAATCGGCCATAACTCCGTAACGGAAGAGGTACAAACGAAAATCTCTCGGTACTTACTGGTACTAACGTAGTACTAACGACACACAAAATTTTAGCGAAATCGGAGTACCTTCATTTTTTTCCTATAGGAAATCCTATGTTTCCCCAGCCCGCGCGTCGCAACTAATGAATTGGCCATAACTCCGTAACGGAAGCGGTACAAACGAAAATCTCTCGGTACTTACCGGTACTAACGTAGTACTAACGACACACAAAATTTTAGCGAAATCGGAGTACCTTCATTTTTTTCCTATAGGAAATCCTATGTTTCCCCAGCCCGCGCGTTGCAACTAAAGAATCGGCCATAACTCCGTAACGGAAGCGGTACAAACGAAAATCTCTCGGTACTTACCGGTACTAACGGAGTACTAACAAATGACATGATTGAATTTCCTTAACTCCATAGGTGGGGGCTGGTGAAATGTACCTTTAATTTGCCAGTATATGCAAAACCATCAACGATCATAAATCCCTCAGAATGTAAACAAAACTTTCACGCATACAAAAAAAAAAAAAAAAAAAAAAAAAAACTGTCTGGTAACAGACGATAACTTACATTTTCATAAACATAATTTTTGCAAAAAAAAAAAAAAAAATCCAAGCACATATAATGCTTCTTACGATACATTGCCGTTTTACTTTGTCTTGGTGTAGTTCTACTGATTGAAGCACTTTATGTAAAGGGTTGTATTTCATAAAGATCGGATGTAAGATACGTTTCTGATAGCATCTGGAGCTGATCTTAACATTTTTCTCCACTCTCTTTATTTTTAATTTGCCATTATATGCAAAACCAGTAACAATCCTAAATCATGTAGAATGTAAATAAGTTTCAACAATGTAAACAACCTTAGAATGTAAACAAGCTTTCAATGCATGTAAACAAAACTATCAGGTAGCAGACGATAACTTGCATTTTTATAAACGTAATAATTACAGAAAAAAAATCCAAGCACACAATATTTATTACAGCAAAAACAAAATCGTTTAAAAAATGTGCGAACAGCCTTTTTAGAAATAGCACTTTCAAATCAGCAAAAATCAGAACTTCATCTTTTAACTTTTTACTTTTCAGTTTCTGTTTTAATGAAATAAAGCAGTGCTGTGGTGGTGAAAGCTAAAAGCAGTTCACCATCTTTTTCCTCCTTCGTACAGTTTGAGGTTCTTAAAATCTATCAACGAAAGGTCGATGGTTTTTAGCTAGAAAATGATGAAGTAGAAAGTTAGAATATGTCGATAAAAGGGGAAAAAATAAAATAAAATAAGATAAATAAATAAAAAATAAAAAAGATACCGATAAGTTTATGGAGCCTGAAGTGTTCCTCAATAGAAAGTTATTTTTAAAAATCTGATAGAATGATTTATCTTGTAAAAATATGCATTAGTTTTTTCACTTTAGTATAAAAATAAATTATGTAATTTGAAGATAGCTTTTCTATTACATGTTAGTAAGAATAACGCTTCAAGATTTGATTATGGTAATATAGACACGCTAATATTAAACGAATGGAGGCGTTTTTTACAAATTTCTCGTTTGTATTTAAATATTTTTAAATAATTACTTCTTAATGGGATATTTGAGGTCGACGTTTAACGTTACACTTTTGTACTTTTCCCCTTTTTTTTGTTCAATTTCATTCTAAGGCCACATTCTATTTTACAACAAACAACCAATATTTTTCCGAAATTGAAAGTGTCCTTAGAATAAAACTGCAACGAAAATCGAAATAAAAGGCTTTTTTAAACCATACCTCTCTAAAAATACAAATCGCATTGCAAAAATTAAATTTAAAATGGATAGGTCATCAAAAATCACTTTGCCTAAAAAATATCACGCTGTGGACACATTTGTAACTACAATTCAAGAATCCTTAAGTGAGAAAATTTATTAAGTAATAATTTTCAGAGAGATATCAATTTGTATTTTTTTTTGGGGGGGGGGGGGGGTTGCGGTGGGGCTGACTTCTGCAGTACATTAAGCAATATTTCAAATGACAAAAAACAAAAATAGCTTCGTTTGATAACGGTGGGTTTTTCTTTTGAGTAAGTCATTTGAGATTCTTTGTATCTTCTTTGCTTGAAATTCGAATTTTTTTTTTCATTTCAGCTGTCATCAAGAGGCGCCAACTCGGGTAAATGACTTGTGGGGGCGGGAGCAGATAATTCGATAATATTCAAGCCTTTTGGAACACTAAATGAAATGCATAGCAATCGTATTAGATATAAATAAACCCGCACCGAGTAAAAACCCTGATTTTTCAATTGGATTTGATGAATAAGATTTTTATTTTTTTTTTCTGGGTGGCGGGGGGAGGGGGGAGGAGGTGATTCCTTGCTTTAAGATTTTGAACAGTTACCAAAAATTACAAATTTTAAAAATAATTAAACTTATTTAAAAACACTAGCTCCACGGTCGGCAACTGGCGGACCGCGGTCCACATCCGGACCACGAAAGATCGAAGCCTGGACCGCCGAAAAAGATACTGCAACTGAAGAATTTATTCATTTTCCAACAATCCTTGAATATTAAAAGAAGAATTCCGAAATATAAACAGCAATGATTCTAATTTTTATGTCAGACCTTGTGAAGGAATTTAAAGCAAGATTCCAAGACTTTGCAGAGATACGTAAGTTGTTTCAATTCTTTAAATCGCCTTATGAAGTTGTTCCAGCGACAGAATGGACTGATGTGGCTGCGAAGTTGTTCAGTCTTGAAAATCTTTACTTCAAATGGCGATATTTGATTTGCAAGAAGATATTGCCTTTCAAATGTATAAAACTACCTGAAGAATTTTGGGATTCAGTTCATGTCTCCGAAAAGTTGGAAAATTGCAAAAAACTAGCGATTAATCTTCCTACTGTGTTTGTCTCCACATATATAATGTGAGAAATCTTTCTCTAAAATGAATTTTTGGAAGAACAAATATCGTTCGAGATTAACGGACGTCCACCTTGAAGACACTCTTCGCATTAGCTGTTTCACCACGTGAACCAAACTATAAAAAACTCGCAAGTGTAATTTTTCGCATTAATTTTTCAACGAATACCTGCCTTTTCTGTTTTATTTTGTGCATGTAAAAATTTTTTGAACGTATGCCTGTGTATGTAGTAATTTTTCAGAACGAATACCCGACTCTTCTATTTTATATTATATGTATGTGTAATGTAAGAATAACAAATTTAAAAGTAATAAGTACTTGAATCACTTCTGTATTTTCTTCTCTGGACTTCGATAAAATTTTTCAAAAGTATTCGGACCCCACATAAAATTTATAGCCGACCCCTGCACTAGCTGATCCGCCCGGCGCACAGTGGAGTATTTGATGTAAAATCCTGGCCAAAATTATATTTTAAGTGTTTTTCAGTTCAAATAATTGTTGTTGATTTACTACTAGTAAATACACTTAATTAATGTTATATACACATAAAAGTATGCATTTTCTTTAAAATGTATATATATCTACCCTATATATATATATAATCTTAATGAAACGAATTTATGAAACGGAAGTATGAATCGACTGATTAAACAACTGATTATGTTTCACGGCGATTTCTCCTAAAATATGGAATACTTTGTGATGAAATTAACACTGTTACTGATCGTAATTAAAATCTCCCGTACGAGGGCGCTGTGTCAGCGCCGTAATTTTATTTATTATTCCAATCGTCTGCGTGTTGACGATAGATTGTAATTTAGTTACTAGTGAGTGCAAACACTGAATTTTTGTTGTTATTAGAGATAATGGAATGTTTGACTTGGAAACGGCCAAAGAGACTGTTTCACTCTTAACAATTATTGTTTTAAAATAAAGAAATATACAGTTCACTGCGAAGAGTTCCTTAAAAATGGTATCATTGAGTAACTTATTGTTTTATTCCTAACAGAAATTGGTCCTTCGAGGCCAAAGTAAAGAGATTTATCGTTTGCTTTTAGAGTCAAGAATCAGCGACGAGACTTGGTTTCTTCGAATAAGGTAGGACTTTTTCTTTAACATGTCTACTGAATTAAAAAATATTTTGACTAAAAAAAGAGTTTTAAAATGTAAAATTACTAAATTTGTGAGTGAAATTAAATTAAGTGACTCTGATGAATGCTCTTTAGAACTTGTAAATACGAAATGTGATCAATTCAATACAGAATTGAAAGAAATGTTTGATAAAATTTATTCATTCTGCGATGAAGAGGAAATTGATAAATATATCGATGAACAATCATCGATTAAAAAAGAGTTAGATGAAACTTGGTTAAAAATTAAAAGAGCGAAACAAAAACAAATAAATGTTCTTAATCAGGGTCGGACCGGGCCAGGGCAAAGGGCGCAGACCTTGGATTTTAGAGGGCGCAAAAATATTTAACGAATTTACGTCAATTTTACTTACTTGTGTTGTATCTAGCTTGACAAATTCGCATAGCACCAAATATGGAAATTTCTTAAAATTATATCTCTGAGTCTAAATAGAAGGCTTCGCTATATTCCACGTGCAGGTTTAAAGTTCCATAAAATCGACAGTATGTTACGGAATTTTCTAAAATGATTCATACAATGTCTAAAAGTTCCAGCAAACTGAACACAGATTAGCTTGTAGTAGATAACTGATATTAAGACTATCGCTTTCTTATTTTATTCTTTTGTCAATAGATACCTATAAGAATCATGGGTGGAAAAGTGATCACCCCCTTCCAATTTTCCTGCAAATGACAGCATAAAAAAGATATAGTGTTCCAATTAGTTGGCAATAGCATCGCATATTCAATGCTACTTATAAATTTTGCATTGGGGATTGTCTATATATTAAAAAATGCACGAACGTTGATTTTTCAAATGTTATCATCCATTTCTGACACTCTATTTGAATCTTCACAGCGAAGAGAGAGATATTTTTCTTAAATCTTAATACAGGTATAATAAAACAAACAGTGTTAGGAGTTTATCTATAAATTTCTAAAAATAAAATGAAGGTCTTACAAGAAAAAATACAGAAAAAAACTAAATTTGTCACCAATAAAATTATATAGTAATTTTAAATTTATTATAAACTTACATTACGTTAAAGAAAATCCTACAAAGTGTTTCTGGTAAGTATCTACGATATTTTTTTTTCTGTGGTTCTTTTGATAAAAGAAGACGGTCCTCTTAAATTGTGAAAAGGTAAAATGTCTCTGTATCTCGAAAAATGATTTTTTAAATGATCTGTAAACTTACACATCGACGTTTTAAACGAATGTGGTTTGTTGTATTCAAAAGTTAATGTACACGGTGTCCAAAATTAAGGACCAATCACAAAATGCTAATATTAAAGTCCGCGAATACTCAAAAAGGAGTAATATAATTCGAATAATTACTATCTCTACAGCTCAGCTAGTCCATATAACATCTCATTCATGTCGCACATGGTCACAAGTGTTACAGTCACTAGGGTGAAGGAAAAAATAGGAAATTCCACACATCTGATTATGAGTCTCAAATGATCACTATATGTTACTCCACTGAGACGTCACTGTGACTGCTGTTTTGTGGCAAGTCACCATGTGACTTTATAATATAGTTACATTCTGACACTCATGTGACTGTTATCTGTAGACTCAATTTCAAAGTTATCGTGAACGCTGCATTGTGATAAGTTACCAAATAATGTCATATTAAAGTCACATGATGACTTTCAAGTGACAGAGAGACTACTGTGACGTCACCATTGTGCTATTTTGTGAAAAGTCACCATGTAACTATAATGTGATATTATTTTATGACTTATCATAATGCAACGTTCATGATCACTGAAATTGAGCCTAAAAATGACAGTCACAGTTTAATTACATTGTAAAGTCACCTGGTGACTTGTCATAAAGCAGTAGTTAAATTGACGTCTCAGTGTAGTCACATATAGTGATCGTTTGAGACTCATAATGAGACGTGTGGAATTTCCTATTCTTTGTTTCACTGTAGTGACTGTGACACTTGTGACCATGTGTGACATGAATGAGATGCTATATAAACTAGCTGTGCTGTAAAGATAGTAATTATTTGAATTATATTATTTCCTTTTGAGTTTTCGCTTGCTTAAGTAGCATTTTGTGACTAGTCCTTAATTTTGGACACCAGTGTAGATCATAATTCATAATTTTTTAATAGTTTTAATAATAAAAAAAATGTTTTTGTATAGAGAAAAAAGTCTGTAATATGTTTGAGCCTATTCAGCGTATCTCTTTAATAAATTAATAAAAAATCAATCAGATGACTTTTATGAAAATATAAATTAATCTTTCTCAAATGGGTTTAACTTTAGCATGCTCAAATTTACACTCTTCTAACTCTTTCAAGATTTAAGATAATATGCATAAACAATGCCATTTCCTGGCTGTTTGGATACAAGAAACTCAAATAAGATATTAAAACTTGGTGTTGCTGTTTGAAAATTCAAATTTGGTACAGTTTTTTAAATGTAGACGACTTCAGAAACATAATTTATAACAATAATTAGAAGGCATTATTCCCAGTCTATTGGTTCCTAGAGATTTTTTTAAGATTATTTTCAGCAGAATTAGTAAGGGATATTTCACTTTTATTTCACTTATCACTATTGATGCACAGGAAGTTAGTAGAAAAACTAAGAAAGTTTTTTTGCGCTATGCGCTAAATAGAGTTACTGCGATGCTGCTAGAAATAATAATTAGTTATCAGTCAGTTAAAAGTGAGATAAATTCAATTTCTGTTACAAACTGACAACAATTACTTTTGAGGGTCAGGTAGCTTGTAGGAAGAGGCATTTTGTATCCTTAAAAAATGACTTTATGTATCTATGAAATGCTGAACTGATATTTCACTATTAAAAGGTTTCTACAAAGAAAAATTCACCAAAAAATTCGCTTTATTAGTCTAAATCCACTAAAATAATTTACTAAATTTACTCTTCTCAGCACACTCTTCCCATGACTTGCAAAATTCTTATCATAGTTAGAGATCAAGGAAAATATTTAAATTTCGACAATTGACGGAAATGCCCCAGGGATTGTATTCCTGGAAGTTGCATGATCCTGTGGTCAAAAATTTTTTATTAAAAAAAACCTATCATAATTTTTTAATATAGTCATCGCTTTATTAGATAATAGATTTTTCCATGATTAAATTAAACATTTTTTATTTAAAATACATACTAGAATTTCTTAACAGTTATTTAACCACGGAAGGTCTGTCATTAAATAAAGCGAAGATTACTAACGAAAAATTATGTTGTAGATTTTGTGAATAAAGGAAACGCTGGCCGTTGAAATCCACACATTGCAGAATTGTAATCCAGAAGTGTCATCAAGTTTGTATTCCTCGAAAAGTAAGATCATGTTTTCCATTAACAACAAAATCCCCACAAAAAGTTTTTTGCCTTCTGATATTTATTTCTTTTCCCAAGTTATTTTCATAGAACACGGTTTTAATTATAGTTGCATTCAAGTCAGGCTTTAAAGGGGGGAAAGGACAAGGTACTAAAAGCTAAAGGACTGAAAATATGCAAAATATTTGGTTAAAATCTAAAAGATATCTTTCAAAGAAGCTATGAAAAAAATACAGCCCAGGCGACCGTGGCTACTAAAGCTTTCCCTGGGTGCATGTTTTCTCTATCAATCGCATGCAAAGATTGTATATATGCCTACTTTGGTTTTCGATCCTGAAGTTGGTTCGATGAATCTTTAATTTCTTTGTTATAATAAAAAATACCTCTTTTGTGCTGTCTGTCTGCTGACTGTTGATTATTCCTAAACGAATTCTCGAAAATTAGTACACTAGTCAGAATGCATGTGTACAACGAGAGAAAAAATACTGGAGCGGCTTAGGCACTTAGGGGCGCAAAGTTTTCCCTGGACGAGGGCGCACCTGCCCTCGGGCCGATGGGCCGGCGGGCCAGTCCGAGCCTGTTCTTAATGAATCAAAGCCGAAACAAGAGAATAGTGTAACGGAAGTTCGACTTCCCACGATTAATCTACCTTCTTTTAGTGGAAATATACAGGATTGGATATATTTTAGTGATCTTTTTAAATCTAGCGTTCACAATAATAGCGCACTTTCGGGTGCTCAAAAGTTATCATATTTGAAATCTTCGCTTCATTCTGAAGCTGCAAAAGTTATACAAAGTATAACGATTTCGGATGATAATTATCAAACAGCGTGGTCCTTATTAGAGGAAAGATATTCCAATAAAATTCAACAAGTGTTTGCTCACATTAAAAAATTAATGTCCATTAATTCAATACAAAGTGAAACACCTAGTGCTATTTTTAATTTGGCAGATACCGCCAGTGAATGTATCAGATCTCTAGAAATTCTCGATCAAAAAATTGAAGGGTTTGCGGATACAATAATAACTTATATATTGTTACAGAAATTAGATGGGTCCACGAAATTATGGTTTGAACGTGAACAAAAAAAAGACGAGCTACCAAAATTAAAAGAATTAATCGAGTTTTTAAAAAGACAAGCGAGAACACTGAAAGTTTCCAAACCTCTTATAAATAATGTAACTCCTAAACGCAATGCTCAACAACGAATCACTAGTATGGTATCTACATCTAATGGTAAAAACTCAAAAACATTTAAATGTGTTAAGTGTCAGAGTAATGAATTCCACGGTTTGCACAAATGTCCAGAATTCTTAAATCTTTCAGTGGCTTCTAGATATGAATTCGTAAAGAAAAATAATATTTGTTTTAACTGTTTAAAATTCCACTCGGTTAGAAATTGTAAATCTACTTATTCTTGTCAGAAATGTATGAAAAAACATTCGAGTTTACTGCATTTCGAGAATGAAAATGAAAAGCAAATTCAAAACAGCGATAGAAAAAATGAATTTATTTCAAAACCCGAGGTCAGTGATTGCAATACCCAAAACCAGAATCAAATCGTAGCGCATTCAAATCTAGACCCGAATGCTGCAACATTTCACATTTCTAACGAAAGAGTATTTTCAGGTACATCTGTTTGTGAGATGAATTATTTAAGTTCTGGCATCTTATCAACTGTCATTGTTTATATAAAAAATAAATTTGGTGAATTTAAGCCGTTAAGAGGTTTGATTGATGCTGGATTAATGAGTAATTTCATTACGTTTCAGTGTGCTGATTATTTAGGAATTAAGAAAGAAAAAATAAAAGTCACGGTTTCAGGATTAAATGGCATCTCCGTGAATATTAACTCCAAGATAAAAGCATTAATTTCGAACAATTCAAGTTTTAAGGTGGAAACAGAACTTCTTTGTATACCAAAAATATCGGATACTATTCCAGTAAATCGGATTAACGTTCCAACAGAACATTACCCTAATAACATTAAATTAGCGGATCGAGAATTTTACAAACCTGGAAAAATTCATGTTCTTTTGGGAGCTCAAATATTTTATGATCTTTTAGAAGTCGGTCGAATTGAAGTCCCCAATTCTAATTTAAAATTCCAAAACTCGGTATTTGGATTCATTGCCTGTGGAAGCGTATTAAATCCTGACAATCAAATCACGCAAAATACTCATTGTGGGCTTGTTTGTAACTATGAAGATTTGACAAAAGAAGTTCAAAAATTCTTTCAGTTAGAAACACTAGAGATAAAAGACGATCCCACATGTACTGACGAAGATACAGCATTAGAAATTTTCGAAAAATCTGTATCTTATAAAAATAAACGTTACGAAGTTACCTTACCATGGAAAAAGGATTGGCGAGAAATGAATGACAATTTCAAAATAGCCAATAATAGACTAAACTGTCTTAAAGTGAAAATGAAGCGAAAATTAGAGCTTCGTGCTCAATATTGTGAGACTTTGAAAGATTATGAAAATAAAGGAATCATAGAAAAAATAACGGAAACGCACAAGCCAGTGGAGAAACCACTTTTTTATCTTCCACATCAACCTGTCTTTAGACAAAGCCTGACAACGAAAATGAGAGTAGTCTTCGATGCCAGCTCACACGATGTTGGCGAATTATCGTTAAATGATTGTCTTTGGCCAGGTCCAAATCTTAATCCAAACTTATTCGATCTACTTATCAATTTTAGATTAAACAAAATAGCATTGATAGGTGATATAGAAAAGGCCTTTCTGCAGATATCCCTAGCGGAGAAAGACAGAGATGCAGTGAGGTTTTTATGGATTGGAGATAGAGGTATAGAAATATATCGCTTCAACCGAGTTCTTTTTGGTATGAATGCTTCCCCGTTTCTTTTTGCTGCTACTCTAAGAAAACATATCAAGAAATTTCAAGTTAGATATCCTACAACAACAAAGTTATTAGATAGGTGCCTCTACGTTGATGATTTCATCGCTGGTGCTGACAACTTGCAAGATGCGTTAGAAATCTCTCGAAATGCTGTTTATATTATGAGCGAGGCAAGTATGAAACTCAGAAAATGGTCAACTAATGATAACGATTTGATGGAGCAATGGAAACAAGAAGGGTTTGATACTCAGCCTCTACATAACCCAATTGAATTAGGATTTGACTCAACAAAGGTTCTAGGAATGTCTTGGCATACGAGTGAAGATTGCTTCATCGTAGATGTAAAAGGCTTATTAGAAATTTTATCAAAAAATGAAAACACCAAGCGCTTCATCCTGCGTGCTATTGGAAAAATATTCGACCCTCTTGGCTTGCTCACTCCTTATACTATTCGCATGAAATGCCTATTTCAAGATCTGTGGTTGAGGAAAATTGCTTGGGATGAAGATCTACCAATAGATGTTAAAGAAAAGTGGCTTCAATGGTGTTCTGAGATCCCACGCCTCTCCGACCTAAAAATTCCAAGAATTGTGCTAAATTCAACGATAGAAGAAAATTCAGATGTGGTAGAGATTCACTGTTTCTGCGATGCTAGTAAGAAAGCTTTCGGCACTGTCATATACCTCAGAATTGTAAAAGAAAATGCTATTGAAGTTAACTTTGTGACTTCAAAAAGTAGAGTTACACCTCTTAAAAAAATCACTTTACCAAGATTAGAGCTATTGGGAGCTTTACTTGCTGCCCGACTAGGTAATGCAGTCAAGAAAATAGTAGATCATAAGAAGCCATCAGATGTGTTCTTCTGGACAGACTCGAAAATCACTTTGTACTGGATTAGAGGTTCTAGTAAAAGATGGAATTACATTCATAGCGAATCGTGTCAACGAGATTCAATCTTTGACTGACTCCAATTCGTGGTTTCATTGTCCGGGAAAGTCTAATCCAGCCGACCTCCTTACCAGAGGCGTCAGTGTTGATATGCTCTTAGAAAAGGAATTGTGGTTTAAAGGTCCCCCCTTTTTGAGAGAAACTGTTCTCCCAACTAATGACTGCAACATCCAAAATTCGCCAGATGACTATTCTGATGAACTAAAGAAAACAGTTAAATGTGAAAATGGTAACTCTTTAGTTACTCTAGCTATTTATGATCAAAATTATTTATTAGATTATATTATTAGTGTTAGTAATAATTATATAACTATCATTCGTATTTTATGTTATGTGCTTAGATTTATTCATAACCTTCGAAATGTTAATAGAGTGAAAGATCATCTTACTTCTAAAGAATTGAATGCTGCAGAATTATCACTGATAAAGATGTTTCAACAAAGTGAGTATCAGGAAGAAATAAAATGTCTTCAGAAAGGTAATTCAGTACCAAATAAAAGTAAACTAAATTCTTTAAATTGTTTCTTAGATGAAAGTAATATTTTAAGAGTTGGGAGTAGATTGGGTAACTCATATTTGACAACAAATGAAAAACATCCTATGGTTCTGCCAAGTAAGCATCCCCTTACTTTAATTATTGTAAGATATTTTCATTTAATGTATTTACATGTAGGATCACAAACATTGTTGTACCATATTCGTCGTAAATTTTGGATAACTAATGGTATAAACATCTGTCGCAAAATAACATATGAATGTGTCACTTGTTTTAAAAACAAGCCTGTATTAGCGAGTCAAGTTATGGGTGACTTGCCCAAAGAGCGTGTTACACCTTCATTTCCATTTTCCATTATTGGAACTGATTATTGCGGCCCTTTTTACATTAAATTCAAAAATCAAAGGAAAGGTACATATAATAAAGTGTATGTATGTATATTCGTTTGTCTCTGCACCAAAGCTATTCATCTAGATTTCGTTTCAGATCTCACTTCTGCAGCCTTCATTGCTTGTTTTAAGCGCTTTGTTAGCAGAAGGGGAAAGTGTTCAAAAATATTTTCTGACAATGCAAAAAACTTTGTACGGGGAAACTTAGAATTGAAAAGGCTTAACAATTTGGTTAGATACCCAGATGAAGCATTAGCTGATTATTTTGCAAGGGAAAATATCGAATGGAATTTTATTCCTCCGAAAGCGCCGAACTTCGGTGGTCTTTGGGAGGCAGGGGTTAAATCATTCAAATTCCATCTAAAACGTGTAATTGGTAACGCGCACCTCACTTTAGAGGAATTTCTGACAGTAATTCTAGAAATTGAAAGTGTTTTGAACTCAAGACCTCTGTCCCCATTATCATCAGATTTCGACGATTTCGAGACTCTGTCACCGGGTCATTTTCTTATAGGTAGGCCCTTAACGTCTATTATTGAACCCCAGCTCACTGAAATTTTGGAAAACAAACTTAGCAACTGGCAAAAAATAACAAAATATAGCCAGCAAATATGGAAATTATGGAAGCGAGACTATCTGAACACCTTGCAGCAATGTAATAAATGGCAAATAAATAAAAACAATATAAATGTTGGTTCTCTCGTATTGATCAAAGATGAAAATATGCTCAGCACAAAATGGGCAACAGGTAGGATTTCCGAGATATTTCTCGGTAAGGACAAAAAAGTTCGAGTAGTGAACATTCGTCTACCTAACGGTACAATAATAAAGAGAGATGTGAGAAGTATTTGTCCCCTTCCAATTAATGGAAACTAATTTCTTTAATGTATATATTTGGTATATTTTGAATATATTTTGTTGTTTAATTTCTATAGTATGTTTTATTGTATTCAAATGTAAAGTAATTTTGCCATTTTTCCTTTGTTATTAATTATATCTTTGCATTCTTATATGTAGTATTATGTAATTTTATATTATATATTAGAGTAGTTTTGAAACCTGCAGGTTTCAACGGTCGGGAGTATGTTACTGATCGTAATTAAAATCTCCCGTACGACGGCGCTGTGTCAGCGCCGTAATTTTATTTATTATTCCAATCGTCTGCGTGTTGACGATAGATTGTAATTTATTTACTAGTGAGTGGAAACACTGAATTTTTGTTGTTATTGGAGATAATGGAATGTTTGACTTGGAAACGGCCAAAGAGACTGTTTCACTCTTAACAATTATTGTTTTAAAATAAAGAAATATACAGTTCACTGCGAAGAGTTCCTTAAAAATGGTATCATTGAGTAACTTATTGTTTTATTCTTAAAAAACACCAAAAATCAATATTGATCCGCAGATTTCAAAACTGGTATTAGAATTTTTAAATTCGAATTAGTTTTCGAAATATTAATTTTTTTCTAATTTTATATACATTTTTCTAATGATGGCAACTCAAATTTTAATCAAACATATATATATTTTTATATATATATATATATTTCAGAAAAGGTTGACATGGTAAGGCGGCTATTGTTGTTTATTTGATAATAAATGTTTATTTACTTTTATTTCTTTTTACAAAATATATAAATTATTTTGTTCTATGATTATTAATTATTTTTTATATTTCCTTTAGAAAATAATAGAAAATAATTAAGAAATACAGTACTACTTAGTTATTCCGTCGACCAATTTCGCCAAATTATACAAATTAACATAATTTTTATTTTAAATAACGAAAGAACAAATAAATTAGTATAACATTAATAAATATACGAGTAAAACGTCGAAATAAAAATCACCTGGTGACGTAAACACGTGTAACTTGCTTAAAGTCAAGTGAATGTGACATTTACGATCAACCATTATTGGCATTTAATCTTATAGTTTGGCGATAGATTTTTGGTCGTCGGGATATCTAAGGAATACCAAAAATGCATATGTAACTGGTATTTGAAAACGAGGTTTTCGCCAAATTTTCGTAAGAAAATAAAAATCACGCCAAACCTGCATATCTGTAACCTGTATAACCGTATCTGGCCAAATATTACCACTCGGAAAAAAAAAATGCTAACTGGTGAGTTGAAAAAAAGCTATTGGCGAGATTTGCATCCTGCTAGCGTAACAGTACCTAGAATTCTTTGCGACCGTGGCAGCTTTTATGTAGTTTTATTCGAAAAAAATTTTTTGATTTTTTAATCAAAATGGAAAACTTACGGTCCCAAATTGACGAGATTTTTTTCTGACGCCAATGTCATATACGGAACGGGCACATAACTGGCGCCAAAGTATCGTTATTTTGCTTCATATGGTAAGCCGGATGTTGCTGTTTATGCTGTTGATGCGTTCCCCAAATTGGCGTCGTTAAAAAATCACGCCAATATTTGTTTATGGCAGTTGATGACTTGAACTATTATAATATAGATCAAATGATGGCGATAGAATAATATTTGGCGAGTTATCACCTGTGCATGGCTAACATTAAAGTACCAAAATGGCACCTAGAGTATAAAAAGCGAAGTAGTCCGCCTGGAACTGTTGATGATAGTCACATGACTTAGGCTATTGTTATAGAGATTGTTTTAAAATACCGGGAGACAAAGACTCTTATACTTAATTTATTTTATTTTAGCTTCTTTTCAAATGTTTAACTGATCCTCTTTAATCAAAAACGAAAACAACCATTGGATGTCTTAACAGCAACTGATTCGCCCTTAAATTTTTGAAATCAAAGGGAATTGAATGGAAATCCGTTTACAGGGAGATCTGCACAGTTTTTTTCAGTATAATTCAATCTTCTCTAATATTTTTAAAACCCATCAGATTAGCGTGTTTTTAGATTCTGCGGTGTCTGAACGGAGGTTGGCGAACGTAGTTTGCAGGGGGGCAGAGCCCCCTAGTATATATATAATATGAAGTTAACTTAAATTTTTGCTGTTTATAAGAGGAAAGTAATATTTGATGATGCTGTTTTACTTAAAAGTAATGTTTAATTATACTATATGTAAACTTTTAATTATTTATATAAATTAATATATTAATATATGTATATATATATATATATATATATATTATTTGCAATTAGTAATTGAGCAAAGTTGAGTCTCTAAAGTTGAGTTGATGTATAGAGATTCTGGTTTTTGAGTGTTATTAATAGATTAATAAAACAGTGTGTATTTAGAAATAGCAACTATATTCGAAAGATATTTTTTTTAATTGGCCTTTAAAACTATAAGCTATGACTATATACTTCCAAAATGGTCCGGCAAACCCCGGCACACCTTTAACAAGTTGGAAATTGCACGTCAAACGTGGCAAATGGGGTGCGTTCGTGCTATAGCTAGTTTTATAAATATTTTTTGCACCGCATATTGTACTGAATGTATATTTTGGTGCGCTTCAATAAGTGCATATCAATTTCATTCTGTTCGAAAGACTGTAACATCATTAAAAGGCACTTGAAATAATTTTTTCCCATTGACCGCAATGTAACGGGAAACTTTTGACTGTCCCTGTAATTAAACTATACATCCGATTTTCATAAAATTCGAAATGACTCGACCAAATATTACTACAATTATATATTTAAAATTTCAAACAATTCTGTTTGGTAGTTTTTGCTCTGTTATATGCGGACGGAAGGACGGACTGAACGACGACTACAGGTGATACGTATTTATATAATTACGAATGCACCTAAAAAGCTACATATTTAAATATACGTAAATTAGAACTAAAACGGCTTAAAAAGAACACACTTTTAATTTTTTTTTAATATATACTATATTAAAAATAAAGCTATTGAGTTCAACAATTCACGAGACCAGAAAAAATATACATTTAAGCATAATTAAACATATTAACAGAGTTGAAACGTAACAATAAAGCACGTTTTCTCGCAAAAAAAAAAACCTCCTCTTCAAGTGAGACTAAGGGACCACCGGATATGACTCATGCTCCTGAAATAGACATAGAAGGATGCACCAGTTAATCAGTTATTATAAAATATGCGTTTTACAGTTGTTGAGCAAGTTTTAATTTTTGCATTTTTGGCCAGATTTTTGCGTCAAATATTCCACTATGCGGCGTTGTCCGGAACCGTCACAAAATAGCACGAAACGCGAAAAAGACTCTCAAAATCGCTGCTCGAATTCCGAATAAACTTTATTGATAACAGAATAAAATTTACTATACTGGGCTAGAAGATTGAAATCGTATTCCTCCTAAAAATGTGGAAAAATCGCAGCGAGTTGCAAGAACATATAGTCCAAGAGCTGTTAAACATTTTAGGGAAGCTATTTGAGGCACCCTGAAAATTTGTGCAACACTTCTTTTGTAATGGCTGAATACAAAATCGAATGTCTGGCTGAGGGATCGTGGCCCAAAAACTGTGCCAGACACGTGTAAAGTGCCATTTTTTGACTACCCAAAAAAAAAGGTATTTGAGGCACGCTGAGATTGAGACAGAATAATATTTATACTTAGAAAAAAATATTTTGAAAACGACAGACACTTTAGTCGGCCCAAAAACTGTGCCAGACACGTGTCAAGTGCCATTTTTTGACTACCCAAAAAAGGTATTTGAGGCACGCTGAGATTGAGGCAGAATAATATTTATGCTTAGAAAAAAAATATTTTGAAAATGACAGACACTTTAGTCGGCACAAAAACTGTGCCAGACACGTGTCAAGTGCCAAATGGCACCTGACACGTGTGCCATGACTTGACACGTGTGCCATGGCACTTGACACGTGTCTGGCACAGTTTTTGGGCCACGATCCTTCAGCCAGACATTCGATTTTGTATTCAGGCATTACAAAAGAAGCACAAATTTTCAGGGTGCTTCAAATATCTACTCAAAAATGTTCAACAGCTCTCCTACTAATAGTTTCTTATTAAGAGAACTTGACAATACGATATGCTTGAAACAAAAATTAATGTAAAAATGTGTCAGAAAGTAGCCAGTTTGGATTTGAGGACATTCAGCCTTAACCCGTTCAGGACCGGCATGTTTTACACGAATTTTATTCATTTGGCACCACTTTGTGTTAATTATTTGAATTAACTTTATAAATCACGAAAATGTCGTAATTAAATAAAATCAATTTTCTTTTTGTTTTTTACTGATATCAAACTCAAGCGTTTTAAGCGCTTTTGAAGGTGCATATACGCACCCATGGTCCCGAACGTGTTAATTGATGTTGATTTTTCTTAAATCGAAACTTAGAATGTCAAAGAAATGGTGCTCTTTAAGAGAATTAATATTTCAATTAATGAACAGGTAAAAATAAATAAAATTTATTACAACATTTTTTAAAGGTATTTCTAAACTGCGTAAATTTTAAATTAGCAAAAATCAGTATTAAAATTTTCAGTAGCTTAAAATACCGATATGTAGCGAAAACCTAGGGTTTTCTAGAAGACCATTAATTTTAACTAAACTTACAATTAACATTATTTTATTATAGAGTAAAATATTTTAATCTGCATACTTTTTTTTTTAGTGGAAGATTTTCGAAAATTGACAATTATAATGTTTTTTTTCCACGCTCGTGTATTTAAAAAAATATCTTAAACGGGGAGTTAGAGAGACTATGTCCTCCAGACAAAAAAAAAATATAAACTGTTTCAATTCTTAATTTAAAGAAAAAACCAATAGATCCTTACTTTTGGATTTTTAATATTACATTTTTGTATTGCTTTTTATAGGGATGTATTTAAAGAGGGCCTTGCATGGTGGACTATGACACATTTTGTTTTCTTTTCTAGTTTAAATTATTTTATTTTTATATTCTCCATTCAGAAAAAAGATGACCATAGCAACGGAGTACAGGCATCCCCCGACTTACGTAACAAATCTGGAAAATTACATTTGTGAACATACTAGCGCGTTTGCTACGCAGTTGCATACTTTTGATATTTATTTTATAAATAAAATATATAGTTATAAACCACAACCGTAATATAGTTTATATATTAGATAGAGTTATATTTTTATTGGTATATACAATAAAATGTATAACAAAGCAACTTAATCTTTATTGTTAGTTATTCTAATTCAAAATACACTTTGTGCTTTTCAAGGATTATTTTACTTTGTGAGTGCTACTTTTTTTTTTTTCTTTCTTTCTTTCTTTCTTTTTTTTTTTTTTTTTTTTTTTTTTTTTGCCATCAAAAATTCATGGAGAATAGGTTAAATTAGTCATCTTTAATTATTTCTTATTTTTATAGTTGTTTGATGTAGATTCAAAATTGTTATAAATCTACTCATCAATGTTAGATTTATAAATCCCTGATTCCACAAGATATGTGAAAAGGGTCCTTTAAGTTTGTTTTTATATTTTTTAATACTTTTTTTATAAGTTATATAAGAGTAAATACTGTCGCATGATGCTTTATTAATAAGATAATACGGTGTAAATAATATATTGTATATATATACATAAATATATACATATGTATAAATATAATAATTATTGCAGTTTCTTACAAAATTTTATCTAAGCAACTTACAAATTCGACTTTACGTAAAATTCAAGTTACTTAAAACTTTACGGAACGCATTACTTACGTAAGTCGGGTGATGCCTGTATTCAAAATCTTGCAACCCCATGGATTTTATCCTGACATGCGCCCATGACAACAGAGCTTTAAAAAGCGACAATGGATAAAACGTCTTTGATAATTGATTTTGAAAATAATACAGAGACTGTTTATGATGCATATGTGGATTGCGGTATTATAAAGGATAAGAGAATTGACCTTAATTTTTCAATAAAACTATTTCGAAGGCCACTAGGCAAACGAGATGTGTGATAGCAATTAAATAACAAGTGTTTGTGATAAAGAGAAAAGGATTATTAACGTCGTTTGAATTTGGTAATTGTTGAGACATGCAACTTAATAACATCAGTAGACAAAGTAATTTTATTCATGAATGTTTCTGTGATCTTAATAACAGCAAATATTAAAATATACAAAATATAAAGGATATACTTTAGTACCAAAAACGTTTGAATACATTTTCTCTTTGATCGGAAAGATTGATAATAGATGTTCATGATAAAAAATGTTCACGATAATAATGCTTTTTAATACTTAAGTAGAACAATTGTGACGTCATTCAGTTTTTTGTTTTAAAACTTTAGAAGATTATTTTACGACACTTTAAATGTTTTTCTTTAAATTATTCCCTGTTAAAAGAGTAAAAGTCTTTTGATATATACATTTTTTAAAAATAATAATAAATAATAATAAAAATAGATATGTTTATTCATTTATTTGTTTTCAAAAAATGTCTTAACTAACCCATTTATTCTTTGAGCCCCATTTTTGGGACGCTTCGAATTTTAATAAATTTGTATATATTTTTTTCTTCTTTACAACATGAAAATTGTATGAAATGATTATCTATAAATGTCTTTATCTATTACTGAAAGATGGTTACATAAGATGGATATTTATTTGCTTAAAATGGAGGGTTTTTTCGGAGTTTATAGATTTCTCATTTTCAAAATGGCGAAATGTAAAAAGTAGGGTAAAGTGTCCATATTTCGTCCCTTTTCCTAATTTCGTCCCCCTTAACTTCTATACTTAAGCGAAAGTGGCACCACTTATGACGCAAGGCACAGGGGATGGAAGATAAAAGGAGTCAGCATTAAAAATTTCGTTCGCTGAGACGCATACATAAATTAAAGACGCCGAATTTCCTATTTTTAGATGACCCGATTTCTTATTGCGTCGTTTGTAGAACGTTATTTACTGTACTGTAAGTATTTATTTCTTATTCATTGCATGTATTTTACGTAAGTAAGATGCTGGCAGTAGCATACAGTGAGTTTTAGGACGCTTAATTCCTCTTACGGGAACTGAATCTCCACCATATTGGGAAGTAGCGTGGTCCCAGTTTCGTCCCCCTTGCAGTTTTTATTTTCGTCCCGGGGACGAAATTAGAAATGCTTTTTCATGATAACTTTTTTTTTAATTTTTTCCTCATGTTTGGATGGCAAATGTTTCGTTATGTTATTCTTCCACTGATAATTAGTACATTTCTTTGTGCCTTAATTTAGTGTAAATTAAATTTCTTACTCACTTAGAAATAAATTTTGATTTAGTTATTAGTTAAGCTTCGGTGTATGGATTTTTTGTGGGGGACAAAATTGGGACCATTTTTTTTCTTTTGCATTTTTTAGATACTTTTGAAAAAACAATTTTTCGCATTGTTATTTTCTTTTTGTACGATATTTGCCTGTGTTTCTATGTGCGTGGGTAGTTAGTCTATGTAAAATCCAAATTTGGTAAGTTTTCACTGAAAGTTACAACATTTAGGGCCTAAAAGCGACTGGGGGGGGGGGGGCGAAATATGGGCACTTTACCCTAAATTTACTTTTGTCTTTTCTACCAATTATCCAAATAAATAAGTCATAATAGTAGTCTGTAAACTTCTTTAAAATACTTATTTTTAGGGTTTCGTTCATCTGACGAAACCCTATTCGTCTCACTCCTTTGTCTGTCTGTCTGTCCGTCACAGAGCCCGTTTTCAGAAACTATACATGTTAGAGACTTGAAATTTTGGGTACTTATAGCTGAACACCTCACATCAAACAACAAATCATAAAATTTTAAAAAAGTCGGTAATTAACCGAATTACGGGCTAATTAACTTCTAAAATTAACCAATCAACCTTTTGAACGCAGCTACGAACGCACCTTCTCCAAATCAGCGGAGTTTCTCCTAAGGGATGCCAGTAAAATCAGCGGATGCACGGTAAAATCAGCGGATACATGGTTACCACGGAGGAAATTAAGCAATAAATGAAGTGGACAGTTAAAAAGCGAAATCGCATCTCCCAAAGTATTGGTCCTGCAAATTCGTAAAAGGTATAGAAAGAAGCGGAAAAAATTCTACTTTATTTTGGTATGAAGTTCAAATTTCTGCGTTCGGTATAACGCAAAAAATCCACTAAAAATCGATCGATAAAAATTTAATTTCTGTATTTGAAAAGACAATGAAAAGAGATTTCATTTCAGCGGAAAGCAGCTGTTGTCATCTTTCAGACATATCGGCGATGGAGAAATTTAAGCAGAGGATATTTTAATATGAAATTTAAACTTTTTAAACATTAAATTTTTAGATTAATTTTTTTTACATCCCGACGGAAAAATTTTCGTTGATTTCATACATACCCAGTTCAAACTCCTAGCTTAATTACAAGCTGAGATATTAATTATTATTTCATTAATTGGATCATTGCTTTAAAACTTTCCTTTCAACGGGCTTTTTATCTCAGACATGACGACGCACTTGCGGTTTTTATTTTAATACGAAATTTAAACTTTTTAAATATTAAATTTTTTTATAAAATATTTTGACATCCAGACGGGAATCTCTCGCAGATTTCATACATACCCAGTTCAAAGAGCTAGCTTAATTAGAAACTGAGACATTAATTATTATTTAATTAATCTGTTTCATTTTTATATAATGCATAGATTAAAATGGAGGCAAGTGCTTTTTTAACCACATTTGAAAGGAATATTAAACGAAACCCTTTGTGCGATCTATGATCACACTTACCCACTTGTTTTAAATTTTGAAATTACGTTTTCAAGCTTATTTTTATGCATTTTTGTAACGTATAAAATATAGGGCGCTAGGCACGAATGGGTACATATTTGTATTAGCCATTTAGGAGACAGTTATTTATGTAAAGTCCTTTTCAAGATTATTATGAAACAAATTGTTTTTAAGCCTCAAATACAATTATTCTTAGTTTATTATTACTAATACTTATAATGTTATTAGTCTCTGTAAAGAAATGTCTATATTCTTTAGTAATTCATAAAATTATAAATTATAGTATATTTAAAAGTTTATTTTATATAAATATAGATAAAATATATGATTATACATAATATATTATTAAAAATAGTATGCATATTCCCATATTTAGTACTAATACAAAAAAATTTTAGCATAATTTTTTTTAGTATTTTTCCAGTTCATTTTGCAGCATTTTAAAGTGATTTTACCAACAAATTTGAGAAAATAAAAATTCAGGCACAAATGGGTTAAATATTTTCCAGATAAAATATAGAATAACTAGGGGACTCAACCCCCTGCTCGCTAACGCTTGCCAACCCCCCGTGAATTGCGATGTAATTCACATTGGGACTCCTACGCGGTCCCAGCTGGCTTCGCTCTCTCGCCACTACTTGCATCAACTCCAGCCAAAATGAATATTATCATAAATAGTTTTAACATAGGAAATTTACAACTATTTTTTCTGTAAGGGTCAATATCTGAAAACTGGACAATTTCATTCCAGAATTTTTATTTTTTTAACTTAATGTACCAATTACCAAATACAATTATGGGTGAATATCACAAAATGTGAGATCTTGAAAACAAAAGTTTTTGAAAATTTAAATCGTTTCAAAGCTTCTGATTTTTTTTTTTTTTTTTTATGTTAGTTGAACAGCTCAATAAAGAAATTTCCATGTAAAATTGTTAAAGTCTGAAGAGCTTAAGTTCATTTTTAAATAATTATAATTATATGTCATTCTCTTGGCATATGTATGTTACGATAATAACAATTTCATTCTGAAACATTTTTCACATTCTTGTTTTTTTTATTTTTAGATCTAACACTTTAATTTCGTTTAAAGGAACATGTTCCCTCTATAGTACCTAAAATTTAGTGTAATGTTCAGTTTTATTTGTAATTTATTGAAGCCAGGAAAATGACATAATAAAAGTCTACTCAATTTTTACAAAAGGTTCGAAGACAGTTAGCTCGAGGAGCCTGGTACCCTTGTCCCACATCCCCGACAAACGGTATAGCAAATTCATAGCTGGTTTTTACAAAACCTTTAAACACATCATTTTCAAAGAAATATCTAAAAGATCTTGCTGGTAGCAATGATTTTACTACTTCTGACTTGAACTTTGTCGAGAACAAAAAGAATTACTCTGCAGCGCCATCTTGATACCTCATAAAGAACTAAAATGAGCAGGCCAGGAAAATGACATTCATTTTCAGTGACAATCATACTTTAAATATGGAAAATTATTTGTAAAATACAAAACTTGTGACCTTCTTCGTATATGTGTTATATAAGGTATAATTAATTAGAAATTTAAAAAACTGGGAAAAAATATTTGTACAGTATAGCAGAAAGCCTTTTACTTTACACACATCACAGTGTGATATTCCAGGAAAATGAAAATCTGAATTTTTAAGTCTTTTAATTGGTTTATTTTTGTACTATTATGAATATAATATCTCTTGAAAATACGTCTAAGAATATTTTTTATTAGAATGTAAAAAAGAAAATGGTATTATATAATATTTAATAGAAATTTTATTGTGCGGACTGCAATTTTCGTATTTTGTGATAGTGTCTCTTATATACCATGATACGCGTTTTGTCGTTTAAACTCTTCAGACCCGAATGTAAAAGAACTCTGCTAATATAAATTCATTGATTTTGAACAAACAAAAAGACACCATAGATGACAGAAAAAGCCCTTTTCTGGAATTGATACTTTAGGGGGCTGGTAATTTAGGTTCACAAATACTCATCTAAAATTACTAACCTCCTTAAAATATCAATTTAATTATCAATAACCGAAAAGGCGCAGTAACAAATTGAAGACCTTTGATTAATTTAATGATCTACAAATCCTCAATACTTTGTATTCTAAAGTGTTTAAGTAAATTAATTATGAAAGTTCCTTACTTACTTGGACACACTGTCTGGAATGCATTTTGCAATCTCAGATGAAAATAACACTTATTTTATGGGGAAATAAGATCAATGCTGCCATTTATTCGCTTTGATCCGAAGCCAAAAACATTCAGCTACACTGTTACAAATTTGCAGCATTCTGTCCAGTCATTCGACCGTTTTGTGAAAAAACGATTTCATAACCGTAATTTAACTATATTCTGACCATAAAATGGCCAATAATATGGTTAGAATAGTGTTAAATTACGGATGTGTAACCGTTTTCAGAAAAAATGGTCAAATAACTGGACAGAATGCTGCAAATTTTTAACAGTGTATATAGAAGTCAATTAATAATATAAAAAAAATCAAATAGTTTAGTTTATATCCCCCTCAGTTTGGAAGTGTCACATGTGATACTTCAGAACCGAGGAGGATAAATACTGTAGTGTTTTGAGATCAAGTAAGTATATTTTATGCGTAGGATAAACTTTTATAAGAAAAAGTGTCTGTTAACATCATAACATCATAACCAGTGTCTAAAAATTGGGACTGAGGTGATGTTTTTGTCTTAACAGCTGCACAGCCATTTTGTTGAATCATTTTGCACACATGTAAATTGTTAAATATACCATGTAACATTTGTATGTTACATAAATAAAGTTGCAATATTTTTTTTTTTTTTTTTTTAATAAAAGGTTAAGTATAGGGACGTGAATAATGCTATAAAAATACTCATCCCTATTCAGAACAAAAACTAAATATTTCTAAATGTGAAACAAAGAGAAGAACAAGTTACCTCATCCATGGTGACTAGTTGAACTTCAGTTGCTCTTGCAATGAAAATAATTCTCCACCTAGTATCTGTTAACCTAAATGTGTGTTTAGAGGGACGGAGGTGATGGTCAACCTCAAGGACAAATATATTTACTACAGTATTTTACGACACAATCTATAGTACTAATAAAAAATAATTATATTTTCCCATACTGTATATATATAGGTATAGATATATAATAGCAAAAGCTAATAATATTTATAGAGATTTTTACAGCATACTTTTAATATTGGATTTGTACCTTGGGACAGGGACTGAAATGATGACTTCAGTTATTTAAAGCTTAAAATTAATTCTTTATAAATCATTACATGTCCATTTATCATTGGTAATTGTTATAACATGTATTACAATATATTACATTTTTCAGTTTTTGATTTTAGTATAATTAATGAAATATTATTGGCAGTGGACGTAAATTGTCCAGTTTTCAGATAGATATTGATCCATAAAAAGGTAATGGGAACTTCATTGAAAATGCAAATAAAAATGCATTTTTTTCGCCTATAATATTGCACCGCACGGTTTATAAATAATTTTAATATATGAAATTTACAAATATTTTTAAAGCATAAAATAAAAGCGGAAAATTAGTGCAAATAAAAATTCCTTTTTTTCACCTATAATATTGTACAGCGTGACATACATTTATTTAAAACTCTTTGAAAAACACTATGGATACGCTAACGAAATGTAGACCTCAGATTACCTGTGTCTGAGATGTAGACAAAACGTTTTCCTCTGTGTCTAAAAGACAATCTTATCAGAAAACTGATTCGCTGAATGCATACGTCACAGAAAAATGAACCAATGGCACAGCTATTTATACATTGATCAAACAATCTGTCTTTAAAAAGAGATACTCACTGAATGTTGATTTTCTGAATGTGTCGGGTCATGTGACCGTAAATTAACCACGGGGGATCCTTGTTACGGCGGTTGCCAAATGGCAAGCTATAAATTCAGCCTCATTTTGTCGTCGCGTAAGAGAAATATAGATGTTTTAAAAAATTAATAAAAACAATAAGAAAAAAATGCTGTTGAAATGCTTATTGCACATCATAAATTTATTTTAATTGTTTTTACGCATTTATCTATTAATAAAAAATATTAATAGGAAAATATAATAGGAGGATCAGAATAAAATTATAAATTTTTAATTTTGGGCAGTGTATATATTTATTTATTTATTTATTTTTACACAAAAAATGGTTAAAACTTCGAAACTTCCAAAATAATAGTCTCCCCATAAAATTGTATAAAATTTATAGTAGAGTTGAGAGTCTGTTTTTCCTCGGGAGTACCGGGGACTTTTACCCACCTGTCCCCCATCCACTCTCTGTTCCACTGTTTGAATTAATACTTAAACACGAATAATACATTTAAAACTTCGAAACTTCCGAAAAAGTACCCAATGAAACTGTATAAAATTTATAGTAAGGGTGGGTTGCGTTTTTCTTCAAAGTATAGTACGGGTGGGTTGCGTTTCAGCGCCGAAGATGTGAGGTGTGCATCACGGTCTGTGGTCATAATTTCGAACACCTTCTGTGATGACGATCATTGTCTCTCTTTTTGTTCTTATTTCTTAGTTTTTTACTGTAGTAAGAATTAAAAAAACATGTCTTCTCACCCTATTCGTGTCCTTCATTTCTTATGTTTTGTGTCGCCACTACCACAGCAGGAAAGCGTTTCCGACCATACATTGCTATGTGATTTCCCATGGTCTAGGTGTATTTTATCTCTCCTGAAACTTTGTAACCGCACTGCTGCAACACCCTGTTTATATATACATTTATATATATATATATATATATATATATATATATATATATATATTAAACACGGATACCATATTTAAAACTTCGAAACTTCCGAAAACGTACTCCATGAAATTGTATAAAATTTATAGTAAGGTTGGGGTGCGTTTTTCCTCGGGAGTACCGTGAACTTTTCCACACCTGTCCTCCACACCCTCTCTGTTGCACTGTATGCATTGATACTTAAATACGAATACTATATTTTAAACTGCTCAGTGACAGCTTATTGGTTACTTAATTATTATTACTTTCGCGAATGGCATCAAGATTTTGTAATAATATTAGGTGTTACTGAACAGGGCCCGATGAACATCTAAATCTGGGGGAAGCACGGAATCATTTTGGGGATCCCTCTCATTTGGCAAAAAAAAATCTAAATTCTTCATGCATGTAAACTCATCAATGATACTAATATTATTCCCAGGAGTGAGTTGGCCGAATTAACATATATTTCATTAAGCAGCTTTTTTTATACTCCCCTGTATGTACTTCAGGTATATTTAATTCATATAACTATATGTCTAATTACTCGGGGGTTTTCTAACCAACACATCAGGATACTGTATGATTAAATCTTATTGATCATATTCATATTTTCCGGTTAAATCAGTTTCCTGATGTAGTATATGCGGATTTTCTCTTGCATTAAGCAAACTTTCCCTTCCAACAAAATTAAAAACGCAAAGTAAAAAAATGAAAATGGGAATTGAAAGACCAATTTCACAATCATTTTGGGACGCCTGTTAAATTTTAGAGGGAAGCACGTGCCTCATGTGCCTTTTGGATAATCAGGCCCTGTTAATGGATGAATAATAATAATTTTTAAAAATCTTAAACTTTCAGCAGATGATTTTGATCTTTTGATTCGAGCATCATCATTTAAATCTGACAACATGAAAAAACATATTTTAAAGTTTAAACATGAATACAAATAGTAATAATAATAATAATAATAAAAATAAAAATAAGTCATGCACCATGCATGGATGGGGAATATAGTTAATAAGTCGACATCATACGGTACGTAATGTGATATTACTGATTGCAAAATATCCCATGCGAATGTTTAGATATAATGACCATATGTCGACGAAGTGTAATGCGATGATTTATACAGTGATTCTTAAATGCTAATACCATATTTTTATAATTTCAAAGACAACTTAATATGTCATATCTTTAAAATTCTTCATCTTGTGGTAAGTAATACGATATTACAGACTGGAAAATGTCCAGTGACAGACGTTTAGAGATAATCAACACACATAACTAAATGTAATGCAATGATTACTCTTATGCAATGATATATGAATGCTAGTACCATATTTTAAGCTCTTCAAAGACAGTTTACTGGGTCATATCGTTCAAAAGTCAGCATTTTGCGGTACGTAATATGATATTACTGACTGCAAAATTTTCAGTGGCAGACGTTTAAGGTTAATCAACAGTCGTTGACTAAGTGTAATGCAACAATTACTCTTTTGTAATAATAGTTAAATGCGATAAAGAATGTCGTATTTTAAACTGTTATAAGATTGCTCATTGGACAATATCACTAAAATGTCGACATCTTTGTGGCATGTAATCCAGCATTCTATATTGGATGCAAAAAATGTCCTTCCGGCCAGTGCCGAGAGGAAGAGGTAGCTTTCATATTCCTTATTTTATAAAAGCCAACTTATATTATTTAAACACACGAAACTCAATTTAGTGGAAACTGAATATAGGAGATTCAATACTAATTTTTATCAATATAATAAATGAGAATTTCGCGAAATTAGTCCGCTTTATCTAAGCTGCTTTTCTTTGAAGTAACTTATATTTGGCTGCCAAATTCGGCGATTTCTTAAGTGCCTGCCATTTTAAGACAACATGGTGGATGAGGCTAACCAGTGAACTTGGTCGGGACCTTAGTAATTGCTGTGCACATGCTCACTCACATCGGAATCGGTTGATATATACGACTGCTGTCGCAGGCAAAAAAATCAGATTTTTCAAAATGTCACCCACATTAGAAATTGAATCTGCTATATCTGAGCTATTTTTTAAGATAAAGACAAACAAAAAAAGGCTCCTGAATCCTTATATCAAGGTCCAATACTTAAGAAAGAAACCTTTTTCAATTTCTAATTGTTTTGCACCTCACATTAAATATATATATATATATATATTTTAATTTAATGGCCGCCATTTTGAAACAAGATGGCTGATGCATCTGGCCAGCGAACTTGGTCGAGATATTGATGTATACTATCCACATGCCTTCTTACATCGAAATAGGCGAATACCTGTGTTATCGCGTGACAAATACAAGATCGTTTCAAAATGTTAGCCATGCTAGAAATTCAAAGTGCTATAATTCAACCATTTTTTAAGATATAAACAAAAGAACAAGTTTTCAGAAAGAAAAACGGCTCCGGAATCTTTGTATCAAGGCCAAACACATAAAAAAAATCTTTTTCATTTTCCAATTTTTTAATACCTCATTTTAAATTTTAAATTTAATTTTTTTTTAATGGCAACTCTTTTGAAACAAGATGGCGAATGAAGCTGGCCGACGAACTTGTTCGAGACATTGGTATGTACTATGTACAGACCAAGTTACATCCAAATCGGTTCATAAATACGCCTGTTATTGCGTGACAAAAATCAGATCGTTTTAAAATGTCAGCCACAATAGAAATTCAAAATGCTATAACTCAGCCATTTTTTTAGATATAGACGAAATAAAAACTGTTACGGAATCTTTGTATTAAGGTCAAACACATACGAAAAAAATCTTTTTCATTTTCCAATTTTTTGGTATCTCATTTTAATTTTAAAATTTTAGGTAGCTTTCATTACAAAAAGCTACCTATTGCAGCCGTTCAGAGAAAAGCGATTTCAAAAAATTTTGATATATTTTCATCGATCATGACCCCCAGACCCCGAAACCACCCTCCGTTCCAAAGTTGATATATATATATATATATATATATATATATATATATATATATATCTGATCTTTGTCACACTGTAACTCTCGTATTTATGAACCGATTTGGATGAAACTCGGTGTGTACATAGTACAAACAAATGTCTCGACCGAGTTCGTTGTCCAGCTTCATCCGCCATATTGTTTCAAAATGGCGGCCATTTAAAATTTTTAAAAAAATTAAACTTTGAAATGTGGTACCAAAAAATTTAAAATTGAAAAATATTTTTTTTCTTATGTGTTTGACCTTGATACAAAGATTCCGGAGCATTTTTTGTTTCATCTCTATCTTAAAAAATGGCTGAGTTATAGCACTTTGAATTTCTAGCTTGGCTGACATTTTGAAACGACTTGATTTTTATCACACGATAACAGGCGTATTTATGAATCGATTTGGATGTACCTTGGTGTATACATAATACGTACTAATGTCTGGACCGAGTTCGTTGGCCAGCTTCATCCGCCATCTTGTTTCAAAATGGCGGCCATTTAAATTTAAAAAAAAAATTAATTTGAAATGTGGTACCAAAAAATTTAAAATTGAAAAATATTTTTTTTCTTATGTGTTTGACCTCGATACAAAGATTCCGGAGCATTTTTTGTTTCGTCTATATCTTAAAAAATGGCTGAGTTATAGCACTTTGAATTTCTAGCGGGGCTGACATTTTGAAACGACCTGATTTTTGTCACGCGATAACAGGCGTATTTATGAACCGATTTGGATGTATACATAATACGTATCTATTTCTCGACCGAGTTCATACGCCAGCTTCATCCGCCATCTTGTTTCAAAATGGCGGTCATTTAAAATTTTTTTAAAAATTTAAAATTTAAAATGAGGTACTAAAAAATTGGAAAATGAAAAAAGATTTTTTTGTATGTGTTTGACCTTAATACCAAGATTCCGGAACAGTTTTTTTTTCTTCTATATCTAAAAAAATTGCTGAGTTATAGTATTTTGAATTTCTATTATGGCTGACATTTTGAAACAGCCTGATTTTTGTCACGCGATAACAGGCGTATTTATGAACCGATTTGGATGTAACTTGGTGTGTACATAGTACATGCCAATGTCTCGACCGAGTTCGTTGGTCAGCTTCATTCGCCATCTTGTTTAAAAAAGGCTGACATTTAAAAAAATTAAATTTTAAATTTAAAATGAGTTATCAAAAATTGAAAAAAGGAACAGATTTTTATGTGTTTGACCTTGATACAAAGATTCCGGAGCAGTTTTTGTTTCGTATATATCTTAAAAAATGGTTGAATTATAGCACTTTGAATTTCTAGCACGGCTGAAATTTTGGAACGATCTGATATTTGTCACGTGATAACACGCGTATTTATTAACCTATTTCGATGTAAGAAGGCATGTGGATAGTATATCATAATGTCTCGACCAAGTTCACTGGCCAGCTTCATCAGCCATCTTGTTTCAAAATGGAGGCCATTAAATTAAATAAAAAAAATTATATTTAATGTGAGGTGCAAAAAAATTAGAAATTAGAAAAGGTTTCTTTCTTAAGTATTTGACCATGATATAAATATTCCGGAGCATTTTTTGTTTTGTCTTTATCTTAGAAAATGGCTCAGATATAGCAGTTTGAATTTCTAATGTGGGTGACATTTTGAAAAATCTGATTTTTTGCCTGCGACAGAACTTGTATATATCAACCGATTCCGATGTGAGTGAGCATGTGCACAGGAATTACTAAGTTCTCGACCAAGTTCACTCGTTAGCCTCATCCACCATATTGTCTTAAAATGGCAGGAACTTCAAGATATCGCCGAATTTGGTAACCAAATATAAGTTACTTTAAATAAAAGCAGCTTTGATAAAACTGACTAATTTCGCGAAATTCTCATTCATAATGATTTAGTATTGATAAAGATTAGGATTGAATCTCCTATAATCGGTTTCCACTAAATTGAGCTTCGTGTGTTTGAATAATATAAGCTTGCTTTTTAAAAATAAGGAATATGAAAGCTACCTCTTCCTCCCGGCACTGGCCGGAAGGACTTTTTTAAATGTCCGCCATTTTGAAACAAGATGGCGGATGAAACTGGACAACGAACTCGGTCGAGATATTTGTATGTACTATTTACACACCAAGGTACATCCAAATCGGTTCATAAATACGCCCGTTATCACGTGACAAAAATCAGGACGTTTAAAAATGTCAACCACGCTAGAAATTCAAAATGCTAAAACTCAGCCTTTTTTTAAGATATAGACGAAACAAAAACTGCTCCCGAATCTTTTTATCAAGGTCAAACACATAAGAAAAAAATATTTTTCAATTTTCAATTTTTTGGTACCACCTTTCAAATTTAAATTTTTCTTAAATATTTAAATGGTCGCCATTTTGAAACAAGATGGCGGATGAAGCTGGCCAACGAACTCGGTCGAGACATTGGTATGTACTATGTATAAACGAAGTTACATCGAAATCGGTTCATAAATACGCCTTTTATCGCGTGACAAAATTCAGGACGTTTCAAAATGTCAGCCACGCTAGAAATTCAAAAAGCTATAACTTTGCCATTTTTTAATATATAGACGAAACAAAAACTGCTCCGGAATCTTTGTATAAAGGTCAAATACATAAGAAAAAAATATTTTTCCATTTTTAATTTTTTGGTACCACATTTCAAATTTTAAATTTTTTTAAAAATTTTAAATGGCCGCCATTTTTAAACAAAACGGCTGATGAACCATGGCCAACGAATGGCCAACGAACTCGGTCGAGACATTGGTATGTACTATGTACACACCGAATTACATCAAAATCGGTTCATAAATACGAGAGTTACAGTGTGACAAATGTCAGATATATATATATATATATATCAATTTTGAACGGAGGGTGGTTTCGGCGTCTGGGGGTCATGATCGATGAAAATATACCAAAATTTTTTGAAATCGCTTTCCTCCGAACGGCTGCAATAGGTAGCTTTTTGTAATAAAAGCTATACCTAATACAAAATCAGATGTTTAGGTATGATAAGATACTTTGCACGTAGTTTGCATGCGTGCATGAGTGTAATTCAGTGATTGCATTTATGTAATGATACTTAAATTGTATTAACCTATTTGAAATTGTTTAAAGGTAGCTATAGTTTCTTAATTATTAGTTTCCCTGAATGACATCAGTACTTATTTTGCAATAACTTATAAATAATTAAAGGTAAATTGTGAGTGTTTCTGGGTTAATAAAAAAAGCTTTTTATTGAACCTTCAGTTTGCTTACTGATTAATTTAGAAGAAATAAATACTTCAACTGGAATCGTAAAAAGAACTGCAGATGAAGTTGGTCTTTTTATTGCTTTTTTAGATTTTCGCTGGCACCGCAGCAAAATAGTTGGCATTAAAAGCAAATCGTAAAATATATTGGTATTCTTCAAGATCGAGCTTGATTCCAAACGAGCATCATTTGCTAGGGTAAATTATTTATGTTCACTTTCTTCTATCTTTTATAGATACTTAAGGGGATGCGTCAGCAATCTTCACAGATCGTGAAATCCTGTGCTCTATAGAGAAATTTCACTAAAAGATTACTCATTACAGTAGAGTCCCGATTATATGAGTTAATATGGACCAAGCTCACCTCGGATAAGAAAAAAACTCGGATAACCCGGATTTACACAAATAGTCACCAACTAAGTAGATGAAATATAAATTCTCACTTAATTCGTTAATTTTTATGGTACTAGTAACATTTCTTTGATGTATGTTGCCGTTACTTTTAAAAAGAACGGGGAATGAAATTATTTATTTGAAGAAGCCCTTGATAGTTTTTGTTTGTTGAATGTCAATTTTGCTGCAGATTTTTCTTCAGTATTACGCTACCCCATGGCTACCAATTTCTAAGATTTTTTCTTACCACTAAAACTTAACAGCAAATTTTACCTAATTCAATCGCCTAAATCTAACAATTGTCTATGATTAAATTTAGTGAACATTTTTATTAAATTTTAGAGCTAACAAAACCGTACAAATTGGCAGCTATCTGATTCTATTAGTGTCATAAAAATCAGGTGTATCCTCTTCATTCTGCTCAAAGTATTAAATAGTTTTTTCACTCAAACTTACACCTTTGGAATGGATCATTTTCTTCTGATGAAATGATGACTTCGATTATTATGAAACAGTCATTATAAATGAAGCATTAGGTAAAGATGAAACAGCAGTCGTAAAAGTTAGAACTCAGATTTTCTGCTTAGAATGGAAAAAAACTGCATATATATATATATATTTTATTGGATGAAAGTTACCATAAAAAGGATACCATGAAAGTTACCATGAAAAGGATGAAAAGTTACCATAGAACATGGGGTCGCAAACCACGTAGTTAATCAAAAATATAGTGTGTTTCATCCTAACTCAGTTGGGGTTGACGATCATTACTTTCAGAAAACTGAAGTATATTATAATAAAACTTTTAACAGACATTTTCACCTTTGTTTAAAATGTGAATACAAAAAAAAAAAAAAAAAAAAAAGAAGTAGGAATTTGCATTAAACGCACCATCAGTATACACTTGACGCTCTACATTTTGGACTGTGGTGATCGGTTCATACCAAAGCCGCCTCAAGACTACAAGCCAGACACGCCCTTCATCCCCCCACATGTGACGTTGCAGCCCGGGGCTGGCTAACTGCCAACGCGCCAGCCCCGAACATTTGAATTTTGTATCTTGCTATTTTACGTGCACGTGCGTTTTACTTAGCCTAAGAACATATTTTTTTCAAGGTAAGTTTTATTTTCAAATTATATTTATATGCTATCAGCACAAGTTTTATTTCTTGTGTTCAAAATCTTTTATTTTTAATTTCTTTGAAATAAATTAACTAGCAAATCCTAGTACGATTCTATCAATAATACCGTATCTCAAAACGAAACTATATTATTGTAGTTCTGTTTCTTTCCACATAGAGCAATAATTTAAAATGGCAAACATCCCTAAATCGTGTCAAGACTTATATCATTTAATTTGTATCTCGTCACACCATTCTCTCTTTATAATTTGTTCTGTTTTCTCTAATTCATTAGAGTGACCTTTAATTAACGCCCCTTTATTAAAAGACACTTGTCGTGTGAATAGTAACTCGGGTTATTTTGTATGCAGAATTAGTTGGACTTTAATTTGACAACAAATTTATGTATATATATATATATATATATATATATTCATACTTAAAAATTTAAATATTCTAGAAATTTTCATAAAAGTCGCTGTGAATACATAGCATTTTTATCTTGTTTACTTCTTTTAAAGCAAACCCCGATCGATATGCTTGTATCAATTTATTGTTGTTTTTTAATCTTAAACGTTTGCTATCTTAATAAAAATTCTTTTTATAATTTTTTGTTAAATTATAAATGCTTATGTACTGTGTAAATATAGCTATGGGGATAATGTTTTTGAATCTCTCTATTTTTGCCACAACTGTAAACAATTTATTTACAAGACTAGAGGAAGGGTTGTTAGTACCCTTATGCAAAATAGTCCCCCCCCCCACACACACACACCTTCTTCGCAAAAATCCTATGTGTTTTCATATACATTTTAATGTTTATTTAAAAATAACAATAAATAAAATTATTATTCTGTAATTATAAATTTACTTTTAGATCTAGTCAGGAAATACTTTTCATCTCATAAAAATTAATTATTTTAAGCTTAAAAGATGTGAACAAACATTTAAGAGCCCACACAACATTATTTTGGAAAGGAAATATTTTCGTGGAAGGATTTTGTGTTTTTCTATGTTTTTTTTTTTTTGTTGTTGTTTTTTTTTTTTTTTTTTTTTTTTTTTTTTTTTTTTTATCAGCTATTACCTAAACATTCGAGGAAAATGAACATAAATTAGGAATATTTTAATTCCAATTGATGAAAGTCTTTTCTTTCTTTCTTTTATTTTTCTCTTCATATGTCAATACATTTTTTAAAAAATCTATTGCTTGTACCTTGCATAATATATCAAACTAATACAAAACTAAATAATAATTTTCTGTTTCATGAACTTGTGTTGTTTTAGTATTATGACAGTTTTATGTTTTTAATTTAATGGATTTTATGTGAAAATTACCCATTTCTGATAAGTAAAGTTTACAGTACGAAAGTTTATTTATAAGAATACTTAATTTCATGTATACTTTAATTTTACTATTTATTATATGCAGGTTTCAAATCACTTAATATTTCATAGGATATTTACTGTATAATTTCAAGCCCAATTAAAAATAAAAATAGAACACAACTTGAATTGGTTTTCATTTAACATTAACTTTTCTTCCACTTTAATTTAATTTTTAAATGTGGGTTTTGATTGGCATACATATAGTTATTTATTTATTTTGAAATAATTGAAAGCAAAATAATTCAATTTATGTGTTTAAACTGCAAATTTATATATGTATATACATATATATATATATATATATATATATATATATATATATATATATATATATATATATATATATATATATGTGTATATATATATATGTATATATATATATATATATATACACACATATATATATATATATATATGTGTGTCTGTGTGTGTGTGTGTGTGTGTGTGTAATAATGTATAATGTCTTGTTTTTGAATATATACCAAATAGATAATTGATATTGTTTCTAAATTTCAAAGTAGAATAAATAATAAAAACTGTCTACTAAAATAAATTTAATAATTGGGATTTCTTTTTCATTAACGAACGAATTTTCTTTAATGTATCTTTAATTCTGATGCACATTTTCATTGACACAGTGATATTATTTCATAAATATTGTTTTTGTGTTATCGTTATTATTGTTTCGAGTGATCGAAATTGATTAAAAAGCACTTAATTAGCGTCTTTAAACTATAACTATTTATTTTTTTTCCCATATGATGTGATAATAAGTTGAAATATGGAGGAAAGAATTAATGTTTTAAATAATGCATGTGCTCTCCACGGCTGATCTAAGCCCCGCGTCGTGACGTCACGAAACCTTGTGTTTGGCTTGTAGTCTTGAGGCGGCTTTGTTCATACGGTATCATCGATTGCTTGAGCAACATGTTTTTCCAGATCCTTCGTGATGTTATCACATTTCACACAAAACAAGATATACAGGGTAAGTCAAAATGAATATAGTGATTACAAACGGCTATAACTATTTAATGGAAAAGAATTTATCGATAAGATTAACACAGAATGTAGACGGAACTTCAAAATTTTGTGTGCATACGTCATGGATGTTCTATGTGACTTTCCTTAGTCACAGGACAACATCTCGGCAGTAGTCTATTTCACGCCATACATTCTGAAGCATTTGTTCAGTCACCGATGCAACTGCATTACAAATGCGTACTTTGAGTTCTTCAATTGTTTTGGGCGTGGGAGGCACATACGGAACTTCACATAACACCGTAGGAAAAAATCGCAGACATGATATTTGTTAAATTCTAACATGCAGAATGCTTTCTGCATGGGACTCGCCATTTTTACTAATGAGACGCCCGCAATGAACAGGTTTCTTGTCGTTGCGAAGTTTCAAATCGCGCATGCGTAGGATTCCGCTTCACAGCACCTGCGCCTTACTTAAAACATTTTTGAAGTTCCGTCTACATTCTGTGTTAATCTTATCAATAAATTATTTTCCATTAAATAGTTATATCGTTTGTAATCGCTATATTCATTTTGACTTACCCTGTATATCGCTGCATTTTAATTCCAATGTTTTTATTTTTCTCGAAATTATTACCGTCAACCCGAGTTCAGCTAGGTTGAAACACCCTGTATTTGTGACTAAATAAGTGGTTTGCGACCCCACGTTCTATAGCATTTTTTCATCCTTTTGCTGCCTTCTATCACACCTCTGAATTTGTCGGTTGAATTTCGGAATATCCTGCATTTTCCAAAATTCTATTTTCTCCTTCAAGATGTTGAAGTTTGGATCGAAATTCAACGATCTCTAAAGTTTTATCCATAAATTTTAAATAATGTTTAAAATTTTAAGTATTTTTTTATGCTCACTATTATTTTTCTCAAAATTGTTACTTTCAATCCGAGTACAGTTAGGTTGAAACATCCTGTATTTGTGACTAAATAAGTGGTTTGCGACCCCACGTTCTATAGCATTTTTTCATCCTTTTGCTGCCTTCTATCACACCTCTGAATTTGTCGGTTGAATTTCGGAATATCCTGCATTTTCCAAAATTCTGTTTTCTCCTTCATGATGTTGAAGTTTGGATCGAAATTCAACGATCTCTAAAGTTTTATCCATAAATTTTAAATAATGTTTAAAATTTTAAGTATTTTTTTATGCTCACTATTATATTTCTCAAAATTGTTACTTTCAATCCGAGTTCAGTTAGGTTGAAACATCCTGTATTTGTGACTAAATAAGTGGTTTGCGACCCCACGTTCTATAGCCTTTTTTCATCCTTTTGCTACCTTTTATCACACCTCTGAATTTGTCGGGTGAATTTCGGAATATCCTGCATTTTCCAAAATTCTGTTTTCTCCTTCAAGATGTTGAAGTTTGGATCGAAATTCAACGATCTCTAAAGTTTTATCCATAAATTTTAAATAATGTTTAAAATTTTAAGTATTTTTTTATGCTCACTATTATTTTTCTCAAAATTGTTACTTTCAATCCGAGTTCAGTTAGGTTGAAACATCCTGTATTTGTGACTAAATAAGTGGTTTGCGACCCCACGTTCTATAGCCTTTTTTCATCCTTTTGCTACCTTTTATCACACCTCTGAATTTGTCGGGTGAATTTCGGAATATCCTGCATTTTCCAAAATTCTGCTTTCTCCTTCAAGATGTTGATGTTTGGATCGAAATTCAACGATCTCTAAAGCTTTATCCATAAATTTTAAATAATGTTTAAATTTTTAAGTATTTTTTTATGCTCACTATTATTTTTCTCAAAATTGTTACTTTCAATCCGAGTTCAGTTAGGTTGAAACATCCTGTATTTGTGACTAAATAAGTGGTTTGCGACCCCACGTTCTATAGCCTTTTCTCATCCTTTTGCTACCTTTTATCACACCTCTGAATTTGTCGGGTGAATTTCGGAATATCCTGCATTTTCCAAAATT
Organism: Maratus speciosus; assembly: GCA_963932465.1. Taxonomy (NCBI): domain Eukaryota; kingdom Metazoa; phylum Arthropoda; class Arachnida; order Araneae; family Salticidae; genus Maratus; species Maratus speciosus. The sequence continues at coordinate 423,284,682 of OZ010794.1, read as the reverse complement.
CTGTTTTCTCCTTCAAGATGTTGAAGTTTGGATCGAAATTCAACGATCTCTAAAGTTTTATCCATAAATTTTAAATAATGTTTAAAATTTTAAGTATTTTTTTATGCTCACTATTATTTTTCTCAAAATTGTTACTTTCAATCCGAGTTCAGTTAGGTTGAAACATCCTGTATTTGTGACTAAATAAGTGGTTTGCGACCCCACGTTCTATAGCCTTTTTTCATCCTTTTGCTACCTTTTATCACACCTCTGAATTTGTCGGGTGAATTTCGGAATATCCTGCATTTTCCAAAATTCTGTTTTCTCCTTCAAGATGTTGAAGTTTGGATCGAAATTCAACGATCTCTAAAGTTTTATCCATAAATTTTAAATAATGTTTAAAATTTTAAGTATTTTTTTATGCTCACTATTATTTTTCTCAAAATTGTTACTTTCAATCCGAGTTCAGTTAGGTTGAAACATCCTGTATTTGTGACTAAATAAGTGGTTTGCGACCCCACGTTCTATAGCCTTTTTTCATCCTTTTGCTACCTTTTATCACACCTCTGAATTTGTCGGGTGAATTTCGGAATATCCTGCATTTTCCAAAATTCTGCTTTCTCCTTCAAGATGTTGATGTTTGGATCGAAATTCAACGATCTCTAAAGCTTTATCCATAAATTTTAAATAATGTTTAAAATTTTAAGTATTTTTTTTATGCTCACTATTATTTTTCTCAAAATTGTTACTTTCAATCCGAGTTCAGTTAGGTTGAAACATCCTGTATTTGTGACTAAATAAGTGGTTTGCGACCCCACGTTCTATAGCATTTTTTCATCCTTTTGCTGCCTTCTATCACACCTCTGAATTTGTCGGTTGAATTTCGGAATATCCTGCATTTTCCAAAATTCTGTTTTCTCCTTCAAGATGTTGAAGTTTGGATCGAAATTCAACGATCTCTAAAGTTTTATCCATAAATTTTAAATAATGTTTAAAATTTTAAGTATTTTTTTATGCTCACTATTATTTTTCTCAAAATTGTTACTTTCAATCCGAGTTCAGTTAGGTTGAAACATCCTGTATTTGTGACTAAATAAGTGGTTTGCGACCCCACGTTATATAGCATTTTTTCATCCTTTTGCTGCCTTCTATCACATCTCTGAATTTGTCGGTTGAATTTCGGAATATCCTGCATTTTCCAAAATTCTGTTTTCTCCTTCAAGATGTTGAAGTTTGGATCGAAATTCAACGATCTCTAAAGTTTTATCCATAAATTTTAAATAATGTTTAAATTTTTAAGTATTTTTTTATGCTCACTATTATTTTTCTCAAAATTGTTACTTTCAATCCGAGTTCAGTTAGGTTGAAACATCCTGTATTTGTGACTAAATAAGTGGTTTGCGACCCCACGTTCTATAGCCTTTTCTCATCCTTTTGCTACCTTTTATCACACCTCTGAATTTGTCGGGTGAATTTCGGAATATCCTACATTTTCCAAAATTCTGTTTTCTCCTTCAACATGTTGCAGTTTGGATCGAAATTCAACGATCTCTAAAGTTTTATCCATAAATTTTAAATAATGTTTAAAATTTTAAGTATTTTTTTATGCTCACTATTATTTTTCTCAAAATTGTTACTTTCAATCCGAGTTCAGTTAGGTTGAAACATCCTGTATTTGTGACTAAATAAGTGGTTTGCGACCCCACGTTCTATAGCCTTTTTTCATCCTTTTGCTACCTTTTATCACACCTCTGAATTTGTCGGGTGAATTTCGGAATACCCTGCATTTTCCAAAATTCTGTTTTCTCCTTCAAGATGTTGAAGTTTGGATCGAAATTCAACGATCTCTAAAGTTTTATCCATAAATTTTAAATAATGTTTAAAATTTTAAGTATTTTTTTATGCTCACTATTATTTTTCTCAAAATTGTTACTTTCAATCCGAGTTCAGTTAGGTTGAAACATCCTGTATTTGTGACTAAATAAGTGGTTTGCGACCCCACGTTCTATAGCCTTTTCTCATCCTTTTGCTACCTTTTATCACACCTCTGAATTTGTCGGGTGAATTTCGGAATATCCTGCATTTTCCAAAATTCTGTTTTCTGCTTCAAGATGTTGAAGTTTGGATCGAAATTCAACGCTCTCTAAAGTTTTATCCATAAATTTTAAATAATGTTTAAAATTTTAAGTATTTTTTTATGCTCACTATTATTTTTCTCAAAATTGTTACTTTCAATCCGAGTTCAGTTAGGTTGAAACATCCTGTATTTGTGACTAAATAAGTGGTTTGCGACCCCACGTTCTATAGCCTTTTTTCATCCTTTTGCTACCTTTTATCACACCTCTGAATTTGTCGGGTGAATTTCGGAATATCCTGCATTTTCAAAAATTCTGTTTTCTCCTTCAAGATGTTGAAGTTTGGATCGAAATTCAACGATCTCTAAAGTTTTATCCATAAATTTTAAATAATGTTTAAAATTTTAAGTATTTTTTTATGCTCACTATTATTTTTCTCAAAATTGTTACTTTCAATCCGAGTTCAGTTAGGTTGAAACATCCTGTATTTGTGACTAAATAAGTGGTTTGCGACCCCACGTTCTATAGCCTTTTTTCATCCTTTTGCTACCTTTTATCACACCTCTGAATTTGTCGGGTGAATTTCGGAATATCCTGCATTTTCCAAAATTGTGTTTTCACCTTCAAGATGTTGAAGTTTGGATCGAAATTCAACGATCTCTAAAGTTTTATCCATAAATTTTAAATAATGTTTAAAATTTTAAGTATTTTTTTATGCTCACTATTATTTTTCTCAAAATTGTTACTTTCAATCCGAGTTCAGTTAGGTTGAAACATCCTGTATTTGTGACTAAATAAGTGGTTTGCGACCCCACGTTCTATAGCCTTTTTTCATCCTTTTGCTGCCTTCTATCACACCTCTGAATTTGTCGGTTGAATTTCGGAATATCCTGCATTTTCCAAAATTCTGTTTTATCCTTCAAGATGTTGAAGTTTGGATCGAAATTCAATCTTCTCTAAAGTTTTATCCATAAATTTAAAATAATGTTTAAAATTTTAAGTATTTCTTTATGCTCACTATTATTTTTCTCAAAATTGGTAATTACAATCCGAGTTCAGATAGGTTGAAACATCCTGTATTTGTGACTAAATAAGTGGTTTGCGACCCCACGTTCTATAGCATTTTTTCATCCTTTTGCTGCCTTCTATCACACCTCTGAATTTGTCGATTGAATTTCGGAATATCCTGCATTTTCCAAAATTATGTTTTCTTCTTCAAGATGTTGAAGTTTGGATCGAAATTCAACGTTCTCTAAAGTTTTATCCATAAATTTAAAATAACGTTTAAAATTTTAAGTATTTTTTTATGCTCACTATTATTTTCCTCAAAATTGTTACTTTCAATCCGAGTTCAGTTAGGTTGAAACATCCTGTATTTGTGACTAAATAAGTGGTTTGCGACCCCACGTTCTATAGCATTTTTTCATCCTTTTGCTGCCTTCTATCACACCTCTGAATTTGTCGGTTGAATTTCGGAATATCCTGCATTTTCTAAAATTCTGTTTTCTCCTTCAAGATGTTGAAGTTTGGATCGAAATTCAACGTTCTCTAAAGTATTATCCATAAATTTAAAATAACGTTTAAAATTTTAAGTATTTTTTTATGCTCACTATTATTTTTCTCCAAACTATTGCTTTCATCCGAGTTCAGTTAGGTTGAAACATCCTGTATTTGTGACCAAAGAAGTGGTTTGCGACCCCATGTTCTACAGCATTTTTTCATCCTTTTGCTGCCTTTTATCACACCTCTGAATTTGTCTGTTGAATTTCGGAATATCCTGCATTTTCCAAAATTCTGTTTTCTCCTTCGAAATGTTGAAGTTTGGATCGAAATTCAACGTTCTCTAAAGTTTTATCCATAAATTTTAAATAATGTTTAAAATTTTAAGTATTTTTTTATGCTCACTATTATTTTTCTCAAAATTGTTACTTTCAATCCGAGTTCAGTTAGGTTGAAACATCCTGTATTTGTGACTAAATAAGTGGTTTGCGACCCCACGTTCTATAGTCTTTTTTCATCCTTTTGCTACCTTTTATCACACCTCTGAATTTGTCGGGTGAATTTCGGAATATCCTGCATTTTCCAAAATTGTATTTTCACCTTCAAGATGTTGAAGTTTGGATCGAAATTCAACGATCTCTAAAGTTTTATCCATAAATTTTAAATAATGTTTAAAATTTTAAGTATTTTTTTATGCTCACTATTATTTTTCTCAAAATTGTTACTTTCAATCCGAGTTCAGTTAGGTTGAAACATCCTGTATTTGTGACTAAATAAGTGGTTTGCGACCCCACTTTCTATAGCCTTTTTTCATCCTTTTGCTGCCTTCTATCACACCTCTGAATTTGTCGGTTGAATTTCGGAATATCCTGCATTTTCCAAAATTCTGTTTTATCCTTCAAGATGTTGAAGTTTGGATCGAAATTCAATCTTCTCTAAAGTTTTATCCATAAATTTAAAATAATGTTTAAAATTTTAAGTATTTCTTTATGCTCACTATTATTTTTCTCAAAATTGGTACTTACAATCCGAGTTCAGATAGGTTGAAACATCCTGTATTTGTGACTAAATAAGTGGTTTGCGACCCCACGTTCTATAGCATTTTTTCATCCCTTTGCTGCCTTCTATCACACCTCTGAATTTGTCGACTGAATTTCGGAATATCCTGCATTTTCCAAAATTATGTTTTCTTCTTCAAGATGTTGAAGTTTGGATCGAAATTCAACGTTCTCTAAAGTTTTATCCATAAATTTAAAATAATGTTTAAAATTTTAAGTATTTTTTTATGCTCACTATTATTTTCCTCAAAATTGTTACTTTCAATCCGAGTTCAGTTAGGTTGAAACATCCTGTATTTGTGACTAAATAAGTGGTTTGCGACCCCACGTTTTATAGCATTTTTTCGTCCTTTTGCTGCCTTCTATCACACCTCTGAATTTGTCGGTTGAATTTCGGAATATCCTGCATTTTCCAAAATTCTGTTTTCTCCTTCAAGATGTTGAAGTTTGGATCGAAATTCAACGTTCTCTAAAGTTTTATCCATAAATTTAAAATAACGTTTAAAATTTTAAGTATATTTTTATGCTCACTATTATTTTTCTCAAAACTATTGCTTTCAATCCGAGTTCAGTTAGGTTGAAACATCCTGTATTTGTGACCAAAGAAGTGGTTTGCGACCCCATGTTCTATAGCATTTTTTCATCCTTTTGCTGCCTTTTATCACACCTCTGAATTTGTCTGTTGAATTTCGGAATATCCTGCATTTTCCAAAATTCTGTTTTCTCCTTCGAAATGTTGAAGTTTGGATCGAAATTCAACGTTCTCTAAAGTTTTATCCATAAATTTTAAATAATGTTTAAAATTTTAAGTATTTTTTTATGCTCACTATTATTTTTCTCAAAATTGTTACTTTCAATCCGAGTTCAGTTAGGTTGAAACATCCTGTATTTGTGACTAAATAAGTGGTTTGCGACCCCACGTTCTATAGCCTTTTTTCATCCTTTTGCTGCCTTCTATCACACCTCTGAATTTGTCGATTGAATTTCGGAATATCCTGCATTTTCCAAAATTATGTTTTCTTCTTCAAGATGTTGAAGTTTGGATCGAAATTCAACGTTCTCTAAAGTTTTATCCATAAATTTAAAATAACGTTTAAAATTTTAAATATTTTTTTATGCTCACTATTATTTTCCTCAGAATTGTTACTTTCAATCCGAGTTCAGTTAGGTTGAAACATCCTGTATTTGTGACTAAATAAGTGGTTTGCGACCCCACGTTCTATAGCATTTTTTCATCCTTTTGCTGCCTTCTATCACACCTCTGAATTTGTCGGTTGAATTTCGGAATATCCTGCATTTTCCAAAATTCTGTTTTCTCCTTCAAGATGTTGAAGTTTGGATCGAAATTCAACGTTCTCTAAAGTTTTATCCATAAATTTAAAATAACGTTTAAAATTTTAAGTATTTTTTTATGCTCACTATTATTTTTCTCAAAACTATTGCTTTCAATCCGAGTTCAGTTAGGTTGAAACATCCTGTATTTGTGACCAAAGAAGTGGTTTGCGACCCCATGTTCTACAGCATTTTTTCATCCTTTTGCTGCCTTTTATCACACCTCTGAATTTGTCTGTTGAATTTCGGAATATCCTGCATTTTCCAAAATTCTGTTTTCTCCTTCGAAATGTTGAAGTTTGGATCGAAATTCAACGTTCTCTAAAGTTTTATCCATAAATTTTAAATAATGTTTAAAATTTTAAGTATTTTTTTATGCTCACTATTATTTTTCTCAAAATTGTTACTTTCAATCCGAGTTCAGTTAGGTTGAAACATCCTGTATTTGTGACTAAATAAGTGGTTTGCGACCCCACGTTCTATAGCCTTTTTTCATCCTTTTGCTACCTTTTATCACACCTCTGAATTTGTCGGGTGAATTTCGGAATATCCTGCATTTTCCAAAATTGTGTTTTCACCTTCAAGATGTTGAAGTTTGGATCGAAATTCAACGATCTCTAAAGTTTTATCCATAAATTTTAAATAATGTTTAAAATTTTAAGTATTTTTTTATGCTCACTATTATTTTCCTCAAAATTGTTACTTTCAATCCGAGTTCAGTTAGGTTGAAACATCCTGTATTTGTGACTAAATAAGTGGTTTGCGACCCCACGTTCTATAGCATTTTTTCATCCCTTTGCTGCCTTCTATCACACCTCTGAATTTGTCGACTGAATTTCGGAATATCCTGCATTTTCCAAAATTATGTTTTCTTCTTCAAGATGTTGAAGTTTGGATCGAAATTCAACGTTCTCTAAAGTTTTATCCATAAATTTAAAATAATGTTTAAAATTTTAAGTATTTTTTTATGCTCACTATTATTTTCCTCAAAATTGTTACTTTCAATCCGAGTTCAGTTAGGTTGAAACATCCTGTATTTGTGACTAAATAAGTGGTTTGCGACCCCACGTTTTATAGCATTTTTTCGTCCTTTTGCTGCCTTCTATCACACCTCTGAATTTGTCGGTTGAATTTCAGAATATCCTGCATTTTCCAAAATTCTGTTTTCTCCTTCAAGATGTTGAAGTTTGGATCGAAATTCAACGTTCTCTAAAGTTTTATCCATAAATTTAAAATAACGTTTAAAATTTTAAGTATATTTTTATGCTCACTATTATTTTTCTCAAAACTATTGCTTTCAATCCGAGTTCAGTTAGGTTGAAACATCCTGTATTTGTGACCAAAGAAGTGGTTTGCGACCCCATGTTCTATAGCATTTTTTCATCCTTTTGCTGCCTTTTATCACACCTCTGAATTTGTCTGTTGAATTTCGGAATATCCTGCATTTTCCAAAATTCTGTTTTCTCCTTCGAAATGTTGAAGTTTGGATCGAAATTCAACGTTCTCTAAAGTTTTATCCATAAATTTTAAATAATGTTTAAAATTTTAAGTATTTTTTTATGCTCACTATTATTTTTCTCAAAATTGTTACTTTCAATCCGAGTTCAGTTAGGTTGAAACATCCTGTATTTGTGACTAAATAAGTGGTTTGCGACCCCACGTTCTATAGCCTTTTTTCATCCTTTTGCTGCCTTCTATCACACCTCTGAATTTGTCGATTGAATTTCGGAATATCCTGCATTTTCCAAAATTATGTTTTCTTCTTCAAGATGTTGAAGTTTGGATCGAAATTCAACGTTCTCTAAAGTTTTATCCATAAATTTAAAATAACGTTTAAAATTTTAAATATTTTTTTATGCTCACTATTATTTTCCTCAGAATTGTTACTTTCAATCCGAGTTCAGTTAGGTTGAAACATCCTGTATTTGTGACTAAATAAGTGGTTTGCGACCCCACGTTCTATAGCATTTTTTCATCCTTTTGCTGCCTTCTATCACACCTCTGAATTTGTCGGTTGAATTTCGGAATATCCTGCATTTTCCAAAATTCTGTTTTCTCCTTCAAGATGTTGAAGTTTGGATCGAAATTCAACGTTCTCTAAAGTTTTATCCATAAATTTAAAATAACGTTTAAAATTTTAAGTATTTTTTTATGCTCACTATTATTTTTCTCAAAACTATTGCTTTCAATCCGAGTTCAGTTAGGTTGAAACATCCTGTATTTGTGACCAAAGAAGTGGTTTGCGACCCCATGTTCTACAGCATTTTTTCATCCTTTTGCTGCCTTTTATCACACCTCTGAATTTGTCTGTTGAATTTCGGAATATCCTGCATTTTCCAAAATTCTGTTTTCTCCTTCGAAATGTTGAAGTTTGGATCGAAATTCAACGTTCTCTAAAGTTTTATCCATAAATTTTAAATAATGTTTAAAATTTTAAGTATTTTTTTATGCTCACTATTATTTTTCTCAAAATTGTTACTTTCAATCCGAGTTCAGTTAGGTTGAAACATCCTGTATTTGTGACTAAATAAGTGGTTTGCGACCCCACGTTCTATAGCCTTTTTTCATCCTTTTGCTACCTTTTATCACACCTCTGAATTTGTCGGGTGAATTTCGGAATATCCTGCATTTTCCAAAATTGTGTTTTCACCTTCAAGATGTTGAAGTTTGGATCGAAATTCAACGATCTCTAAAGTTTTATCCATAAATTTTAAATAATGTTTAAAATTTTAAGTATTTTTTTATGCTCACTATTATTTTCCTCAAAATTGTTACTTTCAATCCGAGTTCAGTTAGGTTGAAACATCCTGTATTTGTGACTAAATAAGTGGTTTGCGACCCCACGTTCTCTAGCATTTTTTCATCCTTTTGCTGCCTTCTATCACACCTCTGAATTTGTCGGTTGAATTTCGGAATATCCTGCATTTTCCAAAATTCTGTTTTCTCCTTCAAGATGTTGAAGTTTGGATCGAAATTCAACGTTCTCTAAAGTTTTATCCATAAATTTAAAATAACGTTTAAAATTTTAAGTATTTTTTTATGCTCACTATTATTTTTCTCAAAACTATTGCTTTCAATCCGAGTTCAGTTAGGTTGAAACATCCTGTATTTGTGACCAAAGAAGTGGTTTGCGACCCCATGTTCTATAGCATTTTTTCATCCTTTTGCTGCCTTTTATCACACCTCTGAATTTGTCTGTTGAATTTCGGAATATCCTGCATTTTCCAAAATTCTGTTTTCTCCTTCGAAATGTTGAAGTTTGGATCGAAATTCAACGTTCTCTAAAGTTTTATCCATAAATTTAAAATAATGTTTAAAATTTTAAGTATTTTTTTATGCTCACTATTATTTTTCTCAAAATTGTTACTTTCAATCCGAGTTCAGTTAGGTTGAAACATCCTGTATTTGTGACTAAATAAGTGGTTTGCGACCCCACGTTCTATAGCATTTTTTCATCCTTTTGCTGCCTTCTATCACACCTCTGAATTTGTCGGTTGAATTTCGGAATATCCTGCATTTTCCAAAATTCTGTTTTCTCCTTCAAGATGTTGAAGTTTGGATCGAAATTCAACGTTCTCTAAAGTTTTATCCATAAATTTAAAATAACGTTTAAAATTTTAAGTATTTTTTTATGCTCACTATTATTTTTCTCAAAACTATTGCTTTCAATCCGAGTTCAGTTAGGTTGAAACATCCTGTATTTGTGACCAAAGAAGTGGTTTGCGACCCCATGTTCTATAGCATTTTTTCATCCTTTTGCTGCCTTTTATCACACCTCTGAATTTGTCTGTTGAATTTCGGAATATCCTGCATTTTCCAAAATTCTGTTTTCTCCTTCGAAATGTTGAAGTTTGGATCGAAATTCAACGTTCTCTAAAGTTTTATCCATAAATTTTAAATAATGTTTAAAATTTTAAGTATTTTTTTATGCTCACTATTATTTTTCTCAAAATTGTTACTTTCAATCCGAGTTCAGTTAGGTTGAAACATCCTGTATTTGTGACTAAATAAGTGGTTTGCGACCCCACGTTCTATAGCCTTTTTTCATCCTTTTCCTACCTTTTATCACACCTCTGAATTTGTCGGGTGAATTTCGGAATATCCTGCATTTTCCAAAATTGTGTTTTCACCTTCAAGATGTTGAAGTTTGGATCGAAATTCAACGATCTCTAAAGTTTTATCCATAAATTTTAAATAATGTTTAAAATTTTAAGTATTTTTTTATGCTCACTATTATTTTTCTCAAAATTGTTACTTTCAATCCGAGTTCAGTTAGGTTGAAACATCCTGTATTTGTGACTAAATAAGTGGTTTGCGACCCCACGTTCTATAGCCTTTTTTCATCCTTTTGCTGCCTTCTATCACACCTCTGAATTTGTCGGTTGAATTTCGGAATATCCTGCATTTTCCAAAATTCTGTTTTATCCTTCAAGATGTTGAAGTTTGGATCGAAATTCAATCTTCTCTAAAGTTTTATCCATAAATTTAAAATAATGTTTAAAATTTTAAGTATTTCTTTATGCTCACTATTATTTTTCTCAAAATTGGTACTTACAATCCGAGTTCAGATAGGTTGAAACATCCTGTATTTGTGACTAAATAAGTGGTTTGCGACCCCACGTTCTATAGCATTTTTTCATCCTTTTGCTGCCTTCTATCACACCTCTGAATTTGACGATTGAATTTCGGAATATCCTGCATTTTCCAAAATTATGTTTTCTTCTTCAAGATGTTGAAGTTTGGATCGAAATTCAACGTTCTCTAAAGTTTTATCCATAAATTTAAAATAACGTTTAAAATTTTAAGTATTTTTTTATGCTCACTATTATTTTCCTCAAAATTGTTACTTTCAATCCGAGTTCAGTTAGGTTGAAACATCCTGTATTTGTGACTAAATAAGTGGTTTGCGACCCCACGTTCTATAGCATTTTTTCATCCTTTTGCTGCCTTCTATCACACCTCTGAATTTGTCGGTTGAATTTCGGAATATCCTGCATTTTCCAAAATTCTGTTTTCTCCTTCAAGATGTTGAAGTTTGGATCGAAATTCAACGTTCTCTAAAGTTTTATCCATAAATTTAAAATAACGTTTAAAATTTTAAGTATTTTTTTATGCTCACTATTATTTTTCTCAAAACTATTGCTTTCAATCCGAGTTCAGTTAGGTTGAAACATCCTGTATTTGTGACCAAAGAAGTGGTTTGCGACCCCATGTTCTATAGCATTTTTTCATCCTTTTGCTGCCTTTTATCACACCTCTGAATTTGTCTGTTGAATTTCGGAATATCCTGCATTTTCCAAAATTCTGTTTTCTCCTTCGAAATGTTGAAGTTTGGATCAAAATTCAACGTTCTCTAAAGTTTTATCTATAAATTTTAATCATATTTAAAATTTTAAGTATTTTTTACACTTAGTAAATTATTTCTACTACTGCTAATATCCTAAGCATGTGACAAAAAGTTTCCTTATGTACCTATCTCTCAATTTTTCTTCCAATCTAAATCGTAATTATTTAAATTCTTCAAAATTTGCTTCGAAACAGTTAAACGAAATTAATTTTCACTCAAAAATCACTTGCATCAATCTAACTCATTGGTGTCCAACCCGCGGCACGCGTGCCACGGAGTGGCACGGCGGCGTTCTAACAGTGGCGCGCGAAGACTTATTGAAAAATTAAAAAGAAAAAATAGGCAGAAATCCAAATAGAAATGTTCCTTGTTAACTGCCCAAAGTTAATTTTCAAAATAAACTTAAAATAAGTCTACATTAATCTAATAAGCTCCTGAAATTCCCAATCGAAAAACATTAACAGCGCTGCAGGTAATTCAATCTAAAAATATACAGGCACTCTGCACCGTAAATCCTCCGTTTTGCCTGAATTCACTGTATTTCTTCTTCCGCACTCTTGAGTCAGCGAACGGCAAACAGAAGAATCAGTTTTACCACTTGCAGAGATTGGCAACAGTACTTCAGCGGGAAGCTAGTATAACAGTTGAGCGGGAAGCTAGCACTGCCGAGCAAGATGTTAAGTTTTTTTAAAACTGTTTTTAGATTCCAGTGTCGAGAGTTGTTGTTTCAAAACTTTTATTTTTACGTTGTCCATAAGTAAACCTTCAACATCGAAAAGAAAATATGAAGACGATATTGCGATTCGCGATTTTAAAACTGTCTGGGAGGAACAATTTTTGTTTACTAATCAAAATACTTCCAAGCCTGTTTGTTTGATATGTGGAACTTGTGTAGCAGTGCCGAAAAAATTTAATTTGGATCGACATTTTACACAACTGCATAGTGATTTCAATAGCAAATATCTTGTCGGATCACACTTGCGAATGGAATTTATCAATAAAAAAAAAAAAGAAAACTTTAGCCAGCCAACAATCCTTGTTCCAGAAGAGAAATGACGAAATGGAAGGCACGGTGAAGGTTTCTTATGAATTTTCTCTGTTGTTAGCCCGCAAGAAAAAAAACCTATTCTGACACAGAGGAAATAATAAAAAATAGCCTTGTAATATTTGCCCAACATGTCGGCGATAAAAATGTCAAAAATATGGTTGATAATATAGCCTTGTCTAGAAATACAGTCATGCGTCGTATAGATGACATGGGCCAGGATGTTGGAACACAAATTATCTCTGGACTACAATACTGCAAATATTTTTCATTAACTTTCGATGAAAGCTGTGACATCACAGATAGTGCGCAGTTAAGCATATTTGTACGCTACGCGAACGATAATTTTGATATTGTGGAAGAACTTCTTGATTTGCGCCAATTAGTTTTTACTACAGGTGAGGACATTTTTAAAGAACTTAAAAGTGTAATTGAAGTTAACAAAGTAGAGTGGGCAAAATTAGATAGTGTTTGCACAGATGGAGCACCTTGCATGACTGGCAGAATAAAAGGTTTTGTTACATTGCTTGAAAATTATTTGGGAAGAAAAGTTTTTAAGTATCACTGTATTATCCATCAAGAAGCTCTTTGTGCCAAGGACTTAAACCTGTCTTCTGTTGTAGACCCTGTAGTGCGCTGTATCAACAAAATACGAGCTCGAGCTCTGAATCAACGACGATTTCGTGAGCTTTTCCCGGAAGAAACGGAAGAGGAAGGCGAGTTACTCCTTCATTGTAATGTGCGCTGGCTTTCCAAAGGAAGTGCTCTCGCGAGATTTTTGGAATTTGAAGGATTGTGTTTAAAATTTCTGGAAGAAAACAATGAACTACCCAGTGAGTGCTTGCTACTCAAGAATGAAGATTGGCTATGGGATTTAGCTTTTCTCACCTATATTATGGGACATTTAAATAATTTAAATCTAAGATTACAGGGAAAAGATTGTATTTTTACTACTCTAGTTGGTCATATATCTTCTTTTGTGAACAAACTTTTGCTTTTTTACATCGATTTTGGAGAAAAAAGATTAACACATTTCACATTAATGCAGGAACTAGCTACTGAAGTCAATAATTCTCCGAACTATGATAGATTTAAAAATTTAATATCCATTTTGCAAGATTCACTCAGTGCTAGGTTTGATGATTTTCAAGATGATAAAAAGAATGTAGACCTTTTCACAAATCCTTTTTCAATTTCTCTGCAAGAAGTTAATTGTTACTCACCTGAAATCCAAATCTAAATTATTGACCTACAGTACCTTACTGTACTGAAAAGCAAATATAAGGAACTTATTTCAACTGCAAGTGATATTGAATTTCGGAAATTTGTACCAGAAAGCAATTTTCCAAATTTACATGATTTAGCTGTCAGATATTGTTGTAGGTTTGGATCAGCATATGTTTGTGAACAAATGTTTTCGATTATGAACATAATAAAATCAAAATATCGTTCAAGATTAAGTGATACGCACATAAAACACCTAATTTTGTTAGCAACTTCAAAAACTAATCCTAATATAGATGACTTGGTAAAAAAGCTAAAATTTCAAAAGCCACATTAATATGTAAGTACTGACTGTTTGTTTAATAATTATTTAGAATTAAATGTTCCAAGTTATTTATTCTTATTTTATACATAATCTGGAAGAACATTTAAAAATATTTGTTAACAATAAAACCTAAGTTTATACTTTTGTTTTATTTATGATATTATTTTTGTAATATCCACTAATCAGACTTACAGGGAAAAAATGAGCTATTTGCGTAAAACTCACATAATCAGCCTATAAATAACATGTTTTCGCCTTTTTATATTTTTTAGTATGTTGGAAAAATTAAAAGTGGCACGCATAATTCTTTTTCTTCAGATAGTGGCACTCTTCCCAAAAAGGTTTGCCACCCCTCATCTAAACTATCGATTTTCATTTAACATTTAGAGTAGACGTTGATCAAACCACTGAAAAAAAAATTGCCTAATAATTTAATTTTATATGAAAAGCAATGTTGCCGGATTGGAAATTTTTATATTCAAAATATCTACTACTTTTTACGACTATTAATATGTGCTCTATTTAATCACAGGATGTCTGTCATTAAATAAAGCGAAGGTTACTGTTTTTGAATTAAAAAACTGTCCCAATCAGGCAACACTGGTGCAAAAATAGATATCACCTGTTTGTATGTAGGTTATCAGTTTTATTTTTATTATTATTAATGTTGTAAGACATAATACAAGCCTGCAAAATTTGGCTTGTGTCACATTGTTTAGATTTTGATAATTGATTCTTACGTACTTTGTAGCGCTGAATCGGAAAATGGCCTTCATTTTTTACCATCACATCAGGATTTTTTGCAATTTTTTTTACTTTTTAACTTTCAAATTTACGATTTGCGAAAAATTCTGACTTGATGGTTAAAAATGAAGGTTATTTTTAGATTTAGTGCTAAATAGTACATAAAAATCGATTATCAAAATTTAAAAAACACAACCATCAAATGATTTTTATAGTGTCAGAATTTTGCTACTTTTTGACTTGGAAATTTGCGATTTGCAAAAAATCCTGACTTGATGGTTAAAAATGAAGGCCATTTTCGGATTCAGCGCTAAAAAATATATAAAAATCAGTTATCAAAAGTTAAGAAACACAACCATTTCCTGTACCTTTCAGTATCAGATATTCTCTATACTTTTTGACTTTTTACCGTTGAAATTTACGATTTGCAAAATATCCTGATTTGATGGTTAAAAATTAAGAGCATTTTAGGATTCAGCGCTAAAAAATACATAAAAATCAATTATCAAAAGTTAAACAACACAACCATCGCAGGCTTGTGAATCAGTCGTCCAGAGGATTACATCAGATAATTTATGATTATATATCACAAGCCTGCGATTGTTGTGTTTATTTACCTTTGATAATTAATTTTTATATTTTTTGTAGCGCTGAATCCGAAAATGATCTTCAGTTTTAACCATCCAGTCACGAATTTTCGAAAATCGAAAATTTCAAAAATAAAAAGTCAAAAAATAGCAAAAATCTGATACTATAACAAATAGGTGTGATGGGTATGTTTTTTAAGTTTTTATAGTTGTTTTTTTTTTTTTTTGTATTTTCTTGCTAGCACTAAATTCGAAAACGATTTATTCATTTTCAACCATTATTTCAGGATTATTAGCAAATCATAAATTTCAAAGTTAAAAAGAAAAAGAAAAAAAAAGCGCAAATCTGTAAAAGCCTTACCAAAAGAAGGCAATTTTTTTAAAATGCATCTACGACAAATTCTCAGCCTTATCAACCTCCAAAATAAAAGAGGACACCGAAATGAACTCCATAGAGAATCTCTATAATAATAGCCTAAGTCATGTGTCTGTCATCAACAGTTCCGGGTTGACCGCTTCGCTTTTTATATGCCAGACGGCCAATTTGGTAATTTAATGCTAGCCGGGCGCAGGTGATAAATCGCCAAATATTCTTCCATCGCAATAACGTTAACAGTATTATAAAAGTCCATTTCATGCGACAGTCTTAAACAATTTTTCGCGTGGTAAATTAAAACAAGGCTTTGATATTGAAATTAAATGTCATGGGTTTATGATGCTATTTCTTTTTTTTTTCCCTTTCCTTTTCTTTTCTTTTTTTTTTTTTTTTAAGAAATAATTAAGAGTCATAAATTTTAAATATTATAGTTTTAAATTAAAGTTATATAAAATGAGTGAAAGTATTATACTTTAAATGAAATAAATGAAATACGAAAAAAGACGACGGAAACAATGTTTGGCGATTTATCATATGCGCCCGGCTAATATAAAAATACCGAGTTCATGATTTCTGTATTTGATCTGCCGCTTTCGCGAAGGATTGAGCAAGTAAATTAAATTATGAATAAAAGTTACACGATACAATGCTTAATATACATTTTAGGGAGACCAAACTGGTCCCCAAGGGAGGCTAGTACAAAAAGAAAAGCGCGAGGCAGAGCATGAGCGGTTCAGAGAAACTTTCACACCTGAAATAAAATTGTAAGGATTTTAAATACACAATGTCTTACACGTTTATCTGTAAAAATGTAAAAATGCCTAGTATAAGCCAAAAGATGAATAAATTATTCTGGAAAAAAAACGTTTTGCTTCTATTTTATAATATCAGATTTTCGCAATATTTCGACTTTTTAAAAATTTTTGATTTGCGAAAAATCCTGACGTGATGGTGGAAAATAAAGTAATTTTCGGATTCAGCGCCTTAAAATGCATAAGAATCAATTATCAAAAGCTAAAAAACACAACCATCACATCGATTTTAAAGAATCAGATTTTCGCTATTTTTTTTACTTTTTAACTTTGAAATTTACCATTTGCGAAAAGCCTGACGTGATGCTTAAAAAGGAAGGTCATTTTCGGATTCAGCGCTATTAAATACATAAAAATCAATTATTAAAAGCTAAAAAACAAGACGTAACACAAATTTTGCTGGCTAGTGTATTCGGTATTTTAGATTTCAGAAGTAAAAATACCAGCAAAGTTTTTTTTTTTTTTTTTAATATAATATTAGGTGCCAGATAAAGAGATTCAATATATGTGAATTTCTCCTCATTAATACATCTCTAAATACTAATATGTTCAACATGAAACTTATTTTCAAAGAGTCACATAAAACAAAACTTTATTTAAAGTCATTTGTGGCCGTCTGAAACATTGATTTTCATTTAAACTCAGTTTAAATATGATAGATAATACTACTTGTAGAATTTTGACTGATAATTTTTTTTATCGCCTGTTTCCATTAGGTTATAAATTTTTTTGCTTAATATTAAAAGAAATAATGTCATCCGTATATATTTTACCGCAGATATTGTATTATTAATAATTGGTATATTCGGTTTCAAGCTCGAACAATATTTATTACTATTCTTCTAATATCAGATGTTAGATATACAGATTAACTAGATATGAAATTTTCTACTTTAATACATATCTCAATGTTAACACTCTGAACTCTTCACAACTTACTTTCAAAGAGTCACATAAAACAAAACTTTATTTAAAGTCTTTTGCAGCCGCCTGAAATATTGCTTTCATTTAAACTCAGTTTAAATATGTTTGATAATACTAGTTGTGGAATTCTGACTGTTAATTTAATTTTATTGCCCATTAGGTTATCATTTTATTTTCTTAATATTAAAAGAAATAATATCATAGTTAAATACGCATAGTTAAATATCGTCTGTTTCCATGTGAGTTGTTAGTTAAATATAGGGTGTTCATAAAAATACTTCCCCGATAAATGAACCCCAATAGCCGTAACCGTTCAGTCAATCGAAAGGAAATTTCAGATATTGTTATTCGAAGGTATGCGCTCGAGATCGTGATGATTTAAAACAATAGAGCTCCCAAGATTAAGGTTAAAGTGAAAAAAAATAATATTTTTGAGTGGCAACATCCACTTTTCTTAATATGTAAAACATTTGCGAAGAAGAGCATTGCAAAAGACCAATGACAACGCAGAACGGAGGTGCATTGACGCACCTTACATAATTTATATGGATAGACAGTAGAAGCACCAATCACAGAACACCATGTGCAAAGCATTGTGGAAACCCTTTAATAAAAAGTGTGGGAAGCTTGTTTCTTCAATCAGGTGTTCGAACGTGCAAACAACATGACACATACAGGGAAAAAACGAGGTGAAATGATAAAGCTATCTTATCTGAACGGAGAAAATGCTGTCAAAGCAATGCGAGTTTATCGGCGAAGTCATAAGCTACGAGATGTTTCGTAAAAACTGTAGGGGAGACTAGGGAGGGTTGACCATACGGGAGGCTTGACCCACCCATCAGTTTTCATATTTAAAAGAATTTCAGGGTTTTATCAACAGGTGTCAAGCAAAGCTACTGGAATGCTCAAACGACAGTCTCTGTTTCATACAGACAGTCGAGATAGGTGCGGAAAAAATCAATTGTGAGGCGTTTTCAACCTAAAAGTTGTGTTTTTTAGAAATATTTTGTAAGCTTTTTTCAAATAAAATATATCACAGGAATTTAAGTAAGTAGGTTTTAAGTAAAGCAGAAATATCGAGCTTTCATTCCAGGCATAAAGATTACACAGTAAGTTAGGCTTAACATTAACAATGTGCTATTCTTTGGAAAAAGGCTATGTGGGGAGGCTTGACCCAGTCAATGTGAGGGAGGGTTGACCACATGTTCAAGACTCCTTTAAAATATTCATGGCGGGAAACGAGAATTCTCGTTTTCATTCAAAAAAACATCATTGACTAAGGGCGTGGCTTCTACCTTACAGAAAATGAATTTATATCATGTTGTCTATATTTTTTTAGATTGTAAGAGAGTGTTTATTAAGATCGTTCATTGAAAGTTATTTACCTATGCATAAACTTTGGAAACCCATCTAGAACACCAATTTACAAAAGACTTTCAGAACAGGGAGGAGCTTCTACTGTTTTAAAATTCAGATTTGATAAAAATTACCCGTCGGCTATGTGTTAATTAAAGGGTTTTGGAAAACTTTTTATTATATACTGTGCATAATGAAATATTAATGGTTATTATATGAAAATGAATGTAAATTTATTCTGCAAAGGTACAGAAAAATGGAGTGATGGAAAAGAAGACGTTTAAAACTGATTAAAGAAAGATGTAAAAAATTGCTATTTGTACCGCACGAAAAAAATTAATGAAATATAAATGGGAAAGTCGATAGGAACTTTTTTCCATTTAAATATTACTTACAATAAGTAAATAGAAACAGTGGAAAATACTAGAGAGTACAAAAGGAGCAGTCTTAACCGTTTCAGGGGCAGTGGTATGTTTATGAAACCACTTTATTTTAATTCCCAAATTCCACAATGGCATCAGAATTTTTCTAAAATATTTTCAATTTAATATGCATGTGAAATATAGCCTGTTTCATATTTCTAAATAAACTTGTTCGTATATTCCGGTGCCAGTCATTTATTTCAACATTTTAGTACTGAAAGTACTTTGCCTCTGAAAGGGTTAAAAGATGTTAATGATAAGCTAAGTACTCATGTGGCTGCAAAAGAACATAGCAAAAATCGAAAAACTAGGAAGGTATGTAGAGAAATTTCAACACAATGTATAGAGTGAGATGAGGCCAAAGTATATGACAACTAGAGTTGTCATATCGCATGTCACAGAAAATAGGGCAAGGAGACATAAAAAGCGCGACAGTTGCTTCTACCGGACTTAATAATATATGAAACCCTATGAAAACGGAACCTATCTCTAACAGAATAACGTCTTAAATATTAAAATTTCCTTTTCCCTGTTGTAGAATTATACCTGCTCGGACAAATTCCTGCATAAAATAAATTTCCCCCCTCTGACATCCGATTGCGCCTAAAAAAGGTTTGTTGAAGCCTCATATTTTCAAAAATATTTTTTTTATAATAATTAAATCATGTAGCATAAAGTTATTTTACCTTTTTTTAATCTGATTTTATTTCTCTTCACAAATATTTCAATATAAAACAAAGTGGGTCAAGCCTCCCGCATGTGGGGAGCTTTGACCCGTTATTTTCTCATGATTAAAATCAATCATTTTTCAAGTTTATTATATATTACACTAATGTAGCAATTTTATTTTGATAACTGGTTGTATAACAAATAATATGATACATAAAATTTTATTCTACGTTCAATATTCAAAAAATTAAAAATAATTTTGTAAAAAGTGGGTCAACCCTCCCTAGTCTCCCCTACTTTATTGAGTAAAAAAAATTAGAGAAACTGGATGCACATGTAATAGACCGCGATCCGGACGGCCATTTGTTTCTTTTAAAGTTGTTGCGTAAGTGCATAATACGATTACTGCAGGTCCATTCCATAGTGAAAGAAGTGTTGCCCGGAATTTGGATGTACCGAAAACCACAGTCCTCAAGAGTCTGCGCTCTGTTATGCGGATGTCCCATTATCGATTACAGCACTTCCAGATGCTGCAACCTGAAGACACGCAACAGCGTTTCTACTTTGCAAATTATTTCCTCATCAGATATGATAAAGATATCAGGTGGCCTCTGCGGATAGTATAAGCGGAAGAGGCACATTTTTTCTTAACTGGAAATGTAAGCTCCAAGAACTGCATTTATTAGGCTGGCATAAATCCTCACAATGTAGCACAAACGCCTTTACACGAAGTTAAAGTGAAAGTGTGGTGCGGCATCGCAAGCACAGTCCTTCTCGGTCTGCATTCCTTCGAACAGGCCACTTCCACAGTTATAAAAACATGCTCTATCACACGTGCTCGGTATACAACAATGTTGCAGAATTAATCCCCGAATTTCAGCAGCGAAACGTCGTTAATGACATTGTATGGATGCAAGATTCGTCATGCAATTTTAGATAGATGCAATTTTCATCATTTCACGTATATCGTTCCAACGCCATTCATGGTTTTTCAATGCGCTTATGAATCTGCGCAGGAAAAAAAATTGGTGTTGCCGTATTTTTTAACTGTAACCATAACCGTAAGAGCCCTATTGTTTTAAATCATCACTATCTCGAGCGCATACCTTAAAATAACAATATCTGAAATTTCCTTTCGATTCGTTGAACGGTTAGGCTACTAGAGGTTCATATATCGGGAAAAATTTTTTATGACCCTGTATTGTTTAATGTTTTAAGCTTTAATTCAACGTCATTAAAGTTTTATGCTCAGAAAACTGTTTAAAGTTTAATATTTTGTATTTACGATTTCAAAGGTAGAACCGTTGTAATATTTATTTCTTTCTAATAATATCAGTGCAGATAAAAGGATTTTGAACATTTTTGATACACAAGTAAAGCAGAAAGATGCTAAAAAGTTGAGGTTGTTTTAAAGTGTAAAATTGCTTTTTACAAATCAAAACGCGAAAAATTAAATAATCTTTGGTATATATTTTCTATCTGGTGCAAATAAAGATACTCGTCAGCATTTATCAATCGTATCTTATTTACGCATGTCTAAATTTTAACACATTTAGTACCAAAAAACTGCTTTGGAAATTAAATAAAAGGAAACTTTATATAAAAGTCATTTGCATCCGTCTGAAACATTGATTTTCATTTAAACTCGATTTAAAATAGCCATCGATCATACAATTGAAATTACTTTGCCTGATAATTCAATTTTATACGCATTAATAAATATCGCCTGTTTTCTATGCGGGTTATCAGTCATTTTATATTCTTTTAATGTTGTAAGTTATAATGCTACACATCGTTGAAATGGGGTAGCTGGAATAAATATTTCTCCGTTAATAGTTTACTTTTTAACATAAATTCAAAGCAAAAATATTACTTATTATAATGTTTCCAAACTTATTGATAAATTAGAATGATCTATATGCATTATATCTTAAATGAAAACCCGCATCGCCGAACGTATTTTTACCATGAGAAAATAAACAGTTCTTTGGCAATTTATGCATGCTTACAACTTTTATGATGCACAACTAAATTCATGAAAGCAGAATCTTTCTTTTTTTTAGTTATTAAAAGAAGAGGGGGGGGGGGGATTACTTTAGCGAGAAATTACCGATGTTACACTCAGATAAAGGAATGAGTTTTGCAAAAGTAAAAATTTATGAATATAAATAAATGTGTCTTTCCTTATTTCGATGTTTTAAATCAATTTAAAAATTCGGATAATTTTAATATTTCTAATTATAGTAAACAGAAAAATGTATCAAATTGCTTAAAAAGTAGATGTGAAGAAATATAAAAATCCGAAGTAACTTCACTGGTTTCCAAACACAGTGGTAGAACATGTCGGATTCAGATAAAATTCTGATTCAACGGAATCAGCTGGGATTACTGCAGTAAGAAGTTACTGATGTTGCATCTAGATAAAAGGATTCACTTTGCATAAGTAAGTTTATGAATACAAATAAATGATTATTTTCTTATTTCGAGTTTTAAAATCAATTAAAAACTTTGGATAATTAACCAGCAAAATATGACAAATTGTTTAAAAAGTAAAAATGTGAAGAAATATAAAAATCCGAAGTGACTTCACTGGACATTCCAATCACTGTGGTAGACCTGCTGGCCATAGCCAAAAATATACACAAAATTTTGGTTCACTTCTGTGCTTAACCTCGTACACTTTTCGATGGCACAATAATGAAAATGTACAAAAATTGCTATTATAGTGCTCCTTCCAGTGAAATATTTCCAAATACAAAGAGAACCTGCTGGCCATTGCCAAAAACACACACAAAAATTTTGGTTCAATTCTATGCATAACTTAATACACTTTTCGATGACACAATAATGAAAATGGCACAAAAATCGCTATTACATCGAACCTTCCAGCGGAATATTTCCAGATTCAAAGAGGACCTGCTGGTCATAGCCAAAAAAACACACAAAAATTTTGGTTAAATTCTATGCATATTTTCATGCATTTTTTGATGGTACAATAATAAAAATGGTACAATAATTGCTATTATAGGGCTCCTTCCGGCGAAATACTTCGAAATTCAAAGAGGACCTGCTGGCCATAGCCAAACACATACGCAAAATTTTGGTTCAATTCTATACATAACTTCATACACTTTTCTATGGTACAGTAATGAAAATGGCACAAAAATCGTTATTACATCGCCCCTTCCGGCGGAATATTGCCAGATTCAAAAAGGACCTGCTGGCCATAGCCAAAAACACACACAAAAATTTTATTTCAATTCTATGCATATCTTCATACACTTTTCGATGGTACAATAATGAAAAGGGCACAAAAATCGCTATTACATCGCTCCTTCCGGCGAAATATTTCCAGATTCAAAGAAGACCTGCTGGCCATAGCCAAAAAAACACACAAAAATTTTGGTTCAATTCTATGCATAACTTCATACATTTTTTGATGGTACAAAAATTGCTATTATAGTGCCCCTTCCGGCGAAATATTTCGAAATTCAAAGAGGAGCTGCTGGCCATAGCCAAAGACATACGCAAAAAGTTTGGTTCAATTCTATGCATAACTTCATACACTTTTCGATGGTGCAATAATGAAAATGGCACAAAAATCGCTATTACAACATCGCCTCTTCCGGCGGAATATTTCCAGATTCAAAAAGGACCTGCTGACCATAGCCAAAAACACACACAAAAATTTTGGTTTAATTCTATGCATAACTTCATACACTCTTCGATGGTACGCTAATGAAAATGGTACAAAAATTGCTATTATAGCGCCCCCCCCCCGGCGGAATATTTCCGGATTCAAAAAGGACCTGCTGAGCATAGGCAAAAACACACGCAAAAATTTTGGTTCAATTCTATGTATAAATTCATACACTCTTCGATGTTACACTAATAAAAATGGTACAAAAATTGTTATTATAGCGTCCCTTCCGGCGAAATATTTCGAAATTCAAAGAGGACCTGCTGGCCATAGCCAAAGACATATGCAAAAATTTTGGTTCAATTCTACGCATAACTTCATACACTTTTCGATATGGTACAATAATGAAAATGATACAAAAATTGCTATTACAGCGCCCCCTTCCGGCGGAATATTTCCAGATTCAAAAAGAACCTGCTGGTCATAGCCAAAAATACACAAAAAAATTTTGGTTTAATTCTATGCATAACTTCATACACTTTTCGAGGGTACAGGGATGACCGCCCCGGGAACCGAGCTTTCGCTTAAGAGTATAAGTGCAATCATGAAAATGGCACAAAAATCTCTATTAGATAGCTCCTTCCGGCGGAATATTTCCAGATTCAAAACGGATTTGCTGGCCATAGCCAAAAACACACACAAAAATTTTGGTTCAATTGTATGCATAACTTCATACACTTTTCGATGGTACAAAGAGGACACGCGGACATACTGGCGGACAGACAGACATTTTGTATAAACATGTTTTTCGGGATCTCTGCCCCCTAACTTATGTAAATCTGTCGAAAACAGGAAGTCGAAAAAAATTTCGTTTACAATACTTTCTTCTTTAGAAAGAAAAGAAAGTAAATATTAAGTTCAGTTAAATAAAACAGCGTAAATATAAAATTTCTTAAGATATATCAAAATATGGACAATTAAAATATTTCTGTCTTTTTTTTTTCTTATCTGGCGCAAATAAAAGAATACATCATGTATCAATTACTGCTGATTTACGCACGTTTAAATTTTAACACATTTAACTCCTCAAAACATGCTTCGAAACAGTTAAATAAAATGGAACTTCACATAAAAGTCATTTGCAGCCGCCTGAAACATTGATTTTCATTTAAACTCAGTTTAAAGTAGCCATCGATCATATCACCGAAACTGCTTTGCCTGATAATTTAATTTTATACGCATAAATAAATATCGCCTGTTTCCATGCGTGTTATCAGTCATTTTATATTCTTTTAATGTTGTAAGCCATAATGTTACCAATCATTAAAATGGGATGTCTAGAATAGATATTTCATGATTAATATTTGGTATTTTGTAGAAAAAATTGGTTAAAAAATCTTGCTTTTACTTATTCAAATGTTTTTGGTAGTAGTTGAAAAAATCAGGGTGTTTTTGATATATCCGAAATGGAGGAAATCTCAATGAAATATTGGAATGAAAAATATGGAAATTCATTTAATCTTTCATTTATAATATGTAAAGAAATCTTTAATGCAGTAATCAGACGGATAAATTATTTCAATATTTTTACAGTTAAAAAAAACTAGAAATTGTTATGAAACAAGTCTGAGTTAACGTACAAAATACAACTTTTATTAAAAAGTTAAAAAATTGCATTATTTTTATATTTTAGAAATGATGTTGTTTCATTGTTATCCGTGAAATATTTGGTATTTTTTGTTATCAGGAGACGTAAATGTGAATTTTACATAGTATGACAATAAAAATCAAAGAATAATTTTTTTTTTTTTTCAATTACTATTTCCAAATAATAATCTTATTGACAGTTTCTAGTAGAAATCTACCACGAAAATTATTCTTTGGAAATACTGTCATACAAAATAAAACAAAGTGAACGTTATTGACAGAATTTCATTGTCATACCCGATGTATTATTATTATAAAAAAAATGCTTATCGATCAATGAATTGACCAGCAGCAGATGAAAAGCATTCTCTTCTACTTCAGAAGTTAAACAACAAATACAGGGTTATTCTAAATGATGGACCCATTTTCAAAAAAATGTATTTATTAAAGTACAATCGAATGTCTGGCTGAAGGAGCGTGGCCCAAAAAGTGTGCCAGACACGTGTCAAATTCCATTTTTTTTTTACTACCCAAAAAAGGTATTTGAGGCGCGCTGAGATTGAGACAGAATAATATTTATACTTAGAAAAAAATATTTTGAAAACGACAGACACTTTAGTCGGATCAAAAACTGTGCCAGACACGTGTCAAGTGCCATTTTTTGAATACCCCAAAAAAGTATTTGAGGCACGCTGAGATTGAGACAGAATAATATTTATGCTTAGAAAAAAATATTTTGAAAATGACAGACACTTTAGTCGGCACAAAAACTGTGCCAGGCACGTATCAAGTGCCATTTTTTGTCTGGCACAGTTTTTGGGCCACGATCCTTCAGCCAGACATTCGATTTTGTATTCAGGCATTACAAAAGAAGTGTTGTACAAATTTTCAGGGTGCCTCAAATACCTACTCAAAAATGTTCAACAGCTCTCCTACTATAACAGCAGATACGCTTTCTGGTGTGTGGGACGAGTTTGGCTATCGCGTAGATGTTTGCCGTGCAAGCAAACGATGGACACATTAAACATTTATAATGTCTTTAAAAAAAACTTTGAAACTTCCTCTTTTTATTGGTATAAA
Source organism: Maratus speciosus (assembly GCA_963932465.1). NCBI lineage: Eukaryota > Metazoa > Arthropoda > Arachnida > Araneae > Salticidae > Maratus > Maratus speciosus. The sequence continues at coordinate 423,258,540 of OZ010794.1, read as the reverse complement.
GATTGTTCATTTTGGATTTGTACTTTAATAAACACACTTTTTTGAAAATGGGTCCTTCATTTAGAATAACCCTGTATTTTTTTAAATCTGGGTTATGTAGACTATAACAAAAAATATAAATATCGTGGTTCGTTGGCATATAGTAGCCGCAGATTACAGAGCCGGTTCTCAAAACATAAGCTGTTGCTCAGATAATGACAGGTAGAGTCTTTCACAATTCTGGGAGCTAAATCGTAATCTCGTTTTATCGATGTTGACACACCCGAGCCCTTGGCTCAACGCAAACATGCAGCACCTTTCGTGCTATTGACTACGGTGAATTATCCTCCCTCGTCCGTGAGGATAACTCCACACTCGACTCTTTTACACAGACTGCCTCCAACTTCTCCTTAATTTTTCTTCCCCGAGAAAAAATTAACCCTTTGCACTCGAGAGGTGACTCTCAGTCACCACTAGTATTAGTCCAAGAGCTGTTAAACATTTTAGGGAAGGTATTTGAGGCACCCTGAAAATTTGTGCAACACTTCTTTTGTAATGCCTGAATACAAAATCGAATGTCTGGCTGAAGGATCGCGGCCCAAAAACTGTGCCAGACAGAAAATGGCACTTGACACGTGTCTGGCACAGTTTTTGTGCCGACTAAAGTGTCTGTCATTTTCAAAATATTTTTTTCTAAGCATAAATATTATTGTGCCTCAATCTCAGCGTGCCACAAATACCTTTTTTGGGCAGTCAAAAAATGGCACTTGACACGTGTCTGGCACAGTTTTTGGGCCGACTAAAGTGTCTGTCATTTTCAAAATATTTTTTTACAAGTATAAATATTATTCTGTTTCAATCTCAGCGTGCCTCAAATACTTTTTTGGGGTAGTGTCAAAAAATGGCACTTGACACGTGTCTGGCACAGGTTTTGGGCCACGATCCTTCAGCCAGACATTCGATTTTGTATTCAGGCATTACAAAAGAAGTGCTGCACAAATTTTCAAGGTGCCTCAAATACCTACTCAAAAATGTTCAACAGCTCTCCTACTATATCGCCAGGTGTCACGCGTAAATCAGGACTCCAAATTCTCGGGACACCACTTATTTCTTACAGTTTATTTCGACATCTTTAACCGCAAATAATTCTGCCATTTGATAAGACAAAGAAAATTTCTTTTAAATACTGGTGTCCAGAGCATTTGGAGCTCGAATTTACGCAAGACACATGGCAGCACTAGTGGTGAGTGAGAATCACCTCTCGAGTGCAAAGGGTTAATTAGCATGAGATTTTTAGTCACCACCTATGGGAGAATTAAAAAGTGATGTCACCCTCAAAGTTCCTTTTTATTGGCTCACTAAAAAATGAAGTCACTCCTTGGCTACCCGTGAGAACTACATTTGAAATCAGTCTTTGTCAGCTCAGAGCAGTTAAGCGGACTTTTTCATCTGCTAAGAGGATTACCTCCCTTTCAACTGCACAATCAATCACCACTTACAATGTCCAAAACATGAGAAAATATCCACTCGAACACATATACCTCCACCTGGGTGGCACATAGTTCGAATCCTTTCATTATTAAGATCCCCACGCATACATACTAAAATCAGTAAAGTTCACTGCTTGACACTATCTTAGTGAAAAAGGAAAACAATGCCAGTAGCGATTGACAATTTCTCTTTATTTGTTAAATCTCGTAGGACAATGAACAAATCACAAATCAAATTTTCTTAGAATTCAAAAGAATCTATTAGACCGGGAGGAGAGTGCACAGATTATCACCTCATCTATTTGACGGTTGAAATTCCAGGATTAGACAGAACTCGATTAGCATATTAAATTGTAACTGGTCTACCAAGTCATATCTTGATGGAAACCACCTGTAAACCCGATTTTAGTGGTTGATAGGTAGGTTTATCATTGTGTTTTCCTGCACCCAGAGGAAAACTTGGAGGACTGGCAACAGGAAAACACAATGGTAAATCTACCAGTCAACCACTAAAATCGGGTTTGCAGGTGTTTTCCACCAATATATGACTTGGCATGGCAGCCTGTTGGAATTTAATATGCGAATTGAGTTTTAACTAATCCTGGAATTTCAGCCTTCGACTCGTGATTGTTTGTGCAGTTGCCTCCCGGTTATTATTAAAACTTAAAGAGCTAGTTAAAAAAAAAAAAAAAAAAAAAAAAAAAAAAAAAAAAAAAAAAAAAAAAAATCTGCTCAAGGTTTGAAATTGGAACTTCAGTTTTAGAGAAAAGTTGAACAAAATCAGGACAGCCGAGTAGTCTAAAGCGCACGATAAGTTTTGTTCTCAAAACAGAGTGTGCGTTCGAACCTCACTCCTCACAGAAAATGATTTTGTAAAAATTTCGCTTTTCAGATAATTCGTTTCCATAATTCAATGGAACGTTTTATTTCAGGAAGAAAGAGTGTTAAACGATGTGGGTTTTTTTAATGCTAATATTTTACAATTATTATTAAGTGCAACTTAATCCGACAATATATATTTTTTAAATTACTAATTTTGTATAAAAATATTTAAATTAGAAGTTTTGAAGTTTGATAATTATCGACATTCGATTCAAATTAACGATTAAATAATCGGATCGGATCTACAATTTTTGGTATATTTTTTAGGAATGTTATCAAGGAGAAATTTTCTGAAAAAAAAAATTTAGGCAATTATTTTAGTTATTATAACAACGAAAGAAAAGAAGAAAAGCAGAATAAAAATATTTATATAAAAACTATTAAAAAAAAGGTTTTCTATGTTTAACTATTTATAAAACAACTAATAAAAAATAGAACTTTTTTCCTATGGAACGCTAAAGTTGTTTATTGTCAAATTTTTGTGGACACTATGTAGTAGTTCCTTAAATCACAATACGTTGGTATAAACTCTTCAGACTTAAAGTACACAAATGTGGAGCTCAGTTCTTTTCCCCACAAGACCTAAACTGTTTGATTTTTTTAGCTTTTACTTTGCTTCCATTTTGCTGAATATTTTTTGCTTTGTAACAAAACGAATAAGGAGCTGTGCGTATATAACGTTATTACTTTAGGGGGAGAAGGAGAGTCTGGCGGATGGTATCGTAAGATATCTCTAGGGGGAGGGCGTTGTCTTTTGATATCGTTATCAATTTTTATCTAACCAAAATTTTCTCTTTTTAATCCCCGGTATGCTATTTCTTTCTCCCAACAATTCAAGTGTCGTCTCCAAAAAATAACGTTACGTTATAACGAAACAGCACCGAAAACTGGCGATATGAAGCAATTAAAATAATAAAACTTTGTAAAAAATCATCATAAAATAAAAACAAAACACAGGCACTCTGTGTTTTGTTTTTATTTTATGGTGTTTTTTTACAAAGTTTTATTATTTTAATTTTAACGTTACGTTATATATAAGCCAGCCGTAAAACAAAGCAGAGGCATCATTGTACGGGATAATCTCTACTTTAAGCTTCTAAGCATTGCGCATTTTCAATTTTCATACCATCGTGTAAGGGAAAAAAATACTTTTAAATGCAATTTGTTTGAAAACTGCATCTCAATTTATTTTTGAGATATTAATTTTTTTGGATTTTTTAACACCATTTCTTTAAGTTGGCAACTCATGTACTCGATTTCTGAAGAAAGTAAAGAAACAATAGTTGGAAAATAGTAGATTATCATCTTTTTGTTGCCATTTTCCAATAACAGCTGAAACAAAATGTAATTAAAGTATGTGCTGTTTTGAAAAAATATAAAGGAATAGTTTCTGATAAAACATGGAGCTATTAGAAACCGTATTTAATTTTAAGTATCTATATTAATGTTACAAACACATGAAGGCATATGAGTCATTAGATAGCCGATTTTTTTTGCCAAATTTCTTGAAGGACGAAATTGCTTTTTTCTGTATTTGTGTAGCATTCTGCAATAGTGATGTCAAATGCATACTTTTCTGTAGATGTTGTTTAAGACTGGGTCGTAAATTTGGAATTCTTCAGCGGATGCGACTGACGTCATTTTATATAAAATAAAGGCGTGTGTTTGAAGTTTTAAAAATGAAATTTATTTTGTACTATCTATATTTATATACATATATTTTTTTTTCATCGGTGGTGACAAATTCTGAAAAAGCAGAATTCCCGTTTTCTAGTTATTTGTAATTTGTTCGTTACATCAAAATTTTCTCTTTTTATTTGTAACTTGTCCTTTACATAAAAATATACTGTAGTCTTTTTTTTGCCTATCATCTTTTTTTTTATGAAAAGACAAAATTATTATTAAAATCATGAAATTATTATAAAATTATTTAATTCCAAAATATGGAATACCTACGCGTTTAGCATTCCTATTTTTCTGTCATATGCGTATGCATATAGAATCCGCTATTCGAGAAACCAGGTACGAAACATATTTGAAATGATACTAGTGTTTACCAGTAAAGAAAAGGGAAAGAATTATTGTCCACCTGTTTTGTTGATAAAAATTTCTGCATGCCCCCCTCTCCCATGCCCGTACGGGAACAAGTGCAAGAAGACATTATTAATGTTGAACGCATTATGTAACAAAAAAGAAAAGTAATTAATACTTTTAAATAGTGACTATTTATTTTTAAAAATTTTCTTTGATATAAAATTATTTGATATATAATAGTGATATTTTATTGCCTTCTCTTCATTTGAATAAATAAAGTATGCAAACAATAAATGTATAACCATATCTGTGTATCACTGCAAAAAAAAAAAAAAAAAAAAAAAAAAATCTAAAGAATTTTTAGACAATGATAACGATATCATTAGGGAGGTGGGCGGGGGGGGGGGGAGAGATTCGAGGAATGATAACGTATAATATCGTAAGGGAGGGAGGAGGTCCAAAATTACGAAAAAATGATAACGTTATATAGGTATAGCCCCTAAATGGCAGCACTGACGCTTATTTACTCATAAAATAAATATGTGTTTCATCTGAACTTGCAAAATGCCTTCAAGACAGTGTAGCCAAGAAATTAAGAAATTTTCATAATTATTTAACTTAAAACCTTTATAACAAAAATTTTTGAGGATTTGTAGATCATTCACTTGTTTAACCCTTTGTCTACTGACGGTACTTATAAGTACCATTAAAATAACTTGTTATAAAATTCATTTAATACATCAATTAGTTGTAGTACAGTTTAGAATGAGTTATAGATACATTACCTTACCTTGTTCCAAAAGCATTATGGGTTACAAAAAACAAAAATATTTTTAAAAGGATGATTTCTTTTGCTTTTGCATCTTTTTAACTTTCTTGGCGTTGAGGGTGGTGAATTTTTCAATTCGGAAAATATCATTTTATTTCTGTTGTAAGAATTTTAATATATATATAAATATTTGTACATTTCCTAATTCTACAAAATATTAAGAAAAATATTTAAAATAAAAGATTTAAGTGAGGTTATAAATACTGCACAAAATCCATACAAATTCAAATTTAATTAATCCTTCTAAAATCTTTCTAAAATTTATTAAATGATTATGTAATTCTTTTAATGTAGTTTCAAAAATTCACAAGAAATGCTTTAGAAGATAAAATTTTCATAAATTCATAATTCAGTACATAAAGGGTTAAAGGGTTCAGTACATAAAGGTTCAATTTGCTATTGCATGAAGTTAGGTTATTGACACTTAGAAAATTCGGTTTCATTTTTGCTTTAAGACCAATATCTGAGTTTCGCCAAAAATTCGTTTTCGGCGAAAAGGCTGACAAAAATTCGACTTTATCGAAACTTGACCGAAATTATCTGTATTCCAAAAATCTCATTTCTTCCTTCGGAAAATTTTCACATTACTCATTGATTTGAGCTAAATCGGCTCAAATGAGACATTCTTTATTTATTGCTATAAACTTCACTGTTTATAATTATCAGCCATGACTAATTCAAGACGTGAATGCAAATTATAAAGCAAGAACTGCAGGACTAAACTTTGAATGCAATTTTCACATACTTTTTAAAACTTGCAGACTTAGCAGTAATGGAAATTTTTTAGTTTGAAACCGCAGAAGTATTTCTAGTACTCTTTGACTAAGTTCTGCTATAACAGATGCTCACTGATAAAAATCATTATAAAAGCATTTTTCATGAATTGTTTAAACTACATTAGAAGATTTACATAATCAATTAATAAATTTTAGAAGGATTCTAGAAGGATTGAAGGATTTAGAAAGATTAATTAAATTTGAATTTATAAGAATTTTGTGCAATATTTATAACCTTAGTGAAATCTTTATTTTAAATATTTTTCTTAATATTTTGTAGAATTATGAAATGTACAAATAGAATTTTCTTTCAATAGAAATATAGAAATATTTCCGAATTGAAAAATCCCCCCCCCCCGCCCCCCTACGTCAAGAAAGCTGAAAAGATGCAAAGGCAAAAGAAATCATCTTTTTAAAAATATTTTTGTTTTGTGTAACCAATAATGCTTTTGGAACAAGATAAAATAATGTATCTATAACTCATAGCGGCCAACATCTTACGCTTTTTTGTACAACAAAAATTATATAGTAAAATTTACCTTTCTCAATCGCCGCAATTTGTTGATTAGGCAAAAATTCTATTAAATTTTTGTGGTACAAAAAAGCGGAAGAGTTGGCAGCTATGATAACTCATTCTAAACTGTATTACAACTAATCGAAATATTGAATGAATTTTATAACAAGTTATTTTAATGGTACTTTTAAGTACCGTCAGTAGATAAACGGTTAATTAGAGTAAATTCGTATGATTAGAAAAATCAGCCTGTGTCATTGATGAATGAATTAAATTTTTTTAATGAAAATAAAAAGTTTTGGACCGAGTCACAGAGAACTAACTTGGACCACATGTGTAATTACATGTATAATGAAATAATAATTATGTATATTTATGCATGTATTAATTACTTTTTAAGAATTTTGGACATTTTTGTTTTCGGTCGAAAATAGGAAGATTACCCAAATTCTGTTTCTTTTTCGGTTTTGGTCTTAAACCTGTTTCGGTCTATCCTTATTGATAATTAAATTGATATTTTAAGGAGAGTAATAATTTTAGATCCATATTTGTAAACCTAAATCGCAAATCCCCTAAAGTATCCGTTTCAAAATAAAGGCTTTTTCTGTCATCTACGGTGCCATTTTAGGTAGATTTCATATGAAATACTACCTATTACATTCCCCCCTATGTTGGAATTTCTGAAAAAAATTTTGCAGATCTACACCGATCATGACCCCTAGAATCCAAAACCACCCTCAGTAAAAAACTTTATATATATATATATGTGTGTGTGTGTGTGCGTGTGTGTGTGTGTATGTATATATATATAATTTGTGATTTCATCTTTATTATTATTATTATTATTATTATTATTATTATTATTATTATTATTATATAACTTTTACATGAACACGATAACTTCCATAATTCTGCACAAATACATAAAATCAAGAGGCATAAAATCTCGATCAAGTTCGTTAATGGGCAAAATCGGACAAAGAGGGTGGAAACAGGGAGGGGTTTTGTGAAAACCGAAAAAAAAAACCCCATAACTTCTCAATTTTTATAGTACATATCAAATGAGTTTAAAGTTTTTATTACTTCTAATTATTATTATCTTTTGTTACTTTTTATGTATCACAGATTTTTGATAAAATTAAAAATGGGCTCAAGAGGCGCAAAAAAATAGGGTTTTCGGAAGAAAAAAATTCAACTTCGTCAATTCTCAAGATATCAAATCCAATTAAATTTATTATAAATTGACTTAATACTATCTACAACTTTTATATTGACAAGTTTTTGATAGAACCAATTCTTACCGCAATTAAAAAAAAATAATAAATAAAAACGAAAATAAAAAGGGGGGTTGAAGAAGAAAAAAAATCTATAACCTCGTCAATTCACAAGATAGCCAACCCGCTTAACTTTATTATACATCTTTCGAATATTATCTACAACTTTTATATTGACCCGTTTTTGATAGGACCAATTCTTACAGCAGAAACAAATTAAAAATACATAGACGTTGAAGAAAAAATATCGTATTACTCAAATCCATACTGCTTATTTTCTGACTCATTTTTAAATTCCGTTTTGCTTTCAAACGCATCCAGTTGGTAGGTTCTCTTATTCAGAAACTATATAATGTGCCTTAATGGTCGATTTTTTGATAGAAGCAGAATATATTTTTTTAAATGATGTCAAAGTGGTGATTTTGAACCGAATTTCTCGAAGCGATTGTGTTGGAAACGAAAAATACTGTGCTACTGAGAAAACAATTGTTTATAAATCATGTTTTAATTAATTGAACGAAAAATAAAAACAGCGGTCGCTTATAAATCTCTTCAAAAATCACGTCTTCAAGCTTCATATTTTTTCTTTTAAAAATGAATCTGAAAATGTGCCAGAAAATTTCGAGTTGTTGAGCATGGAAAAGTATTTTTTTAATAACGCCTTAACATGATTCTGATAAAACCAGCTCTTATATAAAAATCAAATAAAATCTCGTCAAAAGCCGCCAGATAAAATTGTTAAACTGAGTTTATCTCTAATCAAGATTTAGATTTTATTGTTGAAATTAGCACTTAATTTCGAAATCTACCTGCGCCTGTAGGCCGAGCCGGCAGGGATTTTTTGTTGTGCAAAATTAAAGAATATGTATTTGTAGTATTTGTTTAATTTCAGGTCTCAAAAGGATAAGATATGTAAAAGGATAAGATATAAAGGATGTTCATTAAAAATACATTTTAAAAGAGGGATTACTTAAGGAGTAATTCTGATTTTAAATTTCTTCGTAAGTTGGGACCGTGAATATTTATTTGAGAAAAAATGACGCCAAAACCAAATTTATTTTTGTGTGTATTATTATTCCCCAATTTAAACTGAATCATTCGTGAAGAACCGCATATCGGTACGATAAATTTTTCGCAAAGTTACGAGTGTTTTAATTTTGTACACAAACAATTTTTTGGCTCTTTAATATATTTTAAATCTGTTTCTCTCAAAACTGATTTTCAACGTTTTTAGATTTTTGAAATGCTCCATGCATCTTAATTTTTGATCAAAATTCATGAAATTGATAAGGTGCTGTGTTGTTTATGACGGCCAATTATCAACACGAGGAATATGGGCCCAAAGAGGAGGTTACCCTCCATGGAGTGGGGGTCTTTCTGAGAGAACCTAACCCGTATTTACGCAAGGAAATCCACGGTTCGAAGATGAAATTGATAAGGAAAAATCTTGATATTTCTTACAAAGAAACTGTGAATGCATTTTAAAATTTGACTTCATTAACATATTGAAATTTTATTTTTAACTTATTAAAAGGCAAAATTTTGATGAAAATGGATATGGAATTCAGAAAAAAAATCTCTAAAAAGTTTATTCAAAATTTAAAAAAATCTATACACAGATTTGTCTGTAATAGACTTTTAAGTGATTAAAATGCAAAATGAAGGAACTATCTCAAAAATTAAGACGCATGGAGCATTTTAAAATTTAATTTTTTTTTTTTTTGTTAAATCTTAAAATTATAAAAGATTGAAAATTTCTTTTACGGTGTTCCATATTCTTAGAGTGAAATGTATATTTACAAAAAATTTCATACCTCTATGATGAAAATTTAAAAATAATAATAATAATAACGTCCACCCCCCTTAACCCTTTAGCGGGCGGTGTCCACAAAAAATTAGGTGTCCACCTAATTTTAATTCCAAAACTGACAAGCGGCACCAGGAATATTTAATAAAAATTTTCCTTTTCTAATACGGGAAATTAAGCAAGTTATTATTTTCTAATAAATTCGTTTGTAAATTCTGGTGTCAGTCCGTCATTTCATCATTTTACAAACAGAGCACCGGTATGGTATAACTCCACGCCGGAAAGGGTTAAAGTGATGTTTCATTATCTGTGAGGAAAAACCCTTTTCTGCACCGGCATGGTATAACTCCACGCCCGAAAGGGTTAAAATGAGGTATCATGATCTGTGAGGAAAAACCCTTTTCAGTTAGAGTAGACCTTTCGATATCACGTAATCAAGTTTGTGGACAATTTTCTCCTTCACTATTTTTCCCCAACCATGTTTTAAAGTGCGCATCTAACTTTTGTAAAATCAGTTTTTCCTTGATACGTGTATCAAGTGAAATCACGTGTATCAAGTGAGTATCACAGTGAAACTCTTTCCGGGGCCGAAAGGTAAAATGAAAGTTCTTTGAACAATATAGCTACTATACTTTTAACATTTCTATTTCTACTCTCTGCTTGCTAGTCAGAAAAACACTTCATGTTAGTTTATGGTATAAGAAATTTCAAGGTAATCAGTAGATTGAAAATAATCTTATCTACAAACGAGAAATAAGTATTCAAGTAGAAATATTCGCGCAAAATTTACCCAAATTTTTTACTCTCTTCTATCTGTACAAGAAGAAAATACTGGATTCATGAAAATTTTTGACTTCCGGTTTTCGACGGATTTACTCGTTTTAAAGGTCAGAGATACCGAAAAACGTGTTTTTACATAATGCCTGTCTGTATGTGACACAAATTTTGTGGGTGCTCTATCTCAAGAACTAATGCACGGAATTTCATAATTTTTTTTTATTCAGGTAGTCCCTGCATTGGTGCGTCCCAATTGGTGCTGATTAGTTTTTGTTGTAAGTTGTTATGCTGATTTTTTTTTACGATTTCTGCAATAGCTCTATCTCAAGAATTAATGCACGGGGTTTCATCAAACTTCAAATTAAGTTGTCTTTGATATGAGTTAGTGCTGATTGTGTTTTGGTATAAATCGCCCAACAGGTAGCGCTGCTATGCTGCAACTTTCGCGATTTCCGCAATAGCTTTATCTCAAAAACTAATGCAGGAATTTACATCAAACTTCACATTCAGTTAGACGTTGACATAAGTTGTTGCTGATAACGTTTTGGTGTTAATCTCCCAGTAGGTGGCGCAGCCATGCTGGATTTTTCACGATTTTTGCAATAGTTCTATCTCAAAAACTAATGCACGGATTTTCATTAAACTTCAGATTCAGTTAGACACGTTGACATTAGTTGTTGCTGATTAGATTTTAGTGTAAATCACCCAAAAGGTGGCGCTGCTGTGCTGCATTTTGCAGGATTTACACGATTTTGGCGATAGTCAGGTCTCCAGAACTAATGCACGGAATTTCTTATCTTTGGAATTCTCATGATGAGCATAGATTTTCATTTATATTTGGCACTGTGATAGCGAATTTTGAAGTAATAATATGTATGAGATAGATGAAAGCTTTTGGATTGGCACATCCGACTAGTTTGAAGAAGCTTACAAACTTTGACATATCTTGTAACAGCAGCTTTTAGGGAGCAACTAAAAATTCCCTCACTATATTGCCGATATCTTTCTGAATTTTCACGATATTTCACTGGCTTTTTTTACGAGTTTCTCCATAGAGTTGACTATCAAATCATGATAAAAAATAAAATGACGATATATAATAGAATAATATAAAAGATAAAATATAATAGAAGAATAAGATAAAATATAATAGAATGAAATAAAAAATATTTCATTCAACTGCTCATTTTTCATCAAATATTTAATATATTTACATTCCAATTACAGCATACTATTTTACTACATTTTGTTAAATTTTCGGAAACTGGCGTTAAATTTGGTAAAAATACCCTGCATTATATAAACAAAAAACATTCAAAAATTTTTTGAACTTTTTTAAAAAATCGACATATTTCCATGAATATACGTTCTATTCTTCCACAAATGAATACATATATTGTACAATATCCATATATTCGTAAACTATAGCAATAGATCTTTTTGGGCATTTTATTTTACAGGGTGATCCCAAACATTTTTCTTTTTCTTTGATTTTTTGTCGACCCCCTAATTGGCCTTCTAATCCTGATAAATACCTGATAAATATGTAGAACATATTCTTCATAATCCTGAAGTTTAAAAAAAAAATCCGAGAAATATATCTTTAAATATTCGACAAAATGTCTAAAATTGAAAGTGTCCGATCATCAATGGCCATATAGTGTATATTGATTTTCTTCTGTAAAAAGATTAAAATAAAATAATAAAAGAATTAATGAATTTTATTGCTGTATTAGCCCATGAACTCCGCACTTCGGTTCTGCACTCGCGCACTCCACACTGGTGCGATTTAAGGTTCCGTAACTTGAACTGCGTATAACTTTGTTAGCACTATAGTGAAAATGAAATATAATGCGTGATTCCTATGCAAAAATTAATGAGGAATCAATCCTGATATTTGTTTTTATCAAATATTTCATTTCGTAAAGGAAAAATTTCAATTAATGAAAGCATATTTTCAAAAAACGCTGATGTTTTAAATTTTGGTCATTACGAATTCGCACTGTATTAAGTTGACTGATTAAGAAGTGAAATATATTTTCTATAATTAGTTTTTGTCATGTATTTGAATCATTAAAACAGGATGCAGCACATAGTTTCTAGTGGGATATTGTACGAGCATGCCCGCGGATACAGAATATTGAAATAAAAATTGGTAATCGGATATTGAGATGATAAAAGAATATGATGCCATTCTTTTAAATTAATTGCTAATCACATTTTAAAAATTTTAAACAAAATGTATGGCTAAATGAAAAATATTTCTATAAATGTAATTTATATAAAAAAAAGAAAACAATCATTTAAATAATTAACTTTGAAATGCTAATGTTGCATCAAACAAAAGTAAAACAGATTAATTTGCAGTTAAAATATAGAAATTTTACTAGATTTTATTTTATTTTATTTTCTAGAGTTTCATAGATTTTTTTATTAATAATAATCCTGGAGCTGGTGGCACCGAAAGCCCCGTGGTGATAGCGGAATTGAAATTTGTTTATATAAATCGATAGTCAAAAGTGATATGAACAAAATGAGTTAGGTATGACTAGGTTTGACAAGCCGAAAATATGTTTAAGTAAATTAGTTATTTTAATTAAATTAGTTATTATTAAAAAGCTATAATAATTTTACCGCTATCGCGGATATTGATCACTCTTAGAGCATTTTATAGAAAATAGTGTGCTAGAAAAACAGTATAATAAACTTTATCAGAACATCACCGGAATTCGTAGAACAGGCGGCCGCGCGTCCGCCAAACGTCCCCATACGCCTTTGTGGATACTTGACCAATGTCCAGACGCGAAAAAAAGACGCCACCGTTAAAAATTCAAAGCAAAATAACGCTGAAATTTTATCACGGTCGCCTCCTTAAAATATGTATGACAAACTTTTCCGGCAGAGAAAGTTTGTCATACTAATTTTTTCTCAAAGAGCACAATTTTTTTTTTAATAAAATGATCTAAAAGTGAACAATATCTGTGATAACGGTAAAACATAATAGCTTTTTAACAATAATTAATTTAATTTAACAAATTTTGGCTTGTCAAACCTAGTCAAACCTAGATTGTTTTGTTCGTATGACTTTTTACTATCGATTTACATATAAAAAAAAAAAATCAATTCCGCGATCACTGTCCCCGGTTCCCTACCTGTAACTTTAAAGTAGATTTTCCAATTTGACTTAATTTCATTAAAAATAATGAGGTAGAATATAAAAAAGAGACATTTAAAAAACTTACATGCATTTTCCCACATATAAACAAACATAGCCCGATAAAGCTCTGAAGCAAGCGAAAGCATAATATCACACCCCCTTTTCATCCAAGAAAGGATTTTACACTTTTTTATTTAACCTATCTTGTTTTTGTATGTAAAAATGGAATTTTTGCATTTTTAACTCACTTCCTGATTGTGAAGGCGTCTACCTTCACATATTAATGTTAATAGTTTCCCCTTTCCCCCTTTTAAAATTATGCCTTTTTAAATTCTTAACTTTAATTATCTGTCTGCGTTTGGATTCAATTTATTTTGTATCGCTCTTTTCCTTTCATAAAATTATGCAGTCAATTCTCATTCTCATTAATCTTTCGACCTCAGCGCACTGCATTTAAAAGAAAAGAAATAATATCCTTTTCCGCCCAGATTTCATCTTTGTGCCTTATTTTGATGATATGCAGAAATTAGTCAGACACTTTACTTCTACATCTAAGCGACCGTTAGTCCAGATGCAATATATTAATCATTTCATTATTGGTACTCTGTCTTTATTTTATTTTATTTTATTAACGTTCATCTTGGGGCTTTATTCCCGTGAGATTTTTGGCAACCCCCTGTAGAATATTCCTTTGCGGTTTCTGCACCATAATTCCTACGCATATCATTTGGCAGTAAATAATTCATATTACTCTTTTGACGCCCCCCCCCCCCATTGAGTTAAAATTAACGAACTCTGACCACATGTCTTCACTCAAGTATTCTCGCCATATAGCATACGTAATTGACGAAAATGTATATGTTGTACAGCCAACACTCGACCATTTGGAGAAATGCAATTTTGAGAACCCACCTCTCTCGACTGTTGTACTGACAATATAAAGATGCAAAAACTATACTCTCCTTACCAGCCACCGGTCACTTGCGGTCGGATATTCTCGCTATGTGACTTTCTGATTTGGATCTTGGTGTTAAAAAACCGAAAATAAAATCTTCTTCATGCACGATGTCTCCACTCAGTTTATACGGCCTAACTCCCGCTCATACCATGGGATGTGTACTATTACCAATCTCTAGAATAGTTATTCGGCAACAGAACAACTTCACACTGATAGCCTAGAATTGTAAAACAAACACGTACGCAATTGTGTTTCCGATGACAATACAGTAATACCTCGACTTACGTCAGCAATTCCTTCTTAGACTAACGACGTAAGTCGAGGTACATTTAGATAAGCAAAAAGGGATAGGTAATAAAATTTCTCCAAAATGTAATGAACATATTCTATTGTATTTAGGGATTATGTTCCATACATTTTAGCAAAAAAAAAAAAAAATGCGTTTTCAATACAAGAATTTGGAATAAATCAATAGTTGTTAACTTACAATTTATTGTTGTTCTAAGCTTGTTTTTCGAGTCTTTGAGGATACGAAAAAAATCTTGCAATGAAGTTTGAACCGACAAATTTTTCTTTTTTACTTTCAGAAGCTCTTTGTAACAGCAGAGTGAGTTGTCTAAGTTTTTTCTAGTGACTTTTTTCATTTGTTTGTCACTATCACTTGACTGTCGAACCAAAAGTCTTCAAAAAAGTTCAAACTGCGTCTTAATTAAGTTTTTTTTTCAGTCCAGACGACGTAAATGCGGGGTGACGCAAGTCGAGGAAACGTAAGTCGGGGCCCTACTGTACAACATTGTAATGTTTTTAAAACTTAATTCCAAATTAATAAATTAATGTTAAGACATTTTTTTCGTTAGTCTGCTACAGGCGATAAATTGCCAAATAGTACAGAGTGTCCATAAAAGAATGTCCCAGTTATAAATTTTAATAGTATCAACTGTAAGCGTTGTAGAGTGTTGGTTCAAGCTCACAAATAAAGAGTTACTCAAACACTTTTAGATAAGCGCATGCGCGAGTACTGCTTTGTTATTGACTCGCTTGCAGTGCCACATACGCAAAATGGCCACTCCTGAGCGTAAAGCGTTATTGCCGAGCTGAAGATTCAAACGCCGTTAGAGCCATGTGATTTTTCCTTTCGGGCTTTATAAAAGATCGTGTCTACGTTCCGCTGCTACCTAATGACTTGCAAGAGTTGAGACACAGAATTGAAGAGGCTATTGCTTCTATTACTCCGGACTTGTTAACCGAAGTGTGGGAGGAATTGGACTTTAGGTTGGATGTGGGCCGTATAACTAAAGGTGCATACATTGAACATTTGTAAGAAAAACTAGGTTAGTTTGCCTTCAATTGGATGCATGATTTGTTCTAAATAATCTAAATTAAACTTTTATAATATGCCATTGAAACGGGACATTTTTTTCTTTTTGGACACCCTATATTTATGGTTACAACTGTTTATGATTTACAACAGAAATGGAGTTAATGATATGCCAAACCACGCTTGCCAAGATAGGCCATCTGGCGTTGAAACTACAACTACGAAATATTTTGAACAAAAAATAAAGAGTGTAATAGTTTAAATAAAGCCTCTTTTATTATTTAACAATTTAATATTATGATTATACTTTGAGAAAACATTTAAAAAGAACATGCTTGACCAAGCTGCAGTACTAATTTCTTAAGTTCATTCATGTGACATAAGCATCATCAGATTTGCTTAAAAGAATTAAAAAATTGAGCAGTTTTTGCTTACAAATCTGCATATGAATGCCCCTTTGAGTTTCAGTCTGCGAAAAATGCTGATTTTTGGGAATTTTCAAAATTTAAATTGCTATAATTAAGGAAGTAAAAAAAATGATAGCCTTTTTTCGCTGATATGTTTGTAGGTTATAATAACGCACATAAAAAAAATCCATTTACTCTTTCCACCTCTCCACAGACCTCTTCCTCAGCTCTACATCTTTTTCCTTTTCTCAGATATATTTTTTAAAAAACTGGCATTTTGAGCAATATTTCGGTACATTTTAAATATTCAATAAAAAAATATATAAATTACGGATAAATGCACAAAAATCACATGATACAAAAAATAGCGTAGATTTCACATCGCTTCGAATTTTGTATTTATCTCTATTAGTTAAGAAAATGCGCAGCATTTTATGAATCTTTGCATTTTGTAAAAATGTATAAAATCGCAACCATTGACCCCTATAATTATTAAGCCGGAAATTGTATGTCAAACGTGGCAAATGTTCGTACTATAGCTAGTTTTATAAATATTCAGATATTGGTTCAATAGCTGTTGCACTCTTATGAAAAATGCACGAATACAAAATTTATTACCGTTATATATATAGTAAGTTCAGTAATACGGAAATAAAAGGACTCCATCTTAAATAGGACCTAATCACCATGACAACCTAGAATCATTACTTATGAGATATTATTGAATTCATTACGTAGGATAGGCTTTAATAGAATGAAGAAGACTTTTATTAATATATCTTTAATTCTTGATTCGATTTTTATAAAAATTTGGAAGGACTCGACAAAATTCTGCAACGAATATATGTTTTAAATTTCAAACAATTTGGTTTCGGTAGTTTTTGCGCTGTTATATGCAAACAGATGGACGGTGTAGACGACGGCTATAGGTTCTACGTACGTATATAATTACGAACGCACCTAAAAATGCATAAAATCGCAGTTTTTAAATCCTATGATTAAAAATCTTTTTATTTATTTTTTTTCAAATGAATTTTAACTTCTTTCACCTTTTCTTAATTATATAATTATTAATTATATTGATAATTAAAATGCTATAAATTTAGAAATAGTTCCAGTTCCATCATGGACGAAACTTGCTCTGTCATGAATGAGTGACCATGTGGTGAGTAATATAGTTAGAAAAAATATTTTTATGAATGGAGTATTTATTATATCCTAATTATGAATGTAGAATACGTGAATTATCGCATTGCTAACGGGGCGTAGAACCAACAATGCGAAAAATGTCCAGGCGGGAATCGAACCCGGAACCCTTGGAATAGCACTCCAAGTGCTCTACCATTTGAGCTACGAGGACGATGCCCAGCTAGCATTTCCCTCATATT
This sequence comes from Maratus speciosus, assembly GCA_963932465.1. Lineage (NCBI taxonomy): Eukaryota > Metazoa > Arthropoda > Arachnida > Araneae > Salticidae > Maratus > Maratus speciosus. The sequence goes on along the minus strand of OZ010794.1, from coordinate 423,240,950 downwards.
TTAGTAAGGCTGCAATTGCAGCACAAGATGGAATAGTCTTCATGAGCACGCAACCCTGCGGCGAAACATGAGACACAAACAAACCCAGCACCGGTGAACACATATATAATTTTAATTAATTTTTCCATTAATTTTCAGCAGTGAAATTACGCTCGATTTTATTGAATATTTAACAAATGATTTATCACACTGCTGAAAATTAATTGAAACATTAATTAAAATTATATATGTGGTCACCGATGCTGGGTTTGTTTGTGTCTCATGTTTCGCCGCAGGATTGTGTGCTCATGAAAAGTATTCCATCTTGGGCTGCAGTTGCGGCCTTACCAACATACGTGAAAATGCAAAGATGGGCATCGCCCTCGTAGCTTAAATGGGAAAGCACTTGGAGTGCTATTCCAAGGGTTCCGGGTTCGATTCTCAGCGTGGACATTTTTCACATTGCTAGTCCAACGCTTCGTTAGCAATGTGATAATTAACGTATTCTATATTCAATAATTTCGAGCGTAATTTCACTGCTGAAAATTAATTGAAAAAATAATTAAAATTATACATCCTAATTATGTTTATTGAATGGAACATTAATTTTATCTTAATGAAGTATTAATTAAGTGGTGATTAAAGTCTCAGTGTTGCCCCCAACCCCTAATGTTTCCCGAACATGAAACATTCAGGTCAAAACAACTCAACCGCCACTCAACATAAAGCATATTACAACTTAACAGAACAACTTATCTCGTGAAAAACGAAACTAAAATATTCCTTCAGCAAC